>JAJHZJ010000327.1:733872-1933872 GCA_023548195.1 Bettongia penicillata ogilbyi
ACAGAGTAAATTGAATAGAATAGGATCATACCTTAAGAAATGAAATTAAGTGGTGAGAGAGAAGTATATTGGGAGAAGAAAGGGAGAAATTGAATGGGAAAAATTATCTCTCGTAAAAGAGGTAAGCAAAAGAGTTTTTAGTGGAGGGAAAAAGAGGGGAGTTGAGAGAAAAACATGAAGTTTACTCTCATCACATTCGACTAAAGGAAGGAATAAAATGCACACTCATTTTGGTATGAAAACCTATCTTACAATACAGGATAGTGGGGGAGAAGGGGAAAAGCAGGGTGGGGGAGATGATGGAAGGGAGGACAATGGGAGGAGGGAACAATTTGATGTCAACACTCTTGGGGAGGGATACGATCAAAAGAGAGAATAGAAGCAATGGGGGGCAGGATAGGATGGAGGGAAATATAGTTAGTCTTACACAACACAACTATTGTGGAAGTCATTTGCAAAACTACACAGAGATAGCCTATATTGAATTGCTTGCCATCCCAAAGGGAATGGGTAGGGAAGGAGGAATGAAGATAAGTTGGAACTCAAAGTTTTAGGAACAGCTGTTGAGTACTGTTCTTGCTATTAGGAAATCAGAAATATGGGTAATGGGGTATAGAAAGTTATCTGGGCCTACAGGACAAAAGAGAAGTTGGGGACAAGGAAAGGGAATGTTGTTAGAAGAGAGTACAGATTGGTGATAGGGGCAATCAGAATGCTTGGTTGTTTGGGGTGGGCAGAGGGGATAAATGGGGAGAAAATTTGAAACTCAAAATTTTGTGAAAATGAATGTTAAAAGTAAAATAAAATTTTTTTTTTAAAGAATCCTGATTCTTCTTGACTTTTCAGTAGACATTGGTACTGTCAATCAACCTCTTTTCCTTGATATAGTATTATCTTTTCTCCTAGTTTGCCTTCTTCTATTCTCCAGGCTTCATCATCTTAGTCTTTTTGTAAGAAACCACAAGCAAGAGGCTTTTAGAAAAATATGGAAAGACTTACATGAATTGATACAGAGTAAAGTTAACAGAACCAAGAGAAGATTGTACATAGTAATATCAATATTGCACAACAGTCCACGTGAATGAGTTAGCTATTTTCAGAAATACAAAGTTATAAGACAATTTTAAAAGAATTATGATGAAAAATATTTTCTACCTCAAAAGGAAGAACTGGATTTTAAATGCAAATTAAATCAGACTCTTTTTCAGTTTTTAATTTATTTCATGTGCATGTGTTTTGGTCTGTGTTTTCTTTCACAACATGACCAACATGGAAATATATTTTGCACTATTACACATGTATAACCAGTTTAAAATTTCTTGTAGTCTTAGGGAAGGAGAAAGGAAGGTAAGGAGAAGCTTTGGAACTCAAAAAAATGAATGTTAAAAATGTTTACATGTAATTGTAAAAAAATGAATATTATTTTAAAAATTAGTCAAAAGCAATGCAGCATCAATATAGACATCTAGGCAATGATTCCAGGGGACAGAATCACTTGATCTTTTCTCTTTTCTCTAAAAGTAATTGGCCCAATGTACCAGTAAAGCAAGTGTTACAAAGCACGTTAGAGGTGATCTGATGTGCACTGGATAGCCATATCAAAAGAATTTTCATATTCAGTGTGTGTATCAGAGAAAGAGGATCACTATATGATCTGCTTGGTCATTTTCCTGTCAGTATGAGGATACTAAAAACATCTTTTCTTCCTCCTTCTTTCCACCTCATCATATATCTGCTCCACAACTTAGAGTTTTTAAGTTTTCTAAGAACATCAAGAGTTTAAAGTACTTTCCAAAAAATCAGAAAATGTTGCATGTAGAATTGAACTTGTTACCTTTACTCCAAAAATCACCTCTCTATCCACTGAACAACCACATTATCCTAATAGATACTATAGCAGGGGATATTGAGCCAGGATAAATTAAAAGATGGTTTTGGGGGTGATGATGATGATGATCTATAGAGTGCTCTAAGTTTCGCAAGGCAATATACACATAGGCATATACATGTATGTATGTAGTATGTGTATATAAATGTATATCTATGCATCTATGTACATATGTATACATACATGCACCTAGATGTGTGTGCATGTGTGTGTGTGTGTATACATTGATGTCCTCATTTGATCCTCACAACAACACCCTGGAAGGTAGGCACTTTTATGATCTCCATTTTAGGTATGACAAAACTGAGACCAAGAAAGTTTAAATGACTTGCACAAGACCACACATCTAAGGCAGTAGTCAAACTCAGATATTCCTGATTTTATGTCTGGTGTTGTATCCATGAAACCATCTAGATTTTTGGAAAATGAAAGTAGATGTCCTGTGCCGTGGGGACTGCCAGTTGTGAATGCTGCGAGATCATGAAAGAAGAGTAGACACGGGCCAGGCAAAGAGTGTAAAGAACAGCTTTCATTCATTATAATGAGGGATAAGGGTTTATATAGTGTTTTTACAGGCAAGCAAGCAGGTTTATTCCCATGAGAACATGTTTATTTTACTTCTTTTACTTCCTAATGTAGCTCCTCCAGCAAGACAAACTTGGGGTGTACCTTGGGGTCAGGATGTTCTTCTCCTTTCATATCATGAGTGAGATGGCGACCCAATATTCCTGATAATGGCAGCCCTCATGTTAGTGCAAGTCTCAAGTAAAACCTGGACAGTACCTCACATTCCGGACTCCATAAGTATGGGCCCTCTACCATCTTGGATATCCTTAACAAAGTTGACTCACGTTCAGAAAAATGAAGTGAGATGGCAAGTCATCAGGAAGGTTAGGTTGGCAGAACATATCCTAGCTTAAAATCCTCAAGTGGTTCCCATTTAACTTAAGATAAAGAAATTTGAACAGTTCTGTTTTTCCAAATTTTTCTTGACTTACCTGTTTAGCCTTTGACTCTAATTTGTCTCTAATCTGAACTCACTGCTGTGTTGTTACTCTGCTCTGTTGGTTGCTTCTGACTAGGTATCCAGGTTTTGACCAGTTCCACTCTAGGGGTATATGTGGTGTTCAAGGAGGATTCGAACCTCTAGCGTTAAGGGTTTGCCTAAACCTTTTCAGGGCTTCTCATCCACCTTTGGTGTCACCTAGTACTCAACTCTCACCTGTGGTTCCAAGAAGCTGTAGTAAATGCAGTGGCCATATCCCAGTAATGCTGTTTTGGCCATGAAGAAATCAGATTGAAGATAATGGACAAGCCTTAAACCTGTCAGTGAATTACGAGGATGTCTATCCCAGGCTTGTGAAAACTTCCCCCAGTGAAGTGGCAGATGAGAACAATTTGTTCCAAAGGCCACGAATGAAGCCAAACTAGACACTATGGAGAGCTTATAGTTTGGTCAGACATCAAAGACACCAAAGTCATCTGCTGCATCCCACACAATTGGCAAATCTTGACTTTTGCTTTGTGAGTCATGACATCAATCTGTGACATCATTGATTCTCTTCAAAAACAAAAGACAAGCAAATTTCACTGCATTATGCTTTTTGCCTCTCTGACCTTTTGACATTCTGTTTTGACTGTTCTATAGCTGACTTCCTCCTTAAAACTGACTTCCTTAATTTCATCTTCTTCTTTTTTAAAAATTACATTAATATCTATTTATGGAATGAAACAAGTATTTTCATAAAATAGCAAAATAAAAAGATGATTCTACAAGAAACTGCAAATCTTTTATGTACAACTTGCTTTAGAGATGGCTACAATTAGATAAAAAATAGGTACATTAATATATATGTAAAATTATTCTATACCTACTTCTACGTATCAATTCTTTCTCCTGATGCAGATGGCATTAAATTTACCATCTGTCAATTGGTCCTAGAGCTTTTGCAATGTAGCCCAAGATATGTGATTGTGCATCCAATAAGGATCTCACTCAATCTATGCTATTGATCTTATCCCAAGGTGTAAGCCAAATAGCTAGATTAGGTGACTGAAAAAGAGAATCAATTATTTCTGGCTCAGAATTTGAAGGCTGAAGAACTATAATAGAAGTAAACAAAAGCAATCAGACTATACCTAAAGAAACTGAGGCCTAGAGAAATTTTTTTTGCCCAATCACCAGCCTGCCTAAGTTGATATAGGCAGTACGTAGCAGAGTCAGGATTTGACCTCAGGTCTTCTGAGAGTAACCCAGTATGTTTTCCAATATATCACACTGTGCCTCTCTAGGAAGGATAGAAATATCCAAGTACTCCAAATTCTATGCTAAATGGGATTTATGAGTAAATGAGAAAGATAATGTGTAAGACTGAACTTTGTTCAGTACCTTACTATGAACTATTTTGAATAATTTTAGGGTAATTAATTTTGTAGCAGAAGTTGGCCTTTGGGGGATGGGGGGATAACCTAGTGCTCTTTAAGTAAGTTAATGGAGAGGAAACAAGTACAACCTACGTATGTGCATAATGAAAATGGATCTTCTTAGACAATTCTTTTGCCAAAATGTTATAGTAGTAAATTAGTGAGCAAATTGACCACATTTTACAAAGGTAATTAATTTTTGGCATCTGCCTCATAATCCTTCAGTTTGCCTGACTTCACTAGGATGAGTAGCCAACTAAACAGACCATCAGAGTAACAATTTATCACTGGAAAGATGAAAACCTCCAAAAATCTTTAGTCATCATTTCCAGGAGATACTGGCAGAAAAGATAATTCCCCACTTTACAAATAAGGTAAAATGGTACTCAAGGGGTGATTATATTTTTATGAATTTGTACAATTTTGGTAGAGAAATATTACCTTTTTAGTTTTAATAGATATGTTATGGGAAAATATGATCGACAATATATTGTTTGTGAATCCTCAATTTGAACCTTTTTTACAAAAATTGTAATGCCAGAAACTGCTATAAATTTTGAGTCAATGGCCAAGGTGCCCCCATAACTATAACTTGATGGACAACATGAAAGATTTATAGAATATATGTTAGGCAGAGTCAATAAAAGATCAGAGTTAGATATTTTTCCAGCCTACGAAAACTTAAGAGGTCCTCCAAAGTGGTCTTTGCCACCAGAGTGGACTGCTGTCTAAAGCAGATACATGCGGTGGTAGCAATTGCAGCTGCAATACTGCAGCATCATGAGTTCATAGCACAAAGAGGGTAAGGGGATCAGACAAATCACCAGAAAGAAATTACATGGGATGTGTCCCCTGCATTGCGTATAGTCAGTACTGATCAGTAACACTATTGCTCTTATACATGGTTTCAGGATGGAGAGGAGCATTTAGGGGTTGGTCATAGGGGAGTACAAGCCCTGATCACAATTCCATGGTTAAGAGGGGTCCTAATACTTAGGCTTGCAGATAGGCAATTCCTTTGTAAAGACCAGAATACTGATTAAGAGAGAAATGACTACGTCTCTCCACAGATCAGATCATCTTGGAAGCACTAAAATTTTGCCAACCCAAAGAATTATCTCTGAAAGAGCAATGTGACAAAGCCTAAAGTTTGGGGAAGTGCCTTCCTATCCCCAAGTGAGAAGAACCAAACTTTAAAATAACTGAGAAAAAAAGTTAAGTAATAGGATATTAGTAAAATTAAATATGAGAGACCATTGAAGAAAATTCAATGTGAGTAGAAAGGAGTCTGCTCTTTACTCAGTTGCTCACAGCACTTCCACAAAAAAGTTAACATGCATGAAAACATAAAAAGCCATTACAAAGGAGTCATGATGGGCAATGCTATCCATATCATGATAAAGAGCTGATAAATTCTGAACACAGATTGAAGCATATTTTTTCATTTCCTTTATTTTCTCATGCTTCTTTTTTTTTACTTTTGGTCTGTTTCTTCTTCCACATGATGAACATAGAGATATCTTTTAGCATAGGGATAAATGATATCAACAAGCCTACTATTTTTCAGAAGAAAAGAGGGGAAGCAGGGAGGGAGAAAAATTTGAAATTCCAAAAATGAATGTAAAATTTCCTTGATTTGTAATTGTGGGAAAAATTAAAATAGTATTAAAAGAAAAAAAAACAACCATGAAAACCCCACAAACAAAAATGCAGAAAAACAGAAATATTAAATAACCTCTCTTCAGACCATAATGCAATAATAGTTATATCCAATAAAGGATCAAGGAAAATTGATTAGTTAATATGATTTAATCTGATTTAATTTTGATTAATCTGATTTAAAATAAAAATTTACTAGTATAAAAATGAAAAGGACTAATGCCATCAATCGCCTTGAAAATAACTATTTTTAAAAGTTACTTTGCCCAGTTATATGCCAGTAAAACTGTCAATCTATGTGAAGTAGGTGAATAACTTAATTGTATACCCATGTATATCTATCTATATGTACCAATCTATCTATCTATCTATAAATTTTCAGATAAAAAAGAGGACATAGAATTTCTAAGTCCATCTTAGAAAAACAAATTATACATTCCATAAATGAACTCTTTCCCTCAAATTCCACCAGATTATATGAATTTAAAAGTTAATTCCATCAAACAACAAAAGAACAATGAAATCTAATACTCTATAAACTTTCTAAAGATATTTTTGAAACGGCTTTCAAATTGTTTTTTTAAATAAGTATGGTTTTGATACCTAAACAGAGAAAGCAAAAACAGAGGAAAGAAAATTATAGATCAATTTCTTTAAAGAATATCAGTGCAAAAATTTTAAATAAGTTACTAGCACAGAGATTACAGTAATATATTGGAAAGATCATATATTTTGACCAGGTGTACTTTATTCAATGAATGAAGAACTATTTGAGTATGAGGGAATATATACTATAATTGACAGTAAATAACAAAAACAACAAAAATCATAACTATATCAATAGTGTAGAAAAGCACTGGAAAGTATAGGAATGAATGGAGCTTTTCTTAAAATGATAAGTTGCATCTATCTAAAACTAAGAGGAAAGATTATCTGTAACAGGGATAGATTTGAAGCCTTCCCATTAAGATCAAGGGTGAAGCTAGGTTGTCCATTATCACCAACATTATTCAGCATTCTATTAGAAATACAAGTTATAGCAATGGCAAGAAAAAAGTAATTGCAGCAATAAAAACGGACAATGAAAAAAGTAGGGTTCTTTGCAGATGATGTGATGGTATTTTAAAGACCCCTAAAAATTCAATTGAAGATTAATTGAAATAAAAACTTCAGCAAAGTTACAGGATATAAAATAGCCATTCACACCCCTTAAATAATCAGTATTTCTATACATTTGCAACAAAACCTAATAGAAAGAGATAGAGAAATTCCATTTAAATAAGTTTCAGACAATATAAAATACTTGGGGGTCTTTGTGACAAGACAAAACAAGTAACTCTACAAATACAATTACAAAACACTTTTCACATAAATAAAGACATCTATAGAATCAGAGAAATAGTCATTGTTCATGGATTTTCTGAGCCAATATAATAAAAATTGCAATTACACCAAAGTTAATTTACTTATTCAATGATACACCAAGTCAACTACCAAAAATATTTTATAGACCTAGAAAAAGCAATTATAAAATTTATTTGGAAGAACATTAATATTGAGGACATTAATGACAAAAATAGTGAAGAATGAGGGTCTAGCAGTTCCAGATTTCAAACTATATTACAAAGAAAGAGTATTAAAACAATCTGAGAATGGCTAAGAAATACAGTAGTGGATCAGTAAAATAGTTTAGGGATTCAGTAAATGGGAGTAAATCATCATAGTTACCTAGTATTTGATAAATAGAAAGACCTAAGCTTTTAGAGTAGAAACTGAATGTTTGACAAAAATTGCTGGGGACACTGGGAAACAGTTTGGAAGATACTAGGCATAGATCAACATCTCATACCAGGTACCAAAATAAGGTCTAAATGGATAAATTAATTAGACAAAAATGCTTATATCATTTATAATTTAAGGAAACATGGGAAAGTACTTGTTAGATCTATGGATGAGTACAGTTTATGAGCAAATAAGAGATAGGATAATGGAAAAGTAAAATGGATAATTTACCTTGCATGAAACTAAAAAGTTTTCACACAGACAAAACTAGTGAAACCAAAATTAGAAAGAAAATGGGCAACTAAGGGGCGGGGGGGCAGGATTACAGCAAGTTTCTATAGTAAATGCCTCACTTTTCAAATATGTAGTGACCTGAAAGAGATTTATATAAATGTGAGTCACTCCCTGATTGATAAATTGTTGAAGGAACTAATTGGCAGTTTATTTATTTACTTATTTTAATTTTTAATAAATGTATTTATATAACTTTTATCATTCATTTTCATAAAATTTTGGGTTCCAAATTTTCCCCCCATTTGTCCCCTACCTCCACCCCAATACACCAAGCATTCTAATTTCCCCTATTACCAATCTGCCCTCTCTTCTATCATCCCTCCCTTCCCTTGTCCCCATCTTCTCTTTTCTCCTGTAGGGCCCAATAACTTTCTATTCCCCATTACTTGTATTGCTTATTTCCTAGTAGCAAGAACAACACTCAACAGTTGTTCCTAAAACTTTGAGTTTCAACTTCTTCCAATCCCTCCCTCCCCACCCATTCCCTTTGGGAAGGCAGGCAATTCAATATAGGCCATATCTGTGTAGTTTTGCAAATGACTTAGATAATAGTTGTGTTGTGTAACATTAACTATATTTCCCTCCATCCTATCCTGCCCCCCATTAATTCTATTCTCTCTTTTGGTCATATCCCTCCCCAAGAGTGTTGACTTCAAATTGTTCCCTCCTCCCATGGCCCTCCCTTCCATCATACCCCCCACCCTGCTTATCCCCTTCTCCCCCACTTTCCTGTATTGTAAGATAGGTTTTTATACCAAAATGAGTGTGTATTTTATTCCTTCTTTTAGTCGAATGTGATGATAGTAAATTTCATGTTTTTCTCTCAGCTCCCCTCTTTTTCCCTCCACTAAAGTTTTTTGCTTACCTCTTTTATGAGAGATAATTTGCCCCATTCCATTTCTCCCTCTCAATACATTTCTCTCTCACTGTTTACCTTCATTTCTTTAAGATATGATCCCATCCTACTCAGTTCATTCTGTGCTCTCTGTCTCTGTGTATGCATGCATGTGTGCATGTGTGTATGTGTTTGTGTGTGTGTGTGTGCAATCCCACAAACTACCCAGACACTAAAAAGTTTTAAGAGTTACAAATATTGTCTTTCCATGTAGGAATGTAAACAGTTCAACTTTCTTAAGTCCCTTATGACTTCTCTTTGCTGTTTACTTTTTCATGCTTCTTCTCATTCTTGTGTTTGAAAGTCAAATTTTCTTTTCAGCTCTGGTCTTTTCATCAAGAATGCTTGAAAGTCCTCTGTTTCATTGAAAGACCATTTTTCCCCTGAAGTATTATACTCAGTTTTGCTGGGTAGGTGATTCTTGGCTTTAGTCCTAGTTCCTTTGACTTCTGGAATATCCTATTCCATGCCCTTTGATCCCTTAATGTAGAAGCTGCTAGATCTTGTGTTATCCTGATTGTATTTCCACAATACTGGAATTGTTTCTTTCTAGCTGCTTGCAATATTTTCTCTTTGACACTGGTAACTCTTGAATTTGGCTACAATGTTCTTGGAGTTTCTCTTTTTGGATCTCTTTCAGGTGGTGATTGATGGATTTCTTCAGTATGTATTTTGAACTCTGGTTCTAGAATATCAGGGCAGTTTTCCTTGATAATTTCATGAAAGATGATGTCTAGGCTCTTTTTTTTGATCATGGCTTTCAGGTAGTCCCATAATTTTTAAATTGTCTCTCCTGGATCTATTTTTCAAGTCAGTTGTTTTGCCAATGAGATATTTCACATTATATTCCATTTTTTCATTCCTTTGGTTTTATTTTGTGATTTCTTGGTTTCTCAGAAAGTCATTAGCCTCCATCTGTTCCATTCTAATTTTGAGAGGACTATTCTCTTCAGTGAGCTTTTGAACCTCTTTATCCATTTGGCTAATTCTGCTTTTGAAAGCATTCTTCTCCTCATTGTCTTTTTGAACCTCTTTTGCCAATTGAGTGAGCCTATTTTTCAAGGCGTTATTCAGCATTTTTTTGGGTCTCCTTTACCAAGGTACTGACTCGTTTTTCATGCTTTTCTTGCATCTCTCTCATTTCTCCTCCCAGTTTTTCCTCCACCTGTCTAACTTGATTTCCAAAATCCTTTTTGAGCTCTTCCATGGCCTGAGCCCATTGGATATCTATTTCGGATGTTTGGGATACAGAGGCCTTGACTTCTATGTTTTTCCCTGATGGTAAGCATTGTCCTCCTCATCAGAAATGAAAGGAGGAAATATCTGGTCACCAAGAAAGTAGCTTTCTATGGTCTTACTTTTCTTCCCTTTTCTGGGCATTTTCCCAGCCAGTTACTTGACTTCTCAGATGCCTCTCCACCGCCACCTAGATCTGCCCAGCTATTGCTTGGGGTCTGAGATTCAAATGCTGCTTCCAGCCTCAGGGCTTTCCGAGGCAGGCGTGGCTGCTATTCAATGTGAGCTTGTGAGTGGCAGGGCCACTCCCAGGGTCAGTTCCCTCTGGGGGTTTATGCGGAGACTTTCAGTAATGGATCTGGGGTCTTATCTGCTCTGGGAGCCCCTGACCCCCCGCTGCCTCTGCTGCTGCCTCCCGAGGGGGCCTGAGTTATGGAGACACCCCACTCTCCTCTCATCCAGTCCAGAAGTCTCTCTCACTGACCTGTAGCACTTGTGGGTGGAGGGACCTTCGTGGCTGCCAGAGATTCCATCCCTGAAGCCTGCTTGGATCTGCTCCTCTGGGGCCGTGCAGCCAGAGCAGGGGTGGGCTCCGCTGTCTGGTGTGAGATGGACCTTTGGTGCTGGTTTTTCAGGGCTCTCTGGAACGGAAACCTCCTCCACTCCATTGCTGCATGGCTTGCACTGCTCCAGAATTTGTGGGGAGTTCTTTTTACAGGAAATTTATGGGCTGTGGATTTGGAGCTAGCATATGTAAGTCTTTCTTTCTACTCTGCCATCTTCTCAGTTTTTTTTCCAATGAGATATTTCACATTCTCTTCCATTTTTTCATTCTTTTGGTTTTGCTTTGTGATTTCTTGGTTTCTCATAAAGTCATTAGCCTCCATCTGTTCCATTTTAATTTTGAAAGAACTATTTTCTTCAGTGAGCTTTTGAACCTCCTTTTACATTTGGCTAATTCTGCTTTTGAAAGCATTCTTCTCCTCATTGGCTTTTTGAATCTCTTTTGCCAATTGAGTGAACCTATTTTTCAAGGTGTTATTTTCTTCAGCATTTTTTTGGGTCTCCTTTAGCAAGGTATTGACCCATTTTTCATGCTTTTCTTGCATCTCTCTCATTTCTCTTCCCAGTTTTTCCTCCACCTGTCTAACTTGATTTTCAAAATCCTTTCTGAGTTCTTGCATGGCCTGAGCCCACTGAATATTTATTTCGGATGTTTGGGATACAGAAGCCTTGACTTCTATGTCTTTCCCTGATGGCAAGCATTGTACTTCCTCATCAGAAGGGAAAGTAACTTTCTATGGTCTTACTTTTTTTTCCCTTTTCTGGGCATTTTCCTAGCCAGTTACTTGACTTCTGAGATCCCTTTCCACACCCACCTCACCTCCAGATCCACCCAACTAGTGCTTGGGGTCTGAGATTCAAATGTTGCTTCCCAGCCTCAGGGCTTTCAGTAGGGGAAGTGCTGCTATTCAATGTAAGATTAAATTCAGGTGCTCAGGTGGGGGCAGGGCCATCCCACAGGGCTCAGTTCCCTCAGGGGGTTTTATGTGGAGACCTTCAACAATGGACTGGAGCTCCTGTCTGCTTTGGGAGCTCCTGTCAGCTGCTGCCTCCTGAGGGGGCCCAAGTTATGGAGACACCCCACTCCTCTCTTGGCCAGCCAAACAGGCCATCTCACTGACCTTTGCGCCCATGGGCAGGAGGAAGGCTCAGCTCTGGGTCCAGTGCGTGATGGACCTTTGGTGTTGGTTTTTCTGGTCTCTCTGGAACAGAAATCTCCTCCACTCCATTGTTTCACAGCTTCCTCTGCTCCAGAACTTGTTGGGAGTTCCTCCTTACAGGTATTTTATAGGCTATGGGTTCGGGAGGTAGCATATGTGTGTCTTTCTACTCCACCATCTTGACTCTTCCCCCTCAAATAGGCAGTTTTAAAAAGAAGGAATCAAAGCTATGAATTCTCACATGAAACAATGCTCTAAATCACTACTGATTAGAGAAATTCAAGTTAAGAAAACTCTGAGATAACACCTTACACCTATCAGATAGGCTTACATGGCAGAAAAGGAAAATGACAAACACTAGAGGGGATGAGCAAAAAAAGAGGTTCATTAATAAAATCTACATGGAGTAGTGAACTGGTCTGACTATTCTGGAGAACAACAAAAACTGCCTAAAGGACCTTTGGCCTAGCAATACAGTTACTATTTCTGTATGGGCCTCCCCCCCCAAAAAAAAAAATCAAAGAAAAGGGAAAGGGACTTATTTGTACAAAAATATCTATAGCAGTTATTTGTGGTGACAAAGAATTGAAAATTGAGGGAATGTCCATCAATTGGGGAATGACTGAAAAAGTTGTGATATGTCACTCTGATGGAATATGATTTTGTTATAAGAAGGGATGAACAGGACAGTATCAGAAGAACTTGGGAAAGGCTATATGAACTGATGTAAAGTGACATGAACAGAAGCATTAGAACAGCGTAGAGTATAACAGAAATATTGTAGTAGTGATCAACCACAAAAGACTTAGCTACTCTGATCAAGATAATGATACAAGATAATTCCAAAGGACGCATGAAAAAAATGCTCTTTCACCTCCAAAGAGAAAAATGATGAACTCTGAATGCAGGTTGAAGCATACTTTTTGAAATTTATTATTCTTGTTTTTCTTGGTCTATTTTCTTTTGTGACATGGTTAATATGGAAACATATTTTTGCATAATTTCACATGTATAATTATTTTGTATTGCTTGCTTTCTCCAGAGGTGGGGGAAGGGGTGAGAGAAAAGAAGTGAATTTTGAATTCTATATTAACAAGAAGAATGTTAATAAATAAATTAAATGAGAACAAAACATCTGTAAACGTAAAATACCTTTAAATTTCTCCTTATTTGAGAAAACTACTGGGAAAACTGAAATACAGTTTGGAAGAAATTAGGCTTAGACTAACACCTTTCACCACATATCATCGTTAATTCAAAATGGATATGTCATTTAAATATTTTAAAATTGCATCTTATGTAGGCTATATTAGAAATATAGTATGCAATTTTAATAGGTATCAGAAGGATTTTTAACTACACAATAATAGAAATAATTAAAATAGATAAAATAAATAGTTTTATGATTAAATCAAATTGAAAAATGTCCATACAAGTAAAATTAATGCTTGTAACGTAAAATAATAAGCAGTTAAATCTGAAAAAAATACTTTGCAAAAAGCATTTCTTATAAAAGATGTATATCCTATATATATGCAATTATATATGCACATATCCATATATAACATGTAAGATGAAAATCCTCAAAGGATACAAACAATTCTCAAAAGAAGAATTTAAAACTATTTACATTCTTATGAAATAATGACACATGTCAGAGGTTTTAAACTTGGGCCCCATAAGTATTAAGAGACTACAAAACTCTGCAATCCTTCCAGAACTATATTAAAATAGAATAGGGAAATATAAATGCAATAAAATAATGATAGCATTAATTTATGCTTTTTCAAGTTAATATGCAACTCACAGGGATCTGTTTCTATTTGAGTCTGAAACTACTGCTACACATCACTAATGATAAGAAAAAATATAAATTAAAACAGACACAGGGTTTTGCCTCATATCTAGAAAATTAGCAAAGACAACAAAACATTTAATGATCAGTTTCATAGGGATTGTGAAAGTCAGGGACATTAATACATTGTTGATATAATTAAGTCGAATCATTCTGGAAAGGAATGTAGATTTGCATAAATAAATGTTTATGTGACTAAATATTCCTACTTTTTGACCTAGAGTTGCCATATGATTCATATGCCACAGTTGGTACATTATTCAATGAGGTATAAATCAAAATACTTTAGTAGCATTTTTTGTGTAGTAGCAAAGAACCTAAAATAAAATAGATGCCCCTTGGTTAGGCAGTGACTAAACAGATTGTAGTACATGAATATATTAGAGTACACTGTGCTTTGAGGAATGAAGAACATGTGCAATACAAAAAAAAAAACTACTACAAAACTACTGAAATTGAATATTGTGAAATTATAAAGAATAAACTTAACAGGGAAGATCAAATATGAGAACCCACCTTCCACTTTGTCCTTTGCAGATGGGATGATATATGAATCTGAAAAATTGCATATATCATCACATTTTTCAATGAATTGATTCATATTGCTCTAAAAATAGTTATTTGTTCTACGAGATGACTTCCTGAGTGGGTAGCTACATGATAAAAAGTAGGACGTATGTAAATAAATACACTAATAAAATTTATTTAAAAATAAAACTAGGAGGAATACAAAAACAGAAAATATAAATCTTTACAAATATTTTCTATAAAAATATTGGACTACAACATCAGTCTTTGTTGTGTTTTATCAAGAAGTAGAAATGATCTAAATGGAAACAAAGAAAGAAAGAGCAGCTGAACCTGCCAAACACAGAGAGGTTTTATGCAAATGTATACACATTTTTAGTTTTCAACATTCACTTTTGTGAGATTTTGAATTCTAAAATCTTTTTGTCTCTTCCTTCCCTCTCCCTCCCTCCCCAAGACAACAAGCAACTTGATGTAGGCCATTCATGTACAATCATATTAAAAACTGTTTCCACATTGTTGCTATTTGTCCATTCTTCAAGAGGACCATGACAAGGATTCCATGATGTTCAAATGAGTTGGATTTAAGGGAAAGAGGGCTGTGCATGGCCACCAGCCTCACTTTCTCTTCCAGAGTTGTCTGGGTTCAATGACATTATATAGATCAGGATAACTGGAGATAGCCCGATTATTACTCATGTTGTGAAAGAAAAATCAGAACAAAAGGGAAAAAAAAACACAAGAAATAGGGGAAAAAAAGAAACTACTATGCTTTGATCTGCATTCTGACTCCATAGTTCTTTCTCTGGATATGGATAGCATTTTTCATCATGCATCTTTTTAGATAAGACCTTCTTTAAGGGTAACACTATTACAAAGTTTTGGGGGATCAGTTTATAAGGTATTTGAAAGAAGGAAAGAATAACAAATTCTTGGAGAAAATCAAGACTGTTTAATGCCCAAAAATGTAAGTTGAGAAAATGTCAGTAACTCCCAACCCATATGCTTACCTTTTCATCACTACAAAAATAATCATCACAAATATTTAGGACATTATTGATATGAGATTAGAATTGTTAAGTTTTAGAAAAAGAAATTTCTTTTAAAGACTTTCTGCACAAAGAATTGACTGAAAATTTCAAAGGATAAATAATCATCTTCTGTTTCCTATTTATTAATTATATGCAAATGATAGAGTATTCCAACATCTGTTCTTAAAACTATACAAAACTTTTGGAATAGTCTATAGATCTATGTGTGTGTAAGTGTGTGTCCACACACATCTGGAAATATAGATAAATAGAAAGAAATGGAACATATATTTGATTTTATAGAGCACCTTTATACCTTAAACATAGCTCCAATAAGGAATCACATGGATTTCCTTAAAAAAGAAACCAAGTTTTTCATGTACTGTGTTTTTTTATACGAAACTATGAATTAAAATATGATTATTAATATTCATGTGCAGTAGGTACAATGAGATGACCAAAGGTGTTGGTGACTGTTTTAGGTAATGTCCAGTTAAAGATCTAAGTTGAAAGAGATTTACTGCACATGGTGAAGTGTACCAGATGGAGTAGAAATTCCTATAGATGTTAAGGTCTTCCAGATAATCCTTTTTGCAGGTGACAGTGTTGAATCAAATCTTTGAACACTTAGGAGCCTTCCTAATCACTCAAAATTGTTTGACTTAACTCTGAATGCAGGGGGAAAATCTATCAAACAAACAAAAAATAGCTGAATAACTTTGATAGGTAGTTAGTTGCATAGCCTGTACAACTGGTCCTTCAATAAGTATAAAATGATGATGATGATGATGATGATGATGATGATGACAATGACGACAATTATGACGATGACCTAGTTAGCATTTATGTAACATTTTAAAATTTTCAAATCATTTTATACATGACAGCTAGGTTCACTTATTGTGAAGACCAAATGAGGTAACATATGTAAAGTCCTTTACAAACTTCAAAGTGCTATATAAATTCTAATTATTATTCTTATTTAGTCTTCATAAAATCTTTGAATGGAAGATGCTATTTATCCACATTTTATAGGTGAAAAACCCGAGGAAAGGGAGGTTCTATGACTTTCTCAGGCTCACATAACTAGTAAATATCTGAAGCAGGATTTGAGTTCAGATCATCCTGACTCCAAGTCACATATTATATCCTGTGTCAACTAGATATTTCAGAAAGATACTTCAAATGGACCATTAACTGTATCCAGAAATTATTATGAGGAAAAGAGCTAGACAATGTGGATTTGGAAAATTGTTCAGTGCTTTTCCTTATTCCAGTCTTCTCCTTGAAAAAAGTGAACCGGATTTGGAATCAGAAAGAATTTATTTTGAATCTAACCTCAATTGTATACTAACTATATGACCTTGAACTAGTTATTTAACCTTTTTCAACCTCAACTTCATCATCTGTAAAATGGAAATAACAACACACAAATACTAAGAACCTTGCTTCATGAATCGATTTTTTAAAACAATCTAATTGATTCATTTTCCAAATCTTTTGAAAAAATATGTGAAAATGATACTATGGTAGTTTGAATTTCCCTCCATAAATGATGACAACTTCAGTTAAGAGAGATTGAGAAATCTAAGAGACTTTTAAGAACATGGACTTTCAGGAAAATTTCTAGGTCAGTACCAACATGCAAACCAATAAAAAGTGGGTGCTATAAAATTAAAATGAAGTGTAATGAGTGAGGGAAGGGAACTGGATGAAGAGGTTCAGTTCTTAGAACATACACAACATGCTTTGCCTGGTGCCACTTCATTGGAGGTTTGGTGAGTCTGCTTCTGGAAAAGTGTGATGGAGCAACGTTTTTTTTCTCCACTTTAGAGCATGCATAGATATCCTGTTTCCTTTTTTTCTTACGCAAAGGCTACAAGAGATTTCATCTCTTTCTTTCCTTGTGGCTAGTCAATCAAAAATTACTGTAAAGCTCTGAATGAGGAGAGAGGTGGCAGCAACAGAAGCTTCCACAGTTTGCTGCCAGGGTCCAGGTGCATTTTGAACTCCCCCCCTCGTCCCCCTCCCCCATCCAGTCCATGGCTACCATGTGGCTTCAAATCATGATCTTGCTTCAGTTTCTGTCTCTCTGGTGTAATTTTCTCATCTTAGATGACTGAATATCAGAAGAAGAATAGGTGAGGACATGAATTTTTGAGGTTAGAAATCTTAGAAATCACAATAGTTGACCTTTGCCACCTTCATCTAGTATCAGAAGAGGACAAGCCAAATGAGGAGTCAGGTGGATTGTTTATGAAACAGAGGAACACTCCTACAGCTCAGAAGGACTTGTTCTGCAAGTGAGGGAGTGATTTCATGGACTATATATATCACCCAGATGTGAACTTGGGGGAGGGAGGAGGAAGGTGATATGTAGTCATTACTTTATATTTGACCCATTCTCCACAAAGACTGAGTCAGGAGAAGAGAATATACTGACAGTTTGGAAGGATGGTAAATTCAGTTCTTGATTTGCTTTTTCAATAAATAACCTTTTATAGAAACTAATTGATACCAATTGGTTATACCATATTCAGGAGATATTAATTGGCAATTGATATTGGAGGAATCCATCAATTAGGTGATTATGAGAAATATCATAAAGATTTTCCTGTCCCTCAGTACCACCCCTAAAGCTCTGAAGGGAGAAGTAGCCAGCTGAGCTATAGGAACCCAACCTGCTAGTCTGAGTGTTTTTGGAGTGTGGTTACAAATGTTATTAATACCCTTCAAATACAGACTCTGACATAAAATATTTCTGAAAAGACCTGACATTAGATTACAAATAAATTTATTTCCAAATACCATTGTGCATGCCTGTAAGTGTGGTCACATGGTATACTACTGCAAATAAAGCAATAAGGGAAAGACACGAAGTTCTGTTTTATCTTTGGCTTCATTTTATTTTCTAGACACTTCTTTTCCTACATGAAATGGCAAAAAAGAAGGCACATGGGAGAAGTCTGGTTTGAAGTTTCTCTATGTTCTAGCCCCTGTTTTTGTCTAGTTCTTTTTTTTTTTTTTTTGGTAGGGGAGGTATCTCTAAAGATGTCTCTGCTCCATTTGAGGATGGAAGGCAAGATTACACTATCTGCAATCTCTAAGTCAGCTCAAATGATCAATAAGAGTTCTGTTCTCTTTCAAGAAACAAATCTGTTCTGAATCAAGAAGATCCTACTTATTAGCAACAGATATCTTGCCTCCTAACTAAAAGCAAAAGACTTATTATTGCCTGATTTTCTAATACCTATTTTTCAGTCTTACAGTGAAGAAGTGAAGCATTATTATACCACCATCGTTGTCACCACCTCCAATTCCACATAGCTAAAAGGTAACAAGATGTCAATAGATAATTACGGTGCACAAGAACCTCCTTCTGAAATGCAGGCTCAATGTCTCAGGTTGCACAACAAATAAGATTTTGAATGAGACAAAATAGAATTAATTGAGCTTCTGTTTTCCTAAGTTGAAGGCACTATTATGGGATACATTCACCAATTTGAAGTGTGATTCCAACTGACTCTGTGTAACATGTTGTTTTCAAAAACAAAATATGGTCAATTGGAATTTCCTTTAGAAAATTAATAACACAAAAGGTACAAGTTGATTTTTTTCCCTTTCCTCGAAAGAATGAGTGTGCTACAAGATATAATATGATCAATACTAAAAGATAATTCAGGACTTGCTGAGGAGGATTGATTAAACTGTACATTCATCTTAATGAAAATCCACCTTTCTAAATGGATGGCAGAATCTGGTGTCATTAAACTTGTAAAGACTGTTCAAGGGTGAAGAATAAAAGTTTAATTTGATGGAGTAAATTAAAACAGAACAACGAATGTTGGCTGTACTAGGAGGCCCTCCGGTTTTTCAATTAAAAATCTATCTCCAGTATTAACTTATGGTTATTTCTGGCTCAGTGTAAACAATTCTATCCACATTAATTTTTTTATCCTGATGAACTCAAAGCACTCTGCACACATCAATGTAGAAATAAAGTTAACTGAATTACATAAGCAGATAGGTGTGTATATTTGCTGCTTATATTTGCTACATTGAGGTGAAACTATCTCCTGAAGGTCACTGTAGATTTTCAGTAGTAGCTTGGAGTGGAAGGAAAACAAATTTAGAGAGAAGTCACAGAAGCCTTACAAAAAAGATGGTATCAATGCCATCCTTGTTGTATCCAATGCCAATGTTCTCACCTTTTATATACTTCACAAATGCTCCATATATAATCTGTATCTATGGATCTATCTTACATATGTATGTATGTATATATGTATGCATCTATCTATCTTTCTATCATCTGTATCTTTCTATAAATGCTTCCTAGTTGGCTCATCCAACAAATGAGAATCATTGTGCTGAGTGCTGGAGATTAATGATAAAAAATGATGCAGTTCTTACATCCGTTAATGGAGAATAATAATGTGCATACAGATAAGAAAAATACAAGGTGTCCCAAAAGTCTTAGTGCAGTTAGAAACTTTAACGATTTAACCTAACTATACAATATTTGCATAGCAACAACAACATTAATACCTTCATTAACTATTGTCAATAAACACTATTCTGTGTACTTCAAGATTATCTCATTTGATCCAACAATTCTGGGAGGTAGGTGGTATCAATATCCTAATTTTATGATGAGAAAACTGAGGCAAACAGAGGTTAAATGACCTGCACTGGGTCACATAGCCAGCAAGCTTCTGAGGCTGAATTTGAACTCAAGTCTTCCTGTATTATTCATAGACTATTAACACAAGATAATTGATTTTCTTGACAATTATTCTTATCTATTTTCTTGTTTTTAAATTTTAGTCATGCCTTCAAGTTAAATATTCTTTATATTTCTGATTATAATTTTAATTTTTAGTTAACATACTTGGCATATCTCTTTTTTTGCTGAAAGCTCAGTTTTCATAGGTGATTATCACAGTAACATAGTATCTGATCATTGGAAGGGATCTTACAGGTTACTGTAGTCTAGTCCATACATGAAAAGAATCCCCATTACAACATATATACCAATTTGTTTATAGCTTCTGATGGAGGACTTCTAAGGAGAAGAAACAAACCATCTTTTGGGGTAGGCCATCAGGATTAGCTTTCTAGGAGTTCCTTTACTTTTATTTCTTAAATACACCATTCTGTCACTTCCTCAATTTTTTTTTAAACTACAGAACAGTAATGGGTTTTTTGATTTGACTTGCTCTCATTTCCAATTTTTTTCACTTAGATAGATGCTTTGCTGCTTTCAAATTGGGTGATTTGTTATTGAAATAATAAAATTTAAATTCTATGTACCTTTCAGTTCTCTCTACCCCCACCCCCATTCCCCTGGGTTTTGGAAGTGTTTGGTATTTTGTCCTGTGTATTCAAAATTTCTTGGCAGTTAACTTGCATTATTTACTGTCATAGTAATCAGGAGTTTTCATATATGCTACTCTTCTGAGATGCCTTTGATCCTTGTAATTTCCTCACATCTTTGGCTTTGTCATAATTCATGCATTCTTGGAAAAGTGAATGCCTTTTGCTTCCTTTTTGCCCATTCTATTCCCCTTCCCTCCACCTTGAAATTTGTTGTTATGTCTTTTAAAACCTCTATTTCTTTGGATTAGGTTGAGTTAAGGACATAGACAGCTCATGTGTACAGGGACTTTTGCAATCTCCATCCCAGAAAAATTTCAAATTACAATCATGCAATATTCCTTAGAAGGACTGTGCCTGTTCCATAGTGAAAGTTTTTTAGTTGAAACATGGAGTGGAAGTTCTAAGTACATAAATTCTTTGTTCCTTTTTTAATGAGTTTAGATGTGCAGTGTTTCTGTCTGTTGAATTCTATTTTGTGAATTGTCTTATTATTCTATACCTACCATAGGTACAAAAAATAAGCTATTTAGGGTGGTGATGCTGGCACAAAACAACCACTCTTCCATCTTGCTGATTGTATGAGTCTGTTCTTTTATTTTTTACAGAGTATCCATATCCTTTTATTTCTCCATCTTGAAACTTCATTTTATTCCCTCAGAGTTCTTTGCTGCACACTGGAGTCACATAGCTTGGCAGAAGATTGCTTTGTTTCAGAAAATATGTTCTAGTTTAGCCCAGTTGATAATCTAACTTCATAGAAAAGTGAATTTTAAAAATCACAACTTGACACGAGAAGATTTGTCAGGTTTTCTGAGATTGCATTTGAAATTAATTTTATGCCTGAATCATGATGGGCTTTTCTTTCTTTTAACATTTGTATTGTAGCTTCTGTATTTTCTGTCTTTTAACATACCCTGTTTCTATATAGTTTTGTCCTATGTATGCATATATATAATATGCTCACATATATACACAATTATATGCAAACATATATGTGTATGTATGTATATATGTGTATATATATTTATACACATGGGTATGTAGATGTATGTATGTATATACTTTTCTTTTCCTTTCCTAATACAAAATTTATTTATTTTTCAGTTCTCAACATTTACTTCCACAAGAATTTGAACTCAAATTTTATTCCTTTTGCTCCTCGCCCCACACCCTAGGACAGTATGCACCCCATTCACCCCCTCCTCCAGTCTTCACTCCTTTCTATCACCCATATTTCTTCCATTCTTCTTCCCCTCTATTTTCCTGTAGGTCAAAATGGATTTCTATACTCCATTGCCTGTATAGTTTAATTTCCAGTTGCGTGCTAAAACAGTTTTTAACATTCATTCTTAAAGTTTTGAGTTCCATATTCTCTCCCTCCCTCCCCACCCTCATTGAGAAAACAAGCACTTTAATGTAGGTCATACATATGTAACAATGCAAAGCACTTCTATAATAGTTATCTTGTAAAAGACTAACCACACTTGCCTCTGTCCTATCCTGCCCTTCATTTATTTCATTCTTTGCCTGGCCTCCCACAATAACATTTGCTTCTGATTATTTGTTTCCCCAATTTGCTGTCCCTTCTATTATCTTTCCTCTCCTATCCCCTTCCCCCTTGCATTCCTACAAGGTAAAATAGATTTTCATATTCAATTGAGTGTGCATTTTCCCTTCCTTAAGCCAAATCCCATGAGAGTAATGCTCAATTATTTCCTTTCATCTCCCTCCTCTTCCCCTCCAATGTAGAAGCTCTTTCATCCCTCTTGTGAGATGATTTCCTGCAGTCTACCTCTCCCTTTCTCTTACTCCTAGTACATTCCATTCAACAGTAGATTTTATTTATTTTAGGTATTCTCCCTTCATATTCATCTCACCCTGTGCCTCCACCTATATAAATATACATACACATACACACACACATATACACACACATACATACACATATACATACACACATATACATACACACACATACATATATATACACACACATATACATACACACATACACCTATGCATACCCACATACACTTACATATATATATACATATATATATATATGTATATATATATACATATATATATATGTATATATATATATATATATATATTTTATCTAACTACCCTAATACTGAAAAAGCTCTCATGAGTTACAAATAACATCTTTCCATGTAGGAATGTAAGCACTTCAACTTCAATGAATTCCTCAAGGTTTCTCTTTCCTGTTTAGCTTTTCATGCTTCTGTTGATCCTTGCATCTGAAAGTCAAATTTTTTATTCAACTCTGGCCTTTTCATCAAGAATGCCTGAAAGTCCTCTATTTCATTGAATTACCACTTTTTCACTTGAAGTATTATACTCAGTTTTGCTGGGTAGGTGATTCTTGGTTTGAGTCCTAGTTCTTTTGACCTCTGGAATATCATATTCCAAGTCCTTCTGTCTTTTAATGTAGAAGCTTCCAGATCCTATGTTATTCTTATTGTATTTCCATAGTACTCAAATTGTTTCTTTCTGGCTGCTTGTAATATTTTCTCCTTGACCTGGGAACTCTGGAATTCAGCTAAAATACTCCTAGGAATTTTCCTTTTGGGATCTCTTTCAGGTGGTGATATGTGGATTCTTTCCATTTCTGTTTTACCTTGTGGTTCTAGAATATTAGGGTACTTTTCCTTGATAATTTCTTGGAAGATGATGTCTAGGCTCTTTTTCTGATTATGGTTTTCAGGTAGACCAATAATTTTTAAACTATCTCTCTTTGATCTGCTTTCCAGGTCAGTTGTTTTTCTAATGAGATTTTTCACATTGTCTTCTATTATTTTATTTTTTTGGTTTTGTTTCATAATTTCTTGGTTCTCATAAAGTCATTAACTTCCATCTGCTCCATTATAATTTTTTAAAAAATGTTTTCTTCAGTGAACTTTTGAACCTCCTTCTCCACTTGCTTAATTCTCCTTTTTAAAGCATTTTTTCCTCATTGGCTCTTTGGCCTTTTTCATTTGTGTTAGTCTATTTTTAAAGGCGTAATTTTCTTCAGCATTTTTTTGGGGGTCTCCTTAGCAAACTTTTGACTCACTTTTCACGATTTTCTTGCATCATTCTCATTCCTCTTCCCAATTTTTCTTCCACTCCTCTTACTTGATTTTCAAAATCTTTTTGGGCTCTTCCATGGCCTGAGACCACTGTATATTTTTTGGAGGTTTTGAATATAGAAGCATTGACTTTGATGTCTTCCTCTGAGGGTATACTTTGTTCTTCCTCATCTGAAAGGATGGAAGAAAATACCTTTTCACCAAGAAAGTAACCTTCTATAGTCTTATTTTTCTCCTCTTTTGGGCATTTTTCCAGCCAGTTACTTGACTTTTGAGTCCTTGGTCAAGTGGAGGATATACTCTAGGGACCTGTAAGCTCTTAGTTCCTCCAAGGTGGCACAATTTCTGGCCTGAACCCTGGTCTGTGAGGAATCACAAACACTCTTTTCTGCCCAGGATGTGTGAGTACAATTCTCTCTCCAGTGCTTCTACCAGCTCTACCTTACCAGTGATCCTCCTCACCCCACTACTGCCACTCAGAATTGAGACCCAGATTGGCTGCTTGATTCCCCAAGGGTTTTTAGGCCCAGGGCTCCAAAAGTGGAAGGCGCTGTTGAAGTGGTTGCTGCCCCCCTGGGGCTGGAGATGAGATTGGACCTCACTCTGCTCTCCCATGTGAAAGAGTTTTCTCACTGACCTTTGAAGCTGTCTTTGGCATTTGTGGGTTGAGAAATCTGGGAACCACAACTGCTACCTGTGCTTCTAAAGCCTGCTCCAACCCTGTTCTTGCTATGCTGTGCTGAGCTACGCTCTGAACCCTGGGCAATATACCTTTCCTGTCAGCCTTCCAGTCTGTCTTGGGCTGTAAATCTATTTTACCATGTAGTTTTGTGACTTTTGCTGCTCTAGAATTTGTTTATGGTCATTTTTTACAAGTATTTTATGGGTTATAGGAGCAAAGCTTTCTTTCTACTCTGCCATCTTGGCTCTTCCCTCTGTATATCCTTTTCAATATACGTTAGTAAAAGATAGGATAAAAAAGAAAAAAAATGTATATTAAAGTGGATTAAACACAGAGTGTCTTCCAACTTTAGGGTCTTTTTCAAATAAATTTTATAAACTTAGTGATTATTCACTCTCAACAGACCCCAGTAAACAAGCATGTAACTTTTGGAAATTACAAACATATACATACAAATATGCATGTTTATAATCATATGTAATTAAATGTTTTTTTTTCTTTTTTTAATTAATTAATTTATTTAAATTTTTACATTCATTTTCACAAAATTTTGGGTTCTAAATTTTCTCCCCTTTTATCCCTTCCCCCCAACCCAATACACCAAGCATTCTAGTTTTCTCCACCACCAATCTGCCCTCTCTTCTATCATCCCTCCCTTCTCTTGTCCCCATCTTCTCTTTTGTCCTGTAGGGCCAGATGACTTTCTATTCCCCATTAACTGTATTTCTTATTTGCTAGTAGCAACAACAATACTCAACAGTTGTTCCTAAAACTTTGAGTTCCAAATTCTCCCCATCCCTCCCTCCCCCCCATTCCCTTTGGGAAGGCAGGCAATTCAATATAGGCCATATCTGTGCAGTTTTGCAAATGACTTCGATAACAGTCGTGTTGTATAAGACTAACTGTATTTCCCTCCATCCTGTCCTGCCCCCCATTGTTTCTATTCTGTCTTTTGATCCTGTCCCTCCCCAAGAGTGTTGGTTTCAAATTGCTCCCTTCTCCCATTGCTATCCCTTCCATCATCCCTCCCTCCCTGCTTATCTCCTTCTTCCCCATTTTTCTGTACTGTAAGATAGGTTTTCATAGCAAAATGAGTGTGCATTTTACTCCTTCCTTTAGTCGAATGTGGTGAGGGTAAACTTCATGTTTTTTTCTCAGCTCTCCTCTTTTTCACTCCACTAAAAAGTCTCCTGCTTGCCTCTTGAATAAGAGATAATTTACCCCATTCCATTTCACCCTCTCTCCTCCCACTACATTTCTCTCTCACCATTTACCTTAATTTCTTTTAAGATATGGTCCCATCCTATGCAAGTCACTCTGTGTTCTCTGTCTCGGTGTGTTTCTGCTTGTGTGTATGTGTGTGTGCGTACATGCATGTACGTGTGTGTGTGTATATGTGTGTGTGGGGTCCCACCAACTACCCAGATACTGAAACGTTTTAAGAGTTACAAATATTGTCTTTCCATGTAGGAATGTAAACAGTTCAACTTTCTTAAGTCCCTTATGACTTCCCTTTGCTGTTTGCTTTTTCATTCTTCCTCTCATTCTTGTGTTTGAAAGTCAAATTTTCTTTTCAGCTCTGGTCTTTTCATCAAGAATGCTTGAAAGTCCTCTGTTTCATTGAAAGACCATATTTTCCCCTGAAGTATTATACTCAGTTTTGCTGGGTAGGTGATTCTTGGTTTTAGTCTTAGTTCCTTTGACTTCTGGAATATCCTATTCCACACCCTTCGATCCCTTCATGTAGAAGTTGCTAGATCTTGTGTTATCCTGATTGTATTTCCACAATACTGGAATTTTTTCTTTCTTGCTGCTTGCAATATTTTCTCCTTGACCTGGGAATTCTGGAATTTGGCCACAATGTTCCTAGGAGTTTCTCTTTTCGGATGTCTTTCAGGTGGTGATCGATGAATTCCTTCAATACTTATTTTGCCCTCTGGTTCTAGAATCTCAGGGCAGTTTTCCTTGATAATTTCATGAAAGATGATGTCTAGGCTCTTTTTTTTGATCATGGCTTTCAGGTAGTCCCATAATTTTTAAATTGTCTCTCCTGGATCTATTTTCCAGGTCAGTTGTTTTTCCAATGAGATATTTCACATTCTCTTCCATCTTTTCATTCTTTTGGTTTTGTTTTATGATTTCTTGGTTTCTCAGAAAGTCATTAGCCTCCATCTGTTCTATTCTAATCTTGAGAGAACTATTAAATTCAGTGAGCTTTTGAACCTCTTTTTCCATTTGGCTAATTTTGCTTTTGAAAGCATTCTTCTCCTCATTGACTTTTTGAACCTCTTTTGCCAATTCAGTTAACCTATTTTTCAAGGTGTTATTTTCTTCAGCATTTTTTTGGGTCTCCTTTACCATGGTATTGACCCGTTTTTCATGCTTTTCTTGTATCTCTCTCATTTCTCTTCCCAGTTTTTCCTCCACCTGTCTAACTTGATTTTCAAAATCCTTTTTGAGCTCTTCCATGGCCTGAGCCCACTGGATATCCACCTCAGATATCGGGGATAGAGAGGCCCCGACCTCCACGTCTTTCCCTGATGGTACTTCGTCATCAGAAATGAAAGGAGGAAGGAACATCTCTTCCGCAATAAAGTAGCTCTCTATGGTCTTATTTTGCTTCCTTTTTCTGGGCATTTTCCCAGCCAGTTACTTGACTTCTGAGATTCCTCTCCACCCCTGCCTAGATCTGCCCAGCTAGTGCTTGGGGTCTGAGATTCAAATGCTGCTTCCCAGTCTCAGGGCTATTTGCAGCAGGAGCGGCTGCTATTCAATGTGAGCTTAAGTTCTGGTGCTCAGGTGGGGGCAGGGCTGCCTCCCAGGCTCAGTTCTCTTAGGGGCTTTATGCAGAGACCTTCAGTAATGGAGCAGATGGGGGCAGGGCTGCCTCCCAGGCTCAGCTCCCTCAGGGGGTTTATGCAGAAACCTTTAGTAATGGAGCTCCTGCCTGCTTGGGAGTCCCAGCCACCGCTCCCTCCACCGCTGCCTCCCAAGGGGGCCTGAGCCACAGAGACACCCCGCTCCCCTCTCGGCCAGCTCAGACGTCTCTCTCACTGACCTGTAGTGTCTGTGGGTGGAGGGATCTTCACGGCCGCAGGAGATTCCATCCCTGAAGCCTGCTCGGATCTGCTCCTCTGGGGCCGTGGCCAGGGCAGCTCAGGGATGGGCTCTGCTGTCTGGGGCACTACAGACCCCTGGGGATGGCTCTCCAGGGCTCTCTGGAATGAAAATCTTTTCCACTGTGTTTCTGTGTGCCTTGCAGTGCTCCAGAATTTGTGGGGAATTCTTCTTACAGGAAATTTATGGGCTGTGGATTCGAGGCTAGCATGTGTGAGTCTTTCTACTCCACCATATTGGCTCCCCACCCCCATATGAAATTAAATGTACATATTATATGTACGCATATGTGCACATTTATATTCATGCAACTCCGTCATTTATATAATCATAGAAGAAAACTTTCCTTTTGAAAGGTAAACATATTTTTAAAAAAACTGGGTAACAACCTGCATAGATGAATCAAGTATTTTTACTTGCTTTATTTAAACAGTTTATTGGGTGATTAGAGCACACAGTGAATAAGAGTACCACGCCTGGAGTCTGGAAGAGGAATTCAAATATACCCTCAAACATATACTATCTGTGTGGTCCTGGATAAATCACTTAATTCTGTTTGCCTCTGTTTCCTCATTTGTAAAATGAGCTAGAGAAAGAAATGTATATATCTTTATTACTATTAATAGAAACTGTTCCTTAAGATAATGTTATATTTCTCTTTAAGAAATTGTTATTAAAAAAGTCCTTAAGGTAAAGAGGAAAAAAATGTCCAAGAGGGAAAACAAAAATTAATAATGAATATAGGTCTTTCTGTAACTAAATATTCTTCTTAGAGAGTAATACAAATTCTTTAATGTCAGAGTTTCTTGAAAAACGAAGAAAAAAAATATTCCATCTAGATACTAAAAATAAAAAAGAATTGGATTGTTTGTCATGAACTTTTCTCTTTTTAAAAAGTCTTATACTGAAGAACTATTCATTTTAGATTTATTCCCTGATGAAACATTCTCAAGAAATTTCATTAAATTTAGTAATTTATATGTAACCTGTGGCCAATTGTCCCAGGTTTAGGGCTTACATAAAGTAGACCTAGTCTTAGAGGCTGCTCAAAAAAATACTTTATCTTTGGCTCATATAATTCCTACCCAGAGTTTTTCCTCTGGGAAATTTAAGAATATAGGTTAAATATCTTGTGCTTAGGTCTCCAAAGATGTGGATAAAAGGCTCCCTAGATTCCATATAAGAATTCAAGATACAATGCACATTAAATACAGGGAAGCTTCCCACTCATAAAAGAAAAATACTAAACAACATAGATAAGTCACAGTTGTTTCTCAAGCAGTTAGTATTATATTCCTTCCTTCTCCAATGAGTCTTCATTCCTCCCTTCTTCACATCCCACCTGCAGAGTCCAGACTCAGCAGTTACAGAAGATTATAAAAACTCCTCTGTTTTATTCCTTTAGTCCTTTGTTATTTTTCTAATTGGGATACTCTTCTCTCCAGAATCTGTTTCCATATCTTTTTCTAAAAGTCTATTGCTTACCCAATAATTCTCTCTTCTTTAATTAGAACATTGGATTTTGGAAATGTTAATAAAAGGATTTGATATAGAGGCAAGTCTGAAGTTTGTTCTACTAAGGGAAGATACCTTCTTTTCTTCAGCAGATTATGACTAGATATCTCTAGAAACTTCTTTTTGTTTTTTTCCCAGATATGCCCTTTCATCAGTCTAGCAGCCTATGATTCAAGGATTCTCAGATCATGTGGGTGAGGGTATGTAAAAGTTTTGTGTGCCTCTGTACTAAGGCAGCCATTAGGAATCTTGAAGAAAAAAGCAATGCACAGGCTCCAGCTTCACAAAATCATTCCCAGGTCCAAAGTCCCCCCTTAGCAATTACTTTCCTCTGGGAAGAGGACAAAAAGGACTCCACCACTTAATCTGTTTTACAGGATCAGCCCAGAGGTCAGTTCATCCACAATATTCCATCCTACAATACTGTGAAATTCATCTAATGTTCTGAATAATAGAATAAATCAAATGCTATACCAGCAAGGACCCTGTCCTACACAGAAGGACCTGCTGTACATGTTATTCGATCTGCTTTTCTAAAAGGAAAGCAACTTTGGAAGGGTCAACAATTAATTTAATCAAGCACATGTGTCACTCATTTAGTTCAGGGGAAAAAGTCATCACCCTGAACTTTAGAGAAAATACAAACAGAGAAAGAAAGATCAACCAACAGACAAGACTTCCAACTCTCTGACCATAAGCAATACATACATCACAGATCAACAGGCAGATCCAATGGTCTGAGCATGCATCCAGAGTTATCAGAGAGAGAAGCACCAACATCTGGGTTTTCAAAGCTAGGTGGGGCTCTTTAGCTGCTCACAGTCTCATCTGGCCAAATAACACTTCCAATAAATAAACCCCCAAATAAACCTCACTATGGAGTATTTATATACTTTTCAGAAACATCACAACCCTTGAGATCCAGTGCCTCATTAGAAAATTCGAAAAAGATATGGCCCTCACCAATCAAGCTTCTCTTAATGGGCAGGTCTATTAATGGGTGGGGAAGATCTTTAACTGTTGTTAGCATTACAAATGACTATGTCCTTGTCCTTTTTATGGAGATTGAATCAAAATCCTAAACAAAACCACCACGTTTATCAGGTCATTCCTCTTATCAGCCTACCATATCTATGCATGCATGTATGAATGTGTATGTATTTTCTGTAATTATAGGATGGAAGATATCTGTATTGAAAATGTTTTACATTATATAAAAAACAATCTATCTAATGACATTTTCTGTGTGCCTATTTTACCATTTTGCCATTTTACATTTACCATGGTATTACAATTACTTTTATCTCTCTGACCTCCCCAGAAAGAGTAAGTCTTGCATATTCTTCAATACTAATTTAATTAACAGATCCACAATTTCTTCAATGTGACTACAGAATCTGGAAGTTTAGATAGCTACACGTCCATTTCTCATTTTATGTATTTTTGTCCATTTTCTCCCACTAATCTTCCATGGATATATAAGTATGGATTGTATTAGATGTCTTCTGTGTATTTTTAACATTTGGGAGTAACAGTACAATACTTGCATAGCTCCTCTGTTTTTCCTTGCTTCTGGCAAATGACTGCCTCATCTCATTTTATGAGTGTACATATTTTGACCACTTCTTGAATATGAGGCATTCGTAAAATATTACATTTGACTAGCTAGAGACTTTCCTTTTCCCTTTGCATCAGTTAATATTTTCATTCTTTTGATCACAGTATCACAGAATTTCAGAGTTGTAAAGCATTTCAAAAGCCTTCTAATCCAATGTAAAATTGAACTTGAAACTCCTATACAATGTGGTCCCCAAAATTTAAGGTAATGGGCTAGACAGGCAGTTGCAAAGCACCCCACTAACACTACCGTTTAACCCCCTACAAAGAGAATATTTTATTATGTCATGTCTTACTTCTTACCACAAAAAGGGTCCTCAGATCCTATAGTATCCCATAAGGCATTACAGTATGTGGAAAGAATATAGAAAACTGAAGTTCCAGTGATAATTCTGTCAATATGTGTAACCTGGGAAAATCTCATGATCTTTTTACTTTCTTTCTTTCTAAAACAAAGGGGTTGAGCAGTTTGGGGTTTTGAGTATATTACTGACTTAACAGAGAATACGACTGGAGATGTCTATTAGTAATCACGCAGTCTAATCCCCATTTTGTCATGAATTTTCTTAAATTGTTGGACACATTTTCTGTTTCTTTCTCCCCAGATATCTGGATCACTAGATAGATGGTGAGTAACAGACAAGAAGATCATAAAAACTGATTTGTGTGTTGTGGGGCATGGCAGTATGACAAAGTTTAAGAACTGGCGGTTTAAGAACTATACTAGCTAATCATATCTTATTCCTCCTAAGATCAATAGAACATATTGCAGATCTGTACTTTTTACATTTTGTGGCTGCCTAGAGTCATGGCAACCTGCATTTCATGCCATAAATCCAGTACTGACTGTAACTATTACCTCATCTTTTCTGAAGTGTCATAGGGACTGAAGTCCATATAAAACTAAGCCCCTGTAAGGTTTATATCAGATTTTTGACCTATCTCACCACTAAGTCATGGGAAAAAGATGTATAAGACTATGAAAAATTAGCTTTTTGTAATTGTACCCATGCAATATTTTCCATAAATGCTTCTATAATTCTTGTGACCTAGAGGTAAAATACACTATTTTTCTCTTGGTATATAGTATAGTTCCTAATGAGAACTGAGACCATGAATTATGCTAGCAAACTGATTTTCTTTCTTTTCCAAAGGATTTTACAGACCAAGAAATACTTCTAAAAGAAAATAGGTTTTCTCAAAAAATAAAAAAAAAAACAATTAGTACTAAAATTACTATAGTCACATATAAAAGGCATACTCCATTTTTGATTATTCCTTTCCGATTTCATATTTTCTTTACAAACTCTACTGCACAGAGAGTAGTTATCAAAATGGTCACTTAGTTTGTGCTAACAATACCAATATTACTGAGTAATGGGAACAACAATTAATAGTATCTAATAGTTATTTCTTTTACTTATTTTCTTTGAAGGGAGAAAATACACACCCCATCATGCCCCATACATAAGAATCCCACTTGCATCCAAAAACACATTTCAATTGAACATATTGCCTCAACCAAGTGAGAGGATCATCTTCCTCTAAGACACCAAGAGTTCACAAGGCTAAAATTATCTTGTCAACAGGACAAAGGATACTACAAATATGTTATCAAAAAGATCAGAGATGTGGGAAGATTAGAAATAGAGAAAGTAAAGGCAGAACCAAAGGAAAAAACATTTTGGAAGTGTAACTAAATTTCAACTATATTCAGTCAGGATGATATAGTATGTAGTAGATTGATGGCTGAGTTAGAGTGGGCATAGGTTCAAATCTAACTTCAGTATTTAGATGACAAGGGCAACTCATTTAAAAATAATGATAGTACCTACCTAATAGGGTTGTTATAAGGATTAAATGAGATCATCTAGGTAGGTAAATAGATATAGATTTGTATGTATATTATATATGTATATGCATGAATATACACATGCAGACATGTCCACGCACACACACACATATGTACACATAGCCCATTGCAAACTTTAAACTGTATCTAAGCATTAGGTATTATTCCTGGGCATTCAGATAATATAGAATAATATTTTCCTCATGTTTCTGTATCTATAATTCTTCTATAGTGCAAACTAACTAGCAGTGAAGGAGAAGCAAAGTATTGTGCAGCATATTCATTTTAAATCTCAAGTTATTTTAATTAAAATTACAAAAAGCATTTGGAATGAGATGAACTGATTCATGATTAGAAGGCTGCCTCATTCACCAAAATGCAATCATAGTCAATTACTAATTTGGGTCTCCATGGTACCTTGAAATAAAAAAAAAATACCCTAGCATTTGTATCAGTTTCTCCAAAATATCTGATTACTATCTAGATGATGTCAACACAACCACTTAAAAAGTGTGTGTGTGTGTGTATACACAAGCATATATGTGTGTGTGTATCTTGGAATAGAAAAAAATAACCTAGCATTTTTAGTAATTTTTCCAAAATATCAAAGTATTATCTGGGAGATGTCAATACAACCACTTAATATGTATGTGTGTGTGTACACACACACACACACACACACACACACACACATATATATATATATATATACATATATATGTATTAGAGTGTATATGTGTATGTTGAGGAATTATGATATTTTCACTTAATTTCCAGAAAAATATAGGCTCCTTGAAGGATGTAGAATCTTTCAAAAAATTTTATCTTTTACTACTTAGCTCCTATTACAATGCCTGGTACTGAGCAAGTAGTTAATAAATTTCTTGCCGAATTTAATATGAAAGATTAAATATTACTGATGTTTTTACTGAACAGATAATCGTTTGGATTGAATTAAATGAATTTGCAGTTGTTTTATTGAGTAATTTCTCCACAATACAAATTGCAACTCACAACAGAGTTTTGTGGCCAAAACAATGGATTACCAATTGGTCATATCTGTGAAGATAAATCCCTTGGCAATTAGAATAGTTCTTAGACAACAGATACTAAAATTTTCACCAGGCTTATATTCAATCATGTCTTCATGCAGAATCAAATTAAAGCAGGATGGTTGGGGCATCAGTTTCAGAAAAAAAAAGTTTTTAAACAGCAATTTAACAAGCTAACACTATTCAGGTAGCAAGAAGAGTTAGTAAAACTTGGAAGCTATTAGATGTGTTTGCCTTTGCAAGTATATGTGATAAGACTGTATGAGATACCATCCTAGGCCCTGAGAGATATACAGATAGATAAGACGTAGTTTTTTCGAAATGTTTAAATCTAATTTTCTCTTTTGTATCTGGGTCCCCAAACAATAAAGATGCGAAATTTTTTTAGAGTGAAATTTTTTTTAACTTTATTTTTAATTCTCAACATTCATTTCCACAAGATTTTGAGTTCCAAATTTTCTCCCATTTATCCCCTCCCCCACTCCAAGACACCATGCATTCTCATTACCCTTTCCCCCAATCTGTCCTCCCTTCTATCACATCCCTCCCTTCCCTTATTCCCATCTCTCATTTCTGGAAAGGCAAGATGGATTTCTATACTCCATTACTTGTATTTCTTATTTCCCAGTTGCATGCAAAGAAAAGTCTCAACATTTGTTCCTAAAATTTTGAGTTCCGACTTCTCTCCCTTCTTCCCTCCCCACCCATACCCACTGAGAAGGCAAAAAATTCATTATAGGCTATAATAGTCATGTTGTGAAAGACTAACTATATTAACCTCCATCTTATCCCTGCCCCCCATTTATTCTATTCTCTCTTTAGTCTTTGTCCCTCCCCTAAAGTGTTTACTTCTAATTACTCCCTCCTCCCATTTGCCCTCCCTTTTATCATCACCCCCACTCCACTTATCCCTTTATCCCCTTCTCCCCTACTTTCCTTAGTAGTGTAAGATAGATTTTAATACCAAATTGAGTGTGCATATTATTCCCTCCTTAAGCCAAATGTGATGAGAGTAAGCTTCACTTTTTCCCTCTCACCTTCCCCTTTTCCACTTCATCAAAAATGTTTTTTCTTGCCTTTTTTATAAATGATAATTTGCCCTGTTCCATATCTTTCTTTCTTCTCCCAATATATTCCTCTCACATCCCTTAATTTTATTTTTTAGACATCATCCCTTCCTATTCAACTTACTCTGTGCCCTCTGTCTACCTATATATGTGTGTGTATATATGTGTGTGTGTGTGCATGTATAATCCCCTCCAACTACCCAAAAACTGAGAAAAGTTTCAAGAGTTACAAAAATTATCTTTCCAGGTAGGAATGCAAACCGTTCAACTTTAGTAAGTCCCTTATGATTTCTCTTTCCTGCTTCTCTTGATTCCTGGGTTTAAAAGTCAAATTTTCTATTCAGCTCTGGCTTTTTCATCAGAATGCTTGAAAGTACTTTATATCATTGAGTGATCTTTTTTCCCCCCGAAGTATTATGCTTCTTGATTTTAATCCTAATTTCTTTGAATTCTGGAATATCATATTCTAAGCCCTTCAGTCCCTTAATGTAGAAGCTGCTAGATCTTGTGTTATTCTGATTGTATTTCCACAGTACTCAAATTGTTTATTTCTGGCTGCCTGAAATAGTTTCTCCTTGAACTGGGAATTCTGGAATTTGGTTACAATATTCCTGGGAGTTTTTCTTTTTGGATCTCTTTCTGGAGGTTATTGATGGATTCTTTCAATATTTATTTTACCCTCTGGTTCTAGAATATCAGGGCAGTTTTCCTTGATAAATTCATGAAAGATGATGTGTAGGCTCTTTTTTTTTTGATCAGGCCTTTGAGATAGTCCCATAATTTTTAAATTGTCTCTCATAAATCTATTTTCCAGGTCAGTTGTTTTTCCAGTGAGATAGTTCACCATTGTCTTCTTTTTCATTCTTTTGGTTTTGTTTTGTAATTTTTTGGTTTATCATAAAGTCATTAGCTTCCATCTGCTCCATTCTAATTTTTATTATCTTGTGAAATTTTTAAAGAGACTTCATGATTCAGAATTTTAAGATTTGATCTTTAATCCTAAGAAATAGCATAACCTATATAGTAGGGAAACATAGCATAATAATTACTGTACTAAACATGAATAGTGCATTGGAAATAATATTTTATAACCATAATTTATCTACTTAGAGGTTAAGTATAAAGTATGATTATTGTAATTTTTTATGGGAAAGGGGAGAGGAGCCATTTCATTGCTATTGAGAACTCCCACTATAGAGATTCTCCTCACTGATGCAGATAAGCACCTTCTCTAAATTTTGTCTTTTTATTGTGTATATATCAGAACTAGAACAGGAACCCATAACTTTCTGAACCCATGCCTGTTTTCCCTCTTGATCGATATATTCCTATATAACATTCAAATACTTGTTTTGGACTTGAACTATCGGTTCTCATATGGTAATAGCATGCTTCCTGATTTCTCCCCAGTATAGCCCATCCCTGATACAATTGCCAAGCTTATCCTCCTCATGCCCATAGCTCACCATGCCATTCCTCAGCTAATGATGATGATCATGATCCCCGTGGTTCCTTATTATCTCTAGTATTGGATTGGACAGTGTATCTTTTGGACACCTAGAGATGAGATGATATACCTATGATTCAGATAATTAAAACATTGTGTGATTTTTCCCACTCTCAACACTGCTTACTTCACATGAATATTTATGTAGAGGAAGGTGGAGACAATAAGAAAATATGGGTATATATTAAATATATTATATGCATACTTTATATACACACAAAATGTGTATACTCACTCCAATAACCATGTAATCATGTAATTCTGGAAACACAGGGCTTTAGATGTACACTACCCTATACTACTTGTTTATTGTCACCAAATATATATTTGAAACATATGGCCACAGAAGTTCATCGTCCTCATTCACTTTCCCTCCATGATTCTCTGCTCACATGGTAAGACATGTAAATGAAATTTATAGCAAATTCTACTAAAGACTGTCCTTCCATACTCTTGAACTCATTGTTGGGATTAAGTTTCCAAATGTAGCGATGTCATATTTACTAAGCCTCCTGCCTGCTTCTTAACATGTGAAGATTAGTTCCACAGAATTTCAATCACTTTAGTTCAATTAAATTCATTTACATATCCATTTATTAAGCCCCAATCAACTCCTGCACACCATGCTAGGTTCTGGGGATACAAAAGATGAATGCCAAGGAGTTTTCATTCTCTTACAGTAAAATACAAAGAAGTATATATGATATATTTTTATATCTATGTGTTTGTATAGATATAGATATACAGAAAATATTTTTACTTTACACTTATCAATATACTGTTCTTCCTTCCAAATTTGCCTCAAGTATTACTTTTTCCTTGAAGTCTTCCCTGAACAACCAGGACTCAGTGATACACCCACAAGATTCTGGTAGATCTTTTATGTGTCACTTCTTTGATGCATATACTTCTACATTCTATGGGAAACAAACTTTTTCTTTTTGACAACATTCATTCTTTCAAAAAATATTCATTGAGCTCCTCCTTCAAAAACAACCTGGATTTCTCCATGATACACATTATGTTCTTTATTGTTCCATAGATAATGTACTTATCCATCCTTCAGTTAGACTGTAACCCACTTGAAAGGCAAACCTGCATCAGAGCTACATTTTTATCCACAACAATCAATATGGTATATCAAGTATATTAGGCAGTAAATAGATATTGGCCAAATTAAAAGCAGAGCAGTAGATTGAAAAGTGTATTGTCTCTAGATTCAGATAATATGGTCTCAAATACCTCCTCTGAAATCTACTAGCTTTGTGACTTTGGGCAATTCACTGAACTCCTCTGAGCCTCAGTTTCAACAATAAAAATCAGTGGGAACCATGTAGATTTATCTGAAATTACTTGTATTAGTTTGTGGAAACTGAATATTTTAAATCAATTTTTAAAGCTAAGGAACAAAATGTGAAGTCAATTAGCCATAATGTTGAAACTGGATTTAGCAGTTGGAAGATAGTGGAAGATTATGCACCAACACCAGCAAGAGAATGAACCCTATTAGCCAATTATGCTGAATTATGAACACTGGTTTTCAAATGAGTTCTGTTGTCCAGTAGGAAATGAACTGTGACCTCATTAAAATGTAAAGTAGATATTGATAATGGTAACAATTTTGAATTCAACTTATAGCTGATTTGTATAAAATGACTATAGTTATAATGACCGTATAATGACAGTATATTCAAGAAAGAGATAAATTTGTAGAGCAAAGAATTGTACATATCACAGAGATTATTATTTTGGGTCTGCATGACTTACTAGACTATTTCATGACAAGGTAAGGCACCAGCTACACCCAGAATTGTGGAATGGAAGAAGCAAAACATTTAAAAGAAAAGAACTTGAATTGGATTATTGGCCCAGTAGCATACATCTTGCCTCTATGACCATGGGGGAGTAATTCAACTTCTGTGGTCCTTAGTTTTCTTACCTATGAAATGAATTGGTTAGTTACAATAATCTCTAAGCTCTTTCAGAATTCTAAATCAATGACTTTATAATTTTCTTTCTAACTGTAACAATCTAGAATTCTATGGTAAAGGATACACTTTTCCAATTTCTGTATTGTGCTTGGTCCTGATTAGTACAATGTAATGAAACCCATCAAGTGACCACATTATCTCAATTCAGATTGCCTCTTTTCATTCACATGGGATGAATCACCATATTTTGCATAATTAGAATTTCATATGGCATGAATTAGAATATATGCAATTACTTCACAGATTCACTATTCGCACTAATAGGGACTTACCTCATAGGAGTAAATTAAAAATATACGGGGAAAACTCATAGATTCATAGTGGATTATATTTTAAAATAATTTGTGTCCTTTACTATTTTCTGTTAAAAAATAGTTTCAATTTTTCATGGTCTCAGATTTATTTCTTTAACATAATTCAACAGTAATTGAAACTTATCAGTTTGTACTTGACATAATTGAAATGATTAGTAGATTACAATTCTATTCAAACTTTATGGATTACCTTATATTAAAGAATGGTTCATTTCCCCCCAAAAGATATGTTGGATCTCCCTATAGGTCAGTTTCCTATTATCTTTTTCTCTTACAAAGTTATTTGACAAGCATATGCTAAGACAAAACATAATCATGAGTGAATACATCCAGGATCCAGGCCTTTGTTGTTATGGGTGATGGCGGTATTGGGGTGGTCCCCTCTGTGGACATATATCAATAGACAATGTTATGAATTGCTGAGGTCAGGGGGAAAAACATTTGCTGGATGACTCATCAATGAGAAGCTCCTCTGAGTTAAATTGGATGTTACACAGATGATAGATGCAGAGTCCATCAGTGGTATTGCATTTAAAATTTTCCATCTTGGTAGTACCTGCCAAGACTTGTGCTATTCAATTTGAAGTCAAGGAACACATTTTTTTCATTTCTTCCACTGTACCTTGAACCTGGTAGAGGCTTAATAAATCTTTGTTGAATTGAATTGAATTTACACATTGAATTTGAACTCCGAGTACTTTGGTTTCAATCTTGCCTGCTGACTCATATCCAAATGAGCCAGTACATTCTATTATGGACTAATGATATGAGGAATATGGATTATGGGGAACAGTCATTTTGGAGGTAGTTTACCAAAATAACTTTACATTTGAAATGTTGCCCAGAAGAAATAGCATAACAAATAGAGAGATACAGAGTAGAAAAATCTAACAATTTCTTTCAGTAATGAAAAAACTTATTTGATTAAAGAATGAAAAGAAATAACAAAACCCCAATTATATTTGCTGATATACTCCCTCATATTTCCAAAGAAGTCTTCGGGGCCTGTGAATGGAGATACTTTGAAGGGGAAATAAAGACCCTTGAAATAATTTGCTTCTAAGCTTTGACTCCTTGCTCATTTATGGATTTTATGGACTTCCTCTCCTCAATACTTATTTTTAAATGCAGAATGGCTGACTTTTATTGTGAAAGTAAAGTAATATTAACCTGTGTTTAAATTTAAGGAATATAAAAGAAGCACAACAGTGCCTTCTTTACCCAATTTCTTCTGGGAATTAGGTCTTCTGTAAATGTGAATTTTCTAGTTTCACCTCTTTAAAGGCTGAAGCTTTTATAATTTTATAATTCCAACTGGTAATCTTTTAAAAATAAATCTCACATCCCTCTGCCTTACCAAAACTTTATATATTGAACACAATTTATTTTTTCCTTGATGCCTAAGGGTTTAGACTATGAATATTCTTTTCATTTTTCATTCAGAATAACAGAAATCTGATACTGGAAGGAATCACAGAGGCCTTTCCTCTCATAGAGTGATGGTCAAAAAGGGTTACAGAGATGTGAAGGGCTAGTTCCAGTGCAGTTAAATGGCACTAGCACAGTCATATTTTTCTAGATAGCTTTTCTCATTTGATTACATGTCATTTCAATGCAAGAAATATTTACTCTGTACCTATTAACATATGCAAAATATTGTTTCAGTACTATAAATACAAAGGTAGCCACAAAGTTGCTACTTTCAAAAAATACATAATCTGATGCAAGGAAAGACATTCAGGTACCTAGAATACAATGAATAATCAGATAAGCACAATGGAGAGATGAAGGCAAAGCACTGAAAATTTTGAGGATGGAGACAACTTTCACCTGGTTAGGGAAGAGAGTGTGAGAGAAGACTTTGTGATAGCAAGCTTTTCATAATGATAACTCCTTCCTCTATTAACCTTGCCGATGCTTCTGCTAACGCTAAAAGCACACACACACACACACACACACACACACACAAATATCCTCGCACGCATACACCCATGCACACACACACAGACAAAAACCAAAACAAAATAAGTACTAGTACTAATATTTCTGAGTTGGGCCCAAGAGGAAGCAAAAGATTTTAACAGAGATGAAGGCTTCCATGCATCAAGAGGGCGTCAAGGAATAGAAACTATAATTTTCTGTTTCAGTGTTCGCTAACATATCTTATAACTTGACTGGATCTCCTTCTGGCATAATTACCTCCCCACATTTTATTTCTATATTTTTAAATTTTTGATCTAATCTTTAAAAACACAAGTAGTGGAATAGGCATATGCAAAAGGACCACATAACATAAAAGAGGCAAACTCCTTGTCTCCATTATGTACAACATGATTTTCTTCTTAAATATGCATTCGAATCAGCTGTGCTTTGAAAGCTATCCATGTCTTTGCTTGTTTCTGCTTTTCCTTCTGCCTTTTTCTCTCCATTTAAAGACAAATAAAAAATGAACGAAAGGCAAACTTCCCCAAAAAAAAACCCTGGTGCCTCTTCCCTCCTTCACCCCTTTTGAAATTTAATTCTTCCTTCCTTCTTTCCTTCCTTTCTTGCTTCCTTCATCTCTCCCTAATAACTTCTCTTGTTTTTTTTAAATTTTGAACAGGATAATTTATTTCATTTTATTTCTTTCTTACATTTTTGTTCAATAATCACCTTCTTAAGTTTTAATGTTTCTCCCTTTCCCTTCTCTGTCCCTCCCCAAGATTGGACAAAGTCAGATATGGGCTCTACAAATACATTTCCACTAAACACATTTTCATATTAGTCATGTTGCACAGAAGAATTACAATTAATAGGAGAGGTCATGTGAAAGAAAAACAAAACAAAACAAAAAAAAAAGTAGTCCGCTTCACTCTGTATTCTGATTCCATATTTCTTTCTCTGAACATGGATGGCATTTTCGATCTTGAGTTCTTTGATGTTGTTTTGGGTCCTGCATTGTGAAGAAGGGCCAAGTCTATGAAAGTCAGTCATCGCACCCTGTGGTTGTTAATGTGTACAATATTCTCCTGCTCACTTCACTCAGCATCAATTCATATAAGCCTTTCCAGGGTTTTCTGAAGTCTACCTGTTCATTACTTCTTACAGCACAATCATATTCCATTACATTCATATGCTACAACTTGTTCAGCCATTCCCTAATTGATGAGCATCTCCTCAATTTCCAGTTCCTGGCCACCAGAAAAAGAGCTGCTGTAAATGTTTTTGTGCATGTGGATCCTTTTCCCATTTTATGGTCCCTTGGGGATAGAGCACTAAAGGCAGTATTTTTTTTTTGATTCTCTCAGGTTTTTTTGTTAATTTTGTTTATTTTCAGTGTTCTACAATCACTACCATATAACTTAGATTTTTCTCCTGCCTACTCACTATTTCCCTCCTCCCTCCCTGAGACAGCACACAATTTTATAAAGGCTCTACACATACATTCTTATTAAATACATTTTCACTATAGTCATGCTGTATAGAAGAATTAAAATGAATGGGAGAAATCATGTAATAAAACAAAAAGGAATACAAAAGAAAATGATCTGATACATTTTGTGATTGAATTCCATAGTTCTTTCTCTGGATGTTGAAGGCGTTTTGCCTTAAAAGACCATTGGGAATTTTTTTAATTCCTTGCATTGCAATAAAGTTACAAGTATAACAGAAAAAACTATAGCACACTGTGGTTGTTACTGGGCACAAAGTTCTACTGGTTCTGCTCCTTTCACTCAGCATCAGATCATATAAATCTTTCCAGGCCTCTCTGAAGTTTTCTTGTTCATTATTTCTTATAGGAAAACAGTATTCCAATAGATTTTTATTCCATAACTTATTCAGTCATACTCCATTGGTGGGCATCCCTTTGATTTCCAGTTTTTGGCCAACATAAAGAATGATGCTGTAAGTACTTTTGTACATGTGGGATGCATTCTCATATTCATGATCTCTTGAAGATACAGTCCTAGAAGTGATCTTGTTGGGTAAAAGGGCATGCATATTTCTGTAACCCTTTGGGCATAGTTCCAAACTACTCTCCAGAATGGTTGGATCACAAGATGGTGGAGTAGAAAGACTCATGTATGCTAGCTCCGAATTCATAGCCCAGAAATTTTCTGTAAAAAGAACTCCCCACAAATTCTGGAGCAGAGCAAACCACGCAGAAACACAGTGGAAGAGATTTCTGTTCCAGAGAGCCCTGGAAAGCCGTCCCCAGGGGTACATCGTGCTCCGGACACAGAGTCCACCCCTGCATTACGCTGGCCACGGCCCCAGAGGAGCATATCCGAGTGGCCACGAAGGTCCCTCTACCCACAGGCACTCCAGGTCAGTGAGAGAGACTTCTGGGCTGGCTGAGAGGGGAGCAGGGTGTCTCCAAGGCTCAGGCCCCCTTGGGAGGAAGCAGCAGAGGCAGCAGCAGCCTGGAACTCCCAGAGCAGACAGGAACTCAGGGCCATTACAGAGGTCTCCACATAAACCCCCAGAGGGAACTGAGCCTGGGAGGCGGCCCTGCCCCCCCCCCCAAGCACCAGAACTTAAGCTCACATTGAATGGGAGCCACGCCTGCCATGGAAAGACCTGAGGCTGGGGATCAGCATTTGAATCTCAGACCCCAAGCACTAGCTGGGTGGATCTAGGAGGGGGTGGACAGGAATCTCAGAAGTCAAGTAACTGGCTGGGGAAATGCCCAGAAAAGGGGAGAAAAATAAGACCATAGAAAGCTATTTTCTTGGGAGACAGATGTTCCCGCCTTTCAATTCTGATGATGAGGAACAATTCTTACCATCAGGAAAAGACGGGGAGGTCAGGGCCTCTGTATCCCAGACATCCCAGGTGGATATCCAGTGAGCTCAGGCCAAGGAATAACTCAAAAAGGATTTTGAAAATGGAGTTAGACAGGTGGAGGAAAAACTGGGAAGAGAAATGAGAGAGATGCAAGAAAAGCATGAAAAACGGGTCAATACCTTGCTAAAGGAGACCCAAAAAAATGCTGAAGAAAATAACACCTTGAAAAATAGGCTTACTCAATTGGCAAAAGAGGTTCAAAAAGCCAATGAGGAGAAGAATGCTTTCAAAAGCAGAAATAGCCACTTGGAAAAAGAGGTTCAAAAGCTCACTGAAGAGAATAGTTCTCTCAAGATTAGAATGGAACAGATGGAGGCTAATGGCTTTATGAGAAACCAAGAAATCACCAAACAAAACCAAAAGAATGAAAAAATGGAAGATAATGTGAAATAACTCATTGGAAAAACAACTGACCTGGAAAATAGATCCAGGAGAAACAATTTAAAAATTATGGGACTACCTGAGAGCCATGATCAAAAAAAGAGCCTAGACATCAACTTTCATGAAATTATCAAAGAAAACAGCCCTGATATTCTAGAACCAGAGGGCAAAAATCAGTATTGAAGGAATCCATTGATCACCACCTGAAAGAGATCCAAAAAGAGAAACTCCTAGGAACATTGTGGCCAAATTCCAGAATTCCCTGGTCAAGGAGAAAATTTTTCAAGCAGCTAGAAAGAAACAATTCCAGTATTGTGGAAATACAATCAGGATAACAAAAGATCTAGCAGCTTCTACATTAAGGGATCAAAGGGCGTGGAATAGGATATTCCAGAAGTCAAAGGAACTAGGACTTAAACCAAGAATCACCTACCCAGCAAAACTGAGTATAATACTTCAGGGGAAAATATGGTCTTTCAATGAAACAGAGGACTTTCAAGCATTCTTGATGAAAAGACCAGAGCTGAAAAGAAAATCTGACTTTCATACACAAGAATGAGAAGAAGCATGAAAAAGTAAAGAGCAAACAAAATGGTTGCATCAGCTCACTGCTCTACCAACAGTGAATTAGTGTTCCAACTCTCCAATATTCTCTCCAATATTTATCATCTTCCTGTTGTGTTATGTTAGCCAATATTATAGGAGTGATGTGGTACCTTAGAGTTATTTTGATGTGCATCTCTCTAATCAGTAGTGATTTAGAGCATTTTTTCATATGTCTATAGATATCTTTAATTTCTTCCTCTGAATATTGCCTGTTCATATCCTTTGACCATTTATCAATTGGGGAATGACTTGTATTCTTGTACATTTAACTCAGCTCTTTATTTGTTTTAGAAATGAAATTTTCATCACCGACACTAGCTGCAAAAATTCTTTTCTGCATCTGTCTGAATCTTGTTTTCATTGAGATTGGTTGTGCAAAACTTTTCAGTTTAATATAATCAAAATTATCCATCTTGCACTTCATAATGCTTTCTATCTCTTCTTTAGTAAAAAACTGTTCCTTTCTCCATAAGTCTGATAAATACATTATTTCTTACTCCACCAATTTGTCCATAGTATCAATTTTTATACCTAGATCATGTACCCATTTGGATTTTAGTCTTGTGTATCATATACCTAGTTTCTGTCTATGCCTAGTTTTTGTCACACTGTTATCCATTTTCCCCAGCAATTTTTGTCAAACAATCAGTTCTTATCCTAGAAGCTGAGGTCCATGAGTTTATCAAACAGTAGATGGCTATATTCATTGCCTACTGTGTCTTGAGTACCCAGAATGTTTCACTTGTCTGCCCTTCTGTTTCTCAGTCAATACCAAGTGGTTTTGGTAATTGCTGCTTTATAATGCAATTTGAGATCTGGTAGTGCTAGGCCACCTTCCCTAGCATTTCTTTTCATTAGTACCCTTGACATTCTGGAACTTTTGTTCATCCAGATGAATTTTGATACTATTTTTTCCAGCTCTAGAAAATAATTATCTGCTAGCTTGATTGGTAAGGCACTAAACAAGTAAAATTAATTTAGGTGGCATTGTCATTTTTATTATGTTGACTCGGCCTACCCACAAGCAACTGATGTTTTCCCACTTACTCAGATATGACTTTATTTTTGCAAAAAGTGTCTTGTAATTGTGTTCATATAGTCCATGGATTTGTTTTTTTAGGTAAACTTCCAAATGTTTCATAATTTTTACCCTAGTTTTAAATGGGATTTCTCTTTCCATCTCTTGCTGTTGGACTTTATTAGTAATATATAGAAATGCAGAAGATTTGTGTGGGTTTATTTTGTAACCTGTAAATTTGCCAAAGATCTTTATTATTTTAAGTACTTTTTTATTTGAATATCTGGGGTTCATTAAGTATATCATCATACCATCTGCAAATAGTGATGACTTAGTTTTTTCTTTGCCTATTCTAATTCCTTCAATTTTTTTATCTTCTCTAATTGCTACAGCTGACATTTATAGTACCATGTTGAATAATAGTGGTGATAATGGACATGCTTATTTCAGCCCTCATGTTCCTGGAAATGCATCTAACTTACCTCCATTGCATATAATGCTTCCTGAAGCTTTTAGGTAGATACTGACTATTATTTGGTAGAAAGTTCCCTTTATTCCTATGCTCTCTGGTGTTTTTAATAGGAATGGATGTTGTATTTTTTCAAAAGCTTTTTCTCCATCCATTGAAATAATCATGTGGTTTCTGTTAACTTTGTTGTTGATATGATCAATAATGCTAAGAGTTTTTCTAATATTTAACAAGGCTTGCATTCCTGGTATGAATCCTACTTGATCATAATATATTATTCTCATGATGAGTTGCTGTATACTTTCTGCTAAAATTTTATTTAAAATCGTAGTAACTATATTCATTAGAGAAGTTGGTCCATAATTTTCTTTCTCTGTTTTATCTCTCTCTGGTTTAAGTATCAAAATCATATTTGCATCATAAAAATAAGTTGGGAGCACTCCTTCTTCCCTTATTTTCCCAAATAGTCTATATAGTATTGAATTTAACTATTCTTTAAATGTTTGAAAGAATTCACCTGCAAATCCATCTATCCCTGGAGATTTTTTCCTAGGATGATCATTGATGACTTGTTTAATTTCTTTTTCTGAGATGGGGTTGTTTAAGAATTCAATTTCCTCTTCTCTTAATCTGGATAATTTATAGTTTTTAAAATACTCGTTCATGTCATTTAGATTGTGAAATTTATGGGCATAAAGTTGGCATAGAAATTTCTAATTATTGTTTTTATTTCCTCCTCATTGGAAGGGAGTTTACCCCTTTCATTTTTGATACTGGTAATTTGGTTTTCTTCTTTCTTTTTTTTAATCAAATTGATCAAAAGTTAATCAATTTGATTAGTTTTTTCATAAAATCAATTATCGGATATATTTATTAGTTTAACACTTTTCTTAATTTCAATTTTATTCACCTCTCCTTTGGTTTTCCATATTTCTAATTTGGTAGTTACTTGGAAATTTTCAATTTGTTCTTTTTCAAGTTTTTTCATCTGCATGACCAATTTATTGATCCCCTCTTTTTTCTATTTTATTCATATAGGCATTCAAAGATATAAAGCTTCTCTTAAGAACTGTTTTTCAGTACTCTGTAAATTTTGGTAGTTTGTCTCATTATTGTCATTCTCTTGAATAAAGTTGTTGATTGTTTCTATGATTTGTTGTTTAACCCATTCCTTCTTTAGGATTAGATTATTTAGTTTTTAATTAAGTTTTGCTTTTCTATTCAAGGCCTTTTATTACACATAATTTTTATTGCATTATGATCTGAGAAGGATGCATTAACTATCTCTGCCTTTCTGAACTGGATTATGAGCTTTTATTGTCTAGTACATGGTCAATTTTTGTATGTGTGCCATGTACTGCTTAGAAAAAGGTAGATTAATTTCAATCCCCATTCAATTTTCTCCGAAGATCTATCAAATCCACCTTATCCATAGTTTCATTTATATCCTTAACTTCTTTCTTATTTATTTTAAGGTTAGATGTATCAAATTCAGAGATGGGGAGGTTGACGTCCCCCACTAGTATAGATTTTTTGTCTATTTATTCCTGCAACTCCATCATGCTCTCCTTTAAGAATTTGGTTGCTATGCCACTTGGGGCATACATATCTATCAATGATATTATTTCATTGTCTATGGTGCCTTTTAGTCAGATATAGCTTCCTTCCTTATCTCTTTGGTTTAGATCTATTTCTGTTTTTGCTTTGTCTGTGATTAGGATTGCTACTCCTGCTTTTCTTACATCAACTGAAGCACAATATATTCTACTCCAACCTTTTACCTTCACCCTGTGTGTATCTCCCCATTTTAAATGTGTTTCTTCTAAACAACATATTGTTGGATTATGGCTATCTGTCTCCATTTTATGAGAGAGTTCAATCCATTCACATTCACAGTTATTATTACAATATGTATCTTTCCCTCCATTTTCTTTCCCATTGTTTGTGCTTTTGGTTCTCCCATCTCCCTTGCCTTCCTCAATTGAGTTTTCACTTTTGACCTTCACCTCCCGCACTCTTCCCTTCCTTCTTTCAGGCCCTCTACCTGCTATTACCCTTTACCCTTACTACTTCTGCCCTCCCTTTAACCTCCCCTCCCCTTTTGTTTCCCTTCCTCTCCTACTGCCTATAGAGCTAGTTCCATTTATATACTTATTTAAGTTTATTGTTCCCTCCTTTAACCAAGTCAGAAGAGAGTAAATATCAAACAATGCTCATTCCCTCCCCTCTTTCTCTCTACTGTAATATAATTTTGTGCTTCTTCCTGTGATGTGATTTGCCATTTTCTTCTTCCTCCTTTTTGCATCTCCTATTACAGTCCCTTCTCATGATTAAATCACTTTTAATCATCACATCATTTACTTTATGCCTGTTCATTCTATCTATGTATATCACTTTTATATTTCATAATAGATATAGAATTCTCAGGATTAATAATATCATCTTCCCTTATAAGGAGGTAAACAGCTTGCCCAAATACTGTACTAAGTTTTCTTTTCATCTCTTTATGTCTTTATGCCTCTCTTGAGATCTGTGTTTGAAGATTGAATTCTCTTTTGAGTTCTGATGTTTCTATCAGGAAGGTCTGGGAATCTCTTATTTCATTGAGTCTTCATCTTCTTGTCTGAAATGTTATGCTGAACTTTGCTGGGTAATTGACCCTTGGTTGTAGTCACAGGTCCTTAGCTTTGTAGAATATCATTTTCCAATTCCTTTTATCTTTTGATGTGAAAGCTACCAGGTTCTGCATGACCCTGAATGTAGCTCCTCGATATTTGAGTGGTTTCTTTCTGGCTGCCTATAGTATTTTCTCCTTCACTTGATAGTTCTGGAATTTGGAACAATATTTCTTGGTGTATTTAGTTTGGAATCTCTTTTGGGAGATGAATGGTACATTCTTTCTATGACTATTTTGCCCTCTTGCTCTAGCAGTTCTGGACAGTTTTCCTTGGTGATTTCTTGGAAGATGTTGTCCAGACTGTTTTTTTATCATGGCTTTCTGGTAGGTCAATAATTCTTACATTTTCTCTTCTGGATCTATTTTCCAGGTCAGTTGTTTCTCCAATTAGATAGTTTACATTTTCTCCTATCTTTTCATTTTTTAGATTTTGGTAGACTGATTCTTGATGTCTCACAGAGTCATTAGCTTCTGCTTGTCCAATTCTATTTTTCATCAAATTGTTTTCTTCAATTAACTTTTGTATCCCCCTTTCCAACTGTCCAATTATATCTTTTAAGGAATTATTTTCTCTAATTAGTTTTTGTAATTCCTTTTCCATTTGCCCAATTTTCCCAGTTAGGTTTTGTGCTTCCTTTTCCATTTGTTCAATTTTCCTTTTTAAAGAGCTATTCTCTTCAGTGAATTCTTTTTTCACACTTTTAAAATCATTGGCCATTTTTTTCTTCTGTGTCCTTCTTCAGCTGTTGCAGCAGTGCTCTTTGTGTGTGTTTGCAGTTCACAGTCCCTTCTCAAGTTTCAGATGGGAGTACAGTCTCAGTACTGATCTCTTTGGTATTTGTGTTTTGGTTCTTGTCCCCATAGAAATAGTCTATGGTCTTTTCCTTCCTCCTTTGCTTCTTGCTCATGATGCTGAGTCTTTGTGTGTTGTGGCCTCTCGTTTTTTCAGCTACACACTAAATAACCTGGTGCTGAGTTGACTGGTGTGAGAAAGCAAAGGCGAATTCTGTTTGTGTTTCCTTGATTAGCCCTGGAACTAGCTTGTTAAGTGTGGGGGAAGGGTAATCTGGTCACAAGAGATCTCCTCAGCTGAACTAGAGCAAAGACAAGCTCAGAGCTTGATGATGCTGGCTGCTCTATTGTCTTCCCATTTCCCCTGGAGCACTGAGGTATGCCTGGGTCCTTGTGTGAGGTTTCACTCCCCTGGAGCTCCTGCTGTCTGGGACAGCTCTATTCCTCTGCCACAATAAGAACAATATTCTTTGGCTACTTTCCTAGCCTCAGATGCTGCAAGACTTTTTGTCCCTTCTGCTGAACCCACTGATCCAGGATTTTTCTGGGGAAATACTCTGTAGTTCTTTGAAGGTTAACAAGGGGAGGGGGAGAGAGCATTTACCAATCACTCTGCCATTTTGGCTACTGGATATTCAAGTACTTGATTTACAGAAGTTTAATTTGTGAGCTGATAGTCTCAGGAGCAGCTGCTGCTGAAACCTGGGACTCGGTGACTGTCACTTGCTCAGCTCTGCTCATCTCCTGCCCTGGGCTGCCACTCTGCTGTTCTACCATGCTTCTGCTGCCTTTCCTGCTCAGCTATGCAGTGTTGGGTAGTGCTGTGCTGCATGCTGCGGGCTCTTCCACCCCTGTGGAACTAATCCTTACTCTTGACTTTCCAGTCTGTCCTGGTCTGTGAATCTGCCACAGTCTCTCTCCTATTGGATTCTGCACCTCCAAAATTTGGTCAAATTCTCTTTTTACAGGTATCTGAAGAGTTTATCTAAGAGTTGAGGTGAGTAGCTGCTCTCACTCAGTCATCTTGGCTTCACTCCTTAAAATCAATATTCCTGGGTCAAGAGGTAAGCATATTTTATAGCCATTTGGGTATAGTTCCAAGCTGCTCTCCAGAAGGACTGCATCCCCTCGCAGCTCCACCAACAATGCATTGATGTTCCAACTTTCCTACAACTTCTCTAACATTTACTATTCTTTCTTTTTCTTAATTTTTCCTTCCTTCCATCCACCCTCTTTCATTCCTTCCTTTCCCATTTATTGGGGAGAGGAAAAACGGAAGCCAAAACTCTTGACAAATATGCATAGTAAAACCAAACAAATCCCCACCTTGGCTATATCTGAAAATAGCATGATCATCAGCATGTTGAGTCCACCTTCTTGCTGTCAAGAGCAGTAGAACATGCTTCATCATCAGTCCCTTTAAATAATTGTAGTAGATCATCAAGAAAGTAAAATTCTTAAGACTTTCAAAACCATTTTTATTGAGACATTATTTTTGTATACATTGTTTGAGTTGATCTCACTTCACTCTATCAGGTTGATATATGTCTTCCCAGGTTTCTCTGAAACCATTTTTTTGTATTTCTTACAAAAAGTAGTATTCCAATACACATATATGCCATGAGTTATTCAGCCATTCCCAAATGAATAGTGTTAGAACAAGAACAGGTCGGGCAAGAAATGGAATTAGAACCAGTAGAGCAATGGATATTTACCTGCAATCAAATAAGGCCACATTCAAGAAACTTCAGTTAGATATACTTAAAAATGCACATTATTTTGTAAAAAAATCTTGCTACTATGCACTTAATAATTTCAAAAAATGAAAATCCTTTGTTAATTTTTTAAGTTAACTAATCATTTAATGACTGTGTTGTGTCTGCTTTTTGTTGGAAAGCATTTGAATATTTGGTTGCAGCATGGAGAACCACAGTTTCATTTGATCCTCTGGATGGGTATCAGTTGGGTTAGATAGGAGAAGGTAGGTTAACAGTAATAGGTAATAGAAGGTCAACAGCATTTTTCCAGCACATGTGGGTATTTATTCTACTGCATTTTCCAAATTTTAATTGGATCTTTCTTAGCATCAGACAATAACTTTAAAATGTCCTGAGAGCTCAATTAATTCCATCTATATTTCTTTAGGTATTTTAGAGATATAGTTTCAACTAGGTGATGTTGAAATGCTAATTTGAGTGTGATGTCATGATTCTCAGTCAGTGATCCTTTCATTGTACTTTCCAATTAATAGGTCTATAATAGTTGCGTGTTCTTCAGGGGATTTACGGATATTATCTTACTCTTCCATGACCTTTGCTAACTGGGAAAAATGTCCAATCAGAAACATTCTTTTGAAGAAATGTTTTGAAAAAAGAAAATATATCTTTTTTGGAAATGCTTGGATTTTTTGCCACATGTAATATATAGTCTTAGTTTTACCTTGCAAAGAAATAGTCAAGTAATTTTGATTTGACATGATATAATATAGAAATGCTCCATTTCTATAGACATTTTCTTTCAATAATTGACATTGCTGGTTTTATTCTTCATGAAATTTTACTATCTGTTTTCACAGAGAAAATATTTTGTTTAACACCTGTCTCTGTGATAGTCCACATGCTTTAGAATGATACAACAAATCCACCCTAATTACCTTATCATTCAGCTTAGAATGTTATGAAACTTATGATGCCATATTGCATTTGTGTGAATACAGTTAACCATACTTATAATTTGTTGCAAATTGTCACTTAAAATAGTAACTTTAACACAGAGATTTAGCTGATGAAAGATCAACAAAAAGAAATGAGAGTATTTGGATCTGCTAATACATCTTTTAGTCTTTGAAATAAGCCATGTCTAATTCTCATGGGAGGTGCATTGTCTATATTCAATAAATTTACCAAATTCAGTCCAATTTCATGATATTTGTCTTCAAAGTTGTTGAAGATATCTATTCCCTGTGTTCTGTTAGCAAGCATGCCAAAAGCACACTATTCTTTGTAGCAAAGAAAATCTTTTGTTATGGCTTGAATAAAGTATAAAATTTCTACTGAGTCAGGAGTATCAATTGATTCATGCAAAGTGATTGAAGAATATCTATATCTACATATCATTATGTAGATCTATCTCTCTATCTATATTTCTTTTTGAATTATTACATGAAGTTGTTGTGTTAACCTTAAAAGGAATCCATCTGGGTTTGTTTTTGAATGAGCTGTTTTGTCTCTTACTGTTATCAGAAATTTCAAAACAGAAAAAAAAATGTGGTTGTAAAACTTCTTTACATTCATTAATGTAATTTTGCATGTAAAATTTTTAATCTAATTTTGAGAGTTTACTACTAAAATATACTGGAAGTCTGTATATCCCATTAGAAACATTTGGAAGACAATTATGTTTGTCTGTGTTTCCTAGAACTTAAAAAAAATCAATCTAATCTTGTTGCTTCATCAAAGTCTACTATTTCTTTAAAAGTTTACTAAATCAGTAAAATGAAAAAGAAAACTTTTATCTTTATACTATCTTTATCTTTTATCTTTATTCTATCCTCCTATTTTGAGAATTATATTTTATCCTCATGTCATCCTAAAGGAATGAAATACTCTAGGGATCTAATCTTATACATGAATATATAACTATTGGCAAGGGGATAACAAGTCAAATAACATATTCACCTATTTACTTAGAATACAGAGTTAACCACAAATTCAAATTAAAAAGAGTAAGATCTATAATCCCTATACCATATTATAGCAAGCCACAGAAAGTTTAGCATTATTCTATTAATTAAGAGATTACATATTGTAAGGAAAAGAAATAAATTTCTACTGGTCACATGTCAAGGTTATAGAAATTTTCTATGAAAAGGAAAAAGAGGGAACATTATTATAACAGCATCACAACTGTTCTTTCAAGGGAACAGACTGATAACATAACTATAATAGGGGTAAAATATTTCATAAACCTGATTCTAAGTAAATGTCATAGTTAATGGCTGATCATACAGCAAAGTTCCACATTAGTCTCAGTGTACCATAGCCAGGTTCATAATTAACCAAGTGGGAAAATTTCCTGCTCAGTAAGAGAACAGCATAAAGACGAAACTCAACCAATACATTTTATCCATACAAAGTCATCCCTTCAACTTTCCCAGACACCAAATCAACTTGTAACACAACTTCCTTTTGGCAGCATATGGCATTTCCCTTGAATTGCAGAATGTTGGCTCAATGAAAATTGAGACAAACATCCCCCAAATTAAAACTCAGAACAATATCAAATTATAGTCCCAAAAAATTTACCTCAAATAGCAAAATTTCAATAATAGCAAAATTTCAGTAACCACAGCTTATGTCTATGGTAGGACTGTTTTTCTCATAATAAAGAAACATTAACAATAAGTATGTAAAAGGACATAAAAACATATAAGACCTTATCTTGTTTAATCTTCCTAGTTTAAATTCATCATGGAACATTAGGATAGAAATCATTTAAACATTAAGGGTAACCACATTCTGGGGGTTCACACATTCACTGAATACATGACAGTTGATTCAGAAGTCCCGGAAAAGCGCTGTCAATTCTAAGGCTACAAACTACAGTGAAATTTTAAATTGTAACTCTGTTGTTACTAAGTTGACTAAACTGTGTAACTTCAATACATAATGTTTGTTAACATGTACAATTTCATAATTTTCATAAGTGATAGCGAAGGGACTTTTCAGATAAAATTGTCTTTAAACAAACCTGTGTATGTGAACAACATGTTAGAACTTTCTTGCACAGCTAAGATATTGTGATCCTATCCAAATACAGTATAAAAGGACCTCACAGATAAGAACTTAAGAAATCTCTAGAACTCTTTTCTCAAAGCAAGTAATATAAATTCATTTGAATGAACTTCTGAATCTTATATGAAAAATTACCACCTATGAGATTGGCATTCTATACAAATCACAAACAAAAACAAGCATAAAATAATTAAAGTGAATAAAAATAATAATACCTAGTATTTATATAGTACTTGCCATCTACCAGACACTGTCCTAAGTATTTTACAATTGCTTTGTCATTTGATGCTCACAGTAACTCTGAGAAATAGGTGTTATTATTATTCCGTTTTACCAATGAGGGAACTGAAGCAAAGAAAGGAGAAGTGACTTGTTCAATATCAGACAGCTAGTAAATTTCCAAGCCTGGATTTGACCTCAGATTTTCTTGATTTATGTAGCTTCCAAGCATGTTACCTTCTGGAGTGGGAACATTTTTTGTTTTCAATTACATGTGAAAACAAATTTTAACATTTGTTTTTAAAAAATCTACAAAATTCTCAGTCTCCTTTTCCCCCAGTTGAGAAGGCATGAAACTTGATATTCTTTCAATTTGAGTAACTTTTATACTGATTTGTCAATCAATGAAATTCTATTAAATCACCTTATTCTAGCTTCCATTCTGTTTATTCTCTAGTAAGTGAAATCACCTTATACTAGAACAATAGATCAGCTTCCAGGAAGAGGAGGGCTATTTGTTCTTAGTTTTAGGTGCAAATCTCCAAAAATTCACTTGAATGTTTTCTAGTAGTTACACAAATCTTTAAATCATATTATGGAAATTCACATTAAATACGCTACATTTCAATTATGAATTCTACTTTCTATTTAATTTCTAACTTCATAAATTTCTATAAATCCAGAAAAAATAGTTTCTTTTCTTATCTGTGAATCTATGAAATCTCAAACTTAAAGGAAAAAAGAAGAAAAAATCTGGCAGCTTTTCTTTTGTGGGGGTGAAGTAGTAGGGGGTAGTAGAAGCAATGACATACAGAGGACTAATTAGTTCTCTGGAAAAGTGGGGTTTCATTAGGGTATTCTGGGATACCTAGTGATATGTGGGAACAAGAAGTTTAAGGACAAGGGGGTTATGGAGGTATTTTAGATATAGCATCTTAAATCACTCCTTGAATTTCCTTTCATTTTTGTACTAAGAATTAACTATTGAAGCAATATTTTTCTTGGTGGCCTCCTCATACCACAGGTAATAGAATCCATCTAGCAGGGATATTTCAACTGACTTACCCACTCCCAAAGGTTAACTAATTTGGACAAATAAAAAGATCCCTCCTTCAAAAATTACCAAAACCAGTCATCAGAAATATAAAAGTATGATTTTACAAATTTCTAGCATTCTGAAGGTTCAAACATCTTTTTTTCCCTAGTCAATCTTGGGAATTTATTTATTTTTTTTGTATATAATTATTTCTTTTTCAGTTCTCAATATTCACTTACACAAGAATTTTAATTTAAAATTTTCTCCTCATCTCTTCCAATCCCCCACTCCAGGACAACATGCACTCCAACCACTCTTTCCACCAGTCTGTCCTCCCTTCTGTTACCCACCCTTTTGGCATTTCCCTTTCCCTCTATTATTTTGCTGCAGGGCAAAATAGATTTCTATACTCCATTGCTTGTATAGCTTAAGTTCCAGTTACATGGTAAAACAATTTTTAACTTTCATTCTTAAAGCTTTGATTCTATATTCTCTCCTTCCCTCCCCACCCACCCTCATTGACAAAACAATCCATTCGATATAGATCAGACATGTGTAACAATGAAAAGCACTTCCCATAATACTCTCAGCCAGACAAAGAGACTGGTCTCAGAATAAAGGTCCTCAGGTGACCGGTTGGTGGGTATTGATACTTTGCAGGTCAGAACTGCAAAACCAGTTCTAATCTAGCACAAAAATGCATTCAATAAGTTTGGAGATGACATCAAGTAGATGGAAGTCAGTGCTGCTGGATCAGGATTCCAAAAGCCTCACCCATGACTCTCTCCAAGTGTAACCCCAGTGTTGCCCTGATTAAATGGTTGGTGTTGGGAACAATTGACTGCCTGAGAAACAGAATTTGGGCCAACTAGGATTTATTAAGTTCATCAACAGGAAAGTCTCAATCCAAGAGGCAAAGTCTCACTAAAATTACACAAGGTTTATATAGATTCCAGGGGATCAAAATCAGGGTAGAATGGATGGGGCAAAAGCTTATTTGTTAAAATTCCTGTTGATAGGGCTCAAAGCTGATCTTGCATAATCAACCATTTACTAAGTTTCAGGGCAGGGGGTTTCTGCATAACAATATGTAAAAGCTGGTCTGTTTTTCAGATCAGATTGCACAAAATAACATGGCATACCCTATTTGGGGTTAGTTGTGTTTTAAAAACTAATAAAAGAGTACAGACATATATGTGAACAAAATGGAGTGATTCTCAAAATGGAGTATTTCCATAAAGTGTACCACCCTGGTTTCCAATTCTTTACTGTACTAGAAAATAGTTATACAAAATTTAGTACAAAAGTGCTGAGCCAAGATGGCAAAGTGAAAGCAAGGACTTCCTTGAAATCTCCAAACCCCTCAAAATACCTGTTAAAATGATTCCAAAGTAATTTTTTCAGCAGCCGAATCCAGAAAATGAGAAAGTGAAAAAAGTTTCTAGCCCAAGACAACCTGGAAGGTTGACAGGAAAGGTCTGAGTGTAGTACATCATGGGCCCCAGTAACACGTGGGTAGGTCTCAGGGGATTCTCAATCCACAAACACCAAAAACAAAGGGTCTCTGGGACCTGGGTAAAAGATGAGGGAGGCCTGACCCCAGCTCCAGCCCCAGGGCTGTGGCAGCAGTGAATGTACGGGGAGTGTCACCAGCTGCTTCTGGAGCTCCTGGCCTAGAGACAATGGGAGTATCAAGCTGCTAATCGGAGGCGGATTGCAGGGATCTCTTCTCTGGTTCTGAGGCAGGATTCTCTTGCTTTGCCCTTGCATGGATCTTGGTTGCAGTCCTAGAAGGTGGTCATGGGACAAAGAGGAGTGCTTATGTGGCCAAGCTTGTGCCGATGGTAAGGAAGGAATTCTCACATTTCCAAGGCAGAAAAGAGTGCTTGTGGTCATTCACAGACCACATTACACACCAGGAGAGTGTAACCCCACTTCTCCTTTGATCACACAACCTTGGAGGAACTAAAAATTTGGAAGTCCCTAGAAATATCTCTGAAAACAGCTAGGCAAACCCTTGAAGCTGGGGATAGTGCACTCTCCAATATGGAAGCTAAGCTAAGTCTTACCTTAATAAAGAACTAAAAAGTCAAGTAATTAACTAGGTAAATGACCACACAGCAGAAAAATATTAGACAATAGAATCTTACTTAGTGACAAGGAAGATCAAAACATTCAACTAGGAAAAGAAAACATAGTCAACTTGGGCAGAGCCAAGATGGCAGAACAGAAAGACATACATACTTTAGCTCTTCCTCCACAGTACATAAAATATCTGTAAAGAAAGACTCTTAACAACTTCTAGAGCTGCACAAGCCACAGAAAGACAGAGTGGAGGAGATTTCCAGTCCACAGTAACCTGGAAGGCTGATGGGAAAAGTGTGTTGCATTAGACATGGAGTAGAGACCAGTCCAGCATCAGCCACTTGATTCTGGGAGGAACAGGACCAGAGCAGGCTTCCGGGAGAAATCCCTGGAAGCAACAGTGGTTTACAGACTCCTCAAGCCACAGGTGCCAAAGGTCAGTGAGAGGACTTTTTGAATCTAAGTGAGAAGGGAGCAGAGACCACCCCTGGCCCTGGCCCAGGCCAGTGGTGTAGGCTGGGCAGCAGAGGCTTCAGGAAGCCATGGCAGGCAGGCAGCAGCCAGCATCCATTGTTCCCTTGTTGAAGCACTGAACATAAAGCCCCTGGGGGAAATGAGCAGCTGATCGGATTCTCAGCCCTCAATGAAGGCCTCTCCTGTATTTGAAGCCCCTGGGGAAATTGAGCAGCTTATCTGAATCTCAGCCTTGAGCACAGTCCTGGAGTAATCAGGAGCACTAGGACCCTCCTCTTGACAAAGGATTCAGAAGTCAAGTAACTGGTTGGGGAAATACCTAAAAAAGGGAAAAAGATAAGATGATTGAAGGTTGCTTTCTTGGTGGACAAGTATTTCCTTCCATCTTTTCAGATGAAGAACAAAGTATACTGTCAGAGGAAGTCAAGGCTTCTGCATCCAGTACCTCCAAAAAGAACATACAGTGGGCCAAGGCCATGGAGGAGGTTGAAAAGCAGGTCAGCAGCTTCCTAATGGAGACCCCAAAAATGCTGAGGAAAATAACACCTTTAAAAATAAGCCAACTCAATTGGAAAGAGAAGTCCAAAAAGCTAATGAGGAGAAGAAGGCTTTAAAAAGCAGAATTAGTCTAATGGAAAAGAAGATCTAAAAATCTCATTCAAAAAAATTGTTCTTTAGAAATGAGAATGGAAATCAAGGAAGGTAATGACTATATGATAAATGAAGAAGTTGCAAAACAAAACCAAAGAAATGAAAAAATAGAAGATAATGTGAAACATTTCATTGAAAATAAAAATGACTGGGAAAATAAATCCAGGAGAGACAATTTAAAAATTATGGGACTACCTGAAAGCCTTGATCAAAAAAAGAGCTGAGACATTATCTTTCATGAAATTATCAATGAAAACTGCCCTGATATTCTAGAATCAGAGGGAAAAATAAATATTGAAAGAATCCACTGCTCACCTCCTGAAATAGAGCTGAAAAGAGAAACTCTTAGGAAAATAGTGGTCAAATTTCAGAGTTTCTAGGTCAAGGAGAAAATATTTCAAGCAGTTAAAAAGAAACAATTTCAGTATTGTGGAAATACAATCAGGATAACACAGGATCTGGTAGGATCTACATTAAGGGATCAAAGGGCTTGGAATAGGATATTCCAGAAGTCAAAGAAACTGGGATTGAAGCCAAGAATCACCTACCCAGCAAAACTGAGTATAGCATTTCAGGGGAAAAATGGTCATTCAGTGATATATAGTACTTTCAAGCATTCTTGATAAAAAGATCAAGATGGAAGAGAAAATTTAACTTTCAACCACAAGAATCAAGAGAAACATGAAAAAGTAAATAGGAAAGAGAAATTATAAAAGACATTCTAAAGCTGAATGGTTTATATTCTTACATGGAAAGATAATATGTGTAACTCTTGCGACTTTTCTCAGTATTTGGATAGGTAGAGGGGTTATACACACAACCAAACACACACACACAGAGACAGCACAGGTAGAGTTGAATCAGAAGGAATGATATCAATAAAAATAAAATTAAGAGATGATAGAGGCATATATTGGGAGGAAAAAAGGAGAAATGGAATGGGGCAAACTGTCACTCACACAAGAGATAAGAAAAATATTTTTCATTGGAGGAGAAAATTGAAGCTTACTTTCATCACATATGGCTTAAGGAGGGGTTAACTTGCTCACTCAATTTGGTATGAAAATCTAACTTACACTACAGGAAGGTAGGGGAGAAGGGACCAAGTGAGTGAGGGGGTTGATAAAAAGGAGGGCAAATGGGAGAAGTAAACACTTTTGGGAAGGGACAAGGTCAAATGAGAGAATGAGCAAATGGGGGACAGGGTAGGATGGAGGGAAATATAGTTAGTCTTACAGAACATGACTATTATGGAAGTATTGTGCAAAAAGACACTTATATAGGTTGTATTGAATTGCTTCCCTTCTCAATGTGGACAGGTGGGGAGGGAGGAAGGGAGAGAAGTTGGAATTCAAAACTTTAGAAATGTTGAGATTTGTTATTGCATATAACTGGGAAATAAGAAATAAAGGTAATGAGGTATAAAAATCTATGTTACCCTTCAAGAAAAGAAATAAGATGGAGATAAGGTAAGGGTGGGGTCTGATAGAAGGGAGGGTACATTGAGGTACAGGGTAATCAGAACGCAAGCTGTTATGGGGTAGGGGAGGGAAGAGATGGAAGAAAAATTGGAACTCAAAATTTTGTTGAAATGAATGTTGAAATCTAAAAATAAATAAAACTTTATAAAAAAGAAGACAACATAGTCAAAGCTTCTATAATCAAAGCCTCCAAGAAAAATATGAACTTATTACAGTCTTTGGAAAAACTCAAATAGAGGTTTGAAAATTAAGTAAGAGAATAAGATGAAAAATTGGATAAACAAGAGTAATGTAAAAAATAATGAAAAATGAGTCAATGACTTACTAAAGGAGGCCTAAAAAAGGTAGAAGAAAATAATACGTCAAAAAATATTTTCACCTAAATGGCAAAAGAGATCCAAAAAGCCAATGAGGAGAAGAATGCCTTAAAAAGAAGAATTGGCCAAATGCAAGAGGAGGTCCAAAAGCTCACCGAGGAAAACAATTTCTTAAAAATTAGAATAGAGCATATGGAAACCAATGGCTCTATGGAAATCAAGAAAATATGAAACAAAACCAAAAGAATAAAAAAAGAAGACAGTGTGAAATAACTCAATAGAAAAACAATTGACCTAGAAAATATATCCAAGGGAGAGAATTAAAACTTATTGGACAATCTGAAAGTTGTGATCAAAAATAGGTCCTAGACATCATCTTTCAAGAAATTATCAAGGAAAATTGCCTTGGTTTTCTAGAACCAGATGGTAAAAAAAAAAAAAAAAAAAAAAAAAAAAAAAAATGAAAGGATCTACCAATCATCTCCTGAAAGAGATCCCAAAAGGATAATTCCTAAGAATATTGTAGCCAGATTCCAGAGTTTCCAGGTTGGGAAGAAAATATTACAAGTATCACCCCCCCACCCACCAAAAAAACAGTTCAATATTTAACAACTTCTACATTAGGTGATTAGTGGGTCTGGAATATGGTATTCCAGAGGTCAAAGGAGCTAGGAATAAAACCAAGAATCACCTACCCAGCAAAAGTGACTGCAATCCTTCAGGGGAAAAATGGATATTCAGTGAAATAGAAGACTTTAAAGCATTCTTGATGAAAAGACCAGAGATGAAGAAAAAATTTGATTTTCAAATACAAGAGTCAAGAGAAGCATGAAACGGTAAGCAGTAAAGAAAAATATTAAGGGACTTGTTGAACTGTTTATATTCCTGCATGGAAAGATGATATTTGTTAACTCATGAGACTTTTTGCAGTGTTGGAGTAGCTGGAGGGAAAATATGTGTATACACACACATATACACATGTATATGCATATATACACATACATATGCATATATATACACATAATATACATATACATATATGTTTGTATGTATTACATATACATATGATTAAGGGATGTGAGAGGAATATATTGGGAGAAGAAGAAAGGGAGCAACAGAATGCAACAAATTATCTCACATAAAATAGGCAAGAAAAAACTTTTACAGTAGAGCAGAAGTAGAGGGATTTCAGAGAGAATGAGGGAAACTTACTCTCATAAGATTTGGCTGAAGGAGGGAATAGCAAACCTACTGAATTCAATATGAAAATCTATCTTATGCTATAGGAAGGTAGGGGAGAAATGGGATAAGGGAAGGGAAGAAATGACAGAAAAAAGGTCAGATAGGGGCAGGGGTAATCAGAAGCAAACACTTTTGAGGTGGGACAGGGTCAATAGAGAGAACAGATAAGTGAGGGGCAGGATAGGATGGAGGGTAATGGCATTAATCTTTCACAACATGAGTACTTTAGGAGTGTTTTACATGACCACACAGGTATACCCCACATCAAATTGCTTGCCTTCTCAATGAGGGTAGGTGGGGAGAGAATGTGGAAATCAAAGTTTTAAAAATGAATGATGAAAATTGCTTTATCATGTAACTGGGAAATAAGATACATAGACAATGGGGCATAGAAATCTGTCTTGCCCTACAGGAAAATGAAGGAAAGAGGATAAGAGAAAGGGATAGAGGCATTGATAGAATGGAAAGTAGATTGGGGGAAGGGGTAATCAGAATGCATGCTTTCTTATGGATGGGGGAGAGGAGATATGGGAGAAAATTTGGAACTCAAAATCTTGTAGAAGTGAATGTTGAAAACTAAAAATAAATTACTTTTTAAAAAAGAAAAGGATCATAACAAAGATATATGTAACAGGAAGCACACTGACATACTGGGGGTGGGGGGGGGTTGCTATCATAGGTTCTTAGATCTGCATTTATAAAAGGAAACACAACTTTTGAGAGGTTAACAAATGCTCTAATCCAACACATATGTCATTCAACTAGTAGTCAGCACCCAGAACTTCAGAGAAAATACAGAGAAATAAAAGATCAATAGACATGGCTTCCAGCTGTATGACCATAATCAGTATCTTTATCACAAACCAACAGACATGTTCAACTGCCTGACCATAGTTACCAGAGAGGAAAGCCCCAACCTCTGTGTTTTCAAAGCCAGGGAGTTCCTTTGTGGCTGCCCAGAGTCTCATTCTGGTCAAAGAAAACACTTTTAGTCAGTAAACCTCATCCTCAGAGTAATTATACCTTTTATTAGAATCGGAGGGAATCATAAACCTTGAGAACCAATGTCTCATTAACAAAAGGCATGGACCTTGCTATAAATCTTTGGGGCCCATTGATGAGTGGAGAATATCTGTCAGGGGCCGTCCCTGGACCTCCTGGGCAGAGAGGTAACGGCCAGGAGTCTATACCCATCCCCCCCCCCCCCCCCCCCCCCCCCCCCCCCCCCGGCAATCACGCGCCTCACCCGTGACTTCCGGGCTAAGGGTGCAGGGAAGGCTCGTGTACAAGGCACGATACCTGGGGGAGGTACTGAGGGAGCCCCAGTAAGAGTAAAAACACACCTGGCCACCTGTGATAGGACCAAGTAGATGGTCCGAATGGGGAGGGAAGGTCCAGAGAGACCCCCTGCCCTATCGCCACAGGGCATGGCTGGCTAAGGGGAGGGGGCTGGGGCGACAGTAGGCTGAACTCCCCCAATCAGGGAACTAAGGGCTAGAACCCGGAAAGGATAAGGAATATAAGGCAATTCTCTAAGGGGGTTCGTGGGGACTGGACTGATGTGAACTACTGAATAAACATCTGCATTGCTCTACCACTCTGGCTCGTGCTTGGTTTCGCCCGTGCTCCAGCCTCCGGAGGCGGGACCAGAGACGTCTGAAGCTGCGTGAAGCAGAGTGAGGGGTTACTACTCACCGGGAGGGTTGATCGGGGACTGTGAGTCCCGGACAACTGGCGCCCGGAACAGGGACTGTGACGGACGTGGTGAGGTGAGTAACTCACCTACCCCTTGCAGGCAGGGGGTAGAAGAGCCAAGCACCCAGGGATTGCTGAAGTGAAAATTTCTTTCGCGTAAGGCCCCTGAAAGCAGACCTAGGATGGGACAAACCCAATCCATAGGAGAGGTTAGGCCAGAGGACAAAGGAATTCTAGCTTGCCAAGTGTACAAACTCTGCAAGCAGAATGGGATAAAAATACACATAAGAATTTGCCAAGATTGGGTCGAGAAAATAATAACCATCAGTCCATGGGTAGAGCATACAGGAATTGATCTGACCCGTTGCCGATTAATAGGGCAGCAGATGGCTTCATACCAAAAAGAGGACCCCTACTTCCTCAATCCCCAGGGCTTTGTTATGTATCTATGGAGGAGTCTGGGTAGTGTAGTTCAAGAGGCGAAAAGACAGAGTCAGGAAGGAATCAGGGAGGAGGGAGCAGGACATGGGAAAAGACAAGGAACAAATCCTCGCCCCGCAGAGAGGAGAGGGACCCCAAAAGAAATCGCAGGACATACAAAAAGAGGAAGTCCCAGAGCAGCAGGAAAATAGAGAGGAGGTAGATTGGGAAGGGGCCAACCTATTCCCTGTGTTTGTTCAGCCAGAACAGGGCGGACAGCCTCAAAGGGTGCATAAACCGCTGTTTTATAAATTCCTAAGAGATCTTAAAGAGGCCGCCACAAAATACGGCTCTGGCTCTGCTTATGTACAGACGGCCATACAATCTTGGCGGTCTGGGAGCTCAGGAGACAATCATGACCAGATAGGACAGAGAGGAAAGAGGGAGTTGGTGCAGTCAGAAATTCAACCAGGAAATACATCCAGAGTTGGCCCAGGGCCTGGTTTTGTGGCACAGCAAAAAATTTGCCCAGGATTTGTGGCACAGTGGCGAATTCAGCAGCCCGGACACAGTGATAGAAATTAAGCCAGAGTTATAATGTGTACAGAGGATTTCTGACAATTTTTTCTCAGTTTTTTGGATTCTTTTATTGTCTGTATATGTGTTCTGTCTTTACATGTTCTGTGTGCGTGTGTTTGTGAGTTATTACGGTCAGCTCCATGGTAGCTGGACCTTGGAAAGTTATCTCTTTCCCTCCCCCTCCTCCCTTCTCTCTGATGACTGCAGCATCGGGGAGAAGTATGGGAGAGAGAAAGAGAGGAACTAATCTTATATTATTTAGTTTATGTGATTGCAAGGTGTAGTCTTGGATGGGAAATGCAGGGACATAGTGTCTGTGCAGTTTTAAAGGGGGCTTTAATCAAAGCCCATTAGGAAAACAACATGGATATGAAGTTTAAGGAAAGCATAAAAGTTTTGGAAATTATTTGAAAGTTTTTGGTTAAACTCTCTCTCGCTTTACCCTCCAATTCTGGCCAAATTGTGAGGGTGGAGAGAGAGACGAGAGGAGATCTGGGGCAGGCTGATCAGCATTTTCACCTAAATCTCACCTAAAAGAAAAGTATTTTGTATAATGAGAAGTAACCCGAAGGTAGTTATTCTGTCCACATTTTAAGTGAAACGTGTCACTCCTAATTGGATGTTTAAGACAGATCAGGATTTGTTATATTATTTGGCACTAGGCAAATTGGAAATATGCATAAATCTTAAAGGGACACCTCAGCAGAGATAAAGCTTTTGAAACTCTCCAGCAGAATGGAATAGACTTGGCGCCACTGGGCAGTTGTCCAGAAGTCTCCCTCCCTTCAGCTGAGGAATTCAAAAACCCTCTCATTCAAAGAAGTTCTTAAGGAGTAGACACAGAAATAAAATTTACTTAAGTAAAGGATGGAACCATTAAGATTTTTGCCCTGCAGTCCCAACTCATCATTCAGCTGGGTCTACAGTGAATTGTAACTTTTATCATTCCAGATTAGATCAAGAAAAGAGAACTATTATTTTGAAGGTTTTCAACTAATTTTTGGAAAAGTTTAGTGACTGTTAACAACAGGACAAATTTTAAACGGTTTTAAATTTTCATTTTCAAGACAATGTATTGGTAAATTAATATGTAATGGTCTATGAAGCAGAAAAGATCTTGCTCTTTTAATCTGAACTTGTAGTCATTCCTTGGCTTAAGCAAAAGTTAAATTTAGTGTTTGAACTTACTAACAACTTAATTTCTAAAAAGTTTCTTTTTCAGAGTAAATGTAATCAGAGAAGGAGAAACTACCCTGTGAAACAATGATGTAAGGTGGTAAGGCTTAAGTTTGAAGTCACCTATCATAGATTCTACAAAGGTTACAACTTTAAATGACTTTCAGAAATTGATAGGAGAAATTCAGTGGTGTAGGCCACAGTGGAGAATTACAACTGATCAAATGAAACCATTATATGATTTATTGAAAGGTCCTTCTCAATTAAACTCATGCAGAGGATGGACAGATGAAGCACTGGAATGTTTGAAATTAGTGCAGAAAAAGATTATGGGGTGTACTATTAGCAGGATATTAGAATCACAGGACTTGGAAGAACAATTTATTCACTGAAAAAATACCCACTGGAGTTTTACATCAAAAACAAGGGATTATTGAGTGGGTACATTTGGCTCAGATAAAGAACAGAGCTTGTGTGCCTTATGCTGTGCTGGTAGCCCAAGTCATACATAAAGCAGTGAAGAGAGTAAGGATGTTAATAGGACAGAAACCTCACACAATATAGACTATGTATACAAGTCAACAAATAGAGAACTGCATACAAGAGTTTGTGGAATGGCAGATATTGATTAATCAGAATTTCCAACACGGGTTCCCAATTCCTTCTGGGTGGCAATTTGCCACGTGGCCATGGTCTTGGACCGACAAATGCTCTTCCTCACTGGTAGAGGGAGTTAATGTTTTTACAGATGCAACAAAAAATTTTAGGGCATCTATGTATATTCCATCTAAAAAGGAGATGCATAAATTTAAAACAACATTTACTTCTACACAACAAAATGAATTATATGAAGTATTGCAAGCATTATTATACAGTACCATTTATACCTAGAGTAGAGTCAGCCTATATTCCTGATAGGGCAGATAGTATTAAACAGATAACTATGGAAGTTCAACTAGCAATAAGGGCCAAAACAACAATATTTTATATCACACACACTCGGTCACATTCTAAATCATGGAGTACCAAAAAGCATTAAACCAAACAATGGTCCAGCTTATGTCAGTAAAGCCATTGAACAGTTCATGGTGGAATTTTCCATTTTACATGTCACTGGAATCCCCCATAATCCCACTGGTCAAGCTATAGTAGAACGAGCAAATAGATCCCTGGACACTTACTTGCAAAAAGAAAAAGGAGGAGTTGGACCAGGAGTTGATAAATTCGCAATTGGCTGTTTATACTCTAAATTGATGATAAATTACAATTGGCTGTTTATATTCTAAATTATTTAAAATTCTATAATGATGGCTTATTGGCTGCTATGAAATTCTTAACATTTCCTAATAAGGAGTCTGCAAAGAACGAATCAGCAATAACAAGTGCCCTGAAAGCAGCCAGTAAAGTAATGTGGCATGATGAGAATAAAAATTGATTTGGTCCTCATACAGTGTTAACGTGGGGAAAAGGGTATGTTTGTGTTTTAACAGATGATAATAAAGAAGTTTGGGTCCCAGTGAAAAGGATAACAATGATAGAAGACAACCGCCAAGGTGAAGTGGTCACAGGGAATGAGGAGGTGCTATCAGCGGCGGATGAAAAAACTTCTGGAGAAGCTTAATCAACTAGGTCACAATGACTCCTTTCACTTTTCTCGTACTTATCATGACACTCAAAGAACACTGCGTCCATCGACCCAGCACCGAAGGAACAACAGAGATGGGCATTCCTCACGAATCCACCATGGTTAAGGTGATGTCATGGAGTGAGACAATGCCTAAATTTATCATCCAAGGCAATATTTCTCACATGTTTAAAGATGATGGACTAGACTATGATAATAATGGGACACTCTTTCAAGACACTAACTTTTCAGGACTAGTCACAGGTTTCCCACTTTGTCTATAGAAGGGTATTTCTGGGAATTGGAATGGGTTTGGTTTTAAATACACACAGGTGAATGGAACAGAGGGGTATCCCTGGTGTGCCACTATTGTGGACGGACAAGAGACATGGATGAGAAAGATACATTACACGCTTATAATCTATTCACCTGGAGGATAAATGGGACAATAGTAGTTTGGTCAGACAAGGACTTTGTGGGACTTATTCGTGGGATGAAATTTAGGCCATTTTGTAACTTACAAAAGAAGAGAAATGTAACCCTTTGGCATCTGTATATGAGGTTTTTACCATTTGAGAACTGTCACACACATACTTGTCAGGAGAAAGAATTGATTATGGGAAACTACATAGAAATGTTATATTCATGTCACAATCTTACATACTTACTTGAGGAAAAATATGCAGCAAACTTTCCTAGACAAATGTACATCAATTATAAAGGGTCTCCTGAGGTTGAAAGACCTGTTCAGGGACTAGACAAAGTTATTCTAGCTATGAGAGGACAAACAGTGCAGGGAATGCCTGCTACAGCATCACCAAAGAAAGCTAACAACATTACTTTAATGGGTGAAGTATGTCTAGGGAACACACATATATTTCTATGGGACAGAGACTACAGATCTAAACTAGAGACATATCAGAACATGACAGAAATTTTCAATTTTACATGCCAGAATTGTTCTGTACAAGCATGTATAGGACCAAAGATAGTAGGGAGAGTGTTTATTCAAACAAAACCTCTCCCATGCTGCCAATTTGTCCCGCAAACTATCGCAGATGCTCACAGGAAATTGGTCCGACAACTTTGAGCGCACCCTCCACACCCTCCGGCACCAGGTTGCCAACATCAATGCCACCCGAATTGATCCCGCTGTTACCACCACCTTTAGCTCTATCTTCTCTACTCTATCTACATGGGTGAAGGGCTACGTGGGCTCCGCCTCTTTATTCCTTCTCCTTGCCGTGGGCTTCCTGCTCTGCTTATGCCGAGTTCGGCAAAGGCAAACGCAACAGCGGCAATATACCGCCTGGGCTCTCCGCTCCCTGACAAATCACTCTAATCCACAAGTTTGGATTACAGCTTTAGAGAGACGCTAACCCTCGCCTCAGCCCCAAAAGCATCCCTATGCCCCACTATAATCAATAATGAGCTTTCTACAGGAATATTGTGGCTCCATGACCTGGAGACCCGTTGGCTGCAGAGGTACCCAATGACGGGATTATTGTGGTCCACCTACCAGAAATGCTGGAGGTGGGGGCCACCCACATAGCCTAAGACAGGGGCCCTGCCCACTTTCGGTACCAGACATGGAGACAGACCACATGACCTATTCTCTCACTTACGTTTATAAAACAAAAAAGGGGAGTTGTCAGGGGCCGTCCCTGGACCTCCTGGGCAGAGAGGTAATGACCAGGAGTCTATACCCGTCCCCCCCCCCCCCCCCCCCGCAATCACGCGCCTCACCCGTGACTTCCGGGCTAAGGGTGCAGGGAAGGCTCGTGTACAAGGCACGATGCCGCCCTCGGGGAGGTACTGAGGGAGCCCCAGTAAGAGTAAAAACACACCTGGCCACCTGTGATAGGACCAAGTAGATGGTCCGAATGGGGAGGGAAGGTCCAGAGAGACCCCTGCCCTATCGCCACAGAGCACGGCTGGCTAAGGGGAGGGGGCTGGAGCGACAGTAGGCTGAACTCCCCAATCAGGGAACTAAGGGCTAGAACCCGGAAAGGATAAGGAATATAAGGCAATGCTCTAAGGGGGTTCGTGGGGACTGGACTGATGTGAACTACTGAATAAACATCTGCATTGCTCTACCACTCTGGCTCGTGCTTGGTTTCCGCCCGAGCTCCAGCCTCCGGAGGCGGGACCAGAGACGTCTGAAGCTGCGTGAAGCAGAGTGAGGGGTTACATCAACTATACAAATACATGTACTGTTTCTTGTTAAAGAAACTCTTGTTTTGGTACTTTACTCCTAGTAAAGACTCTTGGTTTATAAAGGCAAGATTCAATCAGAGGCTCTTGATTACACTAAAACAAAATCAGCAAAAGATCTCACTTTATGTTCCATCACAATATGTATCAAAGAAAATTAATGCATATGCATCTTTTCTCTCTTTCTTTGATCTCATTGTTGTCTAGGTCTCCTATTGTTAAAGATATATAAAAAGTATGCAAAATATATTGACTTGTGTGTCACAATTCCAAATTGCTTTCCAGAACAGCAGGGCAACATCCAAAACTGGATTAGAATTTCTTTTTGCTGCTTCTCCAACAATTGTCATTTTTCTGTTTTATAATTTTAACAGTCTGAAGGTATAATGTGAAATTTAAGTTAATTTTGTTTTTCCACTTAATAGCATATTGCTTTTTAAATTAGGTGTAAAGATATTCTTTCAATATTAAAATATCGAAATTCATTATTTTTGAATTCAAAATATAAGATTTTGAATTCCAAATTTTTCCCCTAAATTTACCCCTACCACCTTCCCAGTATGACAAGAAATCTGAAATAGGTTACAATCACATTTAACATGTTTCCATACTAGTCATGTTGTGAAGGTAGAATCTGAACAAAAGGGAAAAAAACCATGAGAAAGAAAAAAACAAAAAACAAAAAACAAGTGAATAAAGCATGCTTTGATCTGCATTCGTACTACATAGCTATTTCTCTGGATATGGATAGCATTTTCCATCATGAGTCTTTTGAAATTGTCTTAGATCATTGTATTTTCGGGAAGAACAAAGTCCATTTTAGTTGATCAATACAGACTGTTGCTGCTACTGTGTATGATGTTCTTCTGCTTCTGCTTCTTCACCCAGCATGGGTTCATATAAGCCTTACCAGGTTTTTTTTTTTTTTTTTTTTTTCTGAAGTCTGCCTTCTCATCATTTTTTTGTATCTCAATAGTATTCCATTACATTCCTGTAACACAGCTTGTTCAATCATTCCCCAGTTGATGGACAACTCTTCAATTTCCAACTCCATCAAAAAGAGTTCCTATCAATATTTTTTGTAAGTGTGGGTCCTTTTCCCTTTTTATATTATCTCTTTGGATTAGACTTAGAAGTGGTCTTTCTGGATCAAAGGGTATGCACAATTTTATAACCATTTGTGCATAGATTCACACTGCTTTCCAGAATGATTGGATCAATTTACAACTCCACCAACCATGCATTAGTGTAGCAATGTTTCTACATCTTTTCCAACATGTATCATTTTCCTTGTTTGTCATATTAGCTGATCTGATAGTTACGAGGCAGTACCTCGGAGTTTTTCTAATGAGCATTTCTCTAATCAACAGAAATTTGGAGCATTTTCATGTGACTATATTCATTTCTTCATTTGAAAGCTGCCTATTCATGACCTTTTACCAATTATCAATTGAGGAATGATTTGTATTCTTATAAATTTGAGGTAATTCTCTCTGTATTTTAGAAATGGGGCCTTTATCAGAGATATTGGCCATAAAAATTGTTTCTCAGCTTTCTGCTTTCCTTCTAATCTTGGTTGCACTGACTTTGTGCAAAAGCTTTTAAATTTAATGTAATCAAAATTATGCATTTTACATTTCATAATATTCTCTTTTATTTGGTCATAAAGTCTTCTCTTTTCCATAGAACTCACAGATAAACTATCCCTTGCTTTACTAATTTGCTTAAGCTTTCGCCCTTTATGTTTAAATCATCTACCTGATGTTCTTGCAGATAGTTGCAAAAAGTTGCGAGAGGGCCTAGGAACTCAGGAACTAGCCTCAAGAGCAAGATAAGCTTTGTTATTTGCTTTGGGTACAAGGACATGGGTGAGTCAGGGGATGGTGAAGTAATATCATGAGATGGTGAAATAATGGGATGAGCTCAGCCTTTGTGGTTACAGCCTTTAAATACCCTGACCCTCAGTTGAATAAATGAATTGCCCTCTTGCTTTCCTGCTTGCCCTGGTCTTTCTTATCAATCACTTGTCAAAGCACTCTGTGGATGCTGGTTGCCCACAGCATACCTATTTTGACCTTTTCTTGGAATAGAGTATGAGATGGTCTATGCCTATTGTGAGTTGGAATCTTTGGGTTCATAAAGCAGTAGATTATGATAATGATGTATTTACTATGTCTTGTGGACTCAACCTATCCCGCTGATCTACCACTCTGTCTTAGCCGGATGAATAATTTATAATATAGATTTAGATCTCCTATGGCTAGGCCACCTGTATTTGCATTTTTATTCACTAATTCCCTGTATATTCTTGACCTTGTGTTCTTCTAGTGAATTTTATGATTTTTCTAGCTCTATAAAATAAATATTTGGCAGTTTGGTATGACACTGAATAAGCAAATTAAGTAGAATTGTCATTTTTTATTACATTAACTTGGCCTCCTCATGAGAAATTGTTATTTTTCCAATTGTTTATATGTGACTTTATTTCTATGAAAAATATTTTATAATTATGTATACATGTTTCCTTGGTTTGTTTTGGCAGATAGACTCCAAAATATGTTATATTGTCTTTAGATTCTAAATGGAATTTCTCTTTCTATCTCTTCCTACTAGGCTTTCTTGGTAACATATAGAAATGATGATGTGTATGTCTATTTTATATCATGCAACTTTGCTAAAGTTGTTAACTTCTTCAAGTAATTTTTAGTTGATTCTCTAGGTATATCGTTACATCATCTGCAAAAAGTTATAGTTTTGCTTCTTCATTACCTATTCTAATTCCTTTAATTCTTTTTTCTCCTCTTACTGCTATAGCTAACATTTCTAGCACTACAATGTATTATAGTGGTGACAGTTGGCATCCTTGTTTCACCTCCTGATCTTACTGGAAAAACTTCTAGCATATTCCCATTACAAATAATGTTTACTGATGCTTTAAGATAGATACTAATCATTTTAAGGAAAGCTCTATTTACTCTTATGCTCTCTTGTGTTTTTAATAGGAATGCATACTATATTTTGCTAGAAGTTCTTTTTGCATCTATTGAGATAATCATATGATTTCTGTTAGTTTTATTGTTGATATGGTCAATTATGTTGGTAGTTTTCCTAATATTGTATCAATTCTGCATTCCTGGTGTAAATCCCACCTGGCCATAGTGTATTATCCTCCTGATCAATTGCTGTAATCAATTTACTGATATTGTATTCAAAATTTCTGCATAAATATTCATTAGGTAACTTGATCAATAGTTTGTTGTTTTTTTTTCCCCCTATGCTTTTGCTCTTTTTGCTTCAGTTACAAGCACTGCATATGTGTCATAAAAGGAATTTGGTAGGACTCCTTCTTAGCCTAGTTTTCCAAATAATTTACACAGTATTGGAATTAATTTTTCTTTAAATATTTGGTAAAATGCAATTGTAAATCCATTTGGCCCTAGACATTTTTTTTCTTTGGGAGTTCATTTATGGCTCATTCATTTTCCTCATAAAATAGAGCTATTGCAGTATTTTACTTCACCTTCTGTTAATCAGGGAAATTTTTATTTTTGTAAATATTTGTCTTTTTCACTTAGATTGTCATATTTATTAACATGTAATTGGACAAAATAACTCCTAATTATTTTTTTAATTTTCTCTTCATTAGTTATGAATTTACCCTTTAAAATTTTGATGTTGGTAAGTTGATTTTCTTCTCTTTTTAAAGTCAAATTAAAGAAAGCTTTATTTTTTATTGTTTTTTATAACACTTAGTTTTATTTCTTAGTTTAATAAATAGTTCTCCTAATTTGAATTTTATTAATAACCTTTGATTTTCAGAATTTCTGATTTGATATTTAATTGGGAATTTTGCGCCTGTTGTGCTTGTGGATCCAGGGGTGTCAGTTTGCCCTCTGGGTTATGTCTGGAGGCCTTACAGATGTCACCAGCCTGCTGAGTCAGGAACAAGGGACCTCTTTTGCTGTTCTGTGCTGTGGCTGAGAACATTCTACTGGTTTATCTAAAAAGCGTCTTCGCTGAACTCCGCTTCCCTTTTACCCAAACAAGACAGATCTCTCCTGAAGTTCTTCTAAGTTATTTTAAACCAAAAAATTATTTTGCTTCATTTTTTTTTTTTATAGATTCTGGCACCCTAGAATGCATTTAGAGCTTTGATTTCACAGTTTACTAGGGAAACTGGGGAGAGTTCAAGTAAATTGTTGACTTTTCTCTACCATTTTGGCTCCACTCCTGAATTTGAAATCTGAGCTTGGATTTCTCTAATTATTGTTTGGAGATTTTTTTTCATACATCTGTTGTAACTAGGATTTTATTCTTTGAAATTTCCTATTCAAAATCTTTGATTATTTAGTTGTTAAGGTCTAAACATGTTTCTTTCTAATAAAACAGCATTCAAATTATTTTCTTTTCCCGTTGTGTCTTGTTAGGTGTACTTCAACTTATTTTGTATAATTTTGGATATTTGAATTTTTTCAAATATTGTTTAAATATTTTGAATATTTCTCTGGTAAGCTTTGTTGTTAGTTAACAGGCTTAAGATTTTTTTTAGTTTATTTTGCACCCCACTATTTTATTAATTATTTAAATTACTTTTAACTGAATCTGAAGAAATGCTTATGAAAATTTTTATGTTTTGTTTTATTTTTGGCAAAAGTGATAATCTTGAAACTTCTCTGTCATATTTATTTCTTAAAGTTCTTCATTTTATTGATATTGCATCAAGCTCCCAGATTTTTTAAAGCTTTTAAGGAGGTAATATTTCAAATGCTTTGCAAAACAAAATCCTATATAATAATAATGATCAAAATGGATATCTCTGTTTTATTCTTGTTGTTATTTTAAAGATTTTTATTATATAGATAGTGGTAGTTCTTGGTTTTGAATATTGTTTATATTATTGATCATTGATGAGCCAGTTCATCTAATTTTTAATATTTTAACAAATTGCCTTTAACAGTATTGTATTTTGCCAAAAAATGTTGTATGCATCTTATTGTAATCATTCAATTTCTGTTATTTTCTTATTAATGCATTCTATTTTGAACAGTTTTATTAGTACTGTACTAATCCTACATTCTTGGCATAAATTATCCCATTCATACTGTTGATTATAACATTTTCAATAGTCTCAATACTCCTATTTCATTCCATATTTTCTTTATTTTTTTTCTTAAAATTATTTTATTTGTTTTCAGTGTTCTACAATCACTTCCATTAAACTTAGAGTTTCCCCTCTCCTTCCCTCTCCTTTTCCCCTCTCTCTCCTCCCTCCCTGAGACAGTACACAATTTTATATGGGCTCTACACATACATTCCTATTAAATACATTTTCACCTTAGTCATGTTGTGTAGAAGAATTAAAATGAATGGAAGAAATCATAGAACATATCAATACATAATACAAAAGAAAATGATCTGCTACATTCTGTGATTCAGCCCATATTTTCATGTGAATATTAATGACACAGAGTTCCACAATTTCTTTTTCTGATTTATCTCTCCCTAGCATCAGTGCCATAATTTTCCTCTTAGCAAGAATTTAGTAATATATTTCATTTATTTTTTTCAAACAACTTGTACAATGTTGGGAAAAAATGATTTTTGAACATTTGATAAAATTCACTTAAATTCAACTGGGATTTTAAAAAGTCATTAGGAAATTATTTATGAGTGCCTAACTAATTTCAGAGATTGTGTTTTCAAATCTCTTCCTTATTTTGCTAATTTGATATTTTATATATTTAAAAATATCCTCCATTTTATTGAATTTAACAGTTTTGTTGGTAAATAATTGAGCAATATAGTTTCTATGTCTTTTTTATCTCTTGCAATTCTGTCTCTTAAGAAAAGGTGAGTATGTTAATTTAATTTTTTTCTAACTTGAAAACTCTATCAAGAAATTTATTTGTCATAATAAAAAACTGTTTTCAGATGTGTATCCATTTTTAAACTTTTTTTTGGTTTGCATAAGTCTTCTTTAATGCAATGAATTTCAGTTTTGTTTTTTAGCTATGTTTTTGTTATTTATTTTCTAGTATCCTTTTTCATTTTGGATGTTGCTTATCCAATTCATTATATCTTTTCTTCATTTGTTTTGCTGATGTGAGAGGTAGTTAGATGATATAGTGGGTTGAGACCTTGATCTGTAATCTGAAGGCCTGAGTTCAAATCCTGCCTCAGACACTTCCTAGCTATGGGACTTTGGTCAAGTCATTTGGCTTCTGTCTGCTATAGTTTCATCATTTGTAAAAAGAAAATAATGATAACATTCAAATCCTATAGTTTTTGTAAGGGTAAAATGACATAATATTGTCGGTGTTATACAAACTTTAGAAAAAACTACAGAAAAGTTTACTATTATTATAATTTGTTATTTTTATTTCTAAATAAAATTTTTAGAAGTGTAAATTTTACACTAGTTTCTGGCTTGGCTGCATCTAAGTAATGTGGATGTATTTTTGTCAATTTCTTTGATTCATTTGCCTAAGAGTTCTACTAATTGTTTTTGATCTCTGTCTCTGTCTCTGTCTCTGTCTCTCTGTCTCTGTCTCTCTCTCTCTCTCTCTCTCTCTCTCTCTCTCTCTCTACATATATATATATATATATATATATATATATATATATTAACCTTCAAGTTTAAATCATTCCTTCAAATATCTTCTATTTAATTTTCATTCAGTTAAAGGTCCATCTTTCCTTTTGTATAAGATCATACTGATATTTTTCAAAATCAGTTATGGTTCATTGTAAGTCTTTCATTTTTCATTTTTAATATTATATTCTTTTAAAATTTTTACTTTATGGAGTTAAATAAGCACTTTCACAACATAGTATAATTTTAAAAAATGATTGCTTATGAAAATGCAAATCTATCATGTATATCTTACTATTCCTTTTAAATATATAATGAAGTTATCATATAAATTTCTTTTTCCCTTTTTCCCCTCTCCATCCCTCCCTAGAGATGGCTACCATTAGACACAAAAATGTATATATTTGTGAAGTCATTTTTTATCAATATATCAATATGTCAATATCATTTTCTTGATGAATATAGTATCTTCCTTCATATGTCTCTTGTATTTAATTTAGGTATTTATAATAGTCAAAACGATTAATTCACTCCGTTGTTCTTAAAATCACATTGCTGTTACTATATACTGTAGAATATAATTATATTCTACAGCATATTATATTCTAAGATTTCCTCTCCTTTATCCAACTTGCAACATAGGTTTGCTAACCTATTCTATAATTCTTCGATACTTAAAATTTTCATTTGTGAATATTTTCAGTAGTTATTCTTTTATCTGAAAGCTCAGGTTTTGGTATAAAGCTCCTGGGTTTTTCAGTTGAGCTTTTCTTTTAGCAGGTATCCAGCAGATTTTTTTCAGCTTCACCTGTTTCTTTATTAGATCTTGTTAAGTTTTCTTTTTTGAATTCTTGACAGATGAAAGTCAGATTCTGTGTTTGGTCGCACTTTTCATGGATTCTGCTTCTTCTTAAATTATCTCTTCTCAATCTGATTTTCAAGTCAAATGTTAAGACTAGTTACCTAACAGAATACTCTCATTTTTCAGTCCTATAGCTATGTTCTAATATAACATGTCATTTCATAGTTTTTGCTCCATTTTATTTTTAAGTGTTGTAATAATTAGGTATTTTTTTCTATCTTCTGTTCCAAATATTCTCTTTTTCATTTTTTCACCTCAAGAGATCTACTTTTCAAAAATCATTTTCTTTATTTACCAGCTTCTCTAGGCTCCCTTATGAACAAACTTTTCTTTTTTTGGAGGCTCTATTTGTACTTATTATGGAATAACTCATCTTCTAAGTCTGCTTCTTGAATAATATTTTCTTGAGCCATTAAATATAATTTCTACATATAATATGTATGTGTGTGCATGTGTGCGTGTGTGTGTGTTTTGCTGGATAATGTTAATAGTACAGGAGATGTTTAGGTCATTCTGTTTAAGCATGAAGGATCACTAATCTCTCTTCAAGAAGTTTATAAACACTGAAAAAAAATTGTATTATTCCCAAGCTACTTCAAGTTGAAAATGGGCAGATATTTTAAACAGAGAATGGTAAAAACCTAGAATGAAATTAACATTCCTCTGATTTAGTAATAGAATGAAACTTGGAATCTATGATGATAATGCTCAGACAAACACACACACACACAACACACACGCACACACAAACAAAGAATCTCCATCTAAGCAATTAAAGATTTTTAATCCAACTTTTATAAATCAGAGTAGTAAATTGAATTCTGTTATATGCTAAAATGTAATTGAAACTCTGTCCTACTGAAGTGACATTGTAATTTTGTTGTAATGCATTGCATAATTATGTACCATGGCTATTCAACTATTAGAAAATTAGTGACTGGATTATTGAGTTTCCATGCTGAGAAGTCAGCATTACCTATGTTAATACTGTGGTGATGTAGGAAGGCACGTTAACAGGGTTTAGCCTGTTGTACAAATGAGTTCCTGGTCCCTTTCCATGAGGGAGCTGATACAATTTTTTCCTGAAATGATAGGAAGAAAACAAAAACATTGCAAGCTCATTTGGGATCTAGGCCACTGACACCAGGGGCAGAGCTGAAATTCTATGACTTCTGCCTCAGAACTGACTATCAGTAGACACAAATTTTGTAGCACTGGCCTGCTATACCTCTGCTACTTATTCTTAGTGATTGGTGGAGGGAGAAAGTACATGAAAAGGACCTATGGAAACTGATATTGGTCAAGAAACAGAGACATGACCCTCAGGGAACATGCTAATTTGGAGAGATTTGGAGCTATCAAAAATCAATGTCCTGAACTATAACTGACCAATTATAAGGAGCAAGAATGCATTTCTTGTAATGCAAAGCATAAAAAGACAATGAAAGCATTTCATAACTTATTTTGTATCCTTAGGCCAAGAGAACTTGTGTAGTAAAAAATAGATTATACTGGCCCATAATATCATATATATAAAACAAGGGACATGTCATTTTTTAAAAAAATAAAAAATGGAATAAACCCCTCTGAATGCATGAGAGACTTTCATTCCTCAAATCTGTCATGCCATTTTGCTACTTACACATCTCTACCTTGCCTAGAAGGATCATGTAAGATATTTCATCAAATGCCTTCAAGAAATTCAGGTATATAATTTCTATGGCACATTCCTTCTATACTTATCTGATGATCCCTGCAAAAAAAGGAAATGAGAACAGAACAACACGATCTGATCTTGATAAATTTATGCTGGTTTATAATAATTCCCATATTCCTTTATAATCAAAACCCACTATTCTCTTTTTGTTGTTCTTTTGAGAAGAAATATATTTTTCCAGGAGCTTAAAATTAATTTGTAGAGATTTTGAATTCCTAGGCAGGAATGTGAAGACCTGAATACCATCAATGCTGCCATTTGGAGGTAGAGAAAATCTGTTATAGAAAGGGAATAGTTGGTTAAGAAAATGGTGTTTTCAAACTGAATTCTTGACCAAGACTTAAGCCTCAGGAAAGATTAGCTCTTAAGTGATAAGTGACATGGAACATATCTAATTCAATCCTGAAAATATAGTTTCTGAACCACAGTAACACTTAACAGCAATGGTTTTTAGATTCCTTATTCAAAGGATATTTCATAACATATAGATTATAAGGAATGGTAATGACAATTAGGTTTCACACATTTTAGTGGGCTCTCTGTCACTCAGACTCCTACGGTTTGCCTAAGGTCAAGCTAATAAATGCGGCAGCCAAGATCAGAAACTGAGATTTACAAGCCTAATGGTTTATTCCATGCATCACCCTGTCTCTGGAAAGTTCTTTTTAAGGTTGAACTAAAATAAGCCCCTTTAGAACAGCATTTCAATTCAAATATTGATACTTAACTCCTACCCATCAATGCGTTCCATTAGAGACATGCAGAATAAATGGTTTTCTATATTGTTACATTTCAATTACATTGTTTTTATCACATCTCCCTTTAAGACTTCAACTGTGAATGTGAAAAATCTCTAATTTTTTCAGCTTTTTTTTGTATCTTTTTGTAAAGGGAAAAATATTCACCCTAATATATTAGTATTTTGATCATTTTCACCATGACTCCTCTGCTAAGTTTCTGTCAATACAGGATGCTTCATGACATAGAGTTGAATATCAACATGTACAAAAGGTAATTTGATATTTTCCTCTAAAACATATCTTTTCTTCTAATCTCTTCCTTCTTGTTGATGATATCACCATAATCTCTAAACTTTTCAGACTGAAAACCTCAGAGTAATTTTAGAAGACAACATATTGTGGTAGAAAGAATGATAAGTTTTCAATCAATAGAGACTTGAGTTTATATTCAGGCACTAAAAACTCCTGCCAACCTAGAAAGGTCTTCAGTCGGGTTACTGTAGGGGGCTTGAAGTCTGTGTGGTCCAAGGATAAGACTACATAATTTTGGACTGGCAATTTGTAATGCTGATTGGCATCATGGAGATGAATTTTTTGGCAACAGTAACTCTTGAAGACTATAAGGTTGTAGAAGCTTTATGATTGCCATTGGTTGAAGGAGGAATTATATGCATGAAATCACAGAGTATGATTGAAGTATTGTAGCGGGATTAAAATTCTTATACTGACCCCTTTAAAATCCTACTCTGTTGCCTAATCATGGTTCCTTTAGGGTTATGTTAACAGGACCCAAGCTCTGGAAGGTTCTACCAAATTGAAAAAATTTGGATACAGGAACTGCAAGAGGTGATGGGCATGTTCTCTAAGGACTAGCCTAGTTAATTTTAGAGAGGTCCCACACTAGAGGGTTCATCACTTAATAATGGGAAATTTTTCAGCAATTAATGACAAGGAGAAAATACATGCCCACACTAAACAAGTAACAGTTTAGTGTCTTTATGAAAAAGAACTAGATGGGATAATTTTCTCTTCTTACATCAATTGTTTTATGTAGAAATGCCAGTAGCATACTTTTAGGAATTAAGGCTAACATTCTTTTTTCTTTGGCCAATCCAGTAAGGGCATCAATCTTTCTTTATTTTAAGAGCTAGGGCCCGTACACAGATTTCATATAGTTTCAATGTATGTAGTTTTATACTGAAGTCACAAGGCCTGTGTCTAAGTCCCTTCTCTAATATTTATACCAGTGTGACTTTGGGCAATTAACTTAATTTTCCTTGACCTCAGTAGTCTCATCTATAAAATGGAGTTAAAATAAATGGTCTCTGAAGTCCTTGCTGCCTCCAGGACTATGATTAAAATATCATTTATTATTCTATGTTCTATGTTCAGGAGCTATGTTAAGGAAAGAGTTATAAAGCCAAAATGATCTAGTTGTTATTTCAAGAAAGAGATATTCTGTTGTGCTACAGAACAAAAGTAAAATGGCAATTATTCTGTTTACTCTTAAAACATATTTGGAAGAAAATCTTATTTTGCTCCAATTTATCCTTTCCCTGATTAAAGTGAAAGGTTTCTGATAGAAATATCAGCATCAGATATTATGAATGTGAAACTTCATGTATACCTGAGAGTACAATACGGACTAATATAAAGTTATTTGTAGACAGCAATGAGCCCTGGCATTGAGGGGAGGTGACAGGTTCTGGGTATTATACATTCTCAAACAGTGTGAATTCAACAGCTTGGTGAAATCACATTTATTTCCATTTGTCAACATTTCCATTTGCCGACTCAACCAGCAGCCTGATCCTTTGACCCATCTTCCACAGACTTTGCAGGTAAGTTCCTCCTTAATGAATATCCAGTAGGTACCTGGAGTTTAGGTAAAAAGTACCAAAAGGGCAAATGGAGAATTACTATACAAAGACTCCCTGTCAATTCCAATTTGGATTCTTCTGCTCCTATTACTGGAGGTTAAAAAGGTGTGCTTCACAACTTTTTTGCTGTCAAACAACTCCCATAGTGATAACCAGAATGGTCATTCCATTTCCCAAGCACCCTATTTTTCCTGCCAAAAGGGCACAGCCAGCCCACTTTTCAGCAAACAAATCTATCTCTTTGACAAAATGGCAGTAATGGAAATGCGGTGTCTATTATGGGAAAAAAACAGAGTTCCTTTGTAGTATGCTCAGAACAGACCATGTCTGCAGTATTGTTTTAAATCCCTGGGAACCTTATTTAGGGGAAACATGATAAAGTAACAACTTTTCTGAAGAGGATAAGCATCATGGCAGTGGAATTCAAAACCACTGCACAGGAAAACATGTTGGAAGAATTGGGAATGCCTAAAATAGATGTAAGGTTGGGGTCAAAACCTTTTCATGTACTTATTATACATTGTGCTTGAGGCCTTAACCAGTTGAAAACATATATCAATCTACCAATCAATCGTAGTTCATAGACTAAGAGTTAAAAGACCTTTTAAGTGGAATGTCCTATGCACAAGAATTGAAGACTCCTATTTAGATAGGATAAGGAAAAATATATCCATCTATACTCTTGCAATTATCTATTTATCTATATATAATCAAGCAAGTTGATAAAGGAGGCCATTCAAGAAATTGGAGCAGGAATGGTTTTCCAATATTGCATTTGTCCTTTGTATTTGAAGAGGACCATGGCATCAGGAAAATGATAATATGACTTGCAGTTGACTTTGATTTGAGTGAAGGAGGGCTGTCCAAGGTCACTAGCCTCACTTTTTCCTCCAGGCATCCTGATGAATATCTGGTCACTGGATTCACAGCACAACCTGTGAGCAGTCCAAACTGACTTAATGGGGACCCAGCTAGTTGGGTAACTAAGCTTTCCCTCTCCCTCTTCTTCTTTTCTCCAAAGGAAGCTAAATTTTGGGTTAATTGGATGCTTACTGCTTAGATTCCTCCTTCCCTCCTCCCCTCCTCTCTTCCCTCCCTCCTTTCCTTCCTTCCTTCCTTCCTTCCTTCCTTCCTTCCTTCCTTCCTTCCTTCCTTCCTTCCTTCCTTCCTTCCTTCCTTCTTTTCTTCCCTCAGTTCTCTCTGAAGTTCATACACTTGACCACAATGGCGACCCAGCCAAGCTCCACTTCATGGCTGTATTTTGGGCCCTCCTAACTTTGAGGGAATTTAGAGTGAATGTCAATGGTAACTTCCTCTTTGGAACAGCAATCCTGAGAATATCCCTCTTCACAGCCTAATTTCTTTTGTTTTGTCCTGTTTTGTTTTGTTTTTAATTAAAGGGACCAACCCTTAGCTCACTTCTTAAAGAGGTGAGGGCTATTCCCTAATGGACATTTCTGATATACACCTGAAGAGGAACTACCTGGAATGGAAGGAGAAATCTAGCTTTTGCTTTAGTAAGATCTTCCCTATGCCCCCCCTTAATCACAGATTAACCCTTATGAAACTAAAACTTACAAGATTTGAAAGGTCTATAGAATATTGAGCCTCCTGTATCCCCATCAACACCTCAGAATCATCCCTCTCTCCCTCTCACAATAACAGAGGCTCCCATATTCTTAAGAGAGTTCTATTGGCATCCTCTCCATCATCACCAGGCAGACTGGACTCACAGTTCTCCAGTGAGTCCATCAGAGAAACTGCGCTATGATTAAAGATAATTTCTTGAGTAACCCATGGATAGGAGTGACTATAGGATAGGAATGACTTCCAGAAACCCAGAATAGCCCTCATGTGCTTTCCATATGTGCTCTCTATACTTGAACTCAATTTCCCATGGACTATGTTTATACTTCTGCAAGCATGTATCACAGACGTTTTGGGAGGGAGTATTTTTTGCATCAATTCTTCTATTTTACCATCTGTGTGAATACCCCGTTCTACAAGCTACTTACAACATGCTACCTAAATTGATTCTTGATTTATAATCTTGATTGGAAATATCCCAGTGAGAACTGTACTAGTAGTATCATAGAAACACTCCTGACTTTCAGGAGATACCCCTAGAATAGTAAGTGAGAGATCTATGCAAACTCAAATGACACAAATTGTCTGTGAGAGTGGGATTTGGGTTGAGTGTCCTCAGAGATTAAGAGAAGAATTAATGGAGTTATTGATAGTTGTAAATATCTAATGAGATGTCCAATGCTTTGCTTGGCCCCGGAGGAAACAATTATGAGCAAGAAGTAGAAGTTGTAGAAAGGGATAATATTATCTAACATGTAGAAAATTTTCCTAGTAGAGACTTTCAAAAGTAGAATGGGCTGTAAGACACAGTGAGTTTTCCAAACCTGAAAGCCTTCAAGAGGGGACTGGGCAGCTGCTTGTCGGAATTGATGTAGAGGGCATTCCTATTTAGGCTAAATGGTTATTGAGGTCCCTTTAAACTCTGAAATTCTCTAATGCTGAATTATTGGCACAGGTAGTTTATGTTAGTTCTGTTATGTGCTAGTCTATTATTACTATATTTGTTTTACAAAAATGTATGAAATACAAGAAAAAGTCACGACTATCTTGGCTGTTATTCTAAAAATAATCTGACATTCTGTTCTGCTTTTTAGAAGTGGACAAATGAGAGGATATTTTTAAATGTTGGAGGGATGGCTCTCTTTGTGTTAATTAAATGGCCACAATATCCCAAATTAGGTTGTCAGGTATTACAAATGAAGCAAAGGTCATTTGACTTCTTTCTTCAAGGTGTCTAAGAACTTAAGTGACACTCCTGTTAGAAGGTAACTATGTTAAAATGGTGGCTTTTATCAACATAGACATAAATAAGGGAGGAAAAAGAGAATGCATTTCTAGGGAGTAGGAGGCAGAAAGGACAAAGCAATGAAAATTCATGAGGAAGTAGTAGCTTTCTCTGTGTTAAATATTATTATTTGTGATATGGACATTACTAAATATACTGTGTTAAGAAAATAATTCTTTTAAATAAATCAATTCAGTTCAAATATTTATTAAGTTATTAATATGTGTGAAGGATTAATTTGGGGGATATAAAAATAAAATATGGCACAGTTTCCCTTTTTGTCTCTCCTCAAAATAATCTTCAGGAAGCTTACTATGTAATGAGGATGGGTGAATGAACAAAACACATTTATTACATGCTCAGAATATATCAAACACTCTTCTAAGTACCAGAAATAAAAATTTAATGGCAGACAGTTACTGCCCTCAAGGAGCTTACATTCCAATGGGGTAAAAAGAACATATATGAGAAAATGTTGGCCAGGAAGGGATATTTTGGCTTGTAAAGTTACTGGATGGTGAGTAAATTCATAGAGTAGTAGGCAGACAAACCCTTTCTGTGAGAAATGGAAGTTTTGACTTGGTTGTGGCACTAGAAATAGAAAGAGGAGAGATGGGGGAGACTGTAAGATGGCAAGGTTGCTGACAAGATGGCAAAGGAGTAAAGGTAACTATGGTTGATCTGGCCTAGACGGAGCAGACCATGTGACATACTTACCTGACAACAGGACCCTAGGAAATGGCTTCAAATGCCGAAAGGATTAAGTCTTTTAAATTATGCTTTCTGATTAAGTGGTCAAAGTGATTGGTTAGAATGATTTGTGAGTTTGTAAGGGAGAGGGATAGGCAATGTGATTAAAATGGAATGTGATGGGGCAAAAGAGGGACAAACTGATATGAGAAATTTTAAAAGTTAATTCTATCTTTTACCTACCGAGGTTCTCAGGATAAGCTCCATCTCAGAGTTATCATCTGAGTAACTACATTGAAAAAGGAAGGGATTTCTAAAGACAGAAAGAAGGAGAGGTCTATTCTAATTCTTAGAGACATCATTAACAAATAAGTAGAGAAGAGACAGAACAAAATGATAGAATGGAAAAATGAATAGGCCAATTTGATTTGATTATGAAAGACATGAAGGAGAATAGTAAAAATTAAAGGACAGCTATCCTGCTGTCAGATTGCGGTGAACCTTGACTGCTAAATTAAATTTTATTCCATAATTGATCTTTGGGAGACAAGTAAAGCAGTAACATGAAAAAAAGTAGATCACGTAGTACATAGGGCTCTGGATTTTGGAGGTAAGATGATCTGCCTAGTGTAGTATGAGCTGGCACCTACTGAGACATGATGGCATGGAATGAGTGACGTAGAGAGGGGGAATATGTGGTTGCTTCTGGTCAGATAAGCATCGTGGAGGGTGTTTGATGGCTTAAAGAAACATCAGAGGTCTAAACTCAATCCCTTCCTTGTCATTTTCTTCATCTCAATACTCTTGAGTATCTTGGTGGTTGACTTGCTCTTCTAGTCAAGTGAGAAATGATGTTAAGGGGAGTGATTTTGGGGCCATCCTTCATTTAATTCCATGAGGCCTTGGAAAGGACTTCTGTATTTGGTTTCTATTCATTTTTGATGTTTTAGGTGAAGAAAATTATAGCATATGACCTTGTGGTTTTCAAAAGACTAGGGAGCCCTCTGGCATCTTTATTTTTCAGACCTTCAGTTTTCTAGGAATATAGTATTGATGCTCTAAGGATCAAGGGCATGACCTCTGGGACTCTAGTCCTACTGTAACAAGGATTCAGTTGACAGTAATGTATTACATCTGGTTGTGAAGTTGGTGGGAATAGTGTTATGTAGGAACTGAGCTAAGAGAGTGCCTCCAAGATGCTGAAAGGAATAATTCAATTTTTTCTTGCTATATCTTTAAAAGTAAATTCACTGACACTATGCACTGCCATCTAATGGGGAGGGAGAAGAACACAGTTATTGAGATTCCAAACTGATGACAGTAGATAAACAAATACTTTCTAAACCATTCAAGGTCCTCTTAGAACCCTGAGGGGCAAGTACAGCTGGTCTGATACTTCCAGGGTAGCCGAAATCATACTCACTACGTGTGGAACTTTTGTATAAAATCAGGCACTTTGCATTTGCAGGAACTTCAGATTAGATGCTTCCTTTGAAACTTTCTATTCTGACTGCCTTGCTTTGTGGGACTGTAGTGCAACTGGCAAAATAATGATAGTGATGAGGATGATGATGATGATGATAGAGTTATTTGTCTATTGTATATTTCTTCACTAGTCAGTCCCATTTGAAATAATTTTGTAAACTTTTGCACATGTTGATTTGTTGGCTAAAGAGATTAATATTCCCTCTGTAACTGAATCTTTATTATTAGGTCTGTTGGGACAGCTAGGTGATGCAGTGAATAGAGCACCAGTACAGGAGTCAGGAGGAACTGAGTTCAAATCTCACATCAGACACTTGATACTCACTAGTTGTGTGACCTTGGGCAAGTCACTTAACCCCAATTGCCTCATCCTGGGTCATTTCCAGTCATTCTGATGAATATCTGGTCACTGGATTCAGACGACTGTGGAGAAGAAGTGAGGCTGGTGACCTGCACAGCCCTCCCTCACTCAAAACAAAGTCAAGTGCAAGTCATGTCATCATTTCTCTGAGGGCAAGCTCTTCTTCAACAACAAAAGATGAACATAAACACAGAATTAGGTCTATTATGAGAAATACAGAGTTTGCATCACTAGCATGTTGATGACTAGCTGAACGATGTTCCTAATCTCTTTTTGCATTTAAAGACAGAATATTTGGCTTATTCTGAGATCATTATGCCCAATAATTACATAGGGTAAGTTTTGCCTTTGTGCCTAGGAACCCATAATTAATCAACCTGTTCATCTTAGTTTTTTGGGGAACCTCTCTTGAATTTTCAGAGATCATTTAACCTCCTTTGCTCTTTTCTCTAACTAAGCCTATTTTTTTCTATTAGGTAAGTTTGGGATTTCATTTGAATTGCTTTTGCCAAAGCAGAGATTCATTGGAGAAAGTGCCGCATGTCCTTTGGAATAAAAACTTGGAGAAAACTGTCCTGGACTTGTAAAAAGCAGAGCTGCTGAAATTGTGATAGGGACTCAGCTCTCCTGAGACAGGAAGCTTTATTTTCTTTCTTTTTCAAGTTATCCTATAGAGATACTTAGTGAATGAACACAGTCTCTGGATGTGGGTCCTGATCAGAGAAGAGCCTCTAAGAGTCAAAGGAGATGATGAAATAACCAGCCCCTGCAGAAGACAATGAAGTTGCGGACAACAAGTCAAATGAGTTTTGTTTATCACCTGAGAGTAAGCTGGTGAAGTCTAGTTAAAAGAGAAATCCCCTAAATCCCTCAGGATCCCAAATCCTCCAAGGGGAAGATATATCCTGTGTCTCTCTACAGCAAAAGAAAAAGCTGTAGCATGTCCACTGCACTAGCTGCCTGAGCTGGTAAACTGTGCAAGTAACACTAGATAAATAATTTCATCTTTCAATCGGAATTTTTCTCATCTCCGAGTTGTTAGTAATAACACCTGACATCAAATAAGAGTTCATACATGTAACCATTTTGCCGTGATCATGACAGTGCATTAGACATCTCCTTCATTTTATAGATGATGAAATGGAGACCAAGAAAACATATATGACTTTCCCACAATTCTACAAGTTGCAAATAGCAGGGCTGATATTTGAACCCAGGACTTTTAACTCACAAATTCAGTCCCCTTTCCACTATATCATAGTTCATGTTCTCCTCTCTTCTTGAGGAAAGTCTGTTAGATGAGCTTCAATTATTCTGGAGGTCTAGTCACAGAATATATAAAAGGGTTACATGGTCATAATTCTATTTCAGAAGATTCATATAGCTATAACTGGAAGAAACCTTATTTACTCAATAAGTTCCTACTCCTCTCCATTTAATAAATGATGAAATAGACCCAGATTGATTAAGTGAAATATTTTATTTCCTACAGGTACAATAGTGAGTTTCAGAGGGATAATTAACTCCAAGACCTACGACTCCAGAAGCATTGCTCTTTCCACTGTATTTCATAGCATTCTAGGTCACAAATAGTTGTAGCTTTGACAATACCCTTCCTATTTTCTTGAGCATACCAGTACCAGAGACAGGGGGTCCCTTTAATCTGTACCAGTTATTTACCTCTGTGTGTACACTAGCTTATCCCTCTAGGATATCACTTTCTTATTGCCAAAAGAACTGTAAAACTTTCTAATTCCATTTAACGCTGGTACTATATAAATACTATGAAAATATAAGTGATTCATGAAACATAAATACCAATGATTAATCTCCATTCCCCTTCCCTATTACTGCCCCTTGTCTTATGCCTAGACTTATACTCCCTGGTGAAATAATATAATTGTTTTGCAATATATTCTCAATGGGAGGTCTGCTGCCCATAGAGTCAACCTTCTCAATAAAGAAGTGTGAAATTAACTTAAGTTAACATTTCAGAGATTATGTTAAAAATAATGTCTCCTTTCTAAAAACATATGACTAAGTGTTAGCACTCTGAGACACTGAGAATTAAGTAATAATAACATTGCTGACAATTACAGCCTTTAATTAAAAATATGCTTTAAAACAAAGATGTCAAAGTGGAATTTTGACCTTTGGAAATCATTTATATGTTTTTCACCAAGAAAAATAAGGTGCATTCTCTGGAGACAGTATTTTTTTAATGCATTCAAAGAAAAAGAGCGATAGAATCCAGAAACTGCAACCTTCTTGAAGACAGAAGCTATATCTTTTTATTTAACTTTCTTCCCCAGGCATGATGCTTTTACAGTAGGCACTTAATATTTGTGAAAATGCATCTACAATTGGCCAACACAAGAGAAGGGATGCTACCACGTCCCTGCTTTTCCTCACAACATGGTAGATTCATCTTGCCCCCGAAGTTACTCCTTGATGGATTTCATTAATGACCAATATGGAGGTACTACATAGGAAACTATCTGAAAATGAAAAAGTTCAAATTTCTCAGTTTAATAAATGGAGGTGGGGAGGCAAGGAATGAAAGGATGATTCATTGAATATTTATCATCGAGCACTTCAGGTTAATAATTCTTATTTAAATAACATTGCTTGACAGGCAAATTCAGTAACATAAATTTTAAGTTAAAGTATTAGGAGCCACTTTCATCAAAGAAAATCCAAGCAAAGAAAAAAGACATCTCACCTCTTGCAAATATATATACATTTAAATTTTACTTAAATTATATATAATTTATATGTATAGATTCTTTTCTCTCTGTACACACACACATGCATGCATACACACAAACACACACACACACACACACATAAACAAATATGCTTAAGTGTGTGAGGGAGTCATCTCCAGGCATCCAGATCTGTTTCCTGCAAATTCCACATTCTCTGGAGGAGAGAGTAGACTTTGCACATCCCTGCCTCATTTAAATTCATTTCATTTGCACGTCATGACATCACCTTCCCAATGTCATGGCCCTTCTTGAAAATAACAGCAACAAGAACAATATTTAAGTGGGTAGAGAGCTTACGTCAATGCCAGGAAGACCTGGATTCAAAACCTGTATCTGACAAATACTGTGAGACTCTGGAAATACTGGGAGACTCTGTACCTTACAGAGTTCCCTTCACTAAGAGATTGCTATTCTGACTTTTAATTTTTATTGCTTAATAATTTTCTTTTATTTACCTGAGCAAAGAGCTCACTGTTAATGAAGGCAGGTAAAAATGTTATCAGAGGACAGTTTTGATTCAGTTTTCTCTGGACAAGGACTTATACTTGAGAGCCATAATATGGGATTTAAGGGGCAATCATGATTAGGAAATTGTTCTGGTGGTAAAAGAGCCTCAAGTGTATCTTATTACTACAGGGATTTAACTTCTTTCAGTGTATTAAGGAGAGGACAATAGTAGGTGGGGAAGATTTTAGCATTAAGCAACTTGACCAGTTGCAAGAAGTGTTTAACAATGAAGCAATGAACCTTTAGAACAATAATCAATCAAGTCTGCATTTATAATATCTGTCTGTTGAAGAATTTCAAAAAATAGGAATAGCTGTGGATGATATTGTGAGATCAGTTAATTAAGTTTCAGGTCTCAGATAAGAAACACCTTTTATCCCCTGTCAAGTGCATAAAGGGGGAATCTTTATATCTATATATATCTATATCTATATCTATCTATCTATCTATATATGTATCTATCTATCTATCTATCTATCTATCTATCTATCTATATATATATATATATATATATATATATATATATATATACATATCCTCCATGTCTAAATGATGACAGCAAGGGAGATGGGGAGAACTTTTTCTAAAGAGATGGATTTGGTGAATTGAATTTATACCCTCTCTCAAACTCCTTATGACCTACTTGCTATAGGTATCAATACATCATTCAATTTGAGCAGAAGGTTCCCAACCACTTCCTCCACCACTTCTATATCACCAGTATCTTCTAGCCCTAGTTAGTTTCAGGTCTTCACCACTAGGCAAACATATATGCCTGGGTAGTTTATTTGCTGAAATTTTAACAGGAGATTGGAGCATGACCAGCAGTTGTTTGAATAAACAGTGATATCCACACATATGGATGAACTGGAGATGAGAAGAATAGATATTAATACCCATACTACATAAGGTATACAGAGGGTGATGACACTCTCTCCTATGATGAACACTGAATATAGCTTTCAAAGTACCTGGGTGATTAGAAGATGATTAATCAAAGTGTTATTAAAGCTGTGTCAAGATTTCATGGAACAGACACCCCTGAAGGTCCCTGGTCTTCTGTGTTGCAATTTTTTTCCAGACTTTAAGGGCTGTTTGAATGAGTCTCCTCTAAGGCATGTGCCAAGATTCCTCCCCAGTTTTAGTGGTTTTCACTGTAAGATCCTAGGGTTATCAGAAGCCATCTGACCCAGGTACTATGATATGAAAAGAGGAAGGGTGCCAAACATAAAATCTAGCAGATATTGAGAGCCAGATTATGATTATGTCAGGACAACCTCATGACTGTACAAGTTGTCCCATTTCTATGAGGACTTAAGGAAATTAACCGAGAGGAGAAACTTCCCCAGGTAAGAGCAAGTGGAAGGTCGACTTTTTGTGTATCATTTGGGGCGGATTAGGAGTGTTCGGTGGCCATGGATATTATGAGTTCTTGGGAATCAGCACTATCTAGGCACTTAAAATACATAATATGCCAGTTAGTATTGGTACTGATAAATGAAATCCCTTAGGGTTTGATCAGAGGACATATGTAGTCAATATGTAGAAATGAAAATACAATAAATGCTTATTAAGCGTCTACCATGTTCCACACACTATCCTAAGCTCGAGGAATATAAACAAGAAAAAAAATGGCTATCCCTGCCCTAAAGGATCTCCCAATCTAATGGAGGAAAGCAATATACAAAAGGAAGCAAAAAAGGACAGGAAGTGGTAGAGGGTCCCCTGAGTAGAGGGTCTAATGATAGTGCAGTGAAGAGCAACTGGTGAGAAACAAATAATTGAATGGAAATTCTTAGCCCACTACATAGGGAGATTTTTTTTCTACCCCCCGTGGGGATAATAACAGAGTACTGATGAAATGTGAGTCACAAAAACAATTTATATGATGATGGGTTTCCTGGTAAGGAGATTTATCTTGAGGGAAACATGATGACAGTGGAAAGGAAACTCAGCAGATCAGCTGGTGGTATATGTCAAATCCTAGAGTAGGGTAGAATGGGGTGAAATCTATTTTCTCTCTAAGAATGAAGATGAGGAATCTGGAGTATTCTGTTTTAAAATATTCCTCTTTTAGTAGCTCTGTGTGGCCAGTGAAGAAGGCAGATGTTGGGTGGAGCCAAGATGGCGGAGTAGAAAGACTCACATATGCTAGCTCCGAAACCACAGTCCATATATTTCCTGCAAGAAGAACTCTCCACAAGTTCTGAAGCACTGCAAGGCATGCAGAAACACAGTGGGAAAGATTTCCATTCCAGAGAGCCCTGGAGAGCTGTCCACAGGGTCCCTCGTGCCCCAGAAAGCGGACCCCACCCCTGAGCTGCCCTGGCCACAGTCCCAGAGGAGCAGATGCGAGCAGGCTTCAGGGGTGGAATCTCTGGTGGCCAGGAATGTCCCTCTGCCCACAGACGCTACAGGTCAGTGAGAGAGACATCTGGGCTTGCAGAGAGGGGAGCGGGGTGTCTCCGTGGCTCAGGCCCACTTGGGAGGCAGTGGAGGAGGGAGTGGCAGAGGCAGCGGCAGAGGCAGTGCCTCGGAACTCCCAGACTAGCAGGCAGAAGTTCAGGGCCATTACCAAAGGTCTCTGCATAAACCCCCTGAGGGAACTGAGCCTGGGAGATGACTGCTCCATTATTGAAAGTCTCTATATAAAGCCCCTGAGGGAACTGAGCCTGGGAGGCAGCCCTGCTGCGACCTGAGCACCAGAACTTAAGCTCACTTTGAATAGCAGCCAGGCCTGCCATGGAAAGTCCATTTGAATCTCAGACCCCAAGCATTAGCTGGGCAGATCTAGGTGGGGGTGGACAGGAATCTCAAAAGTCAAGTAACTGGCTGCGAAAATGCCCAGAAAAAGGAAGCAAAATAAGACCATAGAGAGCTACTTTGATGGGGTGCAATGTTCCCGCCTTTCAATTCTCATGATGAGGAACTATTCTTACCATCAGGGAAAGACGTGGAGGTCAGGGCCTCTGTATCCCAGAAATCCCAGGTGGATGTCCGATGGGCTCAGGCCAAGGAAGAGCTCAAAAAGGATTTTGAAAAGCAAGTTAGACAGGTGGAGGAAAAACTGGGAAGAGAAATGAGAGAGATGCACAAGAAAAGCATGAAAAACAGCTCAATGCCTTGGTAAAAGGGACCCAAAGAAATGCTGAAGAAAAGAACACCTTGAAAAATAGGCTCACTCAATTGGCAAAAGAGGTTCAAAAAGCCAAAGAGGAGAAGAATCCTTTCAACAGCAGAATTAGCCAAATGGAAAAAGAGGTTCAAAAGCTCACTGAAGAGAATAGTTCTCTCAAAATTAGAATGAAACAGACGGAGTCTAATGACTTTCTGAGAAACCAAGAAATCACAAAACAAAACCAAAAGAATGAAAAAATGGATGAGAATGTGAAATATCTCATTGGAAAAAACAACTGACCTGGAAAATAGATCCAGGAAAGACAATTTAAAAATCATGGGACTACATGAAAGTCATGATCAAAAAAAGAGCCTAGACATCATCTTCCATGAAATTATCGAGGAAAACTGCCCTGAGATTCTACAATCAGAGGGCAAAATAAGTATTGAAAGAATCCATCCATCACTGCCTGAAAGGGATCCAAAAAGTGAAACTCCTAGGAACATTGTGGCCAAATTCCAGAATTCCCAGGTCAAGGAGAAAATATTGCAAGGAGCTAGAAAGACAGAATTCCCATATTGTGGAAATACAATCAGGATAACTCAAGATCTAGCAGCTTCTACATGAAGGGATTGAAGGGCGTGGAATAGGATATTCCAGAAGTCAAAGGAACTAGGACTGAAACCAAGAATCACCTACCCAGCAATACTGAGTATAATACTTCAGGGGAAAATATGGTCTTTCAATGAAACAGAGGACTTTCAAGCATTCTTGATGAAAAGACCAGAGCTGAAAAGAAAATTTGACTTTCAAACACAAGAATGAGAAGAAGCATGAAAAAGTAAACAACAAAGAGAAGTCATAAGGGACTTACCAAAAGTGAACTGTTTACATTCCTACATGGAAAGACAATATTTGTAACTCTTAAAACTTTTCAGTATCTGGGTAGTTGGTGGGACCACACACACACACACACACACACACACACACACGTACACGCATGCACGCACACATACATACACACATGCATGCACATACAGAGACAGAGAGCATAGAGTGAATTGAATAGGATGGGACCATATCTTAAAAGAAATTAAGGTAAATGGTGAGAGAGAAATGCAGTGGGAGGAAAGAGGGTGAAATGGAATGGGGTAAATTATCTCTCATTAAGAGGCAAGCAGGAGACTTTTTAGTGGAGGGAAAAAGAGGAGAGCTGAGAAAAAAACAAGAAGTTTACCCTCATCACACTCATTTTGGTATGAAAAACTATCTTACAATACAGGGAAGTGGGGGGGAAGGAGATAAGCAAGGTCGAGGGGATGATGGAAGGGCGGGCAATGGGAGGAGGGAGCAATTGAAGTCAACACTCGGGGAGGGACAGGATCAAAAGACAGAAGAGAAACAATGAGGGGCAGGATAGGATGGAGTGTAATTCAGTTAGCCTTACACAACACGAGTATCATAGAAGTCATTTGCAAAACTACACAGATATGGCCTATATTGAATTGCCTGCCTTCCCAAAGGGAATGGGTGTGGAGGGAGGGATGGGGAGAATTTGGAACTCAAAGTTTTAGGAACAACTGTTTAGTATTGTTCTTCTACTAGGAAATTAGAAATATGGTCAATGGGGAATAGAAAGTCATTTGGCCCTACAGGACAAAAGAGAAGATGGGGATAAGAGAAGGTAGGGATGATAGAAGAGAGGGCAGATTGGTGATAGGGAAAATTAGATTGCTTGGTGTTTGGGGTGAGGGAGGGGATAAAAGGGGAGAAAATTTGGAACCCAAAATTTTGTGAAAATGAATGTAAAAAGTTAAATAAATAAATTTTTATTAAAAAAAAAGGCAGATATTAACTGGATTTACTATAAATTGTCAAAAGCTACAGAAAGTAATTTTGTCAATTGCTATAGCTTTTTCTGTTTTTTTTCAGGATGGCAGACAAGATAACCAAGGTCCCAGATAAGTGGAATGAAGTTATTGATCTCACCAACTTTTTCCCCCCCATCTCTGTCTCACTCAGCATCTGTAGTGATCCCTGATCACTCAAGATCAGTTTATTTTCACTTAGGAAGAAGTCCAATATACCTCAACCTTCCTCCCCTCTCCAGGGCTTTTTCCATTCATGACCTCTTTAGTAGTTCTTAAACTTTGAGTCACAACCCAAAGTTTAAGAAGTACTGTGACTAGACCATACAATCTCCTTCACCAAGGACAAGCTAAGTAACTCTGTTCAGTGACACTCTTCAGGCTAGCGGGAAAAGTATGATCTGAGGTAGTTGCTCCTAATGTCTGAGCTGCCTTTCACGATGTGGCCTGGTTATGGCTCACCGCTCACTTCCTACACTAAACTGTGCTCCACTCTCTCCTTAGTGAAACAGACATTTTATGTTGATTTCCTGGAAAATTATTTCATCCTGTCCTTTTGTTGGTTTTGCTGCTCTACCAATTTGTTTTGAGGTATTATTTTAAAGTTGTTTGGAGGGGAATTTGGGAGAGTTCAGGGTCATTCTTTTGATTTACTCCAACATCTTGAGTCTGCTGATCAGGTGACTTTTTAAAACTTTCTTCTGTTTTTTAGAATTGTTTTAACATTGTCTTTTTTGTTGTTGTTGCTGGTGGTGGTTTTATGAAATTTTATGAAAATTCAGAGCAATAACCCAGGACAAGATTTAACTTCAACTTGAAACTAGAGATAATGGAGACCATTGTCAAGAGTCTATTTTGTCTCTGATAAATAGGAGCACCCCATCCAGGAATTCCAGAAGATCAACTGTCCCAGAAGAAACACTGTTTATACAAGAAACACAATCATTTAATTTCATCAAATGCTTTTCCTTTGAGCTAATTGTGTCCTCTGGCACAATGACAGATCCACCAGTACCATAGATTCTCTGAGTCCTCCAATTGTTATTGCAGATGGGGTGTGGGTGGGAGGGGAGAAAATAACTAGACCAGAGAGGAACTACATAACATGATTAAAATGATAGCATATAATAGAAAAAAAATAATTAATTGAGAACATGTTTAATTCCAACTATGGGGAATGAAAAAGAATGGTGTAGTAGAGGAAGCATTCAACTGAACTTTTCCAATTTTCCCCTCTAAACAACTGTAAAATAACACCTTAAGTCAAATTATGAAGTGGTAGAGGCAACAAATCAGGGTGAGACATTCTTTCAGTCAGAATTACTAAGGAGATCAGAAGAATCAATTACATGAAAGTGGGAAGGCTAGCTCTGAATCTATATGGATGTAAAATAAGTGGGGGTCTTAAGAGTGGTGACAGAAACAGCAAAAGCTTTGCAAGTTCTCAAGGATAGTGATTGTAAGGGGATCTGGTAGATGGTAAAATAAAGTTACAGGGGACCCCGTGTTCACACTGGACACAAGACTGGATGCTGTTTGGCAAGTTATTGACTGTGTCCATTCCAGATCACAATTCAAGAGGGCAGAAGAGCACTACTGATCATGTGGTGGCCAAGGCTTTGATGAGCAGTTGCAATCTTAAGGAAGCAGAGACTCTGAGGAACTGTACCTCTTTCAGTCACAAGGCATCAGAAACTCTGAAGGAAAGTATTATGATTCCATAGGTGCAGAGAGCACAGACTATAAGAACAGTGAGCATACTTCTTCCTGGTTCACATTATCTCAGATTGTTTGGTAGTAATTTGAAAGTACCAAAAACTTCCAAACCCTATAACTACCTCTAAAAACAGTAGGGAAAATTAAAACCTAAAATTTAGAAAGGCCTTCTCCCCAACCTTCATGCTGGAAACAAATTCTTTGACATAAAGTTAAAAGTCAAGAAATAAGCTGGGAAAATGGGGAAAAAATAATAAAAAATAATCTTACCAAAAAAGTTGTTATGGTGACAGGAAAGACCAAGATATAAACTCAGAAGAAAATAGATACAAGGAAAGCCATAAAGAAAAATGTGAATTGGAAAGAAACCAAACAAGAAATTCTGGGAAAGCTGGATTGTTTTATTTTTTCAAAATTAAATAAGAATTGTAGAAGAAAAAGTTGTTGAAAGTGAGAGTGAGGGAAGAACACTGTGAAAAAGAACAATAAATAGATTGATAAGAGGTAAAAAAAACTATACTGAAGAAACATAATACTTTAAAAATAGAATTGTCCAAATTGGAATAGAAGTACAAAATTTCACTGAAGAAAATAATTCCTTAAAGAGTAGAACTAATCAAAACCAGGCATAAACCAATATCTTACACTATATACAAGATAAGGTCAAAATGGGTACATGATATAGATATAAAGGGTGATACTATAAGCAAATTAGGAGAGCAATGAAGAGTTTATTTGTCAGATCTATGGAGAAAGGAAGAATTTATTCATTCATTCATTTTCTTCTTTAAAACAGTTTTACTTTTTTTCCAATTAAGAAGAATTCAGTTAGGGAGAGAGGAAAGAATTTGGAACTGAAAATCCCATAAAAGTGAATGTTGAAAACTATCTTACGTGTAATTGGAAAAAAACATATTAAGTGAGCAAAAAAAAAAAAAAAAGCAGACCTGACCAAAAGGAAGAAGAGGTACAAAATCTCAAGAGGTATACAAAAAAGCAGAAGCTATTGATTTGCTGAGACATCGAGAAGCAATAAAACAGACAACATGAATTTTGATGAAAAAATTTAATGAAAATACTAGCAAGGATACTACAACAATATATCACAAAGATCATGCAGTAGGACCAAGTAGGATTTATACCAGGAATGCAGGGTCAGTTAATATAAGGAAAAGTATAAGCATAATTGACAGTATCAATAACAAAAACAATAAAAATCACATGATTATTATTGACAGACATAGAAAAACTTCATGACAAAATGCAACTCATTCCTATTAAAAATAGAAAGCACAAAAATCAATGAAACTTTTTAATAAATTATGTGTAATATTTATCTGAAACCAAAAGAAACATCTGTAATGGGGATACACTAGAAGCCTTCCCAATAATAATAAAGGTGAGGCAAATTTGTTCTCTATCACCAATATTATTCAGTATTGCATTAGAAATGCTATTTATAGTAACAAAACAATAAAATAATTTGAAGAAATAAAAATGTGCAATGAAGAAACAAAACTATCACTCTTTGCAGATGGTTTAGTGGTATACTTATAGATCCTAGAGAAACAACTCTAAAACTACTTGAAATAATTAGCCACTTTAACAAAGTCATAGGATCATCTATTCTGTATATTAAGAGCAAAATCCAGGAACAAGAGATAAAAAGAGAAATGGCATTTAAAAATCTGCAGACAACATAGATTATTTGGGAATCTACCAGTCAACACAAACCCAGAGATTTTATGCATACACTTAGAAAATACTTTTCACACAAATAAAGACACATTTAAACAATTTGAGAAATAATAATTGTTCATGGGTAGGCCAAGCTAGTAGAGTAAAAAAGACAATTCTACCTAAGTTAATTTATTTATTTTGTGACATAGCAATGAAAAACTGCCAAACAATTATTTTATAAAACTGTTAAAATAATAAAATTCCTCTGGAAGAGCAAAAAGTGAAGAATATCTAGGAAATCAGTGAAAAAAGTGACAAAAGGTGGTATTGAAGTTCCAGACTTCACACTATATTACAAAGTGGTAATAATCTAAACAATCTGGTACTAAGAAACAGAGTGAAGGACCAGTAGAATAGAGTAAGTATGGAATGTACAGTAATAAATAAACATCATAACTTAGGGTTTGATAAACCCAAAGATACAAACTTTGGGGGTAAGAACTCAACATTTGACAAAAATTTCTGGGAAAACTGAAAAACAGCTTGGTGTAAACTACACATAAAACAATCTCACATCATATAGTAAGATAATTTAGACATAAAGGTAATATCATAAGGGGAGCATAGAATAATGTGCCTATCAGATCTCCAAATAAAGGAAAACTTTGTGACCACATGTAAAACTAAGGCAATATTCATAGCTCTCACAGCAGCCATGAACATCCTGGCACTTTTCTGAATTGCAAAATACAACAGACTCTCCACATGGAAGACAGAACCAAAACATTTATTCAGATACCAGAAAGCCAAATCCATCATTGTAACAAAAATCTATCAACAGTAACAATGTAGAGGATAAGACCAGTTCCAAGCCTTCCCCATGCTAGGCTTCACACAATCCATTGTGTGTACATCCTTTGTTGCTGAAGAAATAAAATAAATAAAGAGAAATAATGACATGACTTGCATTTAACTTTGTTTTGAGTGAGAGAGGGCTCTATGCAAGTCACCAGCCTCACTTCTCCTCCAGAACCAACTGAATCCAGTGACCAGAGATTCATCAGAATTACTGGAGATGACCCAGGATGAGGCAATTTGGGTTAAGTGACTTGCCTAAGGTCACACTGCTAGTGCGTGTCAAGTGTCTGAAGTGAGATTTGAATTCATGTCCTCCTGACTCCTGCACTGGTGCTCTATTCACTGCACCACCTAGCTGCCCCTGCCAACTGCATTAAAAATATCCCAAAGAGACTCCCTTCGACAAAATGCCCTTCTCACACTCACAGCCAGCTATGTGCTTGCCTGCATCCTTCAGCTATGACTACTCTCTCAGTAATTTCCTCTCTACTCTGCCCTAGCTCCACCTCTTCCTGTTCCACTCATTCAGCAAACTCGTCTCACCACAGACTCTATGTGACTCAAACTCATGTGATTCAGGCTTCCATGTGACCCTAAACAGGTCACATGGGCTTATTAATGAATGGGAAATATTTCCCTGTTTAAATTACCATTATACCACACAAGATATAGAGAGGCAAAGGAGAAGTAAAATGGATAATTTTCATTTAATGATACTAAAAAAATTTACACGAAAAAATTAATGCATTCAAAATTAGAAAGTGGGAAACTGGGGGAAATATACAGTCCGTTTTTCTGAAAAACAGCTCATTTATAGAGAACTGAAGGGAAATTTATAAGTACATGAACCTTGCCCCAGTGGTTAAATGGTCAGTGATTTTCAGAAGAAGAAATGAAAGCTATTAATAATCACATGTAAAAGTACTCTAAGTCACTATTGATTAGAAAAACTAAAATTAAAAAACTTTGAGATACTGCCTCATACCTATCAGATTGGCTAACATCACAGAAGAAGATAATGACAAATGTGAGAGGACAAGTGAAAAAAAATACAGGGATACTAATGCACTGCTGTTAGAGTTGTGAAATGGTTCAATTATTCTGCAGAACAATTATAGGTGAAGGTCTATAAAATTGTGCATAGCCTTTGACTCCATAGTGCCATCCTTCTGTCTTTATCTTAAAAAAGATCAAAGAAAGAGAAAAAAAGTACTTGTTTGTACAATATTTTTGTAATGGCAATGAACTGGAAATGAAGAAAACATCCATCATTTGGGGAATGACTGAACAAACTGTGGATGGTCATGGTGGAATACAATTTTGTTATAAGAAATGGTGAACTGAATGGTTTCAGAAAAAAAAAATATATTAACTGATGCAAAGTGAAGTGAGCAGAACCAGGAGAGCATTTTTTTTCACGGTAACAGCAATATAGTAATTACAAAAAAATGGGAAAGATTTAGGTACTCTTATCATGACAATAATCAAAGAATATTTCAAAGGATACATGTGAAAATATGCTAAAAACCTCCAGAGAGAGAGAACAGATGAATTTTAAGTGAGACTGAAGAACACTTTTTTTAACCATTTTTTTTTTACTGTCTTTTTATGAGTTTCCTTTTGCATCATGTCCAATATGGAAATATGGTCTGCATAATTCCACATGAGTAATTAAAATAAAGCTAGCCTTCTCAAGGGAGGGGCAGGAGAAACATTTTGTAACCTCATATTTTAAAATATAAATGCAACAAATTTTACATGTAATTTGAAATATTTAACAAAATAAATTAAAAGATGTATATTTTTTTTTAAATTCTGGATCCACTGTTTATTGAATTTACAATCTTAGATAAATCATCCACTTAATTTCTTGGAGCTTCTCCTTTCTCAGCAATACACTCAAAGCAAAAACACTTTATTTCAGGCATCCATCATCTCTCACCTGAACTGTTGCCACAGTGGGTATACATACATCCAATTCTCCTCTCTCCTTCAATCCACCACACAGCACTAAATTTATCTTTCTATAGAATGGGTTTGACAATATTGTTCTCATTCCCAAGTGACTCTAGCTATTTTCTCTTTTCTTTAGAATTAAATGCAAACTTCTTTGTTTGGTTTCCAAAGCCTTTCACAATCTGGTTTCAGCCTACCTTTCTAGGCTTTGCATAAAACACTCTGTGTTCCAGACAAACTGTCTTATTTTCTTCTCCAAATGTCGTATTTGACTTTCCTTCTCTAAGACTTTGCAAAGATCTTCACTGTTGCACTGGGAAATAAAGTATATAGGCAATGGGGTATATAAATCTATGTTGTCCTACAGGAAATAGAGGGGAGAGGTATGGGAGAAGTAGGGGGTGATAGAAGGGTGTTCAAATTTGGAGGAGTCCTTGGGGTACAAGCTGTCCTGTGGTGGGGGAGGGGAGAGATGGAGAGAAAATCTGGAATTCAAAATCTTGTGGAAGTGAATGTTCAAAGCTGAAAATAAATTATATAGCAACAACAAAAAAAGAAATGTACTTGCTCCTCCTCATCTCTGCCTCATGTAACACCTGGCTTCTCTCAAAACTCAGGTCAGATTACACCTCTTAAAAAGAACCTATTCTGATTTTCAAAATATTGTTTATCCAGGTTATTTTTGACTAGTTTTATATATGTTTGTTTTCCTCAGTTGAATGAGGTTTAAAAATAATAATTTGCTTATATATCCTGAGCATTCATCAGAGAGACTGACACATATAATAATAACTAACATTTAGATATCAGTTATTATGTGCCAGCACTGTGCTAAGACCTGTACACTTATTATGTAATTCTCACAAGAAGTCTATGGCAGTTTGTATTGAAATACCCATTTTATGTATAAAGAAACTGAGACAAAGCGAGTTCAAATGAACTTCCCCAAAATCACTCCACTAGTAAGTATCTGAGGCTGAATTTGAACCTTGGTCCTACTGATTCTGGAACTGAAACTATATCCGTTAAGACACCTAGCTGTCTGTATGTGTGTGTGTGTATATATGTATGTGAATATATATATTTATATATACTCTCTATATACATATATAGAGTGTATAGATGTATATATATATATATAGTGTTTATATATATGTACACATTTCTATATATATCATGCATATATATATATATATATATACACACACACACACATACACATACACACACAATATATGTGTATTCCTCAGCCACTTAGTAACTGTGTGACCCTGGACAAGTTTCTTAACCCTGTTTGCCTCAATTTCTTCACTGTAAAATGAGCTAGAGAAGGAAACGGAAAACCTTTAAGAAAACATCAAATGGGGTCACAGAGTCAGGCAGGACTGAAAAGATCTAATAACAATAGTGCCTGCAATTGTGTGTGTGTGTGTGTATGTGTGTGTCTGTGTCTGTGTTTATTAAATAGGAAGAGGCACTTAGATAATTTTATGAATGAATAAATTATGGGGTTGTACTAGATAACCTCTAAGGTAACTTCAAAGTCAGAATCTTATTATTTTAAGGAGCAAGCATTAAATAAAAATGTTGTGTAGTCATGTCTGACTCTTATGGTCCCATTCCTGGTTTTTTTGGCAAAGACACTGGAGTGATTTGCCATTTCCTTCTCCATAAACAAAAATAATCTTATGTAAAAGTCTGAGTGATGATATATGCTATTTGGAGTTTCCTATTTTCATTCTGTTTTTTCAATTTTATCTTCTTGTTATACTGTAAAGCTTTGAGACTTTATTTACAATGTACAAATGTCTTTTTTGCAATGTACAACTTAGCTTTCTTTAACCAAGCAAAATATTATTTACAAGATATGCTGTTCTCCCTTTGCTGAAGTCTTTTCTAAATAAAGTTACAGCTTTTATTGAATAGTCTCTGTTTCAGTCAATCAACAAAATCCTACTATGCACATTGCACTGTGCTTTGAGACATAAGGGCAAAGAAGGAAGCTAGTGAAGTAAACCAAACAACTGGAAGTACACCTGAATAAACCCTCCAGGAGACAAGAGAGTTCGAAGACACAGGTACATGGAATAGTCCTAAAACAAATAATGGCATCTGGAAATATGAATAATTATGTAGCCAGCAAACATTTGACAGAATTAATGCAGTTGTCTTGTGCCATTCAATAGGGATTGAGTATAGACCATACACGGAGTGAGAAAATGCAAATACATTTATACAAAAATGGTACTGATGTTTGCTTGAAATGTGTAGGGGAGTGAAATATGATAAAAAAAGCAAAACAGAATCCCAGCATCCTGACAACAGAAGTCCAATAATCTAGCTTTGTTTTCTTTAGAATTAATTCATCATTTATCACCACTTATTAGAAGGCACATAATAACCAAGATGTTTTAATTGCCCTTCTATTAAAAGTAGTTTTTGCCCAATAGCACCACATATACAATATAGAGGAAAATGCACTGTAGGAAATCCAATGAATGAGTTTTTAGTCTTGACTTTCAAATTGACCAGTGCCGTGAACCTGAGTAATATATGTATTGATATATGTGAACCTGTGAACCTGGATAATGCATGTATATATAATAATGTATGTATGAACCTGAATATGCATCTTTGAGCTTCTATAAAATGAAGGGATCCTAATAGATTAAAAGTTTTTATTTTGAGGAGCATACATCTTGAAGGAATAGGTTTCAGGTGGTTCATGAATATAAATGGAAAAAAAAATACTTCTTTAGTTCAACATAGTTGAGTTCATTTATAATCGTGTATTTTTTGTTCATTTAAAAGGAATTATTCTAAAAAGTGACCTATAGGATTCCCCGGACTGTAAAGATGTCCATGACACACAAAATAATTTAAAAGTCCCTGGATTACATGGTCTATTTAACCTCTTCCTGCTTTTCTTGGTTGATGGCCTCCCTTGACTCAACACACTTCTTTTTCCACATAGAAATAAAATTAATACAATCTTGTGGATAATTGGTATGAGTTTTCTCCCTAATATTCTACTAATCAGGGATTAACATAAACTCAACAGATCACTTCTATTCTAAAAGGTAAGATTTTTCTTGGATCTCTCTTAACCCATACTAGGGATTATGTTTGTAAATTAAGTTTCTTAGATATTTATTTTTTAAATGACAGATAATAGATTAGTCAAGAAACTCATCACAAGCTGAAAGAAATAATTGAGAAAATAATTAAAGTCTATTACCATTTCTGTTCAGAATGTCCTGGCATTGATATAAAAATTTCTTTGTGTTATATTCCCAAGAATTCCCTGTTATTATTCATTTATCTACAATTTTGTGCTTGAAAGTATCTAAATGGAGAAAACCAGACTGATAAAGGAATATAAATGTAAATCATATAAAGACAAAATGAAAGAAATTGAAATGCTTAGCTTAGAGAAAAAAAAGACAGAGTATATGGCTATATGGCAATGGTCTTTGAAAACTTGAAAAGTTGTCATTTGATAGAGGGATCAGAATCTTTCTATTCAACCTCGCATGTATGTATGCATACCTTTCTACATATGCGTGAATATGTTTTTATATATATTTCCAAGTATATATATATAATATATATAATCTGCATTTATCTAATATTGAACACACCGTATATAGTCTAAATAATTAGAGAATTGCAAAAGTGGAATGGGCCATCTCTAAAGGAAGACTATTGAGAGGGAAATTAATATTGCAGTTATTTAAGCAAAGTATGAATGAACAATCTTTTGGGAGGCATGGTGTAGTGGGGATATTTTCTTAAGGTATGGATTGAACTAGGTCCCTTAAAATCTCCAGTTTCTTAATCCTACCTTTTTCCTCATTTTTTCATTGATTCTGACAAAAGGACCAATGACATCTTTTTTTAAAAAATTGCTAATATTTCTCAATCTCCTTTCTCTTTTCACTGTCTCCAGTTCACTGCTCCAAGGGGAAGTACTGAGAGATCCTCCAGTAGGTCTTCCTACTTCTGCACACACACACTTTCTCTCCTCTAATCCACCTTTCTTACTGTGGCCAAGGTTATCTTTCCATTTCAAAGCTTGAGTTATGATTACTATCTGTTTCTTTCCCTCCATCCTCTTTTCCAAGGTTTGTACTTTTTCTTCTCCCTTCTCCCTTCCCCTCCACAACAGAGTTTTAATTTTTGACCACCATCTTCCGCAGTCTTCTGTACCTTCTTTAAGCGCATCTCCCTTTTGCTCCCCGTTACCCTTACTAGTTCTTCCTTCCCTTTTAGCCTAACTCCCCTTTCTTTCCATCTTCCCCTCCTATTGCCTATAGAGCTATTTAGATTTGTATACTTCAAATCATATTAGAGTAAATATCAAACAATGCTCTTGTCCCTCCCCTCATTCCCTCTTTTGTGATATAATTTTGTGCCCTTTCCTGTGATGTAATTTACCATTTTCTTGCCTCTGCCTTTTCATACCTCCTGTTGCAATCACTTTGCACCCTTAAATTATGTATTTATCTTCACATCTTTTATTTTATACCTGCTCCCTGTATGTGAATCCCTTTATATATTATGATAAACTTACAATTCTCAAGGTTAACAACTATTATCTTTCTTTATAGGGATGTAAGCAGTATGCTCATACTAAATAACAAGTTTTTTACTCCTTTTCATGCCTCTCTTGAGAGTTGTTTTTGAAGATTGAATTTTCTATTGAATTATGGTCTTTTCATCAGGAAGGTCTGGAATTTCCTTATTTCATTGAATGTCCATCTCCTTGCCTGAAATATGCTTAACTTTGCTGGGTAATTGATCCTTGATTGTAGTCCCAGCTCCTTTGCCTTATGGAATATCATATTCTAATTCCTTTGATCTTTTAATGTAGAAACTGCAAGGTCTTGTATGATCCTGACTGTAGCTCCTCAATATTTGAATGGTTTCTCTCTGGCTGACTGTAGTATATTCTCCTTCGCTTGATAGTTCCGGAATTTGGCAATGATATCCCTTGGTGTTTTTAGTTTGGGTTTCCTTTTGGAGGGTGAATGATGGATTCTTTCAATGACTATTTTGTCCTCTGAATCTAGGACTTCTGGACAGTTTTCCTTGATGATTTCTTGGAAGATATTGTCCATGCTCTGTTTTTCATCATGGCTTTCTGGTAGATCAATAATTCTTAGGTTTTCTCTCCTGAATATTTTTCAGGTCAGTTGTTTTTCCAATTAGATATTTTCCATTTTTTCTATCAATAATTTTGTCTACTGAGATCAGATTTAAACTCAGGTCTTCCTGATTTCCTCTCTCAGTGCTCTATATTCACTATACCACTTTGATGAGTTTTTTACTCAGAAGACTTTGGTTCAGGTTCTGACTCTTCCACTTACTACTTAAATAAACTTACTGAACTCAATTCCTCTCCCTGAGACTCAGTTTCCTTATCTGTAAAATAAGGTGATTTAGTTAATGTTTGCAAAAAAAAATACCTTTCAGCTCAAAATCCCATGTTCCCTAGTTAAATGCAGAGTAGTTCAGACTGTGTGATAAGGCAGGTGGAGATATTCTGTGTCTGTTCTCATTTCATGTTGAACTTGTTGGATAACAAGCTACTAAAGACAATGTGAAAAGCAACTAGGTGGTGCAGTGGAGAGAGTGTCAGGTATGGAATCAGGAAAAGCTGGGTCCAAATCCTTTCTCAGGCATTTACTAGCTATGTGATCTTGGGCAAGTCATTTAACTATGTTTGGCTCAGTTCCTCATCGGTAAAATGAGCAGGAAGAAATGGCAAACCTAGTATCTTTGTCAAGAAAATATCAGATGGGGTCACAAAGAGTTGAACATGACTGAAAAGCCTGAACAACAGTAAAAATGCAGTACTGCGGAAAGTGGGTTGGATTTAGACTCCAGGTCCAGGTTTTGAATATTGGATATTGACTTTTGTCTACCTTCATGATATAAGCAAGTCATTTAATCTCTTTCAGTGTTGGTTTTATCTCTTAAATAGATGAGTTGAAACAGGTATTCACTGAAGTCACTTGTGACTTTAAATTTCTGTTCCTATTCCATAAGTCCATGGTATAGAAACCTCTAATGTCTACAATAAAGACTGAATGACATAAATTTGGTTTCTACATGTGTTTTTTGAGCCCAGGTGCAAAGAAGGCACCACAACTTTAATCTTTGCACATCACCTACGTTCTATAAAGAACGATATTTACTCTCCACTTTGCCACATAATTATGTATTCCATTAAGTTTCAGGAACAGAGATGTATAGAGAGCATCTTTACTTCAAAGACTGAAACAACTAGTTATGATGCTTAAGAACGCAGTCAACATGATAAATCTCTATTAAATAACTCATACTGGGCACATTGGTCTGGATAGGAAGCAAATAAAACATAATCTCTGGACTCAAGAGCCCATAGCCCAGTAGTAAAGATAAATAATATATAATAACTTTAATGCTAAATAGAATATAACTCCCAGAATTATAAGTATTTACATTCCTTGTAGCTTAAATGCTCTCCACCCCACACTCCAATTCTCTTCCTACCAGACTCCTATGGCATGAGTGAAATCATGTACCGAGAAAGGTCTGAGGAGAGAAAGATCAGAGAAAGCTTCATGGAAGAGGCTGTACTTGAGTTGAGTTTTGAAAGCTAAAAGGAATTTTAATAGTCCAGAGATAAAAAGGCAAAGGGGAAGAGAATTCCAAACTCAAGGACTATAGTTTCAACAAGATTATAGAATACAATGGTGACATTGGGCTGGAGCAGGATATTGGTGGAAGATGACATTTGGATGGAGCTGTACTGGGAAGTGATATGTTGTCTGGGCTAAATAATTAGAATTCTTTTGAAAGGTGATGAGAATCCTTTAAAGACTGAGGTGACTGTTTTGTGAAACTATTACATAATTCTCATTGCTGAGCCACTTATAGAACTATTATTTTATCCAATATAGAAAGCTGTCTTGGGAGAAAAATTATGAAAACCCATTCCATCGTAATGATTTTTGACCATGAAGCTATGTCAGAAATGGAGAAGGTTCTGTTGAATCATATTCTATATTTCACTGTAGGTATTATGTTCTATACAAAAAAGTACTGATTGTGTATTTTCTTTTTTCCAACTTAGTTTTTCTGTTTTTTTCCTCCTCCCTTGCACTCAATATAATTAACAAGTGAGAATCTGCCCACATTACACCAACAGAGAACAGACTAACAGAGCTTTAAAAGTATCTCAACACCTGACTTTTCAGTTAATAAAGGAATCCAAATGGTGGGATTCTGCAAGCTTACTTCATCCTTCAGCCAATTAATTTGCATAAGTTAAATTAACAGGTCTTAAAAAAGAATATTTTTCCATCATGATGGTAGGTGTCAATCTCACAGCAAAATACAGCAACAGTTTTGGGTCATGAATTTTAAGAAGTGATAATTCAAACTAGGAAACTGTGTCCCTAATAAAATAGCTCTTACTAATTTAAAGAAATATGTGTATATAGATAGATAGATATAGATAGATAGATAATCATGTAATCAATGATGATTTTATTAATTCATTGAAATAAAGAGAATTTGTTAAAGGTATTGCTACATCATCCAGGATCCAATGGGGATGTCATTAGTTCGTTTGTCTAGGTTGAAAATCAAGCTTTTAAGATGCTTGTTCAGAAAGTCATCAGACACTGAACAAAAGAAATAATTAGCTAGGTATACATGTTTTATTCTTATATTTTAAAACTTATTTCATAGGAAAGAAATTCCTAAGAGATTAGATGATCAATTATTATATGTCATGAGTAGTACTGAAGGAATTGTCTGGAGTGTTGTGTTTACTCCCAGTAGACCACATTCTTCTGAAGACACAGAAGAAAAAAATTTATTGTATCTAGAATCACAAATATTAGAGTAGAAAAAGACCATCTATGCTAACCCATGACTAAACAGGAATTCCTTCTATAATATCCCTAAAAAATGGTGATATAACTCCTTCTGGAAGATGTCCATCAAAATGCCCCCATATCACGCTGAAATTTCTTTGTAACTTCCACTCACTGTTCCTAGTTCTTCCCCTTGGGTCAAAGAGAACAAGAGCAATTTCTCTTTTATATGACTGGCTTTCACACACTTCAATAATTCTATCATTTAGGATAGAAATATGGGGCAATTGAATGAATACTATCTTTGGAATCAAAAGACTTGGGTTTTAATCTTGGCCCTATCACTTACTTTCAGTGTGACCTCTGGCTTAACTTTTCTGGAGCTCAATTACCTTATCTATACATCAAGGGGATTTTCCTGCATGGTTTTTAAACTGTCTTCCAGTTTTAAATTTATGATTTTATGAACCACTTATTCCACACTTCCCCTCCAAATATTCTCTCATTGAGATCCTTAAATACTAGTTCTTTCAACTAATTTATATATTGCTTGGTCTTCAATTCTTTCCCCTTCCTTGTAGTTTTGTCTATGTACTTCTTAATATGTATTACTCATAAATAAATGCAGTATATTATTGGAACTTGCCATTTCAATGCAAACCTTCCTCATGAAAGATCCTTTTTTTCTGACTATTTTACTCAGAAATCTATTTCAAAGCATCACTCTCAGAATCATTGGCTCTTACGGTCCTACATGTCAGATGTTCTCTTCACCTTATTCCCATTTTTACCCTTTCAAAATCTTACCCATTCTTCAAGGTCAAGTTTAAATGCCACTTGTTCCGTGCCCTACTCACTTATAATAAATCTTATTGTTATCCCATGTCATGGTTTTTGTAGCTTTCCTGTAATATAACTGTCTTAATTAGACTTCCTGGGGGGGGGGGATGAGATTTGAATCAGTCTTACATTGTGGCTCAGTATTTTTTTCAATATTACTTCTCAGTTTAGAACCTTGGGGGGAAGGGCAAGAAGGTAGAAGTCTTTACAGGGCAAGAGACAGAATCATTAATACAATAGATGAGTTCAATAAACTGTCCTCAAGGAGTTAACAAACGAATAGGGAAAATATGACATACATTAGCAGCTATAACAGCAGGCAGATTGTGGTGTATTTATTGATACTTAGAGTCAGCCATGGCCATGGAGAACAAAGAGGGAGCTGGAGCTTCCTAGATGAAAATAGTTGAGGGAGAAGGGGAGGCATTGTTTACTGCTGTTTAGTTAGCCATTTTCAAGGGGAAAAAATAAAGCTTTGACTATAGATAGTGAGTACATTTTTGAGCTTAAGAGCCAGAGAAGGTAAGTAGATTTGAAATGGAAGTTGGATCAAAAGAGGGATCACAGCAAGGTCGACTTCATTTAATTAGGTGCTACAACACTGGACTTGGAGTCAGGAAGACCTGAGTTCTAATCCAACTTTAACCTACTAGCTGTGTTATCTGGGCAAATCACTTTAAGATTTCTCTCCCTTAATTTCTTCATCTGTAAATTAGGGATAATAATAGCATTTTCCTCCCAGTACTGTGAATATAAAATGAGTTAATATTTGTAAAGTACTTTTTAAACCTTGAAAGGCTATTGGAATTCTAATTGCTATTGTTATTAAGTGGCATTAAACTCTGAGAAAAAATGGCAGGATCTAAACCTTGGTAAAGAGTTCTTTCAATTTACCATATATAACTGTTTAACTGAGTGAGGACTTCTAGGATTCATCCCCCATTTCTCAATATCTCTCTATATGGGGGTCTGACCCCCCCATTTCCAATCTATTGCCAAGGCCCGTTGATTTTATCTTTGCAACAACATCTCTTAAATACACTTCTGGTCTCCTCTAACACTTCCACTGCACTGTTACAGGCACTCATAGCCTGCTGGAGTATCAGCCTGATCTAAGTGTTGCCTTACTGTAACCCATCTCTCAGTCAGCCACTAAAGTGATTTTCCTAAAGGTGCAAGTCTAACCATGTCACTCTTCTACTCAATAAACTCTAGTGACTTTCTATTGCCTCCGTGATCAAAAAGAGAATACCTTTTGGCATTCAAAGTCTTTCAAAGTCCAGCCCTCTGCTGCCTTTCTAACCTTCTTACACCTTATTCCCTACCATGTACTCTTTGATTTAGTGAAACGGTTCTCCTTACTTGTTGCACAACCAAAATACTCCATATCCCAGAATTTCTTTTGCTATTTTTGATACCTCAAATGTTCTTTCTCCTCATCTCTGTCTATTGCCTTACACGACTTCCTTTAAGTCTTGACTAAAATCCTATACTTTTTAGGAATCCTTTCCCAAGTCTTTTTAATTCTAGTGGTTTCCTTCTGTTAATTATTTTTTATTTATCTGTATATAGCTTATTTGTATGTATTTGTTTGTTATCACCCTCATTAGATTGTGATCTCATTAAAAACTGGGACTATCTTTTGCCTTTTTTTCTTATATCTCCTGTGCTCAGCACAGTTCCTGACACATAAGAGATATTTAAAAATAGTTTATTGATCGATCAATTACAGATGTGGGCATTCATTCATTCATTCTTCATTTGATTTTGCTGAATTGAATGTGAATAGTCTCACCCACTAGATTATTTTGAACTACCTCCAGGTAAAGAGGGTCAACCATTGATGCCCACAGTGTTGTCCATGGCAACATTTTACTCTGTAGGTCACATCATTTTTTGATTTGTGTTGTAGACACTTGCAATTTTTTTTTTTTTTTGCTTTCTCTAATAGTTTGGCAGCTCTTTGAGCATAGGCTTATTTCTTATGCATATTTTTGTAACAGAAGTAACTTAAACTAGGAAAATACCCCCAGAATGATCTGGGGAAATCCAAAGTGAATTTAGAGGAAGGCGATTCAGAGGTGTGAAGTAAAGACTCAATGCAAGAAGTTTTGAAGGTGAAAGACAAAAGAAAAAATGGCAGCCAAGTCACAACAGCTCCCCCTGCCACCAGAGATGGTGGACATTGACTACCAAGCTTCAGTCAAGTAGTCAGTTTGGAGACTTTCCATCCATAAACACCATGAATAGAACTTGACTGTTTTTTTTTTCAGATTCCCTCAGTTCTTGAGATGAGATTAAAAGATCTTTTGTCCAGGCAAAAGCAATGTCAACTCTGATGAGATGAAGAGTGAGTCCCCAATTTCATTAACCTCTCCTGTCTATGGACAAATGAGACAATATTTATAAAGTATTCAGTATAATGCCTACCTTGGCCTTTATGCCAGAGGGCCCTCTAGGGTTGAGTAGTACACATAGTAGGTAGAAAAGAGCACTTGAGGACAGTCCTAATCTTCCTGCTAATTAGTGTCAAGAGATTGGACACAGTACCTTCTAGTAGCTACCTCATATTTGGCACTTACCAAATAAGTTTTCCTTGTTTAGTTAACTTGACCAAATTCTTTACCATCCTGTGGTGGTGATTCAGTGGTTATTCTGGCCTTGTTGGACAGGAGATTGTTCTTTTCTTTCTTTTTCAATTTTTCATAGCTTCACAGAACACACTGGACTATCCTACCCTCTAACTCCATCCCACCCCACCCCTAAAAGAAGTAGATATGAGATTAACATTCAATAATATTCTTATTTGCTTAGAAGCAAAATATAAACAATAGATTCAAGAAGAGATTGTGATAGCGAAATTGTTACTAAGTAAAAGAAAAAACTATTTATCAATTTAATTCAAGTAATAAGACATTAAACATTAAAAAAAACATTAAGCTACACAAAAAGGTACCATACTAGATGCTAGAGAAAGACTCAAAGATGAAAAATAACAGTACTTGATCTTAGGACTTTACAATCTATTTGAGGGATGATGAATACAGCGCAAGTGCAGGTTATTATGATTGAATGCCGAATATGAAAAATATGAAGGAAGAGTTGAGACAAAAATTTAAAAACCTGGGAGCATCAAGAAAGGCTTTGTGGAGGAAATATCTGATTCCTGCCTAGTATTGAGAGAAATTTCAGGAAGATAAGATAGCAAACTGTTTAAGGTAGTTTATTCTAAGCCCATAGGATCACATGAGCAAAGAGACAGAAGTAAAGTATGTTAGGATGAGTGTAGGGCAAAGAAAATTGTTCATTATCACTCTAAAATATAGTATATTTTACTGGAAGCAGTGGGACAAAGATTTAAAAGAGATTGGAGTAACTCTTTCCAATGGTAAGCAAAGTAGGATCCTATGCTGTTTTTGTTTTAGCAAAATCAAGTGCTTCTGATTGAATAAGGTGATTAAAGAAGATATTCCTCACCCACGAATGGGTCCAGGAAGAATTGTAGGAAGGCCAACACCTTTTGTTAATGAAGCACTGGTTCTCAAGGGTTATTGTGCCTTCTGGCTCTAAAAATATGTATGAAGACTCTGAGGTGAGGTTTCACTTTGGGGCTTAGCTTTGGGAAGAAGATTTGTGTGCCAGATGAGACTCTGGGAAGCCTCTAAATAGCCCCCTATCTTTGAAAACCCAAATGTTGATGCTTCCCTGTCTGGTCACTATGGTCAGATAGTTAGATCTGTCTGTTGATCTGTGATATATGTATTGCTTATAGTCAGACAGTTGGAAACCTGTTTGCTGGTCTTTACTTCTATTATATTTTTTTTTCTATTGGTGAATGATATATGTGCTTGATTAAAGGAGACTGTTAGCACCTCAAAAGTTACCTTTCCTTTTAGAAAAGCAAATCAAAGAATCTGTAATACATTCCCTACTGTGTATGTCAGGGTGCTTCCTTTTACATCCTTTAGGAGACCTTGAATATAAAATTATAATACTTGTACTTTATTCAGTGTGATGGGGAAGAAGCTGTTAAAGATTTTTGAGAAATGACAATGTTGAAGAAGTATATTTGGATAGATATACTTGAGAAATGAGATAAAGGATTTAGGAGACTATTACAACTGCACAAAAGAGAGGTAATGAGCAGCTGATGTAGGAGTTTTGCAGAAAAAATGTGAATGAAGAAATAGTTGTGAGAGATATTGTGAAAGTAGTGTTAACAGGATTTAGCAACTTGTTAGAAACTGGTGAGAGGGGAGGAAGAGGCAAGAATCAAAGATAACTATTAGATTTTGAGTGTAGGTTGGGGAAGAGGGAAAGAATACAATGAGGTCAATTTTAAACAGGTTGAACATGGGGTCTTACAGGCCATCAAGATGAATGTGTCCTATGAAAGGGTGAAATTCTAAGATGTATTCCATTAAGAGTTTGACAATGGAATTAAATATTTGGAATTTCTCAGGATATAGTTAAAAATGAAAACCATGCAAATAGATGAAATTACTAAAAAAATTTTAGAGAAAGAACAGAAGGAGATCCAGAAAAATAAATCCCCTTTGGTAGATTTATCTCCTAGGTAGAGAGCTATTTTTAATGTACTAGGGAAAAAGTAGGAGATAGGGAAGAAATAAAGGAGTATGGAAAGGAAAGAAGTGTTTAACAATGTGAAATGCAGTAAGCAAGTCAAGCTGTATGAAGATTTACAAAGGAATATTACAATAGATGATATGATTATTTTTAACTTTTAAGGGAGCAATTTCAGTAGTGTGGTGAAGCCAGATAACTAGAATGATGAGCAGAATCTGATTTAATTTGATAGATATAGATGTAAAACTATGCAACTGGATTAAATAACAATCTACTTCAAGCAGGCAGACTTCAGAAAAAAACCTGGAAAAATTTAAATGAACTGATGCTGAGTAAGGTGAACAGAACCAAGAGAACATTGTTCATATTTACAGATATATCATGTGATGACTAATTTTGATAGACTTAGCACTTCTCAGCAGTGCAAGGTTCTAAGACAACTCCAGAAGGCTCATGGTGGAAAATGGTACCCACAACTAGAGAAAGAATTATAGAATCTGAATGCAGATGGAAGCATACTATTTATTCTCTCTTTTTTTTTATCATGTTTCTCATGTTTCATTCTATTGGCTATCATTCTTCTTTACAACATGACTAATGTGAAAATGTGTTTAATATGAATGTATATGTAGAGCCTATATCAGATTTCACATCATCTTGGGAAGGGAAGAAAGAAGGGAAGGGCGAAATATTTAAAATTCAAAAGCTTGTGGAACTGAATGTTGTAAATTAAAAATAAATAAATTGATTTAAAAATTATAAAGAAAATCAATGTCACAAGAGCAAGAAAGAGGAAGATTGATTAGACAACAACTAATGACAATAAAAGTAAAGAATTTTGAAAACTAAAATCTGAATATGAGACAACAATTTAACATGACAGCTACAAAGCTAATGTAATCTTAGGCTTCACTAATAGAAGTTGGATGTCTAGAACATAAAATGTGATAATTCTACCCTATTTTTCTCTGGACAGTTATGATTTATACCATAAGCATGTCCAGAAGGTATACAATGACATAAACATTTCTATAGTGCCTACTATGTGCCAAGTACTGTGTTAAGCACTTTCACATTTTTTTTCCATTTGATTCTCAAAACTACTCCGGGAGATAGGCAGTATTATTAGGGCCATTTTACAATAGAGGACACAGTCCAGCAGAGGTCAAGTGATTTGTCCAACATCACATGCCTAGTAAGTCTCTAAGGTCATATTTGAATCTAAGCCCAGCGCCCTACTCACTGTAGAAGTCACTTTTGTTTTTGTTATGATGACAAAATGGTTGAGATCAAAGTTAACACATACTTCTGAGGATTCTTTACCACACCTTTCATAGGCTAAAGATATGCTTAGGGCATTGTGCTCCATAAGTCAAATGGTGGAGTGATCAGAAACTGCTATCTTTCTCCCTTTGTTGACCTTGATCAGCCTAGAGATTATCTCCCCAGAAAAAATCCTGGAACAGTTGGAGCAGCGGAAGGGGCAAACAGGCTCTCAGTCTGGGAGGCTAGAAAGATTGCTAAAGAGGGTTCCTCTCGCTGTGGCTAAAGGTGACAGTACAGGATCAAGGCTGTCCCAGACAGTTCCACCTCAAAAAACTGGAAGAAGATCTTGAACTCCAGTGTGGTGAAGCCGGCAACTGCCAAAAACAGGACCCCAGGCATGCCTCAGCGCCGCAGTTGAATCTCGAAGACACTAGCACAGAAAGCTGAGATTCCTTATGCAGAGGAGACTCTGGTTTCCAGACCATGCCTCCATCACACTGAATGAGCTACCCCCAGGTTAACTGTGAGAAAAACCCAAAAAGACTTAACCAGTCTCTTCTTTCAAACACCAGCCAACTCAACACCAGGTAAACTGAAGCATTTAATTTCTAGCTGAAAGAACCAGAGGCAACAACACATCAAGCCTCAAGTTTTAGTCACAAGAACTGTGGGACAGAGCTCCTTGCGCCACAGACACAGAGATCTATCTTAAAAGCCAGGAAGAGGGTTATTATCATAAATAAAAACCAAAGTAGAAAAGAAAAGATTATAGAATCTTTCTATGGGGACAGGGACCAAAACACAAACATCATAGGGGTCAGCATTGAGACTATATTCCTACCTGAAAATTCAGAAGGGAATGTGAACAGGTCAGAAGCACAAACAGCCTTCTTGGAAGAGCTCTAGAAAGACTTTAAAAGTCAAGTTAGAGAAATAAAAGAAAAACTGACAAATGATTTTAAAAATATGAAAAAAATGCATCAAGGAGAACAGTTCCTTAAAAAGAAAAATTGGACAAATGCAAAAGGAAGTACAAAACCTGTGTGATGAAAGTAACTCCTTAAAAGGAACAACTGGACAGATGGAAAAGGAGACAGAAAGTTAACTGAAGAAAACAATTTGATAAAAATAGAATTGGGCAAGTAGAAGCTAATGAATCTCTGAGACATCCAGAATCAGTTAAACAGAATCTAAAGATTGAAAAGATAGAGGAAAAATGTAAAATATCTAATTGCAAAAACAATTGATCTAGAAATTAGATCCAGGACAGAAAATCTAAGGATTATTGGTCTACCCTATAGCCATGATGGGCAAAAGATCCTGGACAATATCATCCAAAAAATCATCAAGGAAAATTGCCCAGAAATCCTAGATCCAGAAGGCCAAATATTCATCAAAAGAGTTCTCCATTCACCTCTTGAAAGGGATATTAAACTAAAAACACCAAGGAATATCACTGCCAAATTTCAGAACTGTCAGGTAAAGGAGAAAATACTGCAGGCAGCCAGGAAGAAACAATTCAAATATTAAGGAGCTACAGTCAGGACAACACAGGATTTTGCAGCTTCTACATTAAAAGATTGAAGAATTTGGAACACAATATTTTGTAAGGCAAAGGAGCTGGGACTACAATTAAGGATTAAATACCCAGCAAAGTTGAGCATGATATTTCAGACAAAAAGATGGACATTCAATGAAATAGATTTCTAGATCTTCCTGATGAAAAGGCCAGAACTCAATAGAAAATTTGATCTTCAAGTGCAGGTGTCAAAAGAGGAACAAAAAGGGAAACAGGGGAAAAAATAAATCTTGTTATGCAATATGGACAAACTGTTTACATTCCTATAAAGGAAGATAATACTTGTTAATCTGGAAAATTACATATTTATTATGAAATGTAAAAGGGATATACATAGAGGAAGTGGGTATAAATTAAATGATGTGACAATTAACAGATGTGATTTAAAGGTGCAAAGGCTTTGTAACAGGAGATGTGAGAAGAAGAAGGAAGAAAATGGTAAATTACATCACAGAAAGAGGCAAAAAATTATATTGCAGTAGAGGGAAAGAAGGGAGGGAGATGAGTATTATTTGGGAGGTACGCTCACCTTATTGGATTCAAGGAGGGCACAACAAACTCAGTTAAGTATAGAAATACAGCTAGCTCTATAAGCAATAACAGGGAAAGGGGACAAGAAAAGGGAGGGCAGATTAAAAGGGAGGGAAGAAGTAGTAAGAGAAAAGGGGATTAAAAGGGAGGGGGCTAAAAGAAGGGAGGGAAGACTAAGGGAGGCATTGGTCTAAAATTAAAACTCTTTTGGGGAAGGGAAGTGAGAACTAAAGGATATACAAAGGGAAAGGGGATGGAGAGAAAGACACAAATAGTAGTCTTAACTGTGAATATGAGTGGGATGAACTCTCTCATAAAACAGGGATGGTTAGCAGAATGGATTATAAAGGAAAATAAAACAATATGTTGTTTACAAGAAACACTTGTAAAGGGGAGATACACATAGGGTAAAGGTAAAAGGTTGGAGCAGAATTCATTGTGCTTCAGCTGATGTAAAAAAAGCAGGGGTAGCAATTCTAATCTCAGACAAAGCAAAATCAGAAATAGATACAATCAAAAGAGATAAGGAAGAAAACTATATCTTGCTAAAAAGCACCATAGACAACAAAGCAATTTCATTACTAAACCTAAATGCTCCAAGTCTTATAGCATCCAAATCCTTAGAGGAGAAGTTAAGGGAGTAACAGGAAGAAATACACAGCAAAACTATAGTAGTGGGGGACCTCAACTTTCCCCTCTCTGAACTTGATAAATCTAATCTCAGAATAAACAAAAAAGAAATCAAGGACATGAATAGAACTCTGGATAAGGTAGATATGATAGATGTCCAGAGAATATTGAATGGGGAATGAAAGGAATGTATGTTTTTCTCAGTGGTACATGGGACATATACAAAAATTGACTATGTATTAGGCCATAAAAACCTCACAATCCAGGGCAGAAAGGCAGAGATAGTCAATGCATCCTTCTCAGACCATAATGCAATAAAACTTATATGTAATCAAAGGCCATGGAAAGGTAAACCAATAACTAACTGGAAACTAAACAATCTAATCCTAAAGAATGAGGTGGTTAAAAACCAAATCTTAGAAACAATCAACAACTTCATTCAAGAGAATGACAAAAATGAGACAACCTATCAAATTTTATGGGACACTGCAAAAGCAGGTCTTAGGGGAAGTTTTATATCTTTGAGTGCCTACATGAATAAAATAGAGAAAGAAGAAATGAATAAAATGGTCATGCAGTTGAAAGAACTCGAAAAAAGTACAAATTGAAAATCCCCAAGTAAAGACCAAATTAGAAATACTGAAAATCAAAGGAGAGATTAATAAAATTGAAATTAAGAAAACTATTGAGCTAATGAATAAATCTAGGAGTTGGTTTTATGAGAAGAGCAATAAAATTGATAAACCTTTGGCCAGTTTGATTTAAAAAAAGAAAGAAGAAAACCAAATCAACATCAAAAATGAAAATTGTAAACTCGCCTCTAATCAGGAGGAAATTAAAACAATACCAAGAAATTACTTTGCCCAACTCTATGCAAATAAATTCAACGATCTAAATGAGATGGATGATTATTTTAAAAGACTCAAATTGCCAAAACAAACAGAGGAGGAAGTTGAATATTTAAATAACCCCATCTCAACAAAAGAAATTGAACAAGTCATCAATGAACTCCCTAGGAAAAAAAAAAAATTACAGGGCCAGAAGGATTCACAAGTGAATTCTATCAAACATTTAAAGAACAATTACTTCCAATACTATATAAACTATTTGGGAAAATTAGGGAAGAAGAAGTCTTCCCAAATTATTTTTATGATGCAAATATTGTCTTGATGTCAAAGCCAGGAAGAACCAAATCAGAGAAAGAAAATTATAGACCAATTTCTGTAATGCATATAGATGCAAAAATTTTAAATAAGATTTAATTATAAGAATGCAGGAACTAGTCATGAGAATAATACATTGTGATCAGGTAGGATTTACATCGGAAATGTAGGGCTGGTTCAATATTAGGAAAACCATTAACATCATGGATCATAATAACACAAAACTAACAGAAACCACATGACTATCTCAACAGATGCAGAAAAAGCTTTTGACAAAATACAACACTCATTCTTATTGAAAGCAGTGGAGAACATAGGGATAAATGGAACTTTCCATAAAATAATAAGTAGTATCTACTTAAAACCTTCAGCAAGTATTATATGCAATGGAGATAAATTTAGAAGCATTCCAATAAGATCAGGAGTGAAGAAAGGATGCCTGTTATCACCATTATTATTCAATATGGTACTAGAAATGTTAGCTATAGCAATAGGAGAAGAAAAAGGAATTGAAGGAATTAGAGTAGGCAAAGAAGAGACTAAGTTATCACTCTTTGCAGATGATAAGATGATATATTTAGAGAATGCCAGAGAATCAAGTAAAAAACTATGAAATAATAAACAACTTTGGCAAAGTTGCAGGTTACAAAATAAATCCACACAAACCTCTTGCATTTCTATGCATTAGTAACAAAGCCCAACAGCAAGAGATAGAAAATCCCATTTAAAGCTATGGTAGACACTATAAAATATTTAAGTCTTTACCTATCAAAACAAATATGAACACAATTACAAAACCCTTTTTACACAAAGAAAGTCAGATCTAAGTAAGTGGAGAAACATCTGTGATTCATGGGTAAGCCGAGTCCATATAATAAAAGTGACAAGTCTACCTCAATTAATTTACTTATTCAGTTCCATACCAATCAAACTATCAGACAATTGTTTTGTAGAGCCAGAAAAAATAATATCCAAATTCATCTGGAAGAAAAAAGTCCAGAATATCAAGGGAACTAATGAAAAGAAATGCTAGGGAAGGTGGTCTAGCTCTACCAGATCTCAAATTGTATTATAAAGCAGCAATTATCAAAACCACTTGGTACTAGTAAGAAACAGAAGGGTAGACTAGAGGAAAAGCTTAAGTACCCAAAACATACTTGTCAATGAATATAGCAATCTACTGTTTGAAACTTATGAACCCCAGCTTCTGGTATAAGAACTTACTGATCAAAAAAATTGCTTGGAAAACTGGATAACCTTATGGCAGAAACTAGGCATAGACCAATGCCTGACACCGTATACAAGAATAAGGTCCAAATGGGTACATTATCTATGTATAAAAACTGATACCATAAACAAATTAGTGGAACAAAGAATAGTGCATTTATCAGATTTATGGAGAAGAGAAGAATTTTTGATTGAACAAGAGATATAAAAACACCATGAAGTGAAAAATGGACAATTTAGACTACATTAAATTCAAAAGTTTTTCCACAAACAAATGCAATGCAGCCAAGATCAGGAGGGAAGAAGAAAACTGAGAAAGTATTTTTTTCAAGGAGTGTCTGTGATAAAGGCCTCATTTCTAAAATATATAGAGAAGTGAGCCAAATGTACAAGAATACAAGTCATTCCCCAATTGACAAATGGTCAAAGGATATGAACAGGCAGTTTTCAGAGAAAGAAATCAAAGATATCTATAGTCATATGAAAAAATTCTCTAAATCACTATTGATTAGAGAGATGGAAGTCAAAAGAACTCTGTGATACCATATCACACCTATTGGATTGGATAACATGACAAAACAGGATGATGATAAATGTTGGAGAAGATGAGAGAGAGTTGGAACACTAATTCATTGTTAGTGGAGCTGTGAGCTGATCTAACCATTCTGAAGAACAATTGGAACTATGCCCAAAAGGCTGCAAAAATGTGTATACCCTTCGACCCAGCAATAATGCTTCTGGGACCCAAGAGACCATAAAAATGCAAATAAGTACCACATGTACAAAAATATTTATAGCAGCACTCTTTCTGGTGATCAAAACTCGAAACCAAGGGGATGCCTATCAATCGATGATTGGCTGAATAAATTGTGGTATATAAATGTAATGGAATACTATTGTGTTATATGAAATGATGAACAGGAAGACTTCAGAAACTTGGAAATACTTGTACAAACTAATGCTGAGTGAAAGTAGCAGAACTAGGTGAACTTTGTACACAGGAACAACCACAGTGTGCAAGGATTTTTTTCTGATAGACTTAGAACTACATTGCAATGCAAGGACTTAAAAAATTCCCAATGGTCTCTTAAGGCAAAATACCTTCCATATCCAGAGAAAGAAGTATGGAATTCGATCACAGAATGTAGCAGATCATTTTTTTTTTGTATTATGTTTTGGTTTACTTTATTATTTCTCCCATTCATTTTAATTCTTCTATGCAACATGACTAAGGTGAAAATGTATTTAATAGAAATATATGTGTAGAATCTATATAAAATTTCATGCTGTCTCAGAGAGGAAGGGGCAACGGAAGGGGGAATATGGGGGAGGGAGGGGGAAAATCCAAGTAATATGGAAGTGATTGTAGAACACTGAAAAACAAAACAGCAAAAAAAAAAGTATGTTCATGGTCTATAGTATTAGGTTCAGTGCCGAGCTATTCATTTGTTTAAAGAAATGACAACCCAGATGAACCAGGACAGTGAGAAGTCTTCTGATCAACTGTCAGAGAATCATTTGAGGAAATTGATTCTTTTTCCTGAAGAATAAGATGCTTAAAAGGGAATTGATGTTTGCTTTTCAGTTATTTTAGACATCCATTATGTGAAAGGGAAGTCTTTCTTTTCCCTTTAGTCTCAAAGGCACTACTCAACACAATAGATGAAAAGGAAAAAAAAACTAAAATAACAATCAGAGATTTCAAAGAACAGAATGAAATGCTTCTGGAGATAGCCAGTTCTCTCCGCTTGCGGGTCTTCAAACAGAGGTTGAATAGCAACCTTTCAGGGCTAAGTATATGCATACACACACACACATATATATGTATATATATATAAACATATATATATATATACACATATATATACACACATACAACTATATACATACATATGTACATGTATGTGTGTATAGTTTTGTTTTTAAATATACGATGGAACAGATGCCTTCTGAGTTTTCTATCAATTCTTATTGTTCATCATTCTTTGATCCTCTTGGCTCCAGGACTTCTGCCCTATTCCCACAAATCAGCTAGATTTTGACTACTTTGGTTATATTGAAAACATTCAGGAACACACAATAACATATGATTATCTATATTCCATTGCCTTCAACAAACCTAGTATCACTTACTACTTCTTGGATTCCCAGCACACAAATCTGAACTAATTTGTGGAAACATTCAATGTTGCTCTCTCTTGTTCCTTTCCTCTTATCATACTACTTATCTGAAATCCTTCCCTTTTCCTGGCATATTGGAGTCCTTAAATGGGTAGTTTGAATTCCTGCTCTATAGAGTTTTCATAGCCCCCTATAATATACAGGGTTGTGGTGAGTATTGGTAACACTTTTCAGCTGGGAATTAATTATGATTAGTATTATGATGCCCCTTAAGTAGTCATAATGATAATAGCTAGCATTTATATAATGCTTCATGATTTACAAAGTGCTTTACATATGTTAACTTAATTGATACTTCCCACAAACCTATGAGATAGGGGTTTTATTATCCCCATTTTATAGATGAAGGAACTGAGGTGGAGAGAGGTTAAGTGACTGGTTCAGAATCACACAGCTATTAAGTGTCTGAACTCAGGACTCTTTCATTCCAAGTCTAAATTTCTATCCATGAGAACTTGATTCGACTAATAATAAAAATAATGAATATTATAGACTTGAAAGAATGTTGAGGAAATTACACTTGAAAGACACATGGAGAACATTTAATGGGTATACTAGAGAATTTACATATTTTTTTCTGGAAGACATCAAACTTACAAAAATTATCACATTCTGGAGCATAGACAATGCACACGTATTTGTACATATATATATATGTATGCAGAAGTATTAAATGTATTCTTTATATAACACAATTCAATAGAAATAAAAGCAATAGAAAAAGTAATGATAAACATGGGGAAAAATTAGAATTAAGTGAAGACTAAAAATAATTTAAACAAATGAGTGGATCAAAGACCAAATCAATATGTTTCTTATGATATAGTACTTCAAGAAATAACTTCTCCACTACTTGTAGTTTTTAAATGCTATGAGATCATTATTTATCTTTTATTGTTTCATGATCATTTTGTGTAGTAAAGGTCTGACCAACAGCTGACATCTCTTTGCCTTGTATTTTAAACATTTGTAGGAAATATTCTCATATTATTTCCTAAAATGTAGTTTTCATACTCTACATCTCTCTTCACTTTTCTGGAAATCCAACAATTTTTTAACTGTATTGCTAAGCACTCTCATTTCATTGAGATGTATTCATCTATGGAAAATTATTTTTTCTACTTCTTAATGTAGATAAAATTTGCAAGATGTGACAATTCATTTGATTGAAGATAGAGCATGATTGAGTTAGAGAAAAGAGTCTAGGATGACTGGGTTTTAGTGGGTGACTGGGAAAGTGACAGCATTCTCAACAGAAACACTTATAACCTATGATTCTAATCTAAAGTATGTTGTTTGAAGGTGGTGAGCTCAAAGAATTCCCTCCCTCTCCTCATTCTTACCCCAAAGCTTCTCTCAGCAGCTCTAGTTCTGAGAGTCAGAGCAGTAGGGTGTTTCCCCAGCACATGAAATCTTGCTGCTACTTAGAACGGCTACAGTGTGAAACTGAGGTTGCATTTGTGCTCCCTGGTTCCACAGAACTAGGAATAATAACCACAAGACAAATGATCCAGTGCAGAATGTGCTGCCCAGGAAGTTACCAAGTTCTTCATCATTTGAGATATACAAGCTGAAGCTGGGTGATCATTTTTTAAAGGGATATTATATGGGAGATTCCAGTTTCTTCCAGTTTATAGAATCTAAGTTTCTATCAATGAGCTGACAAAGCTTTCTTTCCAACTTTCTAGAGAGGTGCTGACAGAAGTTACCAGCACAAAAGTCTTTGAGATGGATCACTAATGAACAATTTTGATGGCAAAATCAGAAAATTAGAAAATTCAGGAAGGATATAGCACTGATGAACAGGGTCATTTTCTGGTCACGACAACCACTGTCCCTTCAACAACAAGGAACACAAGGAACCACAAGCTAGGCTGTTCAGTGGTACAATATCAGGATTGGAGTCAGGAAAATTTAAATTCAAATCTAGAGTCAGATACATACTAGCTATGTGATCCTAGGCAAGTCATCTAACTCTGTTTGTCTCCGTTTGCTCATCTGTAAAATGGATAATAAGATGACATATCTTCCTGGGTTATAGGATCAGATAAGATAATAATTGTAATTATTCAGCGTGGTGTCTGGTACATAACAAAATCTATACAAATTCATTAACACATAGATCTTTTAGAAGTCAGGTGATAAGAAGGTTCCTGAGCTTATAAATGCTTAGAGACAGTCTTTATTTTCTCAGTTTTTTCATTCCATTTCTCCTTTCATCATTCACTTACCTAAACATCCATTTATCTATTGATCTAGCCATTTGTCTCTTTGTCCATCATCGGTGATCATTTGCTCACCAAGCCATGTATTCCTCTTTCTATGTTTTGTAATAGTGCTCATTCTTCTAAAACTCTGACATTCACAAATGACTTTCCTCACAACTACCATGTGAAATATTAGCTACTTCACTATTACTCCTTTTGTATATAAAGAAATGCATTCAATGAGAAGTCAAGTTAATTAGCTAAAGTTGCAAATTGTTAGAGAACTTTAGAACTGGAATTTGAACCAAGTTATCTTGATTTTAAAATGAATCTCTCTCTCTTTTACTGTTCCTATCCTATTACCAATTCACCTGTATGTATATTTTGTCTACCGATTGATTACTCAACACATATTGACTAATCTCTCTCAGATACTGTCCTGCCAATTTTATTTCTTACAACCATATCAATGGAATAATCTCTGATTCAAAGATAACATGAGAAACTACTTCTCTCCCAAGGCTTAGAGATACTTCTAAGGTCTGGAGTGTATTATATCCTTTCTCCAAACAAGTCCTCATTATCTTAATAACTATCACCAATTCTCAACAGTTCTTAGCTTATAAAATTCTAAGTTACTCCTCCTTCCACCACTCTATGCTCCTGCACCTTGTGGCACATGGAAATAGGTCCAGATTCTAGAACAATCCAGGGATATAAACATGGAATAAGACTCTGCATATGGGAAAACACTCATAATTGTACAAAACAAGCACAACAATAACAAGAAGAGGTAAATATTCTGAGACCATGTCCCAAAATGGGAAAAAGAAAAACCCTCCCTCTGCCCTTCTTTCTTTTCCTAGAATGTCAAATAAGTAGGGACAGGAGTATGGATGAGAATAATGCAAGAAAATTATGAAAAAAAGGAGTCAATATCTTGGTAAAAGAGGCACAAAAAATACTGAAAAAAACACCTTAAAAACAGTAGGCCAAATGGTAAAAAGAGGTACAAAAATCCAATGAGAAAAAGAATGCCTTGAAAACCAAAATTGGCCAAATGTAAAAAAGAGGTACAAAAATTCACTGAAAAAAAGTTCTCCTCTTAAAGTAGAATTGACCATGTGGTAAGGAGGTACAAAAAAATTTACTGAAGAAAATATCCTTAAAATCAGAAGAATGGCAACTGGAAAGTAATGACTTGATGAGACACTAAGGGATAATAATTTTGTTTTTTAAAAAAAAGCTAAATGGGGGGGCGGAGCCAAGATGGCGGAGTAGAAGGATGCACATTTACGAGCTCCGAGCCCACAACCCATGGAATTGAGGTAAAAGGAGATCCCCATAAATTCTGAATCACTGCAGGGGGTGCATAAAGATAGGGGAAGAGATTTCCGTTCCACTGAGCCCTGGAGAGTCGTCCCTGGGGTCCATCGCGCCCCAGAAAGTGGACCCCACCCCCACCCCTGGCCGTGGCCCCAGAGAAGCTGACCCGAGCAGGCTTCAGAGAGGGAAGCTCTGGGGGAAGCTCCGGCAGCCGGGAAAGTCCCTCCGCCCACAGAAGCTACAGGTCAGTGAGAAAGAAGGCTGGGCTAGGGGAGGGGAGCGGGGCGTCTCCGTGACTCGGGTCCCCTCGGGAGGAAGCGGCGGTGGCAGAGACGGGGGCAGGAAGCGGTGGAGGCAGAGGCGTGGACGGCGGCTGAGGCGCGGGCGGCGGCTGAGGCGCAGCGGCCCAGGACTCAGGAATCCCCCAGCAGCAGTTAGGATCTTCAATACTAAAGGTCTTTCCAACTTGAGGGAGCTGAGCCTGGGAGACGGCCCTGCCCCCACCCGGCTCTACTACTGAAGGCCTCTGAATAAAACCCCTGAGGGAGCTGAGCATAGGAGGCGGGCCCCCCACCCCGCCCCCACCCGCTGCATTCCTGAAAGTCTCTGCAGAAAGCCCCTGAGGGACCAAGTTTGGGAGGCGGCCCTGCCCCGACCCCAGCGCCAGAACTAAAGCTTGCTGCGGAAAGTGCATTTGAATCTCAGAGGCCAAGCACTAGCTGGGCAGATCCAGGTGGAGGTGGAAAGGAATCACAGAAGTCAAGTAACTGGCTGGGAAAATGCCTAGAAAAGGGAAGAAAAATAAAACTATAGAGAGTTTTTTCCAACAAGTGCAAATGATCCCGACCTTCGGATCTGATGGCGAGGACGAGAACATATTCTTGCCATCAAGGAAAGACGTGGAGGGCTGGGCCTCAGGCCTTGGAAGAGCTTAAAAAGGATTTTGAAAAGCAAGTTAGACAGGTGGAGGAAAAACTGGGAAGAGAAATGATAAAGATGCAAGAAGAGTATGAAAAACAGGTCAATACCTTGGTAAAGGAGACCCAAAAAAATGCTGAGGAAATTAACACGTTGAAAAATAGGCTCACTCAATTGGCAAAAGAGGTTCAAAAAGCCAATGAGGAGAAGAATGCATTCAAAAGCAGAATGAGCCAAATGGAAAAAGAGGCTCAAAAGCTCACTGAATTTAATAGTTCTCTCAAAATTAGAATGGAACAGATGGAGTCTAATGACTTTACGAGAAACCAAGAAATCACCAAACAAAACCAAAAGAATGAAAAAATGGAAGAGAATGTGAAATATCTCATGGGAAAAACAACTGACCTGGAAAATAGATCCAGGAGAGACAATTTAAAAATTATGGGACTACCTAAAAGTCATGATCAAAAAAAGAGCCTAGACATCATCTTTCATGAAATTATCAAGGAAAACTGCCCTGACATTCTAGAACCAGAGGGCAAAATAAGTATTGAAAGAATCCATCGATCACCACCTGAAAGAGATCCAAAAAGAGAAACTCCTAGGAACATTGTGGCCAAATTCCAGAACTCCCAGCTCAAGGAAAAAATCTTGCAAGCAGCTAGAAAGAAACAATTTCAGTACTGTGGAAATACAATCAGGATAACTCAAGATCTAGCAGCTTCTACATTAAGGGATCGAAGGGCGTGGAATAGGATATTCCAGAAGGCAAAGGAACTAGGACTCAAACCAAGAATCACCTACCCAGCTAAACTGAGTATAATACTTCAAGGGAAAATATGGTCTTTCAGTGAAACAAAGGACTTTCAATCATTCTTAATGAAAAGACCAGAGCTGAAAAGAAAATTTGACTTTCAAACACAAGAATGAGAAGAAGCATGAAAAAGTAAACAGCAAAGAGAAGTCTTAAGGGACTTACCAGAAATGAACTGTTCACATTCCTACAGGGAAGGACAATATTTCTAACTCTTAAAACTTTTCAGTATCTGGGTAGTTGGTGGGACCACACATACACATGTACATGCATGCACACACATACACACATGCATTCACATACAGAGACAGAGAGCACAGATTGAACTGAATAGGATGGGACCATACCTTAAAAGAAATTAAGGTAAATGGTGAGAGAGAAATGTAGTGAGAGGAAAGAGGGGGAAATGGAAGGGGGTAACTATATGTCATTTAAGAGACAAGTAGGAGATTTTTTTAGTGGAGGGAAAAAGAGGAGAGCTGAGGAAAAAAACAAACAAACAAACAAGAAGTTTACCCTCATCACATTTGACTAAAAGAAGGAGTGAAATGCACACTCATTTTGGTATGAAAACCTATCTTATAGTATAAGAAAGCGGGGGAGAAGGAGATATTGTGGGGGGGGGATAATGGAAGGGAGGGCAAAGGGAAGAGGGAGTAATTGAAAGTTAACACTTGGGGAGGGACAGGATCAAAAGACAGAAGAGAAACAATGAGGGGCAGGTTAGGAGGGATGGCAATTCAGTTAGTCTTACACAACACGACTATCAGGAAGGTCATTTGCAAAGCTACACAGATATGGCCTATAATGAATTGCCTGCTGTCCCAAAGGGAATGGGTGGGGAGGGAGCGATGGGGAGAATTTGGAACTCAAAGTTTTAGGAACAATTGTTTAGTATTGTTGTTGCAACTAGGAAAGAAGACATACAGTTAATGAGGAATAGAAAGTCATCTGGCCCTACAGGAGAAAAGAGAAGATGGAGACAAGGGAAGGGAGGGATGACAGAAGAGAGGACAGATTGGAGATAGGGAAAATTAGATTACTTGGGGTATTGGGGAGGGGGGAGGGGAGAAAAGGGGAGAAAATTTGGAACCCAAAAATTTGTGAAAATGAATGTAAAAAGTTAAATAAATAAATAAATAAATGATTTTTTTAAAAAAAAGCTAAATGAATGAAAAACAAATAGAAAACAAAGTGAAATATCTTATAAGAAAAAAACAAAAACAACTCATTGATCCAGGAGAAGTCATTAAAAAATTACTGGACTTCCTGAAAGCCAAGATCAGAAAAAAAGCCTAGACACCATCATTCAAGAAATTATCAAAGAAAACTACCTTGCAATTCTAGGTCAATAGGGTAAAATAGAAATAGAAAGAACAAAGCAATCCCCTTCTGAAAGAGATCCCCACATGAAAACTCCTAGGCATGTTATAGTCGAATTTCAGAGCTCATAGGTCAAGAAGTAAATATTGTAAGCAGTCAGAAAGAAATAATTCAAATATTATGGAAACACAATCAGGATAACACAACATTTAGTGGTTCTACATTTAAAGATCAGAGGGCTTAGAATATAGTATTCTGTAGATCAAAAGAGTCAGAATTATAACCAAGAATCATCCACTCAGCAAAACTGAATATAATTCTTCAGGAGAAAAAAATGGATACTAAACTTTGACTCTTAAGAAGAAAGTAAGGTTAATGACTTTGCCTTTCTTAAATCTAGTTCACATGCAAGTCAAGACATTAACCTTCTGATGTAATTGGTTTTCTTACAGGAGGAAGGATGAACAAAAATCTGTGAGTGGTAGTAGTTGCCCTACTGGGGAAACAACTGATTAGTTCTAGTTCAGCAATGCTGTGATATTTTCCCTTCCTCCCTCCCTTCCTTCCTTCCTTCCTTCCTCCCTCCTTGTTTCCACACTGGGAGTCATACCCTTACATGTAGGTGCTCTGTCCAAAGGAATATAAATTTTGATAACTTATAATTTGCAAGGTATCTTGGGTTTGAGGGGCTGGTTTTATTTTCTTCCTTATTTGTTAATCTATTGTTTTTTCCTTTGAAAACTTGAGACAATTAACCCTTCATCTCAAGTAGTTTTCAACTATAATCTCTTGGAATAGAGATCTGGAAAGCCAGGCCTTGATAAAGCCCATCAGGAGTCAAATGAAACTATTTTGTTATGCTTTTAAACCCAAATCACGCTGACTCTCACTGATTGGTCAATATTAGGTCCCAACCCAAGTTCACTTGTACATTGTTTGGGTTTTGATGGCTCAGAGTGAAAGTATATATATATCAATTATTTCTCCTCTTCCTGGAAACCCTGAGGGTCTTCCCTTCCAAGATTGATTCTTTTGAGATAACAAAGGGCTACTTTTTGCCTCATTTCTTATCCACCCTTTAATCACTGAATGGTTGACTTGGGAAAATAGTTTTAAAACAGTCTTCCTGATCTACGTCTTGCCCCTGGGCTCTGAATGGCTCTGAAGGAGAGATTGAGGCTGATGACTACACAGTCCTACTTCCTACAAACTCAATTTACTTGCCTTAGTTTTTTTGTTTGTTGGTTGGTTTTTGAGACAATCAGAGTTTAAAAAGTGACTTTTCTAAGGTCAAGTAGCTAGTAAATCTCTGAGACCAGATTTGAACTCAGATGCTCCTGACTTCAGAGCCCGCATTCTATCCACTGAACCACCCAGCAGCCCCTAAAGACAGTTTCACTTGCAAGACAAAGCATCATGCTCCTGATGTCATTGGTCCTCTTCCTGAAAGAAGGAGAAACAAATAGAGGACTTTCAACCATTCCAGATGAAAAGAACAGAATTAAATAGAAAATCTGACTTTCAAATATAAGACTTAAGAGAAGCATAAAAACAGGAAAGAGGAATCAGAAGAGATTAATAAATAAGGTTCAACTGTTTACATTCCTACAGCAACTCTTAAGAACTTTCTCATTATTAGGGCAGTTAGGAGTATATTTAGATAGAAGGCACAGTTATGAGTTCAATATTATGAAGTAGCATCTAAAAATACAATTAAGGGATGCGAAAGAGGAATTCACTGGGATAAAAGGAAAGAGAGAGGTAAAAAGGTGCAAATTATCTCATGCAAATGAAGCAAGAAAGGACTTTTATAGAGGAGGGAAGATGGGTAGGAGTTGGTGAAAGTTTGAACTTTATTTTCGTCGGAATTTGATCAAAAAAAGGAATAATGTGTATTCATTTGAGTATAGAAATTTGTCTTACCCTACAGGAACGTGGGAGGGGAAGGGGATAATAGAAGAGGAGGTTGGTTGGCTATTGTCCTTAGTTCTAGAAAAGGAATAAAATTACATCACTATGATAAAGTCAGTATGTCTGACTGTGGCTGATCAGACCAATACAAGCTCGGAATGCTTTACCACAAATTGGGCACCAATAGGCCATGTGAACATTTGGAGATGTCCAAATTTGTACATCTCACATTTTCCTTGAGCTGTCTTAATTTTTCTCTGCTCATAGAGCACAGCACCCTTTCTGATGTGGGCATGTCATGCTGAGTGGTCTTTGTGGCAGTCTCATGTTGCACAATTAAATCTAAAGTTATTGAGAGAAACCTTGAGAGTATCCTTGTATTGCTTCTTCTGACCACCTTGTGATCACCTAGCCCATGTAAGTTCTCTATAAAATAGTTTTATTGGCAAGTGTACATTTTGCATAAGAACAACATGGTCAGTCCATCAGAGCTGTGCTCTCTAAAGAATAGTTTGAATCCTTCACAGTTTATTTCGAGCAAGGACCACAATGTCTGGTACCTTATCCTTCTAAGATTCCTTCAGAATCTTCCTAAGACAGCTCAAATGGAAGAGATTCAGTTTCCTGGCATGGCACTGATAGACTATCAATCTTTCACAGGCATACAACAATGAGGTTAGCACAATTGCTCTATAGACCTTCAGTTTGGTAGTCAGTCTAATACCTCTTCTCCCCCAATCTTTTCTTCAGAGCCTCCCAAACACTGAGCTAGCTCTGGCAATGCGTGCGTCAACCTCATTGTCAATGTATACATCCCTGGAAAGTACACTAGGAAGGTAAGTGCTTATCCACAGCAGTCAAAACTCATATACTTATTGTACCCAAAGGTTCCACCTATGAGTGGTGTGGTGGTGGCTGATGGATCACCTATATTTTCTTGGTGTTTACTATTAGACCAAAATTAGCACAGGGAATAGAAAATTGTTCCATACTTTGTTGTATATCATCTTCACAGACTGCAATGACTGCACAGTCATCTGCAAACAAAATCAGAAGAGGAGGTAGGGCTGAAAGAAAGGAGGGCAGATGTGGGGAGGAGGTAATTGAAAGGAAAACACTTTTGAGGAGTGACAAGGTAAAAGGAAAGAGAGATACAATAAACAGGAGGAAACAGATTGGAGAGAAATGCAATTAGCCATCATAACTAAAAAAAAAAAGTCAAGTAAGTTTCTCTAATAAGTGATTCACCTATTAAATACATAGAAATGAATCAAATTTGTAAAAAATAAGACCCATTCTGCCACTAAAAAATGACAGAAACTATGAGCAGTAAGTTTTCAGTTGAAATAAAGCTGTTAATGGCCACATAAAATACTCTAAATCACCACTGATTGAAGAATTAAATTAAATTAAAAGAACTCTGAAATACAATCTCATATCTGTCAGATTTATGACTGAAGACAAAATTTTGGGGGGGTATGTTGGTAAATTGAAACACTAATGCATGGTTGGTGGAAGTTGTGAATTGATTCAACCATTCTGCAGAACAATTTGGAACTCTCCCCAAAGAGCTATAAAAATATGCATATCCCATCAAGATTTTTAAAGGAGGAAAATGATAATTTGTGCAAAAATATTTATAGTAATTCTTTTTTGGTAGCAAAGGACTAGAAATTGAGGGCATACCCATCAATTAGGGGAATGACTGAACAAGTTGTGTCATATGATGAGTGATGAATACTATAAGAGATCATGAGCAGATTGCTCTCAGAAAAACTTACATGGAATGACACAAGTGAAATTTGTAAAAGATCACAGTAGCAGCAACTCAATGATTTATTTATATTCAGCAACACAGTGATCCAAGAAAACTTAGAGACTTATGATGAAAAGTGCTATTCACCTGCAGAAAATCAGCCAATTGAGGCAGAATACAAATCAAAGCACCTTTTTTTAAACTTTATTTTTCTTTTTTTTTTGTTCTGTTTTTTTGGTCTATGTTTTCTTTTACAATATAACTAACATGGAAATACATTGCACATGACCACATATGTATAATCTATATCAAATTGCTTGCCTTCTCAATGAGAGGAGTGTAGAAGGGGGAAAGAATTTGGAAGCAAAAATTTTTTTAAAAGAATATCAAAATTGTTTTTATATGTAATTGGGGAATATAAAATACTAAACAATTTTTAAATTCCTTTATGGACTCCATCTCCTTTTTACTGTGTCCTGCCATACTTAATATGTGAGACTATGAAATAATCATCAAAACATAACTATTTGTGAGCAGAATTCTTCCAAACTTGGTGCACACAACAACAAAATCTGGAAGAGCTGGACACTGAGAATTCAATTCAACTCAAGTAATTTCTGTTATTAAGCATTTATCATATATGAAACAGAGGCATCATAGTATAGTTAACAACTTCTTAAACATTTTTGTTTCACCTACCAAACTGACTGTCTGATGAAGACTACAGTTCTCTTCTCAGACTGTTTTTAAATGCCTCAAATAGGAAGCCACGATGGCAGAGTAGAAAGATACACATATTCTAGCCCTTCCCCTGGAGCCCATAAAATACCCATAAAAATGACTCTCAGCAAATTCTAGCACAGCAGAAGCCATAGAATGACACAGTGAAAGAGTTTTCCAGCCAAAGGCAACCTGGAAGGCCAACAGAAAAGGTCTGTCCCACAGATGCTGAGTAGAGCCCAGCTCAGTCTTGGCTGCACCACACTGGGAGGAACAGGACTAGAACCTGATATTAAATGCACTGCAGGGCAGAATCCCCAGCAGGGAGGGTCTCAGATACCTCAACCCACAAGCACCAAAGAAAGCTTCAAAGGTCAGAAAGAGGGCTTTCCCAACTGGGCAAGTGGGGAGCAGGGTTCCCCCCAACACTAGCCCCAAGAGTTGGTGGCAGCAGTGGTGGTGGCACCAGTGGGAGTCCATTTATGAAGCACTCAGCCTAAAGCCCATGGGAGAACTGAGCAGCTAATCTGAATCTCAGTCCTGAGCTGGGTCCTGGGGTGAGTAGGAGCACTAGGACTCTTCTCTTGACAAAAGATTCAGAAGTCAAGTAACTGGCTGGAAAAAATGACCAAAAAAGGGGAAAAAATAAGATCATAGAAGGTTACTTGCTTGATGAACAGGTATTTCCTTCCATCCTTTCAGATGACAAAGAACAATGCATAGAGTCAGAGGAAGGCAAGGTTTCTGCATCCAGTACCTCCAAAATGATTATGCAATGGACTCAGGCCATGGAAGAGTTTGAAAAGTGAATTAACAGCTTGGTAAAGGAGACCCAAAAAATGCTGATGAAAAGAACACCTTTAAAAATAGGCTAACTCAATTTGAAAGAGAGGTCCAAAAATTCAATGAGAGGAAGATTTTAAAAGAACCATTTAACCAAATGGAAAAGGAGGATCAAAAGCTCACTGAAGAAAATAGTTCCTTAAAAATGAGAGTGGAGCTGATGGAAGCTAATGACTTTATAATAAACCAAAAAAATCACAAAACAAAAGCAAAAGAATGAAAAAAAATAGAAGATAATGTGAAATTTCTCATTGGAAAAACAACTGACCTGGAAAATAGATCCAGAAGAGACAAATTAAAAATTATGGGACTACCTGAAAGTCATGATCAAAAAAAAAGAGCTTAGATATTATCTTTCATGAAATTATCAAGAAAAACTGCCCTGATATTCTAGAATCAGAGGGAAAAACAAATATTAAAAGACTCTAAAAATTACCTCCTGAAAGAGACTTGAAAAGAAAAACTCCCAGGAATATCATGGACAAATTTCAGTGTTCCAGTGTCAAGGACAAAATATTTCAAGCAGTTAGATAGAAACAATTTGAGTATTGTGGAAATAAAATCAGGATAACACAGAATCTGACAGCTTTTACATTAAGGGACTTAAGGGCTTGGAATAAAACATTTCAGAAATCAGAGAAACTGGTATTAAAGCCAAGAATCACCTACCCAGCAAAACTGAATGTAATATTTCAGGGGAAAAATGAACATTCAATGATATAGAGGACTTTCAAGAATTCTTGATGAAAAGACCAGAACTGAAGAGAAAGTTTGACTTTCAAACACAAAAATCAAAAGAAGCATGAAAAGGCAAACAAGAAAGAGAAATCATAAAGGAGAGCGCAGGTTGAGTTGAATCAGAAGGGATAGTATCTATAAAAAATAAGATTAAGGGATGAGAGGAATATATTGGGTGGAGAAAGGGAGAAATGGAATGGGGCAAATTATCACTCATAAAAGAGGTAGGAAAAATCTTTTTCAATGGAGGACAGAAGGGAAGAGGTGAGAAGGGAAAAGTGAAGCTTACTCTCTTCACATAAGGCTTATGGAGGGAATAACATACTCACTCAACTTGGTATGAAAATCTAGCTTACAGTACAGGAAAGTAGGGGAGAAGGGGGCAAGTGGGGTGAGAGGGATGACAGAAGGAAGGGTAAATGGGAGAAAGGAATAACTAAAAGTAAACACTTTTGGGTAGAGACAAGGTCAAATGAGAAAATAGAATCAATGGGGACAGGGTAGGATGGAGGGAAATATATTTAGTCTTACACAACATGACTATTATGGAATCTTTTGCAAAATGACACATATAGAGCTTGTATTGAATTGTTTGACTTCTCATTGGGGATGGGTGGGAAGGGAGGAAGGGAGAGAAGTTAGAATTCAAAGTAATTGAAACGAATGTTGAGAATTGTTGTTGCATATAACTGGGAAATAAAAAATAAAGAGAATAGGTATATAAATCTATCTTACCCGACTAGAAAAGAGAGAAGAAGGGAATAAGGGAAGGATGGGATGTGATAGAAGGGAGGGCACATTGAGAGATAATCAGAATGCAAGGTTTTATAGGGTGGGGGCAGGGGAGAGATAGGGAAAAAAACTGGAACCCAAAATTTTGGGGAAATGAATGTTGAAATCTAAAAATAAGTAAATAAAATTATAAAAACATGCCTCAAATAAAAATACATAGGATTAAAAAAGGAAACCAATTAGATATTAAATTGTGAACTCCTTGAGGGCAGGGATTGCCTTTTGCCTCTTTTTGTATCCCCAGCACCTAACATGGTGCCTGGAATATAGTGGGCATTTAAGAAATGCTTACTGATGATATTGAAATATAATTATCATTTTTCAAACATTAGATTCAGAGCCCCCAAATCATCTTTGGTCTATTATATAGAGAAGTGTACTTGGCGTTATGAAAGTTTGGATTCAAATCTCACCCTTGATATTTCCTACTTGCAGATTTTCAGTTAGTCCAAACTAATGAAATTATACATCCTTGACTAATTAGCCATCTAAACCAGTGTGCTTGATGGTGGAGAGGCATTCTCTGGGTAATATAGTACCCTTGTCGTTTGGGGAATACCATGAGAATTGAGAAATACCTGGGAACAGTGGGGAAGCTGTTCTATCCCTCCAACCATTTAAGGATTCCTGAAATTTTAATCTTATTTCTTAGAGTTAAGGTACTACTACCATTTAAAATACGAATAATCTGGAGGAAATAGTAGCACATTAAAACTTATTAAACATCATGAATTTGATGATAATTAGTTTCTCACTATGTAGGGCACTACTTAACATTTAATAGCCATCATAGCTAACAGGAAGCAGTTTTTTCTTAAAGGGATGAAGAAGAGTATAGATAAGACTTAGAACATTGGTCTTCAAAGTAGTATCAAGGACTCCTGGGGGCAGTGAACTGATTCATAGGTGGTGGTGGGAGTGGCATAGACTGACCCCAAAATGTATATAATCAACCAACTATATGGTGGAGACATGGATCTCATCCCCATTTCCATAATCAACTATGTCTCCAAAATAACCACACTGCACTTTAATCTACCAATCTTTTCTATGTTGCCCCCACTAACCCCTGTGAAAGCTACCAACTTTCCTTTTCTAAGCAGAATAAATGTATCTCACTAAGGAAATTTTAACGTGACTACTACCTGGCATCTATTAGCACTTCTGAGCTCATAGGATTGTTATGAAGAAAGCAGAATGTAAACCTTAAATAGTTCACTAAAAGAGCATCACTATTATGCTTCATCATATTGAAAAAAATATCTCAAATTATCTACCTTTTGGACATATACACATTTCCTTGGCGATGTCTTTTATAACAATTTGTACACACAATTCATCATTGGTAATGAACTACATTAAATGTTGTGTACCGCATTCATACAACATTCCCATGTGTGGTCCTGAGTGTGGATTGTGGACTTGTTACTAAACTATTTGTACCTTTTTTTTTTGCTCTGCTTTCAAATCACTTAAGAACTGTCACATAGATACAACCCAAACCACCTCTTCAATTTGTTTGAGTCGTGTGGGCTACACATGGAAAAAGTCTCCAATGTCTGTATGTGTTGAATCACTAGAGTTCAGTCAGTTTTTCAGCAGAAATGAGAGCAATCAATATCACTGACTCATAAAGCCCTGACTGCTGACAGGTCTGGTGTTTATTAATAAATAGAAATACAAGAACAGTCTGTTTTGAAGCATGAACAATTTTGCCTGTAAAAATCAGAAATATTTGACATTTAGGGGAATCAAAATACTAGCAATTACTTAACAAAAATCACAGAAGAGTGAAGTTAAGTGCCAGTGTTTTTACTTTTAACTAGATATTCTTACCATCCTTGATTCTTTTTAAGCACTATTAAAGTTAATGATACTTAATCTTCTGAATATTGTTTATGACATATTTCTTAATTTGAAGATTAAAAAGTATCTCTTATTTTATGTATCATTAAAATTTCAACCAATATCCCTTCCACTTCCTAGAAAGCAATTCCATATAACAAACAATACTTTTAAAAAAGAAAAGAAAAAATAAGAGAAAGAAATTGTGAAGCTCACTAAAAGATCAAATGAAAAGTCTGAAAACATGCAATATATCATAATATACAATGAGCCTCCCATGTTTGAAAAGAAGTGGGATGTAAGTGTCGCTAATATCTCTTCAATTCCATTTTGTAATTTTGCAGGTGTTTTGTGATTGTGTACTTTTAATTGTTTTATGGTTGTTTTTTCCATTTACATTGTTGTATTTATTGTGTATAATACATTCTTGACTCTGCTTGCTTTACTCAGTAACTGCTCATGCAGGTCTTTCCATCTTTCTCTGTTCTGCACATTTACATTTCTTTCTGCATGGCAATGTTCCACTACGTTCATATACCACAATTTCTTTAGTCATTGCCACATCAAAAGGTGTCTACTTTGTTTCTAATTCATTGTTTACACAAAAAATGTTATAAATATTTTGGTATATATGGAGAATTCCTTCTTATATTTGCCTTCTTTGAGTCATAAGCCTAGTAATGACATCTGTGATTCAATGGGCATCTATATTTTATTAATTTTATTTGTGTAATTTCAAATTACTTTGCAAAATGATTGTACTAATTAATACCTCAAACAATAGTGCCGTAATGTGCCAACCTAAAAACCCTCCCAACATTTAGTATATCTTTCTGTCCTCATTTTTTAGTGTTATGTATGCAGGGCAACATTTCAAAGTGATTTTGATTTGTTTTTTTCTCATTTTTGGTGGTTTGGCATATTTAATACTTTTTGTTATTTTAGGAAAATTCTTCCTATCTTTAACCACTTATCAATTGAATCAAAATGGCTTTTGGTCTTGTATGGCATTTGTTTTTAAAAATTAAACTTATGGTTTCAATATTTTATAGAAAATTCACCCTTCTGCTTCCCCTAAATCTATTTCTCTCCTCCTCCCTCAAGCCAAACATGGAGGAAATCCATGGTCGCTTTAGAATTACATACCTCAGAAAACTTGATCAGTTGACTCTACAAGAATGTGTAGGTGACATTTTGAAAAATAGTGGGAGAAAACTCAGAGGAAATTTTCCCAGTTGCCTCTAGTTCAGGGATTTCTACCATCTCTCCTTCCCTGAAACTTATTTTTTGAGGAGTAATACTTCTTTCTTGCAGGACAGAGAATAAATCCAATCTTATTTTCAACAATCTGAAAAAAGCAATCATCCCTGTACACCTAGTTGTTGTTGCTGCTGTTTTCCTCCAAGCCAAATGAGATTATTTATTAAATATTATTTATATCTTAAGAAATTCACTGCAGAATTCTGGACTCCATTTTCTGGACATGTATTAGCTTGTTTAGGTTTATAGTTAAAGCAAGACTCATACATACGAATAGAGTGTATCCTAAATGTCTCATACAATTCATCATTATTAATGTTGAAGACTGCACTAAAATTTTTGCAACAGCCTTATATAATGCCCCAGATATGACTTCATTAGAATAAGGTAGAGTATAAATTGCCATGTTACTTGCCGTAGATTTTTACTCTTTTTGTCCAGATCCATCATCATATTTGGCAAACAAACCCAACTGCAGATTATCTATGTGGGTCAACAATTTTTCTCTAAAATTTATCCTTGATATTACCCACTACAATATTAATTTTCTTTCTCAGACTTGTGATTTGAATACAACTATGACCTTTTTTAGTTTAAAGAACATGAGACTTTAAGTCTTAAGACTTGAGTCAGAATCTCAACTCTGCTACTTTTGAAGTGTTTAAACTTAACCAAATTATTTCCCTGGGTTTCAGTTTCCTGCTTGGAAAATATTAAAACATTACAGAAATATCAGCTGTCATTACAGGTTTACATTGGACTAGTATGGTGATTAAAAAAGATTCAGGAGGAGCCAAGATGGCAGAGTAGAAAGACTCACATATGCTAGCTCCGAACCCACAGCCTATATATTTTCTGCAAAAAGGACTCCCCACAAATTCTGGAGCACTGCAAGGCATGTAGAAACACAGTGGAAAAGATTTCTGTTCCAGAGAGCCCTGGAGAGCCATCCCCAGGGGTCCATCACGCTCCAGAAAGCAGAGCCCACCCCTGAGCTGCCCTGGCCGTGCAGCCCCAGAGGAGCAGATCCGAGCAGGCTTCAGGGACGGAATCTCTGGTGGCCACAAAGGTCCCTCCACCCACAGGCACCACAGGTCAGTGAGAGAGACGTCTGGGCTGGCCAAGAGGGGAGCAGGGTGTCTCTGTGACTCGGGCCCCTTCAGGAGGCAGTGGCAGAGGCAGCAGCAGAGGCAGTGACAGAGGCAGCGGCAGAGGCAGTGCCCGGGACTCCCAGAGCAGCAAGCAGAAGTTCAGATCCATTATTGAAGGTCTCTGCATAAACCCCCTGAGGGAACTGAGCCTGGGAGGCGGCCCTGCCCCCACGTGAGCACCAGAACTTAAGCTCACATTGAATAGCAGCCATACCTGCTGCAGAAAGCCCATTTGAATCTCAGACCCCAAGCACTAGCTTGGCGGATCTAGGTGGGAGTGGATAGGAATTTCAGAAGTCAAGTAACTGGCTGGGAAAATGCCCAGAAAAGGGAAGAAAAATAAGACTATAGAAAGCTACTTTAATGGGGTACAAATGTTCCCACCTTTCAATTCTGATGACGAGGAACTATTTTTACCATCAGGGAAAGAGGTGGAGGTCGGGGCCTCTGTATCCAAGACATCCCAGGTGGATGTCCGGTGGGCTCAGGTCATGGAAGACCTCAAAAAGGATTTTGAAAATCAAGTTAGACAGGTGGAGGAAAAACTGGGAAGAGAAATGAGAGAGATGGAAGAAAAGCATGAAAAACGGGTCAATACTTTGGTAAAGGAGACCCCAAAAAATGCTGAAGAAAATAACACCTTGAAAAATAGGCTCACTCAATTGGCAAAAGAGGTTCAAAAAGCCAATGAGGAGAAGAATGCTTTCAAAAGCAGAATTAGCCAAATGGAAAAAGAGGTTCAAAAGCTGACTGAAGAGAATAGTTCTCTCAAAATTAGAATGGAACAGATGGAAGCTAATGACTTTTTGAGAAATCAAGAAATCACAAAAAAAAAACAAAAAAAAACAAATGAATGAAAAAATGGAACATAATGTGAAATATCTCATTGGAAAAACAACTGACCTGGAAAATAGAGCCAGGAGAGACAATTTAAAAATTATGGGACTGCCTGAAAGCCATGATCAAAAAAAGAGCCTAGACATCATCTTCCATGAAATTATCGAGGAAAACTGCCCTGATATTCTACAACCAGAGGGCAAAATAAGTACTGAAGGAATCCATTGATCATCACCTGAAAGAGATACAAAAAGAGAAACTCCTAGGAACATTGTGGCCAAATTCCAGAATTCCCAGGTTAAGGAGAAAATATTGCAAGCAGCTAGAAAGAAAGAATTCCAGTATTGTGGAAATACAATCAGGATAACTCAAGATCTAGCAGTTTCTACATTAAGGGATCGAAGGGCATGGAATAGGATATTGCAGAAGTCAAAGGAACTAGGATTCAAACCAAGAATCACCTACCCAGCAAAACTGAGTATAATACTTCAGGGGAAAATATGGTCTTTCAATGAAACAGAGGACTTTCAATCATTCTTGATGAAAAGACCAGAGCTGAAAAGAAAATTTGACTTTCAAACACAAGAATGAGAAGAAGCATGAAAAAGTAAACAGCAAAGAGAGTCATGAGGGACTTACCAAAAGTGAACTGTTTACATTCCTACATGGAAAGTCAATATTTGTAACTCTTAAAACTTTTCAGTATCTGGGTAGTTGGTGGGACCACAGACACACACACACACACACACATACATGCGTGCATGCACACACACATAAACACATGCATGCACATACAGAGATAGAGAGCACAGAGTGAATTGAATAGGATGGGACCATATATTAAAAGAAATTAAGGTAAATGGTGAGAGAGAAATGTAGTGGGAGGAAAGAGGGTGAAATGGAATAGGGTAAATTATATCTCATTCACAAGGCAAGCAGGAGACTTTTTAGTGGAGGGAAAAAGAGGAGAGCTGAGAAAAAAACAAGAAGTTTACCCTCATCACATTCGACTAAAGGAAGGAATAAAATGCACACTCATTTTGGTATGAAAATCTATCTTACAATACAGGGAAGTTGGGGAGAAGGAGATAAGCAAGGTGGGGCGGATGATGGAAGGGAGGGCAATGAGAGGAGGGAGCAATTTGAAGTCAACACTCTTGGGGAGGGACAGGATCAAAAGACAGAATAGAAACAATGGGGGGCAGGATAGGATGGAGGGAAATACAGTTGGTCTTACACAACACGACTATTATGGAAGTCATTTGCAACACTACACAGATATGGCCCATATTGAATTGCCTGCCTTCCCAAAGGGAATGGGTGGGGAGGGAGGTATGGGGAGAATTTGGAACTCAAAGTTTTAGGAACAACTGTTTAGTATTGTTGTTTCTACTAGGAAATAAGAAATACAGTTAATGGGGAATAGAAAGTCATCTGGCCCTACAGGACAAAAGAGAAGATGGGGACAGGAGAAGGGAGGGATGACAGAAGAGAGGGCAGATTGGAGATAGGGAAAATTAGATTGCTTGGGGTATTGGGGTGAGGGGAGGGATAACAGGGGAGAAAATTTGGAACCCAAAATTTTGTGAAAATGAATGTAAAAAATTAAAGAAATAAATTTATATTAAAAAAAAGATTCAGGAGATATAATTTCAAACAATTATTTTATTAATAATGTCATCATTTTGACAAAAAATAGCAATCTGCAATGTTAGATTGGCAAACAATTGATGAGAAAAAGAGTATTACAATGAGGGATCAGACCTGAGCTTTGATTAAGTAATTTACTTCTTATGTTAACCCCAGCTCTGGGCAATCTATTCAAAGAATTTGGGGTGTAGGATTTGTTGAGGGAGGAGAAGAACCTTCAGTGTGATGGTTTCTGAACCCTTTGGGGTCTCCTTCCACATTTCGTGTTCACTTGTTCCACCCAGCTCTCACCTGTGGCTCCAAGAAGCTGCAGCATGTGCAGCAGCCACACCCAGGTAAACCATTTCAGGACATGGACCAAACCAGGTTGGAGGTAACCAAGGGATCTCAAACTCACTGGTGAGTTGGGGGCTGTCTACCCCAAGCATGTGAAGACTTCCTCTGGTGGAATAGGCAGATGAGGACAATTTGTTCCAATGGCCATGAAGGCAGCTGAAGCAGGAGATGTGGAGTGCTTAGAGCTTTGGTAGGCAAAGATGCCAAGATCATACACTGCATCCTGGGTCATCACCAACCCATCTTGACTCTGTCCTGCCACTGGACTATGATGACTTTGGAGGAGAGAGTGAGGTTAATAACTTCATGAAATTCTGCCTCACTTAAATTCAATTTACACACTTATCAAAAGACATCACCCATACAATTTTATTATCATGCCTCAAAGTCCTGTGGTGACAGGCAAATGATGAAGCATCAGGTGTAGATATACTGGAAGCTGTAGTCACAACCTTCCACACATGACCCAGGCCATAGGGTCATTTCTCACTGGAAGCAGCAGTGGAACTTGTCAGACCCCTGGATGTCTGAGCAGCTTGTTTAAGGATCGTACTGCTCACCTCCTGGTGTGAAGGGGGCTAACAAAGTTGTCCTAAACATTGTCTGCTTACCCAACTCTGGCTTGATTACAGCAGCAAGTGGGAAATCCTACTTCTGCAGTAGAAACATACAAAAAAATGTACACACACATCTCCAAAAATGATTCCACTCACCATCATACATAGAATGTGCACAGACTTACGGACAACACAAAATCCAGTACACCTGAAAGACAACCTGCTCTTGTTGCAAGAGAACTCAACACGTATCATATCCAAATAGTAGCCCTGAGTGAAACAAGGTTTGCAAAGGAAGACCAGATTACTGAAGTTGGAGCTGGATACACATTGTTCTGAGACTATTTTATGGACAACTCACATGGGGCCGGTGATCACATGGCAGTCAGAAGAAGGGATACTAGGACACTCTCAAGGTCTCTTGCAAGAATTTGGGATTTGACTATGCGACATGGGAGACACTGGCACAGTATGGCATGCTCACATCAGAAAAGGTGCTGTGCTCTACCAGCAAAGCATAATTGAGACAGCACGAAGTAAATGTAGAATACACAAATTTGGAGTAACCACCCCAAATGTTCACATGGACTATTTGTGCCCAACCTGTGGTAGAGTTCCTATTAGTCTGATCAGACACAGTTGGACACAATAAAACTTCACTTTATCATGGTGATGTCATTTTGATCCTCTTGGAAAATGAAGAATAACCACCAATCAGCAACCATCAAAGAATTTATGCCCCACCCAAACCTGAATAGACTGTAATAGCTCCCCTACTTGAGTAGTGTCTGAAGAAGAAAGTTAGTCCCATCTCATTAACAACAATATCCTTCAAGAGATCAAACATCTAAAATCAAGAGGTGAGAAAACAGAAAGGGGGTGATTCTGGATCTCCCTAAATCTTTGGTTATTAATAATAATTTCCCTCAGCCAGTAATTTTCATTTTGTCATCCATTTTTGATCCAATGTAGAATCCAATTCGATCCAAATAGTCCGTTCAAGAACAACTACCTACACTGTAAGACCATACAGATTTCTATATTTCTCACAAGATATGAGAGTCTGTGTAAAATTCTTCCCTCATCCAATCTTGAACATAGTGGATACTTAAATGTTAGACTGAAATGTTGATATTCTATATCTGTAACATTTGCTCAATTCAGTTATATAGCTCCCCTGTCACAAAAGGAAATGAGTAACCCTGGTCAAGAGTCTTACTAAAGTCTGTCTTGCTCTTTTTATTTTCTTGAGTTCCTGAGGCATCTGAGGCATCTTGGTTTGATTGTTTTTCCCTTGCTGAGATTTTGCTTCCAGATAAGAGAATGGAATCTCATATAAGCATGTGTCCTAATTATGAGTCTCTTCAAGAGGATGAATCATACTGTGCTTTTTTTGGTGGATATCACTTCCATTAGTGTTGTTTATCTTGTCACATCAGGTGACACCCATCTGGTTCACACAAACTTTTCCCACTGTGTTTATTTGGAAGGGAGTGGAAAAGGAAGTGTAAACAGCCAGCTGACCTAGAATTTATTTTAAAAAAAGCCTCTTTTCATATATTTCCTTGCATGTAACACAAAACAATAGCTCTGTACTATTAACTTTGATATGCATGGGATTTCACTAATGGACATGTCTCCTCTAGCAACCCACCCACATTTTCTCATCCCTTGTGAATCTAGTTCAAGAGAGGAGCAGGCCCATCATGCTTTGACCCATGCTCTCATTTTCTTCCTATTGTATCAGTAACAATGAAACCCATGAATTTACTTTAGCTTATTATTCACTGTGACTAGTCCATCTCCTCTAGTCACATATTGCTTTAATGTCATCCTGGCCTTCCACTTCTCCTGAACAATTTGTCATTGCTAATAAGTTTCAGATTACTCACACCCACCATGCACCCCTCCCTTCATTGCTCTTTCAATGACCTACAACTTCAAATTGTCAGCGAATTTGCTTGTCTTCAAACATACAGCATCAAAGGGGAAAAATACTGATGTTAAAAAGATAGGTGTTTGTAATGATCCTAAGATCATTAAAAATACTGCACAACTTCCCAAATGGCATCTGGATCACTCTCCTGTATTGAATTCTAGGTTTACTTCATTATCTAACTGTATTTTCTGTTCAAGATATATTTACTGATGGAACAACTGTATGGATTTTTCCTCCAATTTCATATCATAATATGGAAAACAAACACCCTTAACCCACTTACATTTCCTTTTCTTCATTTTGTATAGTGTAGCTGGACTGCATCTGCAGCTCTATCTGGTTTCAATTCCACAGAACAAAATGTTCCTCCCAGGATAATCTAATCTCATCACTTCTCCGGAGGCATTGTATCAAACTTCTTCCAAAGTCTTTCTTTCTAGAGAGCGGACACTGGACTCCCAACTCCCTCCACTTTGCATCTTTAACTCTGCCTAATTACAATTCCATGGAATAAGATTCCCCAGGACCAGGTAACCACGGCTATTCTCCCACACATTTCCAGACTCCTTTTGTGTGCTGTCTTCCCCCATGAGTTTGCAAGTTTCTTGAGAGTATCATCTTTTCAAAATTTGTATCCCCAGTGCTTAGCTCAGTGCCTGACATAAAGTAGGTCATTAATGAATATTTGTTGAATGGAAAGAATTTGAACTTCGTTTTGAGAACTGCAAGTATTCTTAAACTTGATGCAATCCTCACAGCATCATTTGCAAACAAGTGCAGATGGAGGACTTTACCACCTATAGGCATCATTCTTCTACTTAGACTTTATATTGCTCACTCTCCCTGACAGTGTCAAACACTTTGTTGCAGATAACTTTGCATTTTTTCGTTACTTTAATTACTCCTTCTAAGTGCAATCCAGACATCAAGATACCTCATTAGAGTCATGAGAACACTGATAGAAGTAGACTCACAGAATTCCAGAATATTAGAGCTGAAGAAAAATTTAGAATCCTTTAACATCATCACTTCTTGTTATAGAAAGGAAAACTGAGACCCAGAGAAAAGAAATAATTACCCCAAAGAAGTCCAGGTTGCTTGATTGTAAACCCAGGTTTCAGGGGTTTGCTTTGTTTTGTTGCTACATGACACTCACTGCCTACATACCCTGCTAATTATAGCATTTCATTAGGGAATATTAAATGTAACACCTCGGGGTATCATCTAATTCATATGTTGATTCTACCAGACAAGGTTATGCCGGTTCTAAGGTACTCTGGGCCCATAAATATAATTTTTAAAACTGAACCAATGCATTTATTTCTTTTTTATTTTAGCAAAAAGATATATTTCATTCAAAGAAAAAGTATTTAGTGAAATAATTTAGTAAAAAAAGCAGCAATGAAGCTTTTTTCATACCCAACCAACACATGGAATGTTAGCGTGACAAGTAGATCTATTTAATAAATATGTGGGGGAGAATATATCTACTCTAATGGTCAGGATACATGTTTGGAAAGCCATACACACAAAGAGCTTGAGTGGTACATTTTTTTTAAAACAAAAATATGTCACTAAGACCTTCATTAAGGTACAGCCATGTCGTTGATAGGGCAGCTAGATGGTGCAGTCGATAGAATGCCAGACCTGGAGTCAAGAGGACTCATCTTCCTGAATTCAGATTTGGCCACTGACCCTAGCTATGTGACCTTGGGCAAGTTACCAAATCCTGCTTGAGTTTCCTCATCTGTAAGATGGGCTGGAGAAGAAATGGCAAACCATTCCATTGTCTTTGCCAACAAAACTTCAAAAAGTAATCCTGAAAAGTCAGGCACAACTGAAAGAGGATCCAGCAGCAACAACGAATGTAGCTATTACATATGACAAGGCTAGGGTAGGGAAAATATCTGACCAAAACACACATGCAGCTAACTTACGCTTCTGATGCTGCATGGCCAAGCATATCTTCTGAGGAAGTCATTCTACTTCTCGCCACTATTCTCAAATGGTATACAGTCTCTGTAGTGACCTCTGTTGAGAATAGGGTCTCACATTGCTACTTTTTAATGATACTCTAGTTTTCCTGTGCATACCACTGTTGAGTAGTATTATAGACTGAATTCTGGTCACTGCCAGGAATACCTACACTGGGCATAAGGTTGGGAACTTCTCCATAAACAGCTTTTGACTTCAGTTCAAATCTTTATAAGAGTAGTTAACTCCTCCCCATAAGAGGAAGAGTGGGATACTGTCTATCATTTACTTTAGGGCCAGGGGTGGAGGACCTGTGGTCTTGAGGACACATGTGACCTTCTTTTAGTGTGGTTCTTTAGTTGAACCCAAACTACACGGAACAAATCCAGGGAAGTTTGATTGTGAAGTTTGGATTCAATCAAAAGGCCACACTGGAGGATCTAGAAGGTCACATGTGGCCTGGAGGCCCTGAGTTCCCCACTCCTGGTTTAGGCCCAGAGTTTTTCACTAGGAGTCATCTAGATGAACACAACAATACATAGGCCAGAAAAAACAAACAAACATAATATGCTCCAGGGCTTTTTCACCCCAAGGAAGGATTGTCACTTCATAGAGTCCTGCCTATAGTGTGATCTTCCATTCTGAAGAAGAGTGGTTTTTCCTCCAGAAGCCAAGCTCTTTGGAAAGCAGAGAATTCTCTGTTAATTGGCTCTTTACATCTCTTTTTGGCAGTTAAGTTCATGTTTACTCAGTACAGGGGTTCTGTGCAATTCCTCTGAAATGATTAGATGTTTTTCCCTTCTGGTATCTGGTTTAATTTACAATGATTCATCTGCCTCCAGGACAAAATAAATTTTGCTAACGCAAACTGCCAAGGGCTTTCTGGATTCCACCTTGACTCCGCAAATTACTTCTTCTCCCCCTCCACAGACTGTATTTTCTTAAATCACAAGATTCTTTCAGTTTCTCAAGAAACATGAATGTGTGTGTTTGAGGGAGTTGGGGGGCAAAGGAAAGAATCTAAGTCCAAGGCTTAAGGACATTGTCTTCCTCAAGACTAGCCACTTTTCTATATTTTACTGGAAGCTCTGATTTGTTTTGACCAAAATAACAAAAGGTTAATTTAGGTCTCATGGTGGGAGGTTTTACCATCACAAAGTAAGTTAGGACCTAGAAGAATCACATTTAATAAATTCTAGTTAGTTGAAAAAAAATTGTGACACTATAAGCATGTGATTACCAGACTTCAGAAAATCAGGGACTGATGGAGTTCGGATGAGAAGTCAATATATTTATGGGCAAATGCTAAGAAACTGATAGACATTAAGATCAAGATGCATGAAAGTAGATGGATGCAAGAATACAGTACAATAAGATCAAAGAAGGGTTCAGGGACTAGAGTAAGCGTCCTGGGATGTAGACTTACCTCTAATCACAGGGAAGGAGGAAAGAGTGGGTGATGTTGCTCAAGATTTTTTGAGAACTAAAAGGATAACAGTCGAGGTTTCTTCCATTACAGAGCCTCACTCTTCTGCATGGTAGATGAGAACAATGTGTTCCAATGGTCATGAAGGCAGCTAAAGCAGCCATTGTGGAGTGTTTAGAGTATGGTCAGACATTGAATACATCAAGGTCAGCTACTATCTCCCAAACCACCGCCAGTCATCTTTATTTTTATCTTGTCACTGGAGGTTGACTACTCTGGAGGAGAGAGTGAGGCTGACAACTTTATGTAACTGCCTCACTTAAATCCAATTCATGCAATAGTCAAGAGATCACTCTGAGAAGTCATTGGTCCTCTTTGAAAACAAAGGACAAACAAAAAAAGCAAATCTTCTGAGTGAACTGGGAAGCTGTCACCTATTATATGTTTGGAGATGGATTTATTGGTGTGCAATACTGTACTTGAAGAAGCTCTTGACTTGTATTCAGAGAACTTAGTTTGAGTCTTGAATTTTACTTAGGATGTATCATTGGGTAAGGCAGTTCTCTTTACTTCAATTTCCATTTGTAAAAATAGTGGTTTGGGTTATGGAACCAATAGAACCCCTTTCAGAATGCAAATTATGTGATTCAGATTCTATAGGGATGATTTTTTATGTTTATAAAGTTATCTTCATCTATCACAGAAAAATATTCATTATACAATTATTCTTAGCATTCACAATCCCACACAATAAACATGAAAAGCTAGAGATTTATTAATAGTGAATATGATAATCATATAATTTTAGAACTATGAGAAATATTAAAGATGATTTAGCACAACGAGCCATTTTAGAAATGGGGAAACTGAGACCTAGAGAGAAATTATTCACTCAAGATTATATAACCAGTTAAAATGTTGACACAGACTATTTGTGCTGACCTGTAGTAGAGCATTCTGAGCTTGCATTGGTCTGATCAGCCACAGTCAGACACATTGAAACTTGACTCTAGCATAATGATGTCATTTTGGTCCTCTTTAAAAATGAAGGACAACACCCACCATATAGTTAATATCATATTTTGAACCTGAAGACAGACCTTTTTATTCTGAATCCACTTCTTTTTGCAACACGTGTGTGTGCATGTGTGTGTGTGTGTGTGTAAATTTCTTGACTATCATTCCAGTGTTCTTTCTAACATAGTGCACTGTGCCACCATTTATTAGATATGTCATCTTGTGCAAATTATTTGATGTCTTGGGTCTCCATGCCTCTCAGTTTCCTCATCCAAAAAATGGAGAGAATGACATTTGTTTTACTTTCCTTGGAGGGCTATTTTAAGGATTCAATAAGATAATGCCTGTGAAAGCACATTGTCACCCCTATGCATTATGATAATATAAGCAATTGTTAGAATTATATTTGAATGTAACTTCTAAAAAAGATTAAAGCTACCAGTAATGTTGAAGTAGCACACAACAGCCAAATAACCAAGTGCTTTTCATATCTGAATTTAGCATAAATTTCTAATAACCTTGGCAGGAAAGAACAAGTGAATGTGAGATAGATGAGAGTCCCAAGACGCACATCAAAATTCTGAGGTCCTAGGGTATGTTGCTTGCCGTGGAAGAAATTCAAAGATAGATTTCTGACTGACAAACTAATAACCTGAGAGAATAAAATGAAAGATAGACAAATACACATAGAAAGAGGCATACACATATTGATTCATTATTCAATTTGGAAAAAAATAGATTACAAACATGCATACATATACACATGCACATAGAGCACAATGCACATATATAGGATAACTTCAAGGATAATTTTAAAGATATGAATTTTCAAAATATTATATATACATATACAAATACATACCTGTATATATACATTTATATAAAAGTCAGTGAATTTATATATATATATATATGTTTATATATATGTTTACATAAAATAAATATAAGGTAATTTTTGAGGGAGTGCAGAACTAGCTCAAGGGAGGATCAAAAAAGGGTTTATTAATCTATTCCTATTCCTAGGTGAACTTGATTGTTCCCTGAAAGACAGCTCTGTGGTACTCCATGTAAGCAAGGAGACAAAAGGGAGAGGGAGGAAGACAGAGAGAGAGAGAGACAGAGAGAGACTGAGAGATGGGAGAGGAGAAGGAAAGGCATGAACTTTGAATTTCCAGTGGGAGTGTCCCAGATTCATACGTATGCAAGGAAGTGCCAACAAGTTACATTTCTCTTTAACTCCAGAATCAGAAATTCCAGAGATTGCTAAGAAAGCATTGATAGTGTGAGATCAGCTTCTCCTTCACCGAGCAAAAATTTCATGTTGCTGCCTAGTCACAGAGCTCTTTTACTCTCCTAAACTAATCTGTTTGGTTTATTTGATTAACATTTTACTGTTTACATTGATAAACATACTTTTTGGTGGGAGGGTAGCTATGATTGCCCAAAGGTTATCATCCCAGAAGTAAGAAGTGGACTTACTTCTTCATTCTCTCAAGAGACTAGAGAAAGTAGCTTCTATCCTGAACCACTCTGCTCCCCCTGGAAAAAAAAAGAAAAGGAAAGAATCATATCTTTAGAATCAGGTATCTGATAACTGTAGTTATAACTTGAAACCCAGTATCTCTTTTGAAGAAAGGAGACAGAGGAATTGATTTCCTATCCACAGATATCTTCCTACTTTCTACAAAAGAGAATTTCACCATCATAAGATATGTAGTTAGTAATTTAAGATCTATCTAGAGGTTATATATGTAGACTTTCTGGGTCTATATTAAGTGGTCAGATTGCTTTTTTTAAATTTCTTTTTTTTATTTTGTTTTCAGTGTTTTAAACTCACTTCCATAAAACTTAGATTTTTCCCCCTCCCTCCCCCTCCTTCCCCCCTCATTCTCCCCTCTCTCTCTGAGAGGGCATACAATTTTATATAGGTTCTACACATACATTCCTATTAAATACATTTTCACCTTAGTCATGTTGCATAGAAGAATTAAAATGAGTGGAAAAAATCATAAAACAAACCAAAGTATAATACAAAAAAAAATGATCTGCTATATTTTGAGATCTAATTACATAGTTCTTTCTCTAGATATGGAAGGCATTTTGTCTTAAGAGACCATTGGGGATCTTTTGAGTCCTTGGATTGCAATGAAGTTCTAAGTCTACCATAAAAAATCCTCACACACTGTGGTTATTGCTGTGTACCAAAGTTCTCCTAGTTCTGCTTCTTTTGCTCAGCGTCAGCTCATATAAGTCTTTCCAAGCCTCTCTGAAGTCTTTCTGTTTATCATTTCTTATAGTACAATAGTATCCCATTATCTTTATATAGCACAGTTTATTCAGCCATTCTCCAATTGATGGACATCCCTTGGATTTCCAGTTTTAGACTACCACAAAAGTATTGCTATAAATGTTTGCATACATGTGGTCCCCTTTCACATTTTTATGATCTCTTGGGGGATACAGTCCCCCAAGTAGTATTGCTGGGTCAAAGGGTATGCACATATTTGTAGCCCTTTGGGCATTGTTCCAAATTGCTCTCCAGAATGACCGGATCAACTCACAGCTCCACCAACAATGAGTTAGTGTTACAACTTTCCCACATCTTCTCCAACATTTATCATCATCCTGTTTTGTTATGTTAGCCAATCTGATAGGTGTGATGTGGCATTTCAGATTTGTTTTGATTTTTATCTCTCTAATTGATTGTGATTTAGAGCATTTTTTCATATGACTATAGATTGTTTTAATTTCTTCCTCTGAAAACTGCCTGTTCATATCCTTTGACCATTTATCAATTGGGGAATGACTTGTGTTCTTGTACATTTGGCTTAGTTCTCTATATATATTTTAGAAATGAGTCCTTTATCACAGACACTAGTTGTAAAAATTCTTTCCCAGTTTTCTACTTCTCTCCTAATCTGGGTTGCACTGGGTTTGTTTGTAGAAAAAACTTTTCAATTTAATGTAATCAAAATTATCCATTTTGCACTTCATAATATTTTCTATCTCTTGTCTAGTCAGTTAACTTTTGCATCTCATTTTCTATCTGTCCAATTGTTCCTTTTAAGAAGCTGTTCTCACCAGTTACATTTTGTTCTTTCTTTTCCATTTGTCCAATTTTCCTTTTTGAGGAGCTGTTCTCTTCATTGAATGCTTCTTATTTTTTAAAATAATTGGCCAGTTTTTCTTCTATTTCTCTAATTTGGGTTTTAAAATCCTTCCAGAGCTCTTCCAAGAAGACTCTTTGTGCTTCAGACCAGTTCATATTCTCTTCTGAAGTTTCAGATGGGAGTACAGTCTCAATACTCACCTCTTTGGTATTTTGTTTTGGTCCTTGTCCCCATAGAAAAATTCTATGCTCTTTCCTTTTCAGCTTTACTTCTTACTCATGATAATAACCCTTTTCCTGGCTTTTAAAGTTGATCTCTGTGTCTGTGGCACAGGGAGCTTTGTCCCACAGTTCTTGTGCCTAAAACTTGAGGCTTTGTGTGTTGTGGCCTCCGATTCTTTCAGCTGGAAAACAAAATGCTGCAGCTTGCCTGGTACTGAGCTTGCTGGTGTTTGAAAGCGAAGGACAGGTGAGGTCTTTTTGGGTTTTTCCCATAGTTACCCTGGAGCTAGCACATAAAGTGTGGGGGAGGGGAGGTCTGGAAGCCAGAGTCTCCTCTGCTGAGCTAGAGCATAGCAAGCTCAGCTGTCTGCACTGGTATCTTCCTGATTCCATTGGGTTTCTGAGGTATTCCTGGAGTCTTGGTGTTGGCAGTTGCTGACTTCACCCCCTTGGGTTTCACAATCTTCTCCAGGTTTGTTGAAGTGGGGCTGTCTGGGACAACTCTGATCCTACACTGGTCTCCTTTGACCACAACAAGAAGAATCCTCTTTAGCAATCTTTCTAGCCTCCTGGGCTGAGAGTCTGTTTAACCCTCCTGCTGCTTCCCTTGTTCCAGGGTTTTTCTGAGAGAGATATTCTCTGGGTTTGACACTGTCGACAAAGAGAAGGAGACAGCAATTGCCATTCATTCTGCCATCTTGCCTCCCAGAACCATTAAGGTAAAATTGCTTCTTATAGAAAAGAACATTCAGTAAACCACAGTGAATTTAGCGTCAGAAGCAATCAAAAGGCACAAAATTTCCTAAGCATGGAATTGATATGGTCAGAACTACTTACAGGAAAATAATTTTAAGAACTATGTGGTAGATGAATTTGACTAAGGAAATACTTGAGGAAGGGAAACAATTTGAAGACTTTTACGTGTTCAGGTGACAGGCAATAAGATTCTGAGATAAGGTTGTGACTATGTGTGTAGAGAGAGATACAATATAGTGAAGAGTCAAGAAAAACGTCAGGGTGGAGAACCAGTTTGACTGGAAAGATTGTGGTGCTTTCAGCAGAAATAAGGACATTGGGAGATGTAAGATTTTTCACCTTGTGCAGAGTGGGGACAAAGTAATGAATTTGTTATAGAAGTGTTGAGTTTGAGGTGCCAATGGTAATGTACTTTGAAATGCCCCAAAGTAATCAGCAATTTAAAACTGAAGCTTGGGCTAGACACTTGGGTTAAGTGTGTGTGTGTGTGTGTGTGTGTGTGTGTGTGTGTGTGTGTACAGATACAATTGTCCCTTGCATATCATAGGAGTTAGGAGTATGATCCAGAAAATCCATGTAAACTTTTTTTGCCCTCCTCATACCAGAGAACTCTGATTTTTTTTTTCTTTTATGGGGTGTTTATAGTATCTTATAATAGAAGTTGGATTAAGCAGTTGATCCTAAGTTCTATGTCACTTGCAGCTTCCTCAAAACTCCCACAAAATTCAATTTCTAATGGCCACCCATGATATATCGAAACCTCAATGGGGAAATTTGTGATATGGAAGGCATAACTGTATACATATACACAAAGTGAGGAAAACATTATTTTATCCTTTATTAATATTGTTTGAAACTACCTTGATGTTCTAGAAAATTTTCTATTCCCAAGCTTATAGTAGAGATCAGGCTGACTTCAGAGATGGTCCTGGAAAGCCAGATGACTGCAAGAAATGCTTAGATGTGAGGGCGGAACCAAGATGGCAGAATAGAAGGATGGCCCTGTTCTAACTTTCCCCTACAGGCCTAAAAATATCTGTGAAAATAATTCTAAACAAATTATAGAACAGTTGAAGCCACAAAATGACAGAATTAAACAGATTTCCAGGCTAAGATAACCTGGAAGGCTGACAGGAAAGGTCTATTACATGGGACTCAGAATGCAATGCAGCCCCCTGTGGGCTGGTTGGCAGGAACAGGACTGGAGCAGGCTTCAGGGTACTGAACCAGGGGCCCCTTCTGTTCTTTCCAGAAGACAGCATCAAAAGTCAGTAAGAAAACTCTTTCACCTGGGTGAGAAAGGAGCATAGTTTGGGCCCAGCCCCGTACCCAGGGCAGCAGCAGTCACTTTTGGAGGCTTCATTCTAAAGACCCTGGGGGAATTGAGTTGCTGATCTGTTGACCACTGGGTCCTGAGTGGAGGTCTTGGGGTAAGGAGGTGTGCTAGTGGAGGAGTTGGTGGTGGCTATGGAGAGGGAATCCTACTCACAATTCCAGGGCAGAAAAAAGTGCTTCTGGTTGCTCACAGACTAGAGTGTAGACCACCTTAGAGGAATTGAGAACTTAGAGGTCTCTAGAGATACTCAGAGAACAGCTGCACAAAATCTCTGAAGCCTAGAGGAGTATATCTTCCACTTAACAGAGGACTCAAAAGTCAAATAACTGGTTGTGAAAGGGCTCAAAAAGAAGAAAAAAATAAGACTATAGAAAGTTACTTTCTTGGTGAAATGATATTTTCTTCCATCCTTTTGGATGAGAAAGAGCAAAGCATACAATCACAGGAAGGCAGCAAGGTCAGGGCTCCTACATGCAAAGCCTCAAAAATAATATACAATGGTTTTAGGCCATGGAAGAGCTCAAAAAGGATTCTGAAAATCACGTGAGAGAGGTGGAGGACAAATTGGGAAGAGAAATCAGAGTCATGCAAGAAAATCTTGAAAAGTGAGTCAACAGCTTGCTAAAGGAGGCCCAAAAAATGCTGAAAAAATACCACCTTTAAAAATAAACTAATCCACATGGCAAAAGAGGTCTGAAAAGCCAATGAAGAGAAGAATTTTTTAAAAACAGAATTGGTGAAATGGAGAGCCCATTGAGGGAGGAAATTACTGAAGGAGGAGCTTGCTTACAAGGAGTCTTGCTTGTAGGAAGATGTTTACATCTTTTGTTACTAAGGTAATTAGGTAATTAGGCATTGAGTTAAGAGGGTTGTGATGCCTTCTTGCTTCTGAAAGTATATATATATATATATATATATATATATATATATATATATATATATATACATATATATATTCTGAGCTTGGTATTTTTATTTGGAAGTTCGCTTATGAGAAGGACCTTTTTTTCCTCTGGATCAGATTCCATGGACGGGATTCAGGGTAGGCATTTGTTAAGAGCCCTCTGCCTACTCAGAAGTTTGTATTCTCCCATCGGGTCATGTATGTAGGTGGTTGTGTTACTTTGCTCAGACAGTAGGAGCCCTGTCTGATGATTTTTATGCTAATTTCTCTGCTTGTATTTTCTCTATTTCTATTTTCCCCACCTTCAGGGTGTTAAACTTTCCCCTGAATTCATGAATGACCAATATATGTTTAAAGGAGAATTGTGAACCCCTTTGAAGATATCTTTCCTTTATAAAGCAGATCCAAAAACCTGTGCTAACAGGTCATCTTGGGTATGTTATGTTGGTTGTTAACACAGCTGAGGTTTTGAGATGTAGGAAAGAAGTAGATGTTGTTTACAGTTTTATTTTCTCAATAAAGTCAGTCATTCAACAAGAATTTATTCAGTTACTACTACGAGCCAATCACTATTAACTGCTAGGCATGCAAAGCTAGAAAAAAAATCCTTACTCTTACAGAGCTCAGTCTAATGAGGTAGATGATATGCAAAGAACTACATACAAAAAACAACATCTATACACATACATATATGATAAATTGGGGAAAAGTCTCAGAGGGAAAGTGCAATAATAAAGGCTTCTTGCAGAAGATGATTTGAAAGAAACCAAGGCAACCAAGAGACAGAGATGAGAAGAGAGAACATTCTAGGAATAAGAGGCAGCTAGTGAAAATACCTTGATTCCAGAGAACATCTAGGAGGCCAGTGTCACTGGACTGCAAGATACGTGGAGGGGAATAAACCAAAAAAGGCTGGAAATGTAAGAAAGAGCCAAACTATGGATATGTATATTTAATACAATAGTTTTGTTTTGTTTTTCATGGGAAGAGGAGTTAAAGAGCTAGCAAAAGTGTGAGGTCCCTAAAGGCGGAGAGGAGATTTAATGTAAGAGGCTGCTATTTCTGTAATAGTCAAAGGACTTTTAGCCTAGTCACAGAATGCAAATCCAGACAAGTTTTGAAAATCTCACTTTAGCCATCAATGAGCTGTGGCAGGAGTTATGCACTTATGAATAGAATAATTATACAATTATGGTGTAATGGGATTAGATAAAAGATAAAAAGTGTTTATTATTTCTACTGAACTGATAGATCCCTCTATAGTTAATATAGAAGGCATTCAAAAGTTCTCCCAGGATTCAGAATTTTATCTAGGGTCACTAAGATGAAAACAAAACAAAACCTGAAGCCAAATTGAATCAAAGGTGATTTCAGCTCCAGATAAGTTAACTAGCTTTGGAGGGTCAATTAACTTTCTCAGAAAGCAAGAGACTTTCAGGTATAAGAAATTGTTGTAATGTGTTAGAAGGTAATATAATTTTGATTGAGAATCACACCAGATTATTCCAGCTTTTTTTATGTTTTATCTTGACTCACAATATCTGAATTTGAGGAGCCTTGGCTACACTGTTATAGAGGTTAGTCTCATTACCAGATCTTGGAAAAAGGAGAATTCTAAACTGTAGGTGTGTGTGTGTGTGTGTGTGTGTGTGTGTGTGTGTGTGTGTGTGTATGTGTGTGTGTGAGTGTGTGTGTGTGTGTGAGCATGATGGACCTCTTTAACAATCTAAGAAAATTCATACACTCCTCAGAATAATGTTTTTAAATTATTGAGAAAAGTGTTACTTTTCAGGTGGAGGTTAGTGAAAATAAAAATGTCATTTCCCCACTACACACAGGTTCACAAACCACCTAATATCTATCCACAGGTCTGGTCTGGATCATATGATATAATACAATATAATACTTAATAGCTGTGTGACTCTGAGTAACTCACTTAGCCCGTTTGCCTCAGTTTCCTTATCTTTAAAATGAGCACAAGAAGAAATGCCAAAACACTCTAGTATCTTTGACAAGAAAACCCTGTGGGATCAGGAAGAGTTGGAAATGACTGAAAAAATTGATCAATAGCTCTGAGTGTGTGTGTGAGTGTGTGTGAGTGTGTGTGTGTGTGTGTGTGTGTGACTTCAGTAGACTCTAAGTTCCTTGAGGGTAGGGACTATTGTTTCATCTTTATATTCCCAATGCCTATCTCACATATCAGGTATTATAAAATTAATTAGATTATCATCTAATTTATCTTGGGTTTCAACTCCCGTTTTTGTTTTATACCAACTTCAGTGTTGACTACTTCAGTCATTCCGATGAATATCTGGTCACTGGATTCAGATGGCTCTGGAGATGTGAAGCTGGTGACCTTTTACAGCCCTCCCTCATTCAAAACAAAGTCAAGTGCAAGTCATGTCATCATTTCTCTGATGGCTTAGTCTTCTTTGGAAATGGAGGACAATACAACCCTGTGAGTAGATACAGTTGTCTGAATGGGAATCCAGCTAGCTGGGTAACTCAGCTCCTCCTCTCCTGTCTGCCTTCCTCTCCCCCTTCTCTTCTCCAAAGGAAGGCAAATTTGGATGGCCAAAGGATGCCCAGTTGACTTGGGTTTTACTGGCTCCTTCCCTTCCCTTCCCTTCCCTTCCCTTCCCTTCCCTTCCCTTCCCTTCCCTTCCCTTCCCTTCCCTTCCCTTCCCTTCCCTTCCCTTCCCTTCCCTTCCCTTCCCTTCCCTTCCCTTCCCTTCCCTTCCCTTCCCTTCCCTTCCCTTCCCTTCCCTTCCCTTCCCTTCCCTTCCCTTCCCTTCCCTTCCCTTCCCTTCCCTTCCCTTCCCTTCCCTTCCCTTCCTTCCCTTCCCTTCCCTTCCCTTCCCCTTCCCTTCCCCTTCCCTTCCTCCTTCCCTTCCCTTCCCTTCCCTTCCCTTCCCCTTCCCTTCCCTTCCCTTCCCTTCCCTTCCCTTCCCTTCCCTTCCCTTCCCTTCCCTTTTGTCTTTTCCTTTACCAAAATCTTAAAACTACTGAACTCTAAAGCTGGGATGTCAATGGGTCCCTGCCGAAGGGCTCTTCTGGACCCTCCTCATAGTGATTGTCAATAGTAACTATTGCTATTTCCCTCCCAGCATTGATGACTTTCTTTTTCTTGGCCTCATTAAAGGGGCCATACCCTGGCTACTCCTTAAAGAGGCCTATTCAATGAATGGGCATTACCTCACCCTAAGGGACTACCTGCAAAGATTTTGACCTAAAGGATTCAAGGTATCCCAGTGCATCCTTTGTCATCTCCAGTCACCCTGATGAATATCTGTTCACTGCATTCAGACGGCTCTGGAGGAGAAGTGAGGCTGGGGACCTCAAAACAAAGTCAAGTGCAAGTCATGTCATCATTTCTCTGATGGCATGGTCTTTCTGGGCAACAAAGGATGAGCACAACAACACAATAATACAAGATAGTATAATAATATAATGTAAAGAAATTGATAAAATATGCTATATTTTATATATATTTTGCATATGTTGCTACACGTATGTACATGTTATTTAATTAAATAGTATTATTTGGAGATGAACCTATGCCCATGACTTAACAATTAGCAGGTTCTATTTTCTGTCTTATTTTGAAAAGGGAAATTTTTCCTTCTCTAGTGGTGATGCTCCTTTTCTTCTACATCATTCTTCTGGCAGTGGTAGCATTGTATTTTAGTTCTAATAATACCATAGTACATAGTATTCAGTTCAGCTGTGCCAGGCAATCTGAATTAAGCACTGGTAACTCAGAGCAGCTTAACTCCTCATTTCTATGAAATTTCTATTACTTTGGAGCAACTAGACTGTTACAGTGGATAGAGCACTGGATCTGGAATCAGATTTAATGTCAGACACTTACTAACCATGTGACTCTGGAAAAGTCACTTAAACTTTGACTATATAAAACTGGAGAAAGAAATGGCAAACAACTCCAGTATTTTTGCCAAGCCAAGCTCATGTGCAGTTGACCTATGGGGTCATGAAAAGTTGGACATGACTGAATGACTGAACAGCAAAATCAATTAATTATTAGCCATTTTCATTTTGTCTTATAGTCCAAGGCTTATTCTCTTTAGTGGAGAAATCAGAAACAAAATACAAATTGAGCAGTTCTTCCTTTCCTTCTGTTATCATCACCTCTCCATTGCAATTGCTATTTAATTATAGATTGCATTAAGTTACTTCTCTAGTGTCTTGCATAGTAGCTTCGTTATATAGGTAATAAATAATTGTGGAAGGAAGGAAAGAAGAAAGAGAGGGAGAGAGAGAAGATTGATTATTTTCACTCCGCCTATTTCCCATAATGCCACTCAATCTGCAACTAGACTTATTGTCAATTGTTCCAACGCAACCACCACCTAAACCAACTATTCAGAAAGGGAACTGATGTCTGTATAAAAATATGTGTTTGCATAAGCATCTGCTGTATTTACCATGTGATCCCATGGGCTGCTCTACAGAGATTTAAAATTTACTCAGATAACCATTATGCAAGGATGCTGCCTTAACCCATTTCAGCACACATGATTCCGCCTACACTGTGTTATAAGAAATGGCGATCTCAATGATTTTAGAAACAAAACAAAACAAAGCATGGAAAGACTTGAATGAAAAGTGAAATAAGCAGAACCAAGAGAACATTTTATACAGTAGCAACAATATTGTCTGAAGAATAACTGAGCAAATAAGTCAATTAGACTATTAGAAATACTCAATTCATTATAAAGGGCCTATGAAGAAAGACATTATCTTTGTACAGAGAAAAAAACTGAAAAACAGAGCATATATAGAACAACTTTACATATATATGTACATATATACATACATGTGTGCTATATATGTATATATGCATATACTTATGTGTGTGTATATATATGTATGTATATGTATATATGTGTGTATGTGTGTATATACACACACACATGCACATGCATATATATATACATATATATGTACATATTTGTGTCTAATGAAAACAGAGCATATATAGAACAACTTTACATATATATGTACATATATACATACATGACATGTGTGCTATATATGTATATATGCATATACTTATGTGTGTGTATATATATGTATGTATATGTATATATGTGTGTATGTGTGTGTATATACATACACACATGCACACGCATATATATATATATATATACATATATATATATACATATTTGTGTCTAATGGTAGCCATTTCTTGGGGGCAAAGAAGAAAAAAAGGAAACGTATGATAATTCTGTTGTCCATTTGAAAGAAACACCAAATTGTATGTAGCAGATTTGCAGCTTCATGTGCAATCATCCTTTCTATTGTACTATGTTATGGAAATGCTTGTTTTATTCCATATATTAAAATAAAAAGGAGCCCACCCACAATGTATTCCTTTATCTCTGAAAATATATTTTAAGCTGAAAATGAATGGGTATCAAGAACATTGTATTTGACAGACCCATTTGATTCACCCAGCTAAGATGATGATTAGATTGAGAACTGTGAGTACCATTGCTTAAATGTGTGATTTCAGTATTTCTAAGTAAGTAGCTATGTTCAAAATCACTAAAAGTGCCAACCTGATCCTGGAAGACTTGTAAGAATTAGGATCATATAATTTTTTTCATTTTTTTAAATATTAATTTATTTATTTAACTTTTTACATTCATTTTCACAAAAATTTGGGTTCCAAATTTTCTCCCCATTTGTCCCCTCCCCTCACCCCAAAACACCAAGCATTCTAATTTCCCCTATTACCAATCTGCCCTCTCTTCTATAATCCCTCCCTTCCCTTGTCCCCATCTTCTCTTTTGTCCTGTAGGGCCAGATAAATTTCTATTCCTCATTACCTGTATTTCTTATTTCCTAGTAGTAAGAAAAATACTTGACAGTTGTTCCTAAAGCTTTGAGTTCCAACTTCTCCCCATCAATCCCTCCCAACCTATTCCTTTTGGGAAGGCAGAAAATTCAATATAGGCCATATCTGTGTAGTTTTGCAAATGACTTCGATAATAGTTGTGCTGTGTAAGACTATATTTCCCTCCATCCTATCCTGCCCCCCCATTGTTTCTATTCTCTTTTGATCCTGTCCCTCCCCAAGAGTGTTGATTTCAAATTGCTCCTTCCTCCCATTGCCCTCCCCTTCCATAATCCCCCCCCACCCTGCTTATTTCCTTCTCCCCCCACTTTCTTGTATTGTAAGATAGGTTTTCATACCAAAATGAGTGTGCATTTTATTCCTTCCTTTAGTCAAATGTGATGAGAGTAAAATTCATGTTTTTTTTTCTCAGCTCTCCTCATTTTCCCTCCACTAAAAAAGTCTCCTGCTTGCTTCTTGAATGAGAGATAATTTACCCCATTCCATTTCACCCTCTCTCCTCCCAATACATTTCTCTCTCACCATTTGCCTTAATTTTTTTAAAGATATGATCCCATCCTATTCAATTCATTCTGTGCTCTGTCTCTGTGTGTGCGTGCATGTATGCGTGCGTGTGTGTATGTGTGTGTATGTGTTTGTGTAATCCCACCAAGTACTCAGAGATGAAAAGTTTCAAGAGTTACAAATATTGTCTTTCCATGTAGGAATGTAAACAGTTCAGCTTTGGTAAGTCCCTTATAACTTCTCCTTGCTGTTAACTTTTTCGTGCTTCTTCTCATTCTTGTGTTTCAAAGTCAAATTCTCTTTTCAGCTCTGGTCTTTTCATCAAGAATGCTTGAAAGTCCTTGATTTCATTGAAAGACCATTTTTCCCCTGAAGTATTATACTTAGTTTTGCTGGGTAGGTGATTCTTGATTTTAGTCCTAGTTCCTTTGACTTCAGGAATGTCATATTCCATGCCCTTCAATCCCTTAATGTAGAAGCTGCTAGATCTTGTGTTATCCTGATTAGATTTCCACAATACTGGAATTTTTTTCTTTCTAGCTGCTTGCAATATTTTATCCTTGACCTGGGAATTCTGGAATTTGGCCCCAATGTTCCTAGGAGTTTTCTCTTTTTGGATCTCTTTCAGGCGGGTGATCAATGGATTCCTTCAATACTTATTTTGCCCTCTGGTTCTAGAATTTCAGGGCAGTTTTCCTCGATAATTTCATGAAAGATGATGTCTAGCCTGTTTTTTTGATCATGGTTTTCAGGTAGTCCCATAATTTTTAAATTTTCTCTCCTGGATCTATTTTCCAGGTCAGTTGTTTTTCCCATGAGATATTTCTCATTCTCTTCCATTTTTTCATTCTTTTTTGTTCTGCTTTGTATTTTCTTGGTTTCTCATAGTCATTAGCCTCCATTTGTTCCATTCTAATTTTGAGAGAACTATTTTCTCCAGTGAGCTTTTGAAACTCTTTTTCCATGTGGCTAATTCTACTTTTGAAAGCATTCTTCTCCTCATTGGCTTTTTGAACCTCTTTTGCCAATTGAGTTAACCTATTTTTCAAGGTGTTATTTTCTTCAGCATTTTTTTTTTTTGGTCTCCTTTAGCAAGGTATTGGCCTGTTTTTCATGCTTTTCTTGTATCTCTCTCATTTCTCTTCCCAGTTTTTCCTCCACCTGTCTAACTTGATTTTCAAAATCCTTTTTGAGGTCTTCCATGGCCTGAGCCCATTGGATATCTATTTCAGGTGTTCAGCATACAGAAGCTTTGACTTCTCTGTCTTTCCCTGATGGCAAGCATTGTTCTTCCTCATCAGAAAGGAAAGGAGGAAACATCTGTTCACCAAGAAAGTAACCTTCTATGGTCTTATTTTTTTTCCCTTTTCTGGGAATTTTCCCAGTCAGTTACTTGACTTCTGAGATTCCTCTCCACCCCTGCCTCACTAGTGTTTGGGGTCTGAGATTCAAATGCTTCTCCCCAGTCTCAGGGCTTTTAGTGGCATGTACGGCTGCTACTCAGGGCAAGATTACATTCAGGTTCTCAAGTAGGGGCAGGGCTGCCTCCCAGGCTCAATTCCCTCAGGGAGTTTATGTGGAAATCTTCAGCAATGGACCCAAGCTCCTTTCTGCTCCGGGATCTCCTGACCGCCACTGCCTCTGCTGCTGCCTCCTGAGGGGGCCCGAGTTATGGAGACACTCTGCTCCCCTCTCAGCCATCCCAGAAGTCTCTCTCACTGACCTATAGCGCCTGTGGGCAGAGGGACCTTCAGCCGCTGGAAATTCCATCCCCGAAGCCCGCTCGGATCTGCTCCCCTCTTTGCCAGGGGGCCAATTATACAAATAATAAGAGAGAATCAAGTGGTAAAATCATTTTCTGTTCTTGTATAATGATTCCTAGGGACTTTTCTCCTCAGCTCTTCCTATTAATTTTTTTTCTTCTGTTATGATTATATAGTACGTTGATAAAGATAAAATACAACTGCATACCTTATAACTCTATCTCTATATATCAGCATTTCTCAGTAATTTTAGATGGAGGATTTCATTCTTCCAAAAGATTGAGATTATATGCACAGGAGGGATTGAATAAAATTCCTGAGTTTCAGTGAACAATAAAATGTGTTTTCTTTTTATCTTCCCAACAAAATCTAAACTCAGACTGACATCTGATGACTCTAACAATGTGGTGTCAGTCAATTCTTTTGATCTTAGGTTATACTTGTCCTCTGCATGTGCCCTATTCACTAGCCAAATAGATTACATATTTTCCTGTTCTTTTTTTTTATATTTACCATCTTTATGTCTTTACATTTTCATATCAAAAATGACAATTTGAGCTTTGCTTGTTGAAATTGTATCTTTCAATGGTGGAAATTAGTTATAGTATTTCAAAAAAATAGTAGGAATATGTTTGACATTTTAATGTAACTGATAATGTACTGAGAATAAGTTTAGTTACCTTAATAAGATCATTTTTCAACTTAACATAACTGCTTCTATTTTGTTTTTAGCTTCTGTTTTGAAATTGAACTGTCTTGAATGAGTAGTTTTTCTACAATAAGATAAGCATTTGTGTGGTATAGTATAGTAAGTAGGACATATATATGTATATATATACATATATATATTCTTAACTGATAAACACATGAATCTTCAACTAACACAGACTGGCAATAAAAAGATTTATCCATAATTTGATGTAATCTATCCATCAGATTGTGTGGCAAACAATCTAGGAGTTTTTGTTCAGTTGTTTTTGTTGTGTCCAACTATTTGTGACCACATTTGGGATTGTCTTGACAAACCGCAGTGGTTTGTCATTTCCTTCTCTAGATCATTTTATGGAGGAGGAACTGAAGCAAACAGAATGAAGTAATTTGCTCAGGATCCCACAGTTAGTAAGTGTTTGAAGCCAGATTAGAACTGAAGAAACTGGGTCTTTTTGACTTCAGACCAAACGCTCTATATAGTGTGTCACTTAGCTGCTCCAAGCTGAGAATATTACTACAGAAAGGAATAACATAGTCTCCTTAGACCCCAGCCTTTAGCCTCTTCCTGGGTCTCCACTAGGACTAGCTCCTGTATTCCTTAAACTTGAGATTCATGTAAGTCTCAGTGTTGCCTTGAAGACAATACTCATTGGTTGATGGAGATTTTGGGTACTTTCTAAACAATCACATGAAAGGGGCTACATGGTCTTTGATTGGGTGAGAGGACACTTGTGAATTCTGATATGAAAGGAGCCCATAGGAATCTATAAAGCAGCAGATTGGTGGTTTGTTCTTAGAGGTGTTATCTGAATGCTTTGATTAACAAATTCTGATTGCTAGCATTGAGAAGTATAAATCCAATTAGTGTTTCCCTCTCAGTTAGCTATATGATGATATACTGGTTAAACATGTTCACCGTACTTCACATCATTCTTCAGCACTCAGGCAACATAACACTTCCTTCATAAAACCATTCTAAAATCTTCCATTGCCTACTGTTATGGGAGCCAGGCTGGATTTCTTGAAATCCCAGGAAAAATCTCTCTCAGCATGAGGTCTGCAAGATGATTGAAAAGTGAGTAGCCAGTCTGAAAGAAAAATAATTTTATTAGTGAACTAATGAAGATCACTTTTGCTGGTAGTAGCTTTAGTTCTTAGGGTACAGATTGGGCTTTTATAGCATTTAAGGCTTTCTGAGAGTACACAGCCAATCAGCAGCAGAAAGTAAAGGGGGAAAATGTGAAAGCTTTGGAATCACACGAGTTGCTAAAGGTCAGGTTGGTTTCTGTGGGAAATGCATTTCTTTGAGGTTAGTCTTTTCAGAATGCTCTGTGTTGACAGGAAATCTCTAAGATAGTGGAGGCATTCTTGAAAATAAAAGCAGTCAGGCTTATCCTGTTGTTGCCAATGCTGAAAAGAAAAAAATTAAACCAATTTTTTCTAGTCTCCTAACCCTGTTGCTTGATTTTCTTGCTTTTAAAGGCTTCATTTTTGGGGAATAAATATTCAATTCAAATCAATGAACATTTATTAAGCACCTATGTTCTAGATGTTGTGGATACAAATTGTGCTTATCCTTCATTCTCAAAGAGGACCATGACATCAAGATGATGACATGACTTGCAGTTGACTTTAATTTGAGTGAAGGAGGGCTGTACAACGTCACCAGCCTCACTTTCTTCTCCTGAGCCATCTTGGTCCAGTGGCATGATACTCATCAAGGCAATTGGAGATGGCCCAGGATGCAATGTGAGACCTTGGCCATTTTAGGTTAAGAGCTTATCACATTCTCACTTGAATTCAGCCATGCATGCATTCAGTGATACATGAGAGATATATGCATTCAATGAATAGGTTTCCTTAAATAGTTACTCAAGGTATGGCTCTTTCAATAAAAAAAATATAACTGGGAAGGGAAGACCCTCTAGATTCCTGGATAAAAGAGAAACAGTTTATTATTTGGATACAAATAAGAAAAAAAACAAGGACAGTCCCTCCCCTCAAGTTGCTTGCAAACTGATGGGAAAAGGTAGCATACAAAAGGAAGCTGGCAATGAAGCGAGGGTGGGGGAAGGGCATACCAAGGAGTACCCTATGTGGTAGTATCATGATCTGTGGAACACGAACCAAGCAGAGCTGCTGGGAAAGTGGAAAATGCCCCAGATCCCAACCCTATTGTCCAGACCAAAGTCAGGGTAGAGAAGGTTGAAGGGTTTGAAAAGCTATTGAGTATTCAAATCTATGTTAAACAGCATGATGAGATTTCAGGTAAATACCTTGTCCTGGGTGGGGCATCATGTTCCTAGGAATTCAACCAAGTAGAGCTGCAGATGGAAAGTAGAGAGACTAGGAAGTGGGGATGTTTTCCCCAAACTCACAGTACAAAGTTTTAAGTACATCTCCAAGGCTACCAAAATCCAGGAATGATTTAATTCTTCAATGCACTGTTACTATTACTGCTAATGCTGCTAGTTGCCATCACCACTACCATCTCACATATGTGTATAGCCCTTACAGTATACAGAATACTTTTATATCCATTATCTCATTGTTACAACATACATGTGAGGTACTTAATTTAGGCATTCTTAGACTTATTTTATAGATGAGGAAACTAAGGACAAGACATGAACTGACCAGTATCATATGGGGTAAAAAGCAATACTAGGGTATGACCCTAGGGTGCTTTTCAAAATGTGAATTGCAGTACTCTCTTCATTATACCATGATTGTTTCCATAGAACTCCTCCAGAACTTTCTTGTCTTTCCTATTATGGTATATATTGTATTGTGGTTATTAAAATAAATATTTTAGTATTTGTATCAAATTCTTCTTTGAAGACTGTGATCATTTATGAATTTATCTCTGTATCTATCTTCAGAGCCTAGCACAAAGTAATAATTTTTACTTTAAAAAAAAATGAAAGAAAAAAGAAAGAAAGAATGAATGAAAAGAAGCCTGAGCTGAGTTGAACTTAATGTTCTACTCTCTAAAGTATCTGGTAAACCACAAAGATTGTAGTGTGGATACTACCAGATGGGAGATAGATTAAGAAAGCTTTCAATCCATCAGTCAATCCACATTTGTTAAGTAATTACCTACTGTGTGTCAAGATTTATATTAAGCACTGAGGACATAAGGACAAGAACAATGAAATGATCACTGCTATGCAGGACCTTATCTTTAATTTGTGAGACAAGTTTTGTGTACACAAATAGGTACGGAGCAAAAATATACAAAATAAAATAAATATAGTTTACTACAAGAAGGAAGGAGAAAATAGGGAACTAGAATTTGGGAGATTAAGAAACACTTCATGTGGAAATTAACGCTTTCACTGAGTCTTGAAGGAAGATTAGATAAATATATACACACATACATACATATGTATATACATAAATATTTATATACACATAGGCACTATGTTTATATGTGCATGTGTGTGTGTGTGGTATACATTAACAGGAGGGAGAAAGAGAGAGAGAGAGAGAGACAGAAAGAGAGAGAGAGAGACAGAGACAGACTCACACAGAGACTGAGACTCAGATACAGACAGAGAAGGAGGGAGAGAAAGAGAAAGTATGGCTAGTAGATGGGATGAACAGTTCCATAGTGTTCTCAACAGAGCATCATCAATCAATGTTGGAGCCAAGTTGTTCAACCTCAGGTTGAAGTCAATCCCTTCCTCCCTAAAGTTCCAAATGAAAAAGAGGTTCTGAATGTCACTGGGCTCCTTTCATGTGATAAAGCACTTAGAGTTGATTCTACTCCAGCTGAGATTTACAAGGCTAGGGGATCATTGCTCATACAAAAACCGACTGAAATTTTCCAGGTTATATGGCAGGAGGAGGTCATCCTCCTGGAGATCAAGAATGCCTCCATTGTCAACTTCTTTAAAGGTAAAGGAAATAGTTCATCCTGTGGTAATCACAGAGGGATATCTCTCTTAGTCATTACTTGCAAGATTTTTTGACTGAATGCTCCTTAAGAGACTTAGCCTTCACCTGGAAGATGGTCATCTACCTGAGAACAAGTGTGGCTTCATAAGGGGCTGAGAAATGATTGATAACTGCTCCAGGAGAAATGCCAGGAGCAGAACAGAGGTCTATACACAACATTTGTAGTTCTGACCAAAACCTTTGATATTGTCAGTCATGCAGACTTAGGAAAAATTATGTGAAAATTTGGTTGACCAGAGCAATTTATCAGTATTTTATGTCAGTTTCATCATGGCATGCTTGCCTGAGTTCTGGATAATGGATGATGCTCTCATTACCAATCATCAGTGGAGAGAAACAAGACTATGTGCTTGCTCCTATGCTTTTTGGCATGATGTTTTCAGCCATGTTGTCAAATACTTTCAATGAGGATGAAGAGGACATCAACATCAGCTACCTCACTGATGGTAAATTCTTCAACTTGAAAAGGTTACAAGCCAAGAACAAAGTGGAGAGAGTGCTGATACATGATTTTTTGTTTGCAGATGATTGTGCACTCAATGCAGCCTCCGAAGCTGAGATATAACAAAGTATGGATTGATTCTCTGCTGCTTGTGTTTATTTTGGTCTAACAATTAATACCAAGAAAACGCAGGTGCTCCATCCACCAGTACTACACCATTCATATGTGGAACCATACATTACAGCAAATGGAGAAGTTTGGAACGCTGTAGAAAAGTTCACTTAACCTTGGCAATATACTTTCTAGGCATGTACACATTACTAATGAGGTTGACGTATGTACTGTCGTAGCTAGCTTAGTGTTCAGGAGACTCCAAAGGAAAGTATGGGGGACAAGAGGTATTAGACTGACTATCAAACTGAAGGTCTACAGACTTGTTGGGCTAACCTCATTTTGTGTGTCTATGAAACCTGGACAGTCTACCAGCCCCATCCCAGGAAACTGAATCAGTTCCATCTGAATTGTCTTAAGAAGATTCTGAAAATCATCTGGCAGGATAAGGTACCAGACATTGAGGGACTTACTCAAACTAAACTGCCAAGCATTCAAACTCTCCTGCATTGAGTGCAACTCTGATGGACTGATCATGTTTGAATGACAAATGTGTACTTGCCAAAAGGACTCTTTTATGGAGAACTCACAGAAAGTAAGCAGTCTGATGGTTAAAAAAATTAGTTAGAAAAAGTGATACCAGGGCATTCTCAGGGTCTCTCTACAGAACTTTGTTTGGATTCTATTGCATGACATGGGAGACCCTGGGATAGGACCACCTAGTATGGCATGACCTCATCCAAGAAGGTGCTGTGCTCAATGAGCAAAGACGAAATGAAGTAGCTCAAAAGAAATGTGAGATGTTCAAATTTAGAGAATCCACCCCAAATATTCACATGTATTTGTGCTTGACCTGTGGTAGAGCATTCTGAGCTTATATTAGTCTGATAAGCCACAGTCAGACACACTGCAACTTGACTTAAACGTGGTGATATCGTCTTGATCCTCTTCAAGAATAAAGGACAGCAACCAATCAATATCCTTCTCAATACAGTCAAAATTTCAGTTGTTTAAAATGTTTTACTTCTTTTGTCTTTCTTTCCTCCCTTTTTCCTTCCTGCTTCCTCCTTCCCTCCCTCCCTTCTTTCGTTCCTTCCTTCCTATTCTGATATGTGATTAAAATGGGAAGAATGATGGACTTGGAGTCAGGAAGACCAGAGTTTATTTCCTGCCCCAAACACTAGTGTTGTTATCCAATGCAAGCCACTTAACTTTTACTAGATTCAGTTCCCTTGTCTTTAAAATTAGGGGGTTAAACTCAGTGGCCTACAAGTTTGCTTCTAGTTCTAAGTCCTTGATCCTATATAGTTCAAAGATGTAGCTGATTAGTTTTTCTTGAATTAATTAGGTTCAAAGTCACAGACCCTTGGAATCATTTTCTTATTTTTATTGAGCTACTTCAATCATTTCTGACTCTTCTTAAGTCCATTAGGAGTTTACTCGGCAAATATACCGAAGTGGTTTGCCATTTCCTTCTCCATATCATTTCACACATGGGGAACTGAAGTAAATGGGGTTGTGACTTGCTCAGGGTCATACAGCTAGTCTGTATTTGAGGCCAGATTTGAACTCATGAAGATGCAAGTCTTCTTGATTGCAAGTCCAGTGCTCTATGTACTGTGCCACGTAGCTGCCCTCTTAGAATCATAGACTGTCAGAAGTGGAAAGACACTTAAATGTCACAGGACCATAGATTTAAAGCTGGAAAGGATATTAGAGGCAGTCAAATATTATCAATTTTTTACTGATGAGGAAACAGAGTCCTAGAGATGTTAAGAGATTTTCTCAAGGTTTCATAGGTAGTAAGCAACAGAACTGTGATTGAATGAATGAAAAGGCATTTTTATTTTAACTTAGTGCCTATGATTCAAAGTTGGGTGTTCTTACCATAACATCCATCTGCCTCTTACTTATGACCTAGCGTGGCTCTTAAGGTCACACAATGCAGAATGAGTACCCAAAGTCAAGTTTTCTGAGTCTAAGTTCAGCACTCCCTGGTGTCAAGAAGAGAAAGGCAAAGAGATGTGCTTTCAGTATTGTTCACTTTTAGTGGGATTCTCTATATTTATATAAGGAGGTTATGGCTCCTATTTCCTTTTTATTCATTGCTATCACTAAAACACGAAGATAAGAATAATATAGTGGGGGGAAATAGACTCCAGTTGAGTCATCCTTCCAAGATAAAAACCTATCTACTTTCTTAGAAATTTCATGCTAATATGCCTTTACCCAAGCAAATATAAACAGAAAAATAAAGTACTATTAAATAACAATGCATACACATTGACAGTAGCTTTTTTTATCTGAAAGCTCTGAGCAGCTTTTATAAGTCTCCTGCGTAAATAAAACCTTCTATTCTAGGGATTTAATTTCTTTTCTTTTCTTTCAGTCATTTAAACAAAAGCTTCCTGTCAAATAAAGACATCCTTGCCAATTTATACTAATCAAATCAGTAACTGAGTCCACTGCTTAGGGAGTATTTCTTGGGCTTCAGTGCTCCTTTACTATAGAAATGAGTTAATCCTGCTAGTGTGTGTGTGCACATGCACGTGCGTGTGTGTGTGTGTGTGTGTGTGTATGGTTCCCAACTTTTTTTAATCAGTTATTTTATATGTTTTCTCCTTATAAGTCATTTTGATTGAAACAAACTTAATTTAATGTCTCCATGTTTAAAAAATGCCAACTACTCCCTTGATTTCTTCAATGAAGGCCAAAGACTACAAATCAACCAGAGTTCCACAATCTATTCACTGTTTGAGGAGAAAAAAAATTGTGTTGAACTTTTCACTTAGACTTTTCCTAGTCATTGTGATTAAGGAGTTCTGATTCTAATTGTTTTCATAATTAGGGAGCTTCCTATTCCATTATTTTTCAACAATAAAAACTCATATTTAAATAGTTTTGATTTTACAATACACTTTCCTCATCAAAAAAACAAAACAAAACAAAATCTCAACAGCATAATGTTGAACAGAGTATAAACTAAGTGTGCTAGATGTGCGTCCAGTGGTGGTGCTCAGTAGTTAGGTAGCAAAAATGTTTTTATTTGTATTTCTATCCTTAACTGTATCACCATAGTAAGATCTTGGCATGGAAACTTTCTTTATCTCATATAGAACAGAGAGGTTAAGTGATTCTGTTCATATGAAATAGGGTGGCAAAGTGATTTACTTATAGTCAAACAGTTTGCATCTGAGGGAGAACATGAAACCACATTTTCCTGACTTCAAGGATGACCCTAGGTATAGAGTTATCCCTTCTACATCATAGAGCTGGAAAATCCACACATATTTTTTAGGCCTCCCTTCATACTAGAGAAATCTGAATTATTGTGGTATTAAAAGAAAAAAATATATTGATATTGTGCAATGCTATACACATATTTTATGCAATTCTGAGTTTCTAAACTTTTTTCTGTGTCATATGCTAGGCTTTGCAGAACTCTCGAAAAATTCCCATTCAATTTCTTATGTCAGACCACAACATATTGAAACTATGATAGGGAAAGTCACAATGTGGAAAGGAGAGTTGTAATTAATTATAATCTTTAGAATATGTTTGTATGTAAGGAAATTGCAACTCAGAGTAAATAAATGACTTACACAAAACCACATAACCAATACGTAGGCTAAACAGGCCTGAAATCAGGTTCTCTGGTGCTCAGTCCAGTATTCTCTCCAACTATTACACTCATCATATATGGCACATAATGATCTATTTTCAAGGTGTATGTTTTGGGGCAGTGAGAATTCTAGCAAATGATAAACCTTCACTAAAATTTATTAATATGTCCAGCTTTGGTTTTCTGATTGTTATGATGTGAAAGGATTATGAATTAAGATCTGGAAGAGGCTAGAAGACATTAAATCCACCTGCCATTTTGCAGATGAGGAAAATGAGGTACAGAATTGGAGTGACTTGTCTAGGATCACACAGCTATTATGTATCTAAGGGCAGAATTTGAACTAACTTTATGATGTCATGTGCTTATTCTGTTTAATTTTGTCATATTCTTTTCTCCTCATATTTGAAAGGTAGAAGTTTATAATCTATAATTTAGTTCTGTGCTGGTAATAATAGAAACCATGTCTAAAGTACTTAAAGGTTTCAGAAGCTTTTCCAGCATACCAACCTTGTCTGGTGTTTAATAAAGGTATTATCCAACTCAGCAAGGTAAAGTACTATAGCTAGGTAGGGTTGAGAACTTGAACCCAGTCTCCTGGCTCAGATTAGTGCTCAATCGATTACATCGCATGCTCTTCTGTCTTCACATACTCATACATACAAGTGTCTCTGTGATCTCCTCAATATGAGTGCTTCCCTCTCAATGATTCATATTGCTATCCATTCATGTTGCATTATCTTGTAGTAAACCTAAATTCTACTTCTCATATTTTTACCGTAAGGTATCATTCTACTGTTCTAGAAGACTTCCTTTATTTCTCTTGATACTGTGAGTGTACTAATGGAACTCTTGAGCTATCCTCTATACATGATGATCTTGAGTCTCCCCTTAAGGGAAGCTAGAACTTACAGAATCTATTGATGGAAAAAAAAAAGAACTGGCAATGGTTTATTTTAACATTTAACATTTTAACATATTAACATGTGTATGAAAAAAAATAATCTTTCTGGTACTTGGCTTATTCTTCTCCCTGTACCTCTATACCCTCTAAATTCCCTGTGTGCTCCAAATCCTGACATGCAAAAGGGCCGGTTCCAGGTCACCTCCAAAATCAGGGTATAAGTATTTCTTTTCAGAAGGGCACTTGGGAATAAGTCTTTCCAGCTCAATGGTCTCATATCTCTCTTCTCCTTAATGAGGCACAGCCCTTACATGAATTAGACTCTATGTTAATGTGTGTCTATGTTGTATATGGGTCCCCTTAACCTCTTTCACAACCTCTTTTCTTTGCCAATAAAACTTTATATTGAACTGACTTTCATTATTTTACATATTATTTGCATCATCTGAACTCACTAAGGTGCAGTTTTCCTTGATGTCTCTGGCTGGTCCACTGGCTTTCCTTTAAAAATAAACCAGGTACTTGGACAGAGACTTTACCTGTTGCCAGCTGCACTTGCATTGGGGGTGTATGGCACTGTAAATCCAGTCTTAGAAAGAAATGATCAACAGATGAACCCTATGTCCCTGAAAAAGACCCCTCTCATGACAGAGGACTGTCATAAAACAATGTAATATCCAGCAATTATAGAGGACTTTACAAATATTATCTCACGTTTCCCTTTGACAACAACCCTGGGAGGTAAATGGTATTATTCCCATTTTACAGATGATAAAAATGAGTTAGATAAAAGTTAAATGATTTGCCCACTATCACACAATCAATAAGCATCTGAGGTGATATTTGAACACATATTTTCCTGAGTCCTCATAGGTTCATATCTATCTATTTTTCTGTCTATCTATCTATCACCTACAATGTGCACATATGGTGTAGATGTATGTATGTGTGTGTATATTACATACATACATATAGACTTACATATATAGGAGACAATATGACTCAAGTGGCATAGAGGTGAACCTGAAATTAAGAAAGACTTTGGTTCAAGCCTGACCTCTGATAAATACTCACTGTATGACCCTGGGTGAGATTCTTAATCTTTTAATTCTCCATAAAACTTGCTTAAGTCTTTAAGTTGAAGGGTAGTAATTGAAATGCATTAATAGAGAAAAATTATTTCCACCCACCCACCCTTACCCCTACAGTTCTTATATGAATGATATCAATATGTGTGCATGTGTTTATGAGAAAAAAGTACTTATTTTTCTGGAAAGGTAATGGAATGTAGTAGTGATAGGTTTGGTAATTTGGAACAGGTTTAGTGGTTTGATCTTCATGGGCCACTACAGAATTTTGAGGACACGTAAGATGAAAAAAAAATTTTTTTAAAGTTTAAAAAAATTTACTATCCACTTTTTCAAATGGATTGAATAGCTTGCTGACAGACTGTATAATTTCTTAATAAGGAATTTTGAAACATCACTATGGCAGGGATAAAGGTTGAGAAAGTGATGACTGCTTATGATAGTTGATGATCATATTCAGAACTATTTTCAATCATGGTATACATGCATATACATATACACTTACACATACACATATACATACTCAGGCAAACACATGCATAACATGCCATGATCTAATTTGCAAACATATATATGTTTATATATATATATATATAACTTTTCCATATGAATTTGTGTATGTATATATGTTTGCAAATTCACATGGAAAAGTTTCTCTTTGATAAAAGAAGTCAATATAAACACATGGATACTCACTAAGGGTATCCATAGCCTTAAGTTTTACATATGAGATTATTAAAGTATGCAGAAATAAATCAAATAGAACATACAGATTATTAAATCATGTAAAAGCATACAAATGTGATAACAAATGAAGCAACTATGAGGAACGGTGTCTAGACCACTGTGCCTGGAGTCACTTAAGACTTGAATTCAAATGTAGCTTCAGACATTTGCCAGCTGAGTGATCCTGGGCACTTAACCTCTTCAGTTTCTTTACTAATAACACCTGCCTCCACAGAGTTGTTCTGATGATTAAGTAAGAAAATATTCATAAAGTGCCTAGCTCAGTGTTGTGTACATAGTAGGTGCTTAATAAATGTTATTTCCTTCCTTTCCTTTTCCAACTTTAAAATACTATAAAAATGCTAGCTTTTTCAGAAACCAGTTCCAACTAAAGGAGACAATGATGAACGGTCAGGTACTAATCTCCAGGTGACTTCCACAAATCCATTCATTATGGACTAAATGCTATTTATATACAGCTAGAGACGGAGAATTTATAGACATGCATTTATTCTCAGCAATAAGTATCTAAAAACTCAATCTTGTCTAGCGTCTTTTGGAAATATGCCCATAACTCTAGAATTCTGTTCAGAGCCTCTAAGTATAATTTCTAAAATCTGTTGATATTAAGTAAAAGTTGATTTATTGATCTGTTGCATCACCTTAAAAATGATGATTGTCATCTGAGCATTTGCTCTTTTGGTAGTAATTAGCTCTATTTCAAAATATATTTAGAAAGATTTAGATGAAACATGATCTATATTGCGGACCTCTTGTGTACATATATTTGCATATACCATGAAATTGTGAAGGTAAAATAGTTACTTTGTGAATAGTACTCTTTGTCTTAGTTAATGCAAATGCAGAAATGCACTTCTTTGTGTTGGGAGTAAAAATCTAGATCTTATTATTTTTATTTGGGCTTTCTGAGGAAGTTGCCATTGTATTATTGCCTTACTGAATGCATGTAATGATTAATGATGTTCTTTTTTTATATACGTAACATAATTTGTACACAGAAGAGTAATGAAGTATTGGTTTTGCAAAAAACTTATTAGGCAGTGTGCATAATAGAAAGAATGTTAGACATGAAGTAAGGAAGCCAGAGGAATCAAATCTTGCCTCTGGCATTTACTTACTGGTTTGATCATGGGTCAGTTATTTAACAACATCAATTATAATAGTAATAACGATAACAAATATAAATAAATAAAAACTGACCATAATAATGCACTTTAATCATAATATATATATAGCACTGTAATAATAATGATGATGAGATATATCACTTTAAGGTTTACAAACAGTTTCACATGGATTGTCTTGTATGACTCTCAGGATAACCCTGGAAGATAAGCACTATTATCATTTCTATTATTGAGGTGAGGAAACTTGCCCAAATCAAGTGACTTGCCCAGGGTCACATAGCTATTATGTATCTGAGGTAGAAATTAAACTCAAGTCCTCCTGACTCTAACTCTAGAACGTTATCCACTGAGCCACCAAGTTAAACCTGTCAGTTTTTCCATTTGTCAAATATAAACAAAAGTATCTGTATTACCTACGTGAGAGATTTATTGTCAAGGCATGATATTTTGCAAATCTAAAAGACTGTGGTACACTTTAGCTAAAAATATTATCAGAGTTATAAATATCATTTAAAATTATATTTATCTCATTTTCTTATTGGAGGTCAGATAGCAGTGGTTCTGGGAGTAGTCATTGTTCTACGAACATTCTTTCATAATTAATGATCTGCAAAATATTTTATAGATAACAGTGATTGTTCATTAAAAAAAAAGTATTGGGAGATAATCTCATTTTCCTCTAGTGTCACTGAAAGAATCTTCCAAAGAATTCAAAGCATTTTGGAGACCATTCTAGTAGCAAACAGGAAGATGGAGGAGAAATGTACTTCATCCTCTGCCTATGCAAATTAGTCTTCTTATGTTAAATATTCTTCAATCGGTCTACTTCATGGCTACCTATTAGGGACATCTATTAAAATTATTGCATTCAATTTTTTATGGATTAAAAATAATATTCTTTTTGTATGGATCAAGAAAAGTGATCAGGTACAATAACATTCCAGGTCCAACAAAAATTATTTTTTGAGTTCTCAGACACATTTTATTTTTTATAATTTTTTAATGTAAATTTATTTATTTAACTTTTTACATTCATTTTCACAAAATTGTGGGATCCAAATTTTCTCCCCATTTGTCCCCTCCCCCCACCTTAATACACTGAGCATTCTAATTTTCGCTATCACTAATCTGCCCCCTCTTCTATCATCACTCCCTTCTCTTGCCCCCATCTTCTCTTTTGTCCTGTAGGGCCAGATGACTTTCTATTCCCCATTAACTGTATTTCTTATTTCCTAGTAGCAAGAACAATACTCGACAGTTGTTCCTAAAACTTCGAGTTCCAAATTCTCCCCATCCATCCCTCCCCACCCATTCCCTTTGGGAAGGCAGGCAATTCAGTATAGGCCATATCTGTGTAGTTTTGCAGATGACTTCGATAACAGTCGTGTTGTATAAGACTAACTGTATTTCCCTCCATCCTATTCTGCCCCCCACTGTTTCTATTCTGTCTTTTGATCCTGTCCCTCCCCAAGAGTGTTGACTTCAAATTGCTCCCTCCTCCCATTGCTTTCCCTTCCATCATCTCCCCCAACCTGCTTATTTCCTTCTCTCCCACTTTTCTGTACTGTAAGATAGGTTATCATACCAAAATGATTGTGCATTTTATTCCTTCCTTTAGTTGAATGTGATGAGGGTAAACTTCATGTTTTTTTCTCAGCTCTCCTCTTTTTCACTCCACTAAAAAGTCTCCTGCTTGCCTCTTGAATGAGAGATAATTTACTCCATTCCATTTCCCCCTCTCTCCTCCCACTACATTTCTCTCTCACCTTTTACCTTAATTTCCTTTAAGATATGATCCCATCCTATTCAATTCACTCTGTACTCTCTGTCTCTGTATGTGTGTGCATGTGTACGTGTATGTGCGTGCATGCATGTACATGTGTGTGTGTAGTCCCACCAACTACCTAGATACTGAAACGTTTTAAGAGTTACAAATATTGTCTTTCCATGTAGGAATGTGAACAGTTCACCTTTGGTAAGTCCCTTATTACTTCTCTTTGCGGTTTACTTTTTCATGCTTCTTCTCATTCTTGTGTTTGAAAGTCAAATTTTCTTTTCAGCTCTGGTCTTTTCTTCAAGAATGCTTGAAAATCCTCAATTTCATTGAAAGACCAATTTTTCCCCTGAAGTATTATACTCAGTTTAGCTGGGTAGGTGATTCTTGGTTTTAGTCCTAGTTCCTTTGACTTCTGAAATATCCTATTCCATGCCCTTTGATCCCTTAATGTAGAAGCCACTAGATCTTGTGTTATCCTGATTGTATTTCCACAATACTGCAACTGTTTCTTTCTAGCTGCTTGCAATATTTTCTCCTTGACCTGGGAATTCTGAAATTCAGCCACAATGTTCCTAGGAATTTCTCTTTTTGAGTCTCTTTCAGGTGGTGATCCATGGATTCCTTCAATACTGATTTTTGCCCTCTGGTTCTAGAATCTCAGGGCAGTTTTCCTTCATAATTTCATGAAAGATGATGTCTAGGCTCTTTTTTTGATCATGGCTTTCAGGTAGTCCCATAATTTTTAAATTGTTTCTCCTGGATCTATTTTCCAGGTCAGTTGTTTTTCCAATGAGATATTTCACATTCTCTTCAATTTTTTCATTCTTTTGGTTTTCTTTTGTGATTTCTTGGTTTCTCAGAAAGTCATTAGCTTCCATCTGTTCCGTTCACATTTTGAGAGAACTATTTTCTTCAGGGAGCTTTTAAACCTCTTTTTCCATTTGGCTAATTTTGCTTTTGAAAGCAATCTTCTCCTCATTGACTTTTTGAACCTCTTTTGTCAATTGAGTGAGCCTATTTTTCAAGGTGTTATTTTCTTCAGCATTTTTTTGGTTCTCCTTCAGCAAGGTATTGACCCGTTTTTCATGCTTTTCTTGTATCTCTCTCATTTCTCTTCCCAGTTTTTCCTCCACCTGTCTAACTCCATTTTCAAAATCCTTTTTGAGCTCTTCCATGGTCTGAGCCCATTGGATATCTTTTTCAGATGTTCAGGATACAGAAGCCTTGACTTCTACGACTTTCCCTGATGGTCAGCATTGTTCTTCCTCATCAGAATGGAAAGGAGAAAACATCTGTTCACCAAGAAAGTAACCTTCTATGGTCTTATTTTTTTTCCCTTTTCTGGGCATTTTCCCAGCCAGTTGCTTGACTTCTGAGATTCCTCTCCACCCCTGCCTCACTAGTGCTTGGGGTCTGAGATTCAAATGCTGCTCCCCAGCCTCAGGGCTTTCAGTGGCAGGCAGGGCTGCTATTCAGGGTAAGATTAAATTCAGGTTCTTAGGTGGGGGCAGGGCTGCCTCACAGACTTAGTTCCCTCAGGGGATTTATGAGGAGATCTTCAGTAATGAATCTGAGATCCTGCCTACTCCAGGAGCCCCTAGCTGCCACTTCCTCTGCTGCTGCCTCCGGAGGGGACCTGAGTTATGGAGATACCCCGCTCCACTCTGAGCCAGCCCAGAAGTCTCTCTCACTGACATGTAGCACCTATGGGTGGAGGGACTTTCACGGCCTCTGGAGGTTCTGTCCCGGAAGCCTGCTTGGATCTGCTCCTCTTGGGCCGCATGTCCAGAGCAGAGCTGGGTTCTGCTGTTCGCTATCAGGTATGCAATGCACCTTTGGTGCTGGTTTTTCAGAAATCTCCTCCACTCCATTGTTGCATGGGCTTCCACTGCTCCAGAATTTGTGGGGACTTCTATTTACAGGAAATTTATGGGTTGTATGTTCTGAGCTAACATATGTGAATCTTTCTACTCCACCATCTTGGCTCCTCCCCACTCAGAGACATTTTATAGTGTGGGATTGGATTTGGTATGTATTATATAATAAAAACTAGCAAGATTTTATTCTAGCTACCAGGTCATATATGGCAGGGAAATCAGTAAATGGTACATGTTTGCAGCCTATGGTGATGTTTTGCACAGTTTCCACTCTTTCCATGCAGATCCTAGATAAATAAGTAAGTCTGGACTCATTCAGGATAACTTAACTAAAATTCAGGCAATGATAATCTTATCCTTAATTGCTGTCATAAATCCTTCTGCTACTATAAGTAGTGACTCAGCCATTAGTTGTACATTTCTGGGCTAAGATATTTTTGGTGGAGTTCATTTGGATATCACCTGTTGAAGGGTTTTGATTTCTTTCTTAGGTCTTAGTCATCTCATTTGTTTCATTCACAGGTAAACCACTTTCAGTTGTAGCCAAGTTATGAACCTCTTGTCAGTCTTGCCTTTTGAATAATGAAGTGATGCCTATTTGTTCCAAATGCATTTCTCTAAGTTTTTAATCAAGTACTTTGAGAAGATTTTTCAATTTTTGTTCTCCCCTTTAATAGAATGTGTTAATGTTTCTATGGCACCTGTGTTTCATATTGTGTAGTTTTTTGTCAATATATTTTTTCAAATCTGTTATGGTCTATTTTACAATTTTGTAATTGTATGTCCGTATTGATATCATACTGGTGTTAATTCCAAAGAAAACCAAAACAAAATAGCAACCAAAAACCAAAATAACAAAGTGTTCTTTCTAATGATCTGCAGTATCAGACTCTCTGTCTCTTGACATACACAACTATAACTTTTTTCTTGATAGGTTAATGATTGTTGTATCTTGCCTCAAGGAGAACAACACATTTACAAACACTGTTTTTTTTTTCCATTGCTTCACTTTGACATCCTGTTGAAGGCATGGTATCAGTGCCATCATGCTCTTAATTCATTTGGAGATTAAGTGAGGCACTAATTAATTGAGAAAAGGAGGTTTACCTTGAACCAAAACAGCAAGAATGCATAGTAAGTATACAGAGGTCTTTGGCTTTGTGGACAAGGACCACCCACACTTCCTCCTATAAACATATCTGATCGTCTGGTCTACAGGATATAGTGACCGTCCTGGTACTAGGTACCAAACAAGTCTGTCCTGGAATCTTTTATGCCTATACGCCTGAAAACTTTGTCAGGGAAACTGAGACCAATTAGGTTGCATGGTTGGGGACATGAAACCAAATTTGGGAAGCTGGGGTCAATCAACAATAAGAAAGTCAGAAAAGCTATGTGAGAAAAGGTAAATGTGGAGCCTATAGACTCCATCTTTCCATGAATATCATAGTTATTGTCATATACAGGCATAGCTATTTACCTATATCCACATCTGTATCTGTTTTTGTAAGTGTGTGTGTGCACATGTGTGTGTTTATATGTGTAATAATTGGAGAAAAATTCCATAAGATGAAAAGTTACTTAGCATGTTCTTCAAATGGACTGATAATTTTGATGTCATCTTTTCCGCAAAATGATGACATACTGTTTGGATTGTCTGAAAAGTTAAAATGTCACTTTAACTTGGAATCCATATTTGATTATAGTTAGGAAAGCTGATAATGAATTTAAGACAAGGCAAAACCGTAATGGACCCCATTTTATATAATTTATTCTTGACATTATTATGTTGGTCGTATATTTTACATAGAGAATAGTTTTCCACAGACTTAAAATAATTTTTCATTCCCACTATACTTCTTCTGACCTCATCATTCAACTGAAATTGCACTCTCCAAAGCTACCAATGACCTTTTCATTGCCAGTACTAAGGGCCATTGCTCAATATTCATTTTTCTTCTACTTTCTTCAGCTCTGACACTTTCAGTTACTTTCTCCTGCATTACCTCTCCTCTCTAGATTTCCATGACAATGCCTTCTCCTTGGTTCTTCCCCTACATGAATGTTATCTTTTCTAAGTCTCATTTGCTCAGTCTTCTTCCAGGTCATGTCACCCAAAAATCTGCCCTGACCTTTCTTTTTCTTCTTTATTGTTTTGTACAATGACCTTGTTACCTCCTGTGGGTTCAATATTGTCATTATAAAAATGATTGCCATATCTACATATCCAGCCCTAATCTGTCTTCTGAGCTCTAATCTCATATCCTCATCTGCCCTAGGATTTCCTGAACCAGATGCCTCAGTGATATCTTCAATTCAACAAGTACAAAAACCGAAACCATTTTCTTTTCCAAAAATACCTTCTCCTTTTCTAACCTTTTTTCTTACTCTTCTGGGCATGTTCTTCCTCTCAGTCAGCCAGGTTCACAAACCTTGGGGTCATACTTACCCCCTTCCATTCCCACTCTAAATGGAAGATCTGTTTCCCAGTTTTACCATTACTATCTTCACAATATTTCATTTATACTTATCTTTCCCTTTACCCTATCTGACTAGTTCATTAGAATATCTAGTTATCTATAAAGCTAAATAGAATATTTATTAAGAGTGTCCTATGTTCCAGGCATGATGCTCAGCTTAGAGGATACAAAAAAAAAATGACAAAAAAGCCCATGCCCTCAAATAGCTAACATTCTAAGGAGTAGACAGGGGATAAAAGAGAACTAAAATAACATGTAGGGAGGTAAGTGGCATGATCTGATAATAAGGATAACTAGTTCCAGACAAGATAAGGTAAACTATATCACCTGTTTCATCTATCATCAACTACAACCTTGAGGTCATTCAAACACAAGTGATAACAACGTATTTTGATTATCTCAAAAAGTAAAGTGTCTTTTTAACTTGGAAGTCATATTCAGTTCTGTTTAGGAAAAAATACTTATTAACTATCAGAATCAGCCTCTCTAGGCAGAATCCAAGAAATATGCATGCGTGTGTGTGTGTGTGTGTGTGTGTGTATGTGTGTGAGAAAAAGAGAGATAGAGAGAGAAACAGAGAGAGACAGAGATAGAGAAAGACATATAGAGAGACAGAGACAGAGAGAGCTAATGTTTACCTGCTGCCTGTAGACGCATGGGAAGGGCAGGCAAGATATGCAGATTGGTGTTCAAAATGGAGGTAGTTTTGTATGTAGTCAGTCAAAACATATCATGGATGCCTGGTTTTGGGAATCATAATGATGGGTAAGATAATGGGGGAGAAAATTCATGATATTTTACTGAAAAAAAAGTATGGGCCCTTCCACAAAATGGAGGCTCTACAATAAAATCACCAATGGGAAAAAGGGGAGGGGGCAGGAAAAGTCATTCACTGTATTTTCTGATTGGCTTTCTTCCTCCTTATTCATTCTAGTTCAAACTTTAAGGTAGAAGTTGAAAATTCTGTCTTTTATGCAGGTAGCTATCTTAGCAGGAAGTCCTGTTTCCCTAGTTTCATCTGGAAAGCAGCACTAGATATTGATCGTTATTTCCAAATAATCTCCCTTTCTCATTGGCAAGGTTTCATATGATTCTGCTTGCCTCTGCAAAGAGGGCTTAGGATTTAATGATCTGCTAAGCTTCTATTTGTCCCTGAAACTCCTTTTTTTTTCCTTTACCCTAAGCGGTGAAACTGGATTTAGATAAAATACACCAAGCTATGCCCTGGTGACACTTTCTGTTAGTCATATATTGTGTGGCTACTTCAACTTGAAAAATATCTTGATTTGGTCATTGTTAGATGAATTTTCTTCATTTCATCTTAAAACTCATCATTTTTAACAACCAATGTAGCATGGATACATTATTCAGTTATAAAGCAATAAATTCTTTTTGTGTTGATATAACTATTAATTCTCGAGACATAAGCCTTTCAGGTCTTCCTAATTGAGGCAAGTTTTAAGTAGGAGTCTGAGGACAAAATAAAATATGTTGTCCATTGTTTAAATTCTAACCTTGCTAATTGCAAAAAGTCCTCACCAAGATACTGGCTACCAGATCTTTAATTTCTTTGATCTGCTCCACTAAAATCAACATCTGCCAGAGTAAAGAGGGGCTGTCTTTTCAGGTATTGCTCTGACTCATGGTATCACCAAACTTCTACTTTGAAATTGAAATTGGAGTATGTTGTTCATAATCTTGTTGTAGACTATCACCTAAATGTTTATCTGCAGCAGAATAGAATATTGTTGCAATTGCACTACTGACAAGTTTTACTAGGTTCTTAGAAAAAAATCTTAATAGGAATGACTATTACCTACATGAAATTATATGGTTCTAACTAGAAGTATCTAGTCTTACTAATACTTTGCCTCTGAGTAAACATTAAAATAGATTAAGGGACAGTTTCTGTCTTGATTGAAAGTGTCTATATATGAACTAGTCACTGTAATGATAAAAAGAAACAAAAAAAATCACAATTTCTGGAAAGTATGGGAAGACTATTACTACATTTGATGAGATATCTTGATCTGCATGAAATATAAAAAAATAAGCCATTGGTACAGGGAATAAAAGCACAGATAATTTTATATCTTCAGTATTGACCAGATGATCCTGAAAATAAATACATAATGACATGAATACATATAAGATCATTATATACAGGTACTATACCATACTTCCTTGTGTGCAAGACTTTTGAGTTCCACACAATTTATGTATCAGACAGAATTAGATGAGAGAGAGAGAGAGAGAGAGAGAGAGAGAGAGAGAGGGAGGGAGAGAGAGAGAGAGCAAGCAAATACATGAGAGAAAAATTCAAGGGAAATCCAATTGTCAATTGAGATCAACCTACTTTGTTTCATCTTAGTTTCCAGGTTGTTCATTTTAGAGTCAGATTGAATGATGCCTAAAAGACTCTAGGTGGAAAATTTAGTAAACTGACGTAGGCCCATTCTTGATCTGAATATAGACATGAATTCAGGAATGACTTTCTCTCTCCTTCATAGGTATCCAAAATCACCACCCTATACCATCATCACTGAAGACAGAAAGGTAGGAGGAATCTTCCTCTCTAAAATGTGTTTTTCAGAGTAGTATTGCATACATTTAAAACTCATTCTATGATTTTTCAATTTATTCTTCTTTGAAACTGACAATGCTAAAGGGTTGTGCTGAAAAGAGATTAGAGTTGTATACTAGAAATGGCAGAAAAGGTGACACTTGGTTACTGCCAGGGTCAATATGAAAAATTATTCTATTTTTGTGACTAGGATGTTTATATTTGGGATATACAACAGTCTGTAAAGTGCAAATTAAGTAGTCAACTTTTTGTTTAAAATAAACTTTAAATTATGGTTCATTATCTTTCCACATGAAAACTAAATTACAAGAATTAAAACCAAGCAAGAAACACTTTATATTTACAATGAAGAATAAAGTACCAATTCCCTATCTTGGATGACAGGAAAGTCCATAGATCCTGAGACTACATATTCTCCTACGGACTTTAAATATTAATTATTCAGAAAAAACTTAGATGAATTATGGAAGAATATGAAGTTTAAGTATTGTTTTTAAAGGCCTACTAAAATGAAATAAGGACTAACATTTATGTGATACTCTAAGATTTATAATATATTTTCCTTGAAGCTACCCTGTAGTTGATGCAACTGTTATTAATTTCATTATACAGATTAGAGAGACTCCAAGAGACACACTCAGAGTGATTAAGGGACTTACAAGTTTTTGTATGCCCACACTTACCATAGTACCTGGTGCATAGTAGGAATTTTATAAACATTTGTGAACTGAGTGACTTGCTACTTCCAGACTCAGGATTTGGACCCTGTACTCTTGACTTCCAGCCCTGTGTTCTTTGTTATACATCGCACTTCATGACAATGACAATGGTAACACTGTCTATATCACCAGGAACTAATGAAAAGAATAATGAGCTAGACATACTAAGGTTAAAGAGCATTGTGAGGAAAGTGCTTTGGAAATATTAAAGCACTAGAGAAAAGTGAGTTCTTGTGATAATATTGTAGTATTTATTACTCTTGATTAGAAGTCAATAGAGCAGGATTCTAAGCTTGGAATACATTTTTAAGTTGGATTAAGATAGAACTATTTTTAAGAAAGTCAGATAGCATGTCGATTGTACAGTTTTCCCTCCTATAAAAACAAACAAAACAAAACAAAACAAAAACCCATAATGACTAGTGCCTAATGACTTTAGGATTTATGATTTTTTTATATATGACACAATGATCAGTGCCTAATCTTCTTGAATAATATTGATGAGGGTGTATGCTCAAATGGAGTCCTCTTTCTTTACTTTTCTCCCCTCTAAAAAATCAAAGCAAGAAAATATTCAATATTCATCAGTTCCTTATCCCTCTTTCAGATAACGAACTAACCCTGATGCCTTGACTCTGCCCCTTTGTGAAATATAGTGCAGATTTTTAAATTAGGGTAGGATTAATGAGGAATGAACATTCAGATAAACCTTTATTCCCCTTCCTATTTTGACATAACTCATCTCTTTAATTATATTATTGACTGTGTGGTATGTTTATTATATTTCCCCTCTTCAAAAAGGACAACATTTTAATGTATTTAATAATAGGTGATGGTTTAATAAAAGGAGTATTATTCGATATTTAGTAAGGGAGGCATCATGATATAGCATACAGAGATTTTGCTTTATAGCCAGGAAAATTTGGTGTCAAGTCCTACCATTGATATTCTCTGATTATGTGATGATGGCTAAGTGACTTAACTTCTCAGTGCTCTAAGCAACTTATTAAGACTATAATTTGGAGAGAAAGTGCCAACATAAATTTGTGGTATGACTTTCCTCACACAGGGGTTCCTTATATTAATGAAATCACAGGTCTAATCCCTCACCCAATCCTTATTTAATACTCAATAAATATAGACCATAACATTCCCTTTGATACCTCAACCATACATTTCTCAAAGATCCAAACCCCTGTTGGTCTAATATCCATCCTTTTCTGCCCCCTGTGTCTTCTCAAATCTCACCATGGCTCTCAGCCTGAGATGAGATCTAACTGGGAAGTTTCCTTCAGAACTTATCTCCCATCAGGAGCTAAATAAAAGAGATCATTTTGGCCCATACTAACATAATCTATAATGTCCCAATGAGATTTCCTTTATAAATATAAATTAGGAACCAACGTTATGTGGCACCTTTTCAGTTCTCCCACTCCTGGTTAAGAATACTATGCTATACCCATACGGCTTCTGCCTGAAAATCATAAATCCAAGCAATGTAATGGATGAAATTAAGTGATTTTTCAGTCACTCGTTTCTCTTTTAGTTCAAAATCGCCATTTTTCTCTCCATCTGACTACTCCTCTTTCTTTCCCCTAACCCTTTATCATAGATGAAATCACTTTAAACCATATACCTCGGCCTCATCTATCATTCCTGGCATGCTCACCCTCCATGTTGTAGAAGACAGTGAGGATATGTTAGCAATATAACATACCATCCACCTCTCAAGTCTCTTGTGAGATTAAGTGAGATTGATAATAGACATGGGCATATTTTAGAAGAAAAAATGCTAGATATAAAAGAGGATAATCATTATTTGTTTTAGAAATGAATTGATTAGCAAACATGAACTACCTTTGCATGAAGTTCTCACATCTAGTCCCATAATAAACACGGAACTTGACAAATATTCTTCACAGATGAGTTTAATTTGTTATCAATTTTTATGTGCCTACTATTATTATGATGACATTTAAATTGAAAAATAAGTAAATTTTGTAGTATTTGTTTTACCACATGAGTAGGCCTTATTTTTCCTCTTGTGTACAACCATGTGTTATATGACTCTCCAGAAGGGGAGCTCTGGGCTACTAAAGGCCCAGATACAAACTGATGAGATCTAACCCTAGAAGGGTCACCATTTTTCTCACTTTCTTTGCTCTCACCCCAGTGCACCTCAGGCAAATGTGTGAAACAAAGCTCATGGCTAGGGTGATTGCTAAAGATAAATAGGAGAATTCCTTCTAAAAAAAAGTATTCAGGATATAATATGGGTATAGGGCAGTTATTTATTTCCTACATTACAAAAATTCATAGCATATACAAAGATTCAAAGGAACATAAAGAATTATAGAACACAGGAAAAAAGTTTCAAATAGCCTATTATATTCTTTATTTTTTCTGTGAAAGCTTAAGGTCTTTTGTGAATATTTCATATTCATCTCAAAAAACAAACTGTTTGAGTTCAGATTTCCAGACTAGTCAAGGCATAACTTTCTTTAGATTTGGCAGAGATCATTTATAAGAAACATGATATTACAAAACAAAACAAAAATCTATATGTCCTTCAGTCAAGTCAGCAAGCATTAATGAATGACCAGAAACTGTGCTAAGCACTGCAAAAAGAAAAGCAAAATCAGCCATTGTCTTCAAGAAGCTTACATTCTAATTAAGTGATGCCTAGAGCCCAAATTAAGGAAGCTAATTTAGATGGTTGTCAACAAAGTTACAACTGCCCATTTCTTGGAATTCTTGTTGCTGACCTATACTAATAGAAGGAAACAGAAAGAAATGGAAGGCAGCTAGTGACTCACATCCAGAGTCAGGTCTCCCTAGGCAAGCACATGTTTTCCATTACACTTGATTGTATCTATTTTTGCCACTGGAGGTGGTAGGGGGAACAGAAATCTCTTCGCCCCTCTCTTCTACACTGCATGTGAGAAATAACTAGAAATGAATTCTAAAACAGAAAGGCCTAAATCCAACAGGAAAAGCTCTTATGACACCACTAGAATCTGCCCTACTGACTCATAAGTCTAATCTCTTATCAGGGATCTTTCATAAAACCTTCCCTCCCCAACCCAGCCTGCCAGTCAGTCAGTAGTTGTCTTTGTCATCCCAACAAAATCTCTCTTTCAATGAGAAGGCAAAGCATAGATTCAATATCATTTGAGATGCACTGTTTGACAAAGTCCATGACGCTTTATTAAATAGATTATAAGAAAAAAGTCAGTTAATTTTCCATTCAACCCATGGCTAAACTTTCTTGGAATTCTAATAATTTTCTGCTTCTTGTATTAGCATTGTTTTTCTATATTTGTTTTCCTTGGTATTGTTTCTTCCATTGTCTCCATGCTCCCTGCAATCATTTACTGAATCTGAAGCTCTAATCTTCACAGCATGCAAGGAAACTGAAAGGGGGAGTATGTTTTCTTTAATGTGTCTAGACTGAGCTTACAAGTAATTATCCAACTCTCAAGCAACTAGGTAATTTAGCCAACTCACTAATCAAAACTCAATTCAAGTCAATGTTTGTTTGAATGAACCAATTTCTTAAATTGCCAATGATGGTTACTTTTCTTATAGCTCATGAAAAATTTAAATAGTGACTAACTTTTTATACATGTTATTTAAAAAAAATCCATCAACAGTATTGCCATAAGTAGTCCATTTTACTGAAATAAAAAGTTTCAAGCCAGGTAAGCATTTATGGAGTTTGTTTTTGGTTTTGATCATTGCTATGTTAAATTATTTTTTTTAAAAAGTCATAAATTCATTTGTCCATAACATAACTTAATTCTAGGAGATTCGTTGAACTAGCTAAACTACAAAGGAAGTCATATTATTTAGCTATTTACAATCGAGTTTACAAAGTCGATCAATCCTAAAGGTTAGAAGATAAAATCAGTCCCCTAATGCCATTAAGATATTTTGAGGATAACCCAGAAAGAGAATCATTTTGGGAAAAAATCCAGCACTAATAGTTTATCTCTATTGTGTTCCCTAATGCTAACAGTTAGAGCAAAGGGTCTAGAAAGGTAATTGGATAATATTAGGTCACTTGTCTGACCAAATACGTAGACCAATAAGATGTTTCCTCAAAATAAAATTTAAATATGTATGCCTGTTAAATGTGGACAAAAGCCAAAATGCTCAGTTTAAAAAAAAAAAAAACAAAACCCAAAAATGATACTATTTCAAATGTAACAAGTTAAAGCATTAAAATATTTCAATTCCTATAATTCTTAATCAAGCAAAAACTTATTTAAGATTTGAGTCCAAGTTAATTAACTTTTAGATGTTAACCCTTCACCCACACACATTCTCCCTCTTCAGAAAATGAATTCAACACAGCATTATTTCCTTATCATGAAGGAGTGTTAACATTCACTGAACAAAAATCAAGTTATTAAAAGTGGAAGTAAGTGAGAAATTAGTCAGATTGAACGGTATTTTAAACTCTCTTATTGTTTTCTGAGTTTTGAGTCTCTATGTGTCCAATTAGAAATGGATATTGGAAATTTTATGGGAGATAGAACATTAGACACATTTTTAGGAAACTGAAAATTGCATTCTCATTCGTCAAATTAAAATTATCTTTTAGGAGAGAAGGTTTTGTTCAGTGATAATGCAAAGATATTGAGGGTATCCGGAAGCCAGATTAGAGTGAATCCCTTCCTCGAAACCATAGTGGCTTGGGAAGAAGCTTTTCCCCTTAGAAGTCACACAGTATGTTGATTTGCAACTCTCTAATGAACTTTAAAAATGGTTTGAATATCATCCTTCTTATGTTCTTATGTCCTTAGCATACTATAAGCTTCATGAGAGCAAAGCCATATCTTTAAAAAGCCAACTTTTTATCTAATGCTATACTTAGAACAGTGTGTCTCACATCCACAGGCACATAAAAATAGTGGTGGAATGGACAAAGAATGAACACCTAATTGGAGAAGAGGTAAACTATGTCATAAGGTTCTCTAAAATGGGAATTGAACTTCCCCCTTATCTTTAGAGCTCTCTCAGTGATTACCTCAGTGTTCTCTATATAACAAAAATCCAACAAATATTTAGTGCCAGCTACAATTCTTTTGAGCTTAAATGAAGGCAGCCCTATTATATGACAACCAGCACAATGCCATTTGTAAATGGATAAAGTCGAGTATCTCACCATCTATAAGAATCCCTCTGCAATTTGGACTTGATGTTCTTCACTACAATGATGAATAAGCTTGACAGACATTGCTCTCTGTTTTATTTTTTTTTTGATCCATAAATATTTATTTATTTTTTTGATAATATTTAAGTTTTCAACATTCATTTCCACAAAATTTTGAGTTCTAAATTTTCTCCCCATCGCTCGCCTCTCCCCACCTCAATAAGCCAAATATTCTAATTACCCCTATAACCAATCTTTCTTCCCTTCTAACATCCCTCCCTTCCTTTGTCCCTGTGTTCTCTTTTGTCCTGTAGTGCAAGATAAATTTCTATACTCCATTACCTATATTTCCTATTTCCAAGCCTTATGCAAGAACAATACTCAACAGTTGTTCCTAAAACTTTGAGTTCCAACTTCTCTTCCTTCCTCCCTCCCCACCCATCTCCATTGGGAAGGCAAGCAATTCAATATAGGCCATATATGTGCAGTTTTGCAAATGACTTCCATAATAGTTGTGCTGTGTAAGACTAACCATCTTTCCCTCTATCCTATCCTGCCTCCCATTTCTTCTATTCTCTCTTTTGAACCTGTCCCTCCCCAAGAGTGTTGACTTCTAATTGCTCCCTCCTCCCATTGCCCTGCCTTCTATCATTGCCCCCACCCTGCTTATTTTCTTCTTCCCCACTTTCCTGAATTGTAAGAAAGGTTCTCATACCAAAATGAGTGTGCATTTTATTCCTTCCTTGAGTCAAATGTGATGAGAGTAAGATTCACATTTTGTCTCTCACTTCCCCGCTTTTTCCCTCCACTAAAAAGTCTTTTACATCTCTCTTTTATGAGAGATAATTTGCCCCATTCTATTTCCCCCTTTCTCCTCCATTATTCCTTTCTCATCCCTTATTTCATTTTTTAGATATGACCCCATCCTATTCAACTCACCCTGTGCTCTATGTCTGTGTGTGTGTGTGTGTGTGTGTGTGTAATCCCACCAACTACCCAGATACTGAAAAAAGTTTCAAGAGTTACATATATTGTCTTTCCACATAAGAATGTAAACAGCACAACTTTAGTAAGTCCCTTGTAATTTCTCTTTCCTGTTTACGTTTTCATGCTTCTCTTGATTTTTGTGTTTGAAAGTCAAATTTTCTTTTCAGCTCTGGTCTTTTCATCAAGAATGTTTGAAAGTCCTCTATTTCGTTGAAAGACCATTTTTCCCCTGAAGTATTGCACTCAGTTTTGCTAGGTAGATGATTATTGTTTTTAGTCCTAGGTCATTTGATTTCTGGAATATCATATCCCATGCCCTTCAATCCTTTAATGTAGAAGCTGCTAGAGCTTGTGTTATCCTGATTGTATTTCCACAATACTGGAATTGCTTCTTTCTAGTTGCTTGCAATATTTTCTCCTTGACCTGGGAACTCTGGAATTTCACCACAACGTTCCTAGGAGTTTCTCTTTTTGGACCTCTTTCAGGGGGTGATTTATGGATTCTTTCAATGTTTATTTTCCCCCTGATTCTAGAATATCAAGGGAGTGTTTTTTTTTTTTTTTTTTGGTTTTCATGAAAGATGGTGTCTAGGCTCTTGTTTTGGTCATGGCTTTCATGTAGTCCCATAATTTTTAAATTGTCTCTCCTGGATTTATTTTCCAGGTCAGTTGTTTTTCCAATGAGATATTTAACATTGTATTCCTTTTTTTTCATTCTTTTGGTTTTGGTTTGTGATTTCTTGGTTTCTCATAAAGTCATTAGCCTCCATCTGTTCCATTCTAATTTTGAGAGAACTATTTTCTCCAGTGAGCTTTTGAACCTCCTTTTCAATTTGGCTAATTCTACTTTTTTAAAGCATTCTTCTCCTCAGTGACTTTTTGAACCTCTTTTGCCAATTGAGTTAGCCTATTTTTAAAGGTGTTATTTTCTTCAGCATTTTTGGGGGTCTTCTTAGGAAGTTGTTGACCCACTTTTCATGGTTTCTTACATCTCTCTCATTTGTCTTCCCAATTTTTCCTCCACCTCTCTTACTTGGTTTTCAAAATCCTTTTTGAGCTCTTGCATGGCCTGAGACCACTGAATAATTATTTTGGATATTTGGGATACAGAAGCCTTGACTTTTATATCTTTCTTTCCTAGTAAGCATTGTTCTTTCTCATCGAAAAGGATGAGCGAAGATATCTGTTCACCAAGAAGTAACTTTCTATAGTCTTATATTTTCCCCCTTTTTTGGACATTTTCCCAACTATTTGCTTGATTTTTGGGTCCTTTGTCAAAAGTCAGGTATATACTGGGAGTCTGCAAGATCTCAGTTCCTCCAGAGTGGTACAATCTAGCATGTACACTGGTCTGGGAGCAAGGAGAAATTTTTGTGCCCAGAATCTGAGAAATAGAGTTTCCTCTTCACCACTACCTCACCTCCAGTTCTGCCAAGATGGCACTGAGGACTGAGGTTCAAATAAGCTTCAGGGGCAAGGCTGCCATTCAGTGTGAGGCAAATATCAGCTGCTCAAATCCCCCAGGAGTATTAGGTGGGGGCAGGTCCTCTACACAGGGCTGAGGTAAGAATCAGCTGCTCAGTGCCCCCAGGGCTTTTACAGTCCAATGGATGTGGGCTGCTGTAGGGTATGATGTGGAAGCTGCTGCTGCCCACCTGATTCTGCCTCTGAGGCTGCCACCTGAGGCCAGAGCTGTGTGAAGGCTCTTTTCCATTCTTGGCCAGCTGAAAAAACCCTGTCACTGACCTTTGGTGCCTGTGGGTTGAGGAATCTGCCAACTACTGCTACTGAGACTGGGCATTCCACCCCTGAGATCTGCTCTGGTCCTCCTCCCAGAGCCTTGTTGCAGGGTCTAGACTGGGCTAGGCTCTGTTTTCATCAAAGAATCACCAAAGAAAGGCTTAAAATTAATTGATGACTTAGCAATAATTCTAAAAATTGGTGAATCAAAGAACAAATTATGGAGAGAGAAAATTTCATTAAAGATAATGTACCAAAATATGGAGAAATCAGCAAAGATAGGACATAGGGGAAAAAATGTACACCTATTGCACAAAGTTGATCAGCAGAAAAGAAATCAGAAGGTCAATGAACTGGAATTGAAGTTAAAAGAAAATAGAACACCCCAAAATGAAAGAAACCTCAAGGAAGCATAAAAGTTGACATTTGAGAAATTAAATCAGATATTAAAAAACTGAAAGCAAAGAAAAGTTAACAAATTTAAGTAAGTTTATTTCAAAAGTAAGAAAACAGATGTCACAAGCCAATTTATTTTTTTAAAGAAAGAGGAAAATTAAATTATTAGAAGCAAAAAGGTACAGGAGGATTCAAAACAAAAAGCAGAAGAAATAAAGAAATTATTAGAAAATAATTGCCAAAGGTATAGAGTAGTAAACCTAACAATCTAAATGAATGACTATTAAGAAAAATATACAAAATACCCAGATCTACACAATAAAGTATTTAATATTTCTTTGTTAGAAAAAGAAATTGAGCATGCCATAAAGAAGCTCCTAAAGGGAAAAAAATATCCTAGAATATGAGATTGACTTACAATCAATTCTACCAAACATTCAACAAACTTAATTTCAGCATTATATAATTTTAAATGAACATAAGAAGTCCTACCAAATAGTTTCTATAACAAAATAAAATGTTGATACAGAAACCAGAAACAGAAAAATGAGAGAAATAAATCTATGTGCCAGTATCTGTAATGAATTCTAATGTCAAAATGCAAATAAAATATCCAAAAAAGTGAATATTTTGATCAGATTGTATAGATAATGTAGAATTGGAATTATATTCTGAAAACTATCCACACAATAGACCACTGATAATAAAAGCAATAAAGAATAAATAAAATAAGAACATATAAGATTATATCAATTGATGCAAAAAAGATTTTATTGAGATGAATGACCCATTTTTATTAAAATATTATCAAATATAGTAGTAGGTATACCTTCCTGTGATATGACAAGTACAGCCTATTTAAAAGTAAGAACGAGAATTATATATAATAGGGATATTCAGGTGACTGACGGAGAAGTGAGGCTGGTGACCTGCACAGCCCTCCCTCATTCAAAACAAAGTCAAGTGCAAATCATGTCATTTCTTCTCTGATGGCATGGTCTTCTTCGACAATGGAGAAACACAATCCTGTGAATAGATGCAGCTGACTGAATGGGACCCAGCTAGCTGGGTAACTCAACCCCTCCTCTCCTGTCCGCCTCCCCCTCCCCTTCCTTCTCTACAAAGGAAGGTAAATTTAGATATCCAAAAGATTCCCTGTTGACTTGGGTTTTACTAGCTCCTCTCCTTCCTTCCTCTCTTCTGCCCTCCCCTCCCCTCCCCTCTCCTCTCCTCTCCCAAAACCTTCAACCTACTGCACTCTGAAGCTAGGAAGCCAATGGGCCCCTGCCTAAGGGCTCCTTTGCATATTCTTAGCTTTAGAGTGATTATCAACAGGAATTGTTGCTGTTTCCCTCCCAACCTGATGGCTTTCTTTTTCTGGGCCTCATTAAATGGTCCATGCCCTGGCTACTTCTTAAACAGGCCTATTCAATGAATAGGCAGTGCCTCATCCTGTGAGCACCCACAAAACCTTGGCCTAAAGGGCCTAAGGTCTCCCAGTGCATCCTGAGTCATCTCCAGTCATCCTGATGAATATCTCTTCACTGCATTTAGATGATTTTGGAGGAGAAGTGAGGCTGGTGTCCTGTACAGTCATCCTTCACTCAAAACAAAGTCAAGTACAAGACATGTTATCATTTCTCTGATGGCGTGGTCTTCTTTGGCAATGAAGGACAAACACAATAATAGGGATAGGACAGAGTCATTTCCAATAAGATCAAGGAGAAAGCAAAGATGTTGATTAATATCGTTACTGTCTTGTTATGCTGTTATGACATGGACAACTAAAAAATAATTTAAGGAAATAAAGACACTCAAAAAAGATTCAAAATTGTCACTTTTTGCACTGATATGTTTTAATTAGAGAACCTAGGAAGTCAGCTAAATTCAAATGAAACAAATAATTTCAGGAAAGCTGCAGGACGTAAAAACACCCACAGAAATCATTAGTATTTCTGTAAATTTAAAAAAAACTGAGCAAGAAGAGATAAAAAGAAAAGTTCCGTTTAATATAACTACAAAACATATAAAACAATATTAATCTACCTACCAGACCACACTGTTGTTTTTCCCTCATATTCAGAGGACCAATGACAACACAGGATGATCTTGACTTGGATGTTAATTGGATTTCCTTGGGTCAAAGTTGCATAAAGTCTTCAGCGTAACTTTCTCTTCCAGATTCATCAGATTCCGGCAGCAAGACAAAAAATTAAGTTGACTGGCAATGGCTTACAATACAGTGTATTGTAACCAACCATATCTAACCAACTTCTGCTTTACCTGCCATTATGACCATTGGAACAAACTGTTCTCTGATGCTCATTCTTCACATCCTTGGGGTAGACACCCCCCTAACTCACCAAAGAGTGTGAGGCCTGTCAGTTATGCTTAACCTGGTTTAGACTGTCTGTCAAGACTATGCACTGGAGTGTGGCCACTGCACATGTTACAGCTGCTTGAAGCCAGGGATAGAGTTAAGTGTGAGACAGAAATCAAAAGTGGAACAGCAGTCATGAAAAAGGTTCAGTAAGCTCTTTCCTTGACTCTCCATATACCAGATTACATAGGAAAAATAGGAACATACATGGAGAATCATATAATTGTAGAAATATTAATCGCTTCTAGTTATGCCAAGCAAGTACCACAAAATGGAATTACTACATGAATTATTTTACTAATTAAGCCCCATATCAGTTAAATTATAGAAAGTTAATGAGAAAATTCATCTGGAGGAGCAAGAGGTAAAGAATTTGAAAGGGATGGATTTAAAAAAAATGTGAGAAGGAAGTCCAGCGCTGATAATAACAACAGCAATGATAATAATAATATTTATAATATTTATATAATTCTTTCATATTTGCAAATTACTTTAAAAATATCATCTCACTTTATCCTGACATCAGCTCCTTGAATTTCATATTAATATTACCTCTGTTCATGTTTAATACTTTAAATCACTTGTGGAAGGTAAGACAACCAGTAAGTGCCTCAGGCAAGATTTGATTTCAGGCCTTATTGACCCTAGGTCCAGTGCTCTAATCACTGTGAGACCTCGCTGCCTTAAATGACAGATAAACACAAAAATCATTAAAATGATTTTTGAAAGATCAAGAATAGTTTGATAGGTGGAATAGATTAGGTTCTGATGCTTGAAAACATATAAGAAATATCTGCTAAAACCAAGAACTTAGACTTTGTGGTAATAATTCACCATTTGATAAACTCCCCTTGGAAATCTGGAAAATAAAGTTGGACTTGTAGAAACTAGTTATAAATCAACACTCTGTCCATAAACCAAGATAAGCTCCAAATGGTTGCATATTTACACATAAAATACTATGTCATAAACAAATGAGAACAAAGGACACATTACCTTTATGATTCAGATCTGTGATTAAGGGGCCGAGTAAGAAGGAGAGAGGATCACAGAAGATATAATGTGCAGTTTTGATTACATGAAATTTCAAAAGTTTTAGTACCAACAAAACAAAATCCGTTAAATTAGAAATAAATGAGTAATTGAATAAAAAAAATTTAAATGAAGTTTCTTTAATGAGGATATCATTACATACACACTTATACATAATAATAAATGTGTCATTTCCTATATATGTACACATATATACATTCATATTTAGATATTGAGACATTTTCTACATTATCTTTACCTTTGTCTATTTCTATCTAAAGACACATATGTGTCTTTATTGTATATAATTTGTATGTTATTTGTCAAAATCCAATAAGAATCTTTGTTTTTAATTGTATTTTATTTTAAATTTTTTTTATAATTTATATTCGTATTATTTCAAATAGTGTGTGTGTGTGTTTGTCCTTCATTAACAAAGAAGACCATGCCATCAGAGAAATGATAATATGACTTGCACTTGACTTTGTTTTGATTGAGGGAGGGTTGTGTAAGTCACCAGCCTCACTTCTCCTCCAGAGCCATCTGAATCTAGTGAGCAGATATTCATCAGTTTGACTGGAAATGACCCAGGATAAGGCAATTGGGGTTAAATGACTTGCCCAAGGTCACATAGCTAGTGAGTGTCAAGGGCCTGAGATTTGAACTCAGGCCCTCCTGACACCTGCACTGCATCCACTGCCCTTATTTCAAATATATGTGTGAAGGAGATATTTCTCATGTTCAAATTAGTTTTGCTGAATCTTTCATATTTGTTACAAGGAGTGGCATGATAGGGTCTCTCTCTCTCTTCTCTCTCTGTCTCTCTGTCTTTCTCTGTCTCTCTGTCTCTGTCTCTATCTCTCTGTTAATGGAGTGAGATGAAAAGGAGAGAAAATAAAACAGTTAAAAAGAGATTGCTTTGGATTTTGACACGTATAAGAACAAAAGAAAATTCAAACAGAAAGAAGAATTCTAGCAAAAACTTTGAGAGAAAACTCATGTGATATTCTGAGGACAGCAATGTTATTCCTGCAGTGTGGAATGAATGGAAGTATTCAGTGGAAGAACAGTCAATCAACCTAGAAGCATTTCTGAAATTCCTACTATGTGGCAGATACTTGTCTAGGTGAAAATGCAAATGGAAATAAATCAGTTCCTGTCATCCAACTCCTTGCAATAGAAGAGGAAAAAAAAAGCCTAAACTGAGGAGGAAGATGAAATAAAATATTTAAATGATGTTCAGGTTTTGCATAAATTTCCTCAAACATTTTAGTGGATCTGTGAGTTCATGACTGCAGGCACTTTCTCTGGTAATGTAGATCTTAGCCTATTGAGTCCTTCACATTCTATGTTATTTTTATCAGTATCTTATCCTCACTAGTCCTCAGAACATATCTTTCCCTTTATTGTATTTCCTCCACATGGGTGAGGGTACTTCATCTACAGCGACATCTCTGGATGTGGCAACATCACCAGTTGCTTAATGAGTTTCTCAAAATAGCTGCCCAAAGACAAGCAAATAACACATTATCTTCTGTTCCAATACCTTTGTCCTGGCCATGCCCCATGTCCATGATGTACTCCATCATCAAGAAAATGGTAATTATATTTTGATTATCCTTGTCTTGCTATATGACCAATCATTCTACCCCAGTCATATATTTCTTATATATGGTTTGTCTTGTTTCCCTCTGAATACTTTCTCATTTGCAATTTGTTGCAACCCTTCCATGCACCATTCACCTTTCTATCAACCATCAATATAGTCTCTACAGTGACCAAAATCTGATAGTCTTTTGTTAGTCCTTATTCCTCTCAGTCTCCATGCTGCATTTCACACTATTGACCATCTTCTCCTGTGTATTTTCTCCTTTCTGAGTTTTCATAACCTCACTCTCTCCTGAGTCTCCTTTTATCTGTCTGACCACTTTTTTTTATTCTATTATGCTAGTACATCATTAATATGTGGCCCTCTAATTTTGGTTGTTCCCCAAGTTTCTCATTTCTTTTCCATCTTCACTCTTGGTAACCTCATCAGTTGCCATGGGTTTAATTATTTTATATTATTTTTATTTTAAGGAATAAAACAGGCATTTACAAAACACAGTACAATGAAAAGATGACTGTACATGAAACTGCAAATCTACTATGCACAGCTTGATATTCTTTTCAGAAATACAACAAAATTATCATGCTTTTTTTCTTCCCTCCCCCTCCACAACAGAAATGACTGCTATTAGACACAAATAGTGTATATACATACACACACCCATATATATATATACATACATATACATGTATACATATACACATATATACATACATTATGTGTCTGTGGATGTAAACTTATTCTATACATACTTCTATTTATCAGTTCTTTCCCTGGATGTGGACAGCATCTTCATATTTACTTTCTAATTAATGTGGGTATTTGAAATGCGCAAAGTAACTATTCACTCAAAATTGTTCTTAAAACAATATTTCTGTTCTATATACAATGTTTTCTTGGTTCTTCTCATGTGTGATTTTTCAATATTTTTCTCTAAAATCATCAGCTCAATATTTCTTATAACACAGTAATATTCCATCACAATCATAAATCACAATTTGTTCAATCACTCCCTAATTGATGGGCATCCCTGCAATTTCTAGTTCTTTGCCACCATAAAGAGAGATTATAAACATTTTAGAATATATAAGCGCTTTTCCTTTTTTCTAATCATCTTTGGAAGTAGAACCAATCATGGTATTGCTGAGTCAAAGGGTACTTCTATACAGATAATTCCAAAAACCAAGAGCAGTCTGTTCTGTGAATTACTTTCTCATATCACCAGTTACTTAATGAGTACTTCAAAATGGAAGCCCAAAGACAAACCAGATAACACGATATCTTCTGTTTAATACCTTTACACTGACCATGCCCCATGTCTGTGATAGACTGCATCATTTACTCTATCACACACACACACAAACACACACACACACACGTTGTTTTAGATATATCTCAAGTCCTACTTTCTTCATGAAGTCTTTCCAGAATCATTTCCCTCAACTTCTCTTGCCTTCCTCACAAACTTTCTTGTATTTAGCTACATTTTATTTATATTTATTGATTTTCGTATTGTCTTTGTATTTATTTGTATACTTTATTCCCTTCTCCAATTAGGGATAATTTCAATACTTGTGCTTATACCCCAAGTCCTGTCATAGTATAGGTGGTATAACAATTCACACCAAGAAAACGCAAGTTCTACTCCAATCAGTATTATACCATCCATATTTAGAACAATCAGTTACCGAGAATGGAAAAGTTTTGGGTACTGTGAATAAGTTAACTTACCTTGGCATTTTGCTTTCCATTAACCTGTTTTATGTATACATTGCCAGAGCTAGATCAGTGTTTGGGAGGCTTTGAAAGATAGTGTGGGAGAAAAGAGGCATTAGACTGACCACTAAAGATCTACAGAGCTTGTGTGCGGACCTCATTGTATACCTCTGAAACCTGGACATTATAACAGCACCATGCCAGGACACTGAATTACTTCCATTTAAATTGTCTTAAGAAGATTCTGAAGATTCCGTAGCAGGGTAAGGTACTGGAAATTCAGGTCTTTTCTCAAACTAATCCGACAAACTTTCAAACTCTAACGCAGAGAATACAACTCCAATGGATGGGCCATTTTGTTTGAGTGCCAAAAGTACACTTGCCTAAAAGACCCTTTTAAGAAGAACTCACACAAGACAAGCACTCACATGGTGGTCAGAGGAAGTGATACAAGGACACTATCAAGGTCTCTCTGAAGAGCTTTGGAATTGATTGCATAATGGGAGACACTGGCAAAGGATCACTCAGCATGGCATACCCATATCAAAGAAAGTATTGTGATCTATAAGTAAAGCAGAATTGAAATAGCTCAAAAGAACTGTGGGATGCACAAGTTTAGAGAATGCACTCCAAATGTTCACATGGACTATTTATGCATGATCTGTGTTAGAGCTTTCTGAGTTTGTTGGTCTGATCAGCCACATCTGAATACACTGTAACTGGACTCTAATATAGTGACATCATTTGGGTCCTCTTTGAGAAGGAAGGAAAACATCCAACCTATCATATGTCCTGGCACACAGTAAGCATTTAATTAATACTTGTTAGTTGGTAGGATGGACAAATTAAATGAACAGTAGGTTGGTCACTGGACAGAATAGGAAAATGAGAATAAAACAGAGTATCAGAGAAACAGCAGCTATTACTTTTTGCCACAAGGTTTTTTCTGAAACAAAGACATAGATTTAATAGACTCAGGTTTTGAATATCTACTTTGGGCTCAAAGGGACAAGTCTTGAGGATTTTCCTCATGTTGGGCATTAGTGCACAAATAATGTCTTAATAACCTTCTAATTCCTTTGATTTAGACAAAATACACCATATCATATATAGAAAGGAGCTTTAATAAGTAATTATTACTAAATGAAACTAAGGTTTGTAATATAGTCTCAGTAGAAATTACTTGGATATTTTGCTTCTTAAAGAAAATGGATTTTGATTACCCAATAAATTAACTAAATTATTATTTACATTTTTTAAAGTGGAAAATCCATGTTTTCAAGCCAGATGACTTAATGGCATAAGCAAGAAATGAGACCCTAGGGATATATAGACATGCACACATGCACATTTAAACCTAGATATACTAAAACTGAAATACAATTCAAAAATATGCACAGCTCTGGAACAATCTCAACTCTGCACTTAGAAAAACATTTGGGATTCATTCAAAAGGTGAATATTAGATTCTCTGTGGCTTATGATCATCTCTTCTGCAGGGTGTTTCATTTCATGGAAATAAACAGCAGAAGAAAATAGAGTATGATAGAAGACAGCTTTCAGAACAACAGTAACACTTCAGAAACCCTAATTTAAACTAAAAAGTAAAGAATTGAAGGAAAAGCCTAGGGTTTGTATTATATGGTGTTCATCCCTTTTATACTTGCTCTATTAAGTTTTAAATTCCATTATGCTTTAAATTACAGTTATAGTCAGGAAAGCAACTTTGAAAATACTACATATTCAATATTTATTTTCCACCAGTAACTTCTATAGAAACTTGCGTGGTTTCCAAATTCATATATTTGCAACTCATTGCTACAAATTCAATCCAGAAAGGGAGAGTCAAGTTCTGTTTTTTTTTTTATTCTTTATAGTGTCATTAGTAATAAACTGCAGTTGACTATGTTCCTGGTGATATATAAGATAGGACTGAATTAAATTCACTGGCCAATATATGCAAATTCTCGAGTGCTTGCTCAGGTTTAAAACAAAATGTCAGAGTAAGCAAATCTGAATCCAGAATATATATCTAAAGCTGATAGTTTTGTCAAATTAAAAGGTGACATTTTTGCTTTATTGTTTTTTGGAAGATCTACACTGATAATGTTTTAATTTAATAACCCAAAGAAACAAGTTTTGTTATTTCATATAACAGAAAATTATCTTTTCATTTGTTATCTTGCACTTGTGAAATTCTTTTAACCCAAATTTAAGATTTTTAATGTATTTCTATTATTTTTATCTGATTATATTCAGCTCTAATAGGAAATCCAGTATCATGGTTAGAGAGGTGACTTTGAAGCTAGGAAGACCTGGAATTAAGCTTGGCCTCTGCCACCATAATTATGTGACCTTGCCCATTTCATTGAACTTTTCAGCACTCTAGGCAATTTTTCTTAGACTAGAAGGAACAAAAAATGTACCAATGTGCACTTGTGGAGGGAGTTAGTTCGTGACTTCCCTATATCAATGAAACCACATTTTGAGTCCTTGATCCCTTTAGAATGCTTAAAATCATCAAAATAAAAAGAGTTAGTGACCCCTTTTAGCTTTGATGTAAGTTTTATTATCATGTATTGTAGATGAGACCTAAGTTGGATCAGTCCAGCAGTTTCAAAGTTTTAAATATAATGAACATTCATGGAGGGCAAGAAGAAATTATTAACAATTTTAGTCAACTTCAATGTTAAAAGGAAATGAAATAACATTTAAAATGTCAGCTTCAGCCTTAATAGTCACCAAGTCAGATGAGGAGAACTGTGTTCCATTAAGAACTCAGTAGTTACTACAGTGAACAACCAACTTGGTGTTTCCCACAGAAAATAAATGCTAAGTAGTAATCACAGGAACCAGTAAGCCAGGCATTCCCCAGAAGTACTAAAACTTATTCAGTCCCTATGGCAACCCATCACCTTGCCATTCTTGAGTGAAACAACAGTTTTCTCTGATGAAATTTCCTACTAAGCAAAGTCTCTTTAAACTACCCCCTCTCTGAGATCTAGCTTCTTAAAGAGCCAATATAGCTCTCTTGCTGTTGGAACAATTGCCTCATATGTAGAATGCTAAGTGAGGCTTACCCATGGAAAATTTGAAAAAGAAGGGAAAGGAGCAGAATCAAAGAAAAAGAAAGGAGGAGCTTTGCAGTCACACATTCCACCTTCAAAAATACATGGACATAGCTCCCACCACAACATATTATTGGAAGCCTTTATCCAAACCTTTAATAAAAATTAAATAACACATGGTAAAGCAAAGATCTCTTAGACCCTGTACAAAAGTCAACCTTCATAGCTGAAACAAAGCCATTAATGATTATGCATTCAATGAAGGCTTTTAATTAATTCTAAATTCAGTAAATGACACTATCTTCTAGCCCATATGACTACATCTTGTTGACAAGAAGAGTCTGAGAGACTTGATCAAGGAATTATAGTATTTCACTGATTTATTGACCAAGTAACTGTTGAAAAAGGAAATATTTGTAGTTTGGTATGACATATCCTTGATGATTCCTTGTGGACATCAAATTCTTTCCCATGTGTTTACTATCCCTTTAATAACACATTCTAGATTCTTTAATGTAGCAAATAGTTTTGACCTACAACCAAGAGCCAGATGCATATGTAACTGACATTACCTAGTAGTCTTTCCAAAAAGAATATAAGTAAAATAGCAGAAGTTCGAGTCCATTGTTAAAGGTCTCCACATAACCCCCTGAGGGAACTGAGACCCTGGTGGCAGCCCTGCCCAGACCTGAGCACCTGAACTTAATCTCACACTGAATTGCAGCCCCACCCCCATCGAAAGCCCTGAGGCTGGGGAGCAGCATTTGAATCTCAGTCCCCAAGTACTAGCTGAGGAGATCTGGAGGCAAGGTGGGGATGGAGAGGAATCTCAGAAGTCAAGTAACTGGCTGGGAAAATGCCCAGAAAAGGGAAAAAAAAAAATAAGACCATAGAAGGTTACTTTCTTGGTGAACAGATATCTCCTCCCTTCCTTTCAGATGAGGAAGAAAAATACTTACCATCAGTGAAAGACATAGAAGTCAAGGATTCTGTATCCCAAACATCCAAAATAAATATTCAGTGAGCTCAGGTCATGGAAGAGCTCAAAAAGGATTTTGAAAATGAAGTGAGAGAGGTAGAGGAAAAAATGGGAAGAGAAATGAGAGAGATGCAAGAAAAGCATGAAAAGTAGGTCAACACCTTGCTGAAGGAGACCCAAAAAAGTTGAAGAAAATAACACCTGGAAAAATAGCCTAACTCAATTGGCAAAAGAGGTTCAAAAGGTCACTGAGAAGAAGAATACTATAAAAAGCAGAATTAGTCAAATGGAAAAGGAGGTTCAAGAGCTCACTGAAGAACATAGTACTTTCAAAATTAGAATGGAACAGATGGAGGCTAATGACTTTATGAGAAACCAAGAAATCACCAAACAAAACCAAAAGAATGAAAAAAAGGAAGATAACATGAAATATCTCATTGAAAAAACAACTGACCTGGAAAATAGATCCAGGAGAAACAATTTAAAAATTATGGGACTACCTGAAAGTCATGATCAAAAAAAGAGCCTAGACAACATCTTTCATGAAATTGTCAAGGAAAACTGCCCTGATATTCTAGAACCAGACACCTAAATAAGTATTGAAGGAATCCATTGATCACCACCTGAAAGAGATCCAAAAAGAGAAACTCCTAGGAACACTGTGGCCAAATTCCAGAGTTCCTAGGTCAAGGAGAAAATATTGCAAGCAGCTAGAAAGAAACAATTCCAGTATTGTAGAAATACAATCAGGATAACTCAAGATCTAGCAGCTTCTACATTAAGGGATTGAAGGGCATGGAATAGGATATTCCAGAAGTCAAAGGAACTAGGACTCAAACCAAGAATCACCTACCCAGCAAAACTGAGTATAATACTTCAGGGGAAAATATGGTCTTTCAATGAAACAGAGGACTTTCAAGCATTCTTGATGAAAAGACCAGAGCTGAAAAGAAAATTTGCCTTTCAAACACAAGAATGAAAAAAACATGAAAAGGTAAACAGCAAACAGAAATCATAAGGGACTTACTAACGTTGAACTGTTTACATTCCTACATGGAAAGACAGTATTTGTAACTCTTGGAACTTTTTAATATCTAGGTAGTTGGTAGGATTACATGCACACACACATACACATGTTCACGCACACACAGAGACAGAGAGCACAGAGTGAATTGAATAAGATGGGATCATATCTTAAAAAAATGAAGTTAAGCAGTGAGAGAGAAATGTATTGGGAAGAGAGAGGGAGAAATGGAATGGGGCAAATTATCTCTCATAGAAAAGACAGGCAGGAGATGTTTTAGAGGAGGGAAAAGAGGGGAGCTGAGAGAAAAACATGAAGTTTACTCTCATCACATTCGACTAAAGGAAGGAATAAAATGCACACTGAATTTGGTATGAAAACCTATCTTACAATACAGGAAAGTGGGGGAGAAGGGGATAAGCAGGGGGGATGATGGAAGGGAGGGCAATGGGAGGAGGGAGCAATTTGAAATCAACACTCTTTGGGAGAGACAGGATCAAAAGAGAAAATAGAAGCAATGGGGGGCAGGATAGGATGTAGAGAAATATAGTTAGTCTTACACAACACAACTATCATTGAAGTAATTTGCAAAACTACACAGATATGACCTATATTGAATTGCTTGCTTCCCAAAGGGAATGGGTGGGGAGGGAGGGATGAAGAGAAGTTAGAATTCAAAGCTTTAGGAACAACTGTCAAGTATTGTTCTTACCACTAGGAAATAAGAAATACAGGTAATGGGAAATAGAAAGTTATCTGGCCCTATAGGACAAAAGAGAAGATGGGGATAAGGGAAGGGAGGGATGATAGAGGAGAGGGCAGATTGGTGATAGGGGAAATTAGAATGCTTCTTGTATTGGGGTGGGGGGGAGGGCACAAATGGGGAGAAAATTTGGAACCCGAAATTTCGTGAAAATGAATGTAAAAAGTTAAATAAATTTAACTACAAAAAAGAATATAAGTAAAATAAATTATATAATTTTATATAATGCTAGAAATTCTAGTTATAGCAACAAAACAAGTAAAAGAAATTTATGTAAGCTTAGAAAAGGAGGTAACAAAATCACCACTTTTCCAGATTATTTGATCTTCATAGAAAATTCTACACACATCCCTAACTGAATTAAGTGAAAAAAAAATAACTGTTGCTAAACAGCAGGATAAAATAAACCCAGACAAATCAACACCCTTTCTATATAATACCAACAAAACCAAAAGGAAGAGAGAAAAAAGGGAATTTCATTTAAGATAAGTGGAGACCATATTAAACACATTTATAATTAGATCTACCCAGGCACATTTAAGAAATCTATAAATATGAGTACAAATATTTTAGAGAAATTAACACAAGTCTAAATAGGAGCTTAGATGTTAATTGTTTATGGTTGGTCTGTGGTGATGTCAATAAACATGACAATAATGTTTAAATGAATTTCCTTACTCAGTACTCTGCTAATAAATCTAACGAAAGAGTACTTTAGTAAGGTAGAAAAGTAATGCTAAAGTTGACATGAAAGGACAAAAGGTCAGGCTTCTCATGGGAAATAAAGGAAAAATATAGAAAGAAGAGGGGTTCCATATTCAAAATCACCAGATTTCTATCAGAAGTAGTCATCATCAAAATTATTTGTTACTAAGACATAGAGAAATTGATTACTTGAATACATTAGGTACATAACCCACAGTATACAAAAACACAGTAACGTAGGGTTCCTTAAACTCCTTAAACTCAATGATACGAAGTCATTACACAAATTACTGGGAAAACTGGAAAACTGTCCGGCAGAATGGTCTAGAATAAGATCTCATAACATATTCCACAATAAACATACAATGACTATGTGGCCTCCATATAAATATTACATGATGAATAACTCAGAGGATCAAGAAAAATACATTTTATAGTTATGATAGAATTCATAACCGGACAACAGTTATAGTTATCATAAGCAGATGGTTATAGAGAATAAAATGAATAACTTTGATTCCATAAAATTGAAACTATATTTTTTTCATGAATAAAAGCAATATTGCTACAATTAGAATGGAAAGCATTAGCTCAAGAAGCAATCTTTGCATCGTGATTGTCTGTTTGGGATCAGTCATGCAAGATATATAAGCAATTGATCCAAATATATCAAAATGGTATCCATTCCCCAATAGATAAATGATAGATGGATATGAAAAGAAACTTCTCAGTGGAAGATATCTAATCTATCAATAAATACAAGGGAAAAAACTACATAGATGACATAGATAAATTCAAATTAAAGTCATTCTAAGGGTCTATGTCATATCTATAGGATTTCAAAAATGGAAAATAAGAAATAGTTCAAGTGATAGTACTGAGAAAAAAGTAAGAGGGTCACTGATTTAGAAAGGTTATCCTGCCAAATAGCACCTTGAGTCAGCAATACCAATATCACAGTGATTCTACAAACCAAACTGCAGGGACTTAAGGAGAAAATGACTGTATAGAAAATTGAGACAGTGGGTATAGATTACATGCTTGACAAGTCCAATAGCTAAAGGGAGAAAAGAGATTAGACTATGGAACAGTCAAATGAAAGGGTAGCAAAATCATGTAGAGATGTGATGCTTATAATAAGGACACCTGTGAATGTTCAACAGCGGAAAGGAGGAAACTCATAGAGAGAGAGTCGTAGAAGATGCCAGGAATTCAGTGTATAATTGTGGGAATATTAGCTTAAAATATTTGAAATGACATTTTTACACTTTATTCTCTACAATAGTTTGTACTGTCCCTTTTCTGTTTTTACTGCTAAATCCATAGTACAGATCTATGTTTTATATAGTAGAATAGATCTAACTTTCTATTGCTCCCATCCTTTTATTCTGTCAATTTGATAAATTCAAAATATTTAATTGATCTTAATTGAAATACCAATTTTTACTGTGATCTTTAATATTCTTTCTATATTACCCCTCAGACACCTATTCGCTTGCTTTTAGCCTCTGCTTTGGGTTCAAACTATCCTCTATTACCCCCAAATCTTTAGGGACAAGAAAGATTGAGAGACTATAATATGAAGACTGAGTGAATGAATTGAACATGAATAACCTAGAGAAAAAAAAAAAAACATTTGAAAGAAACATACTAGCAGTCTTCAAGAATATAGAGGGTCATCATGTGGAAGAATTTTTCTTACTCTGCTTGGTCCCAAGGAGTTCAAGTGGGAGTTTCAGAGAGGCAGATTTTGGCTTGATAAAAGGAAAGGCTTCCTAAAAATGAGAGATTAAAAAGAGAGAAAGAAGTGACTTAAATTATTGGATTTTCCCTCACTAGAGGTCTTTAAGCAAAGGTTGAATAGACATTTGTTGGATATGTTGTAGAGTGAATTTTTGTTCAGATTTAGGTTGTACCACCTGACCACTGATATTTCCTTCAGCACAATTAAGTAAAATTGCACAGGGCACAGAATATCAGACATCTCATATCAGATAATGAGCTTCTTGAAACAGGGAGAGTTGTACCTTATTAGACATCCTTAACAAGCTAGTGTTTGTGAGTATATTTGCTGACTTCCATCCTGTTCTGCAAATCTGTGTTACTTTTTCTCCAGCTGCAAAGGGAATAATGATGACAGTGCACATCCTGTGTCTGGTCTATGTAAACTCCATCCACAAAAGAGCTGACAATTGCAATATTTATGTTTTTAAATGTAGTATCTCTACAAAAGCTGATGTGGATGTTTCAAAAGAAAATTTGATCACCCATTCTACAGGATGCAAGCTTACAAAAGATATTGCTGCCGTGTGAAATTCACTGAGAGAAATTCCTATTCAAAGCAGCCACTGCTTTTATTTGAATAAGTAATCACATTGAAAGCCTACTTCAAATTTACTTAACATGCTGATCCTAAGTATGTATGTCACATTGCCATGATATCAACTAAAAAGGTACTAGTAGCTGAGGATCAAAGATAATTAAGCCATTATGACATGCCACCCACAACATCTCAGATGACCTGTGAACTAGTACACAAAAAGTGCTTTCCTAACTCCAGAATCAGTTCATTGCACATGAATATAGAAGCTATTGTTAAATATTCTTTTCTTAACATGGTTTATAATACACAGGCTATGTGCTTATTTAAAATAACCAAGCTTTTATGTATTTAATAAAGCTTTAGGTTTCACAAAGTACCTTCCTTGGAAGATCACTATGAACTAAGTAGTAGATGCTATTATTTGAATTATATAGATGAGGAAACTGAGGTCCATAGAAGTGCCTCATAGTCACAAGCTATGAAGTTTCAGAGGGGATATATGAATCTCATCCTTCTAACTCCAAGTTCAATACTCTATTCATTACACCATAATATTCTTATGACATGTTTACATGATCACTCTATTGTGTAGTGGCAGAAAGTCAAGTTCCTGTTATATATAGAGAGAAGTGACTACTTTTTGCTTAAGTGAATTGAAAGGATTTACATGGGAAATACGTAGACAAGAAATTTCTTTATTGGGAAACTAATATTGTTAAAATATTTAAATAATAATGATAATAAGGTCCATATTAATATTTGCTCAAGAGGATAATATTTGCCATTTGTAGCTAGAGAAGTGGCCTTAAAATCAGAAAGATCTGGCTCTCACCCCTTGTTGTTGGTGGTGCTTCATTCTCAAAAAGGACCAATGACAGCAGGGAAATGTCTTGATTTGAAAGTGAATTGGATATAACTGAGGCAGAGCTGTGCAGAGTCATCATCCTCAGTTTCTCCTCTAGAGTCATCGGAGTCCAGTGGCAAGACAAAGGTTAAGATGACTGGTGATGATCCCAGAAGCAGTGGAAGACCTTGATCTTTTTACGCTATGATATTTTCTAGGTCTCAGTTTGTCTGGGGCAATGCCCATTTATAGTGGCTAGGTGAATCCAACTGTCAATTAACCTCTCCTGCTCTTGTTAACTCTTTAATATTCTAATTTGTAGTGGTCATCCTAAACTCTACTGGTTGTGGGAATTTCCTCGCTAGATCAGTTCCCTAGAACCCTCAGGTTCATTGTTTATCCTCAACCATTCACTAAGTCATATCCTCATATCATAGTAAACAAGCTATTACGCTCTGGCACCAAAATACGTAAGAGTTGCATTAGCCCTTACAAACAAACACTATCATCTTTAGCACATATAAGTGCTGCACATATGAGCACCTGCTTCTTAACTTCTTGCTGTGACTGCTCACCTTGCAAAACAATGAAGATCTTTTTCACTATGGGTTAGTGCTGAATATAGAGGCTATTTTGACTCTAGTAAATGTTCATTGGATTCAAAGTGACTATAGCCCTTTGTACTCTCATTATTCAGGATAAAAACATAGAATGTTGGGGCTGATTATACTTCAGAGATCATCCTCATCTTGCAAATGAGGAAACTGAGGCCCAGTGAGGTTAAGTAAGTCCTAGGTCAGACAGCTAATAAGTAGTGAAACCAATATTAAAACTCAAGTCTCATGGCTCACAGACCAGTCCTGTTTCCAATATGTCATGTTGAATTGGGTTTTTATATAGAAACATAAAATGATAGCATCCATATGAAAAATATTATTTATAATTCAGGGATAGATATTATTTTCAGGAAAGATATGATTGAAGTCAAAGTAGCAGACTAGACCACCCTTTGGAATGACTTGATAATGGGACTTAGCAAAATTCCCTATCTTTACCATAAACTATCCTATAATACAAGATCTGCATCTTTTAAATGTAAATTATTTGCCCTGGCAAGATCTAAAGGAAAGGAGTTAATGGATCAGCACTACTCCTAGTCTAGAAATAAATTGCTACAAAAATGCCTACAACCCAAAGACTAATAATTTTTAGTAGAAGAAGGTAGAAATCAATTATGTGGGTTAAGATTCAGGTCCATACCTCACTCCCATGCCTCTATAGGACATATCATTGCTGTTCACATGCCCTTTCAGATATATTCTGTGAGCCGTAAGCACGACCAGTGAAGGCCTAACTACACATCCTTCAAAACACCAGGAATTGGTAGACAGGAACACAAATATACTGTTTTAGATCCTCACTATCTACCTTCTTTTGAAGAACAGTAGCCAGTACCATCTCAAGGGAGATAGGAAGGGAAACTTGAACTGACACATTTGAGAAGCTGCAAACTTTTGAGAATCCTACCCATCATTCATTTTTCTACTCCTTTATATATTAAATTGTGATTCTCCTAAAAGGATTGACTAATTTGACCAGAGTATAACAAAAATAAAAAATCATGCTAATCACTCAACCAGTGTCTGAAGCGGAATTCATAACAAAGTATTTTTTTTAATTTTCTTCTTAAAAATATTATTTATTTTAACAATCTTTTCTTTTTAAACTTTGTGTTCCAGATGCTTGCTGTCCCTCCTTTCCCTACCCGTACTCACTAAGAAGGCAAACAATATATAAATTATGCATGTAAAATTATGCAAAACATATTTCCATAATAACTATAATGCAAAAAAAAGTGATAAAGTTTTACTTTAATTTTACTTTGAGTTCATTAGTTCTTTCTTTTGAGGTAAATACCACTTTTTTAAAGTTATGAATCCTACAGGATTGTCTTGAATCATTTTATTGATCAGAGTAATCTTGTCTTTCACAGTTGATCACCATTACGAGAGTGCTGTTACTGTGCACAATGACCTAGTTCTCCTTTCATTTGCATCAGTTCAGATAGGTCTTTGCCACATTTTTTTCGTGAAAAAATGCTGTCATCATTTCTTATATTAGCACAATAGTTCTCCATCACAATCACATGTCACAACTTGTTCAGTTATTCTGCAGTTGATGAGCATCCCCTCAATTTTCAATTCTTTGCTAAATATATATATTTGCATATGTAGGTACTTTCCCTTTTTCTTTGGGCTAATGGCCTAGTACCGGTATTGCTACATCAAAGGGTATGCAAAGTTTTAGAGTCCTTGGGGCATAATTCCAGATTTTTCTCCAGAATGCTTGGATTGGTTCACTACTCCACCAAAGTCCACTAATTTATCCATTTTCTCTCACCCCCTCCAATATTTGCCATTTCTATTTTCTATTTAATATTTTATTTTCCCCAATTACATATAAAAAATTTTAATACTTTTTTATTTTTAATTTTTGAGTTCAAAATTCTCTCCCTCCCTATCTCCCCTCTTATTTCATTGAGAAGGCAAACAATCTGATATGGGAGATTCACATACAGTCATTCAAAACATATCTACATATTGGGCATATTGTGCAGGGAAAAAGATTAAAACAAAAACCAAGAAAAATGTAGAAAGTAAAGAAGAAATATGCCCTGTGTGCATCCAGACTATCAGTTCTTTCTCTGTAAATGGATAGTCTTTTTCATCAAAAGTCTTTCAGAAGTGTCTTGTATCATTGTATTGCTGAAAACAGCTAAGTCATTCACAGTTGATCATCATAAAATACTGCTATAACAATATATAATGTTCTCCTGATGCAGGGGTGGGGAATCAGTGGGCTCAAGGCACATGTGGCCCTCTAGGCCCTCAAATACAGCCCTTTGACTGAATCAAAACTTTCATAGAACAAATCCTTTTAATAAAAGGATTTTTTCTATAAAACTTGGACTCAGTCAAAAGTCTCCACCCAAGGACCTATAAGGCCACATATGACCTCAGGGCCCCAGGTTCTCCACCCATATACCTGATTCTACTCATTTCACTTTGCATCAGTTCATGTAAGTCTTTCCAGGTTTTTTCTGAGAGCATCCTACCCATCATTTCTTATAGTATTATATTACAATTATATAGAAAAGCTTGTTTAGTCATTTCCCAAATGATGGACATCCCTTCAGCTTCCAATTCTTTGCCACCACTAAAAAAAAAAAAATTTAAATATGTTTGTACTTGGAAGTCCTTTCCCTTTTTGCTTTCTCTTTTTGATATATACATCTAGTAGTGGTATTTCTTGGTTAAAGGGTATGCTTGATTTTAAACCTTTGGGGCACAGTTCCAAATTGCTCTAAAGAATAGTTGAAATATTATACAGTTTCACCAAGAGTGAATTAATGTTTCAATTTTATCATATCCCCTCCAACATCTGCCATGTTCCTTTTCTGTTGTATTATCCCACCTCATATGTTTGGGGTGGTAGCTTTGAGTTATTTTAATTTGAATTTCTGTAATTAACAGTAATTTAAAGAATTTTTATATGAATATAGATAACTTTGATTACTTCATCTAAAGCTGACTTCATATCCTTTGACCATTTATCAATTGAGGAATGACTCTTACTTTTATAAATTTGATGCAGCTCTTTATATATTTGAGAAATAGGGTCTTTATCAGAGAAAGATATTATAATGTTCTTCACAATTCTGATTACTAAATACTTTATTCTATTTCCACTCTGTGTATCTTATTCATTTTCTATCTGCTTTCCCATTGTCCAATCACAAAAGTTTTGCATTTTTCTCCATCCATCCTCTTTTCTCTCAGCCACCTCTCCTTTTATGCCCTTTCATTCTACCTTCTTATGTGGTAAGATGGATTCATATACCCAAATGTATATATATACTATTCCCTCATTGAACCAATTCTGATGAGATCAAGAGACACATTCCCTCAACTCCCTTCTTCCTGTTAACTGCTAATTATCTTTTATCAAATAATATACCCCACTCCACATTTCCTTTTCCCCTTCCCCCAGTGCAATCCTCTTTTTTGTCCCCTTAATTTTTTTTTTAGACAGTCATCCCATCATCGCTAATTCATACTCATGCCCTTTGTCTGTATATACCTTCTAACTGCCTTAATAGGAGAAAGGCTTTAGGAGTTAAAATGTCATTTTCCAACGTAGGAATACAAACAGTATAACTTTATTGAATCCCTTCTGATTTCTCTTTCCTGTTTACCATCATGCTTTTCTTGAATATTATATTTGAAAGTCAAAATTTTGAAAGTCAAAAGTTCTAATATTTTTATGAGTAATTCATGAAGGGTCTCTAATTCATTGATTATCCATTTTTTACCCTGAAGGCTTATGCTCAGTTTTTCTGGGTAGGTGATTCTTAGTTATGATCCTAGCTATTTTGCCCTCCAGAATATCACATTGAAAGCCCTCTCATACTCTAATGCAGAAACAGTTAAATCTTATGTTATCCTGACTGTGGTTGCAATGTTTAAAAGTGTTTTGGGGACCAGCTTTTGAGAATAGGAACTCACTATTTGACAAAAGCTGCTGAGAAAACTGAATAATACTATTGTGTGGTGGAAACTGGGCATAGAACAATGCCTGGCATTGTACACAAGAATAAAGTCCAAATGGGTACAATGTCTAGTTATGAAGGCTGATACTATAAGTAAATTAGAGGGGCAAGGAATACTGTATTTGTCAGATTTATGGAGAATGAAGAAATTCATAACCAACCAAGAGATAGAGAACTGTATGCAATGCAAAATGGATAATTTTGATTACATTAAATTGAAAAGTTTTTGCACAAAAAAAACCCAGTACAACCAAAGGAAGGAAAAAGAAAACTGGGAAAGAATTTTTACAACTAGTGCTATGATAAAGGCTTCATTTCCAAAATATATTGAAATTGAGTCAATGTACAAGAATACAAATCATTTCGCAATGGACAAATGGTCAAAGGATATGAACAGGCAGTTTTCAGAGAAAGAAATTAAATTTTTCTATAGTCATATGAAGAAATGCTCTAAACCACTATTAATTAGAGAAATGCAAATCAAAACAACTCTGAAGTACTACATCACACCTATCAGATTGGCAAACATGACAAAACAGGAAGAGGATAAATGTTGGAGAAGATATGGGAGAGTTGGAACACTAATTCATTGTTGGTGGAGCTGTGAGCCAATCCAACCATTCTGCAGAGGAATTTGGAACTATGTCCAGAGGGCTACAAAAATGTACATACCATTTGACCCAGAAATATCACTTGTGGGGTTGTATCCCTGTATCAGTAAGCATCCTAAAATACATAGGGAGGTCTGCTAACACAGGTTCTTAAATCTGCATTCATAAAAGGAAAGCAACCCTTAGGGGGGTTAACAATCACTTTTATTCAAGTATATGTGTCATTTCTTTAACCAAGTACATATATCATTCATTTAGTTCATGGAGTCAGCTCCCTGAATTTCTAAGAAAATAAAGAGAAATAAAAAGATCAACAGACACGGCTTCCTCTGCCTGAATTCAAGAGACAATTGGAGTCCAAATGTCTGATCATTGTTACCAGAGAGGGAAGCAGGACCACTATGTTCTCAAAGTCCCAGGGAGTGGTGGGGAGGGAAGGGGGTGCTACTTAGCAGCTTCTCAGAGTACTCATCTCCTCAATGATCTTATCAAATCTAAGCCTCAAAATTAAATCTCAGCTCAGAGTATGTGTACCTCTCAGAGGGCATCACAATCCTTTGACCTGATGTCTCAATAGAACAAACAAAAGATACTTGGGACCCTCCTACAAAAGAACTCCCCTAATCAAGCTTCCCACAAGAGGCAGGCACATCAATGGGTGGGAAAAATCTTTAATCACATTAAAATAATTAACAATACAAATACATACACTGTTTCTAGTTAAAGAAACTCTTATTTCTGTATTTTATTCCTTGGAAAGACTCTTGTTTGGTAAAGGCAAGATTCAATTAGGCACTTGATTATACTAAAATAAAAACAGCAAAAGATCCTATTTATTTTGATTGCCATCACATTCCACCCTTTCCAGGATCCTTAACCTTACAATCTAAATGGCCATGGATCCTAGAACAGAGATATTATATATCTTGATTATACTAAAACAAAACCTACAAAAGATCCTACTTTTCTTTCCTTTACAATATTTTTCAGGACAGTTGCTTTGCCAATGAGATATTTCACATTTTCTTCTATTTTTTTCATTTTTTTCACTTTGTTTCTTGAAATCTCATGGAGTTATTAGTATATATTTTCCTAATTCTAATTTTAAGGGATTATTTTCTTCAGTGAACTTTTGTATTTGACTAATTCGGCCAATTTTTCAATTTGGCCAATACTACTTTTTTTATGGAGTTCTTTATTTTTTCAGTGAATCTTTGTACTTCTTTTGCCATTAGATAAATCCTGATTTGGTGTTATTTTCTCCAGTGTATTTTTCTGCTTCTTTTTCTGATGCTGATAATTTTATTTTAATTTTTTTGCGTTACTTTCTTTCTTTTTTTCAGTTTTTTCCTTTAATACTCTTATCACTTTCCTTAACTACTTCAAGAATCCTTGCTGGCTTGGTTTCTATTATAATTTTTCTTTGAGGTTTTGCTTATAGTTTTTTTCACATAGCTGTCTTTTTTTAAGTTTATGTCTTGGCCTTCCCTGTTACTATAATAGCTTTTTATAGTCAAGTTCTTTTTTTTTTTTTTTTGTAGTTTGCTCACTTTTCAGTGTTCAAGGAAGCCTCTGCTCACCTGGGGATGGAGAGGTACTATTCCAAGGTGTAAGCTTTTTTAATTTTTTCTGCTGTTTTCAGAGCAAAGTCTTGGGTTCTGCTGGGTTTCAGTGCTTCCAAGATAGTGTTTTACCAGGAAAAGGAGAAGCTAGGTCATGCAGTGAATATAGCACCAGTGCAGGAATCAGGAGGACCTGAGTTCAAATCTCACCTCAGATACTTGATACTCACTACCTGTGTGACCTTAGGCAAGCCACTTAACCCCAATTGCATCATCCTGGGTCATCTCCAGTCATCCTGATGAATATCTGGTCACTGGATTCAGATGGCTCTGGAGGAGAAGTGAGGCTGGTGACCTGCATAACTCTCCCTCACTCAAAGTCAAGTGCAAGTCATGTCATCATTTCTTTGATGGCATGGTCTTCTTCGGCAATGACAGACAAACACACACATCCTAGGAGAGGCGTGGTCATGGCTCTTTTGGTCTGCTTTCTGCTGTTTATCCAGGAAATGATCCTGCTCCCCCACAACTGTAAGAGCTAGTGCTTTTCTTGGCCCTGAAATTGTGACCATGTCCCTTGTTCCCTTATCACCAATTACAAGCACCCTCCTCCACCTGCAACACAGAATTGTTTATGGGGAATAGAAGTGCCAATCAGCATCAGGTGCACCCAGTGCTTCCAAAGGATCCCCTGTAATCTCTTTCTGACCATTTTTCTGATCCCCTTACAGTCTCTAGGCTGAGAGCTTTAATAGTTATTGCTGCTGCCACTTCTTATGTCTTGGTCACTTCCAAGGCCCATTGCTTGTGCTCCTACCATGTTTTCACTTGTACTCTCCCTGACATTACATACCTCTTTTACATAACTCCTAAATTGTCTTAAATTGGAAAAATATCTCCCTTTGATCTTTTGTTGGTTCTGTTGATCCAAAATTTGTTTTCAGGCATTATTTTAAAATTGTTTGGGGTGAAATATTGAGAGAGTTAAGCTGAGGCCCCACCTGTACCCTGCCATCTTCATACTATGGCATTTTTGATTCCAGTTCCACAAATTTCAATACCTGATTATAAATGTCTCTGTCTCTCTGACTCTGTCTCTCTCTGTCTCTCTGTCTCTCTCTGTCGCATACACACACACATACACACACACACACACACACACTCACACATACCACTTAGTTTACCCATCTAGAACATGGGTATAATATTAGTATATGCTTCTCAAGGTTGTTGTGAGAACCAAGTATCTAAAGTCAATGAGTTAGTAAAATTACTATTTTCCAAGCACTGTGCTAAATTCTAGGGATGTAACGGAAAGTGAAAACAAAAACCTTGCCCTCTAGCATATAGGACACCTTCTTAACTTTTGACCATATCGTACTAGATGCCCTGTCATGCCTCCCTATTCATATTGATGCATTATATTTTGAGAATATCCAATACTAATGAAAAATCCCCATACCTTAATAACAGATAGTCATTTCTTCATTAACTGCTGCCACATAAACTACTCAAAGTCACTAAAAGTGGTCCTAGCCCACTGGAAACTTTAGAAGGCATAGACTGACTAGGAAACTAATTATACACATTCAGCAATCTATGGGCATAGCTGCATGTCTCCAGACTGCCCACTTTTTTCAGAATTAGGAAATGTATCATTATAGCAATTGGTAATCTGTAGAGACCTTAATGTGTCTTCCTGGCTTTGATGTTCACCCCATTGATTCTCCTTGCTGATGAGTTTAGGTCTTCTGGAAACTCTCTTTAGCACACTATTTATAACTGATAATGTTTACCAAACATTATGCTTTAAATTGGTGTTGTCCTTATTTACAATTCTTTTCGCTTGGGGTAAGCAACATTTTAGACTGAAGATACCCTTTCAAATTAAAATCTTTCTATTTGGATTTGGAAATTCTTTTTTGACCTGGAATTTTGTCGACTTTTTAAAGTGGGAAATGGGAGCAAACACCTCTGGCAAAATAATTTTTAATGTAGATAAAAATAACTCCTACTTATAAATAAAAGTTTACTTGGACTACTATAGCAGTTTGAATTGGTCTTTCTTTCAGGTCACTGAAATAATCTTCCCATTGCAGACTTTCTAAAGTCCATACCATTTTCCTTTTAAAGAAACTTAATACTATTTTCTCATTAGGTGTACGAGTTAATTACTCTTACATTTAAGCACTTAATTTTTTTTTCTAACCTAGTCTATTATTTTTATTGTGTGTTTCTCTCCTAAGTTTAATCTGCTTCCTATGAGAATTATAGTACTAACTTTTCTTTAATTTTATTCTTTTCTCTCCTGCCTCCAAGAATTGGCTCAATCTTAACTTTATGCCTAGAACATTTTCTTCCTCATTTCTACCTATTGAAATTCTTCTTAAATTTCTTAAAATTTTTTTGTTAAAGATCAAATGAAAGTCAAATCTTCTCTATTAAAACTTTCCTAACGAGTAAAATGCCTTTCTTCTCAATTCTGCTCCCAAATCACACTAAATATGTATATATATATATATATATATATATATATATATATATATATATATATATATATATATATATATTTTTACATCTCTTCTGGTAAGGAGACTTGTCTGCATGTGTTGAGATCCCCTTACATGGAGGTGCCCTGATTCCCTGAGTTCTTCTACCATCTGATATTAGAGGCCCCCTTTAATTGGCTGCTGAACTGAAAAAGGTAGTGTCTTTTTTACTAACCAGAGACAATTTTTCTTTCTTTCCTGCTGCTTGCAGAGGGTAAAGATCAGGTTTATCTAGCACAGCGCCCTGAACTGAACCAGGAGGGGAAATGCCATCTTCTATCCCCTTTCTCTTTTATCCCAGCTCTGAGAAATGGGTTTCTATTTCTATCCTTTGTTTGTGCTTCTCAGTTTCAACTGCAAGTGATGATCCTGAACCTAAGCAAGAAATTCAAGCCATCATTATCTTAGAGTCTGGATTTCAGGTGAGATGTTTACAGGATGCCTAGAACTTGAATCTAAGGGATTTTTTCGGCGTGTGGGGGTAAGGGGAGTGGGGCTTGACCTGTAATTCAGTACTCTGCTCTATAGAAATTCCAATAACATGTGAACATAATCTTCTTTTCCTCCCCTAGAGACCAAAGTATGCAACAGGAGAGAGAGATTAAGTCCCATGTATGGGGAGTACATTTGTGTCTGTAATTACACACTTTGAATAAATATTTCTTTGATTAAATGGTACTAGGATTCAAAGGACTCATCCCTAAAGGAGAAAATACCATAGGTGGGAACTGGAGCCAATGGCACCAAATCTCCTCATTTCCCTCCTTAAATATATTGGAGAATCTTGGAAGAAGTATGAAATATAATATAGTTAGCCTTCAGGTGATGGGGGCTAAAGGGGACATTGTTTTACTTCTTCAGTAGCTAACATATATGTGGAAGTTAAGGTTTACAAAATGATTTCCTAACAAAAAAGTTGTAAATAAGGCAGGATCAGTATTATTGTTCCCATTTTAAAAGTGAAGCAATTAAGTCTCAGAGGAGCCAAGTGATTTGATGCATAGAACCAGGGCTCATATTCATTGAGCTTCTGACTTTTTATTTGCTACGCTGCTTCTCTCTTGCCTCTAATGTTACACTTATTTGAACACATACTGTATGAACCCAATTAGATTTTACTTTAAAGCAAAAATTCAGTTGTTTTTCAATTTTGTGTTTCTTCCAATGTTTAATTAAGTTCCTTGAACTCAGTAGATATTTCATCCTACTGATAATAGCTAATGTTTATATAGGGCTTTCAGGTGTACAAAGTGTTCTCCCTTCTTTCTCTCTCTCTCTCTCTCTCTCTCTCTCTCTCTCTCTCTCTCTCTCTCTCTCTTTCTCTCTCTCTCTTTCTCTCTCTCTTTCTCTCTCTCTCTTTCTCTCTCTCTCTCTCTCTCTCTCTCTCTTTCTCTCTCTCACTCTCTCTCTCTTTCTTTTTTTATTTTTTTTTTACTTTTTTTAAATATAAATTTATTTATTTAACTTATTACATTCATTTTCATCAAATTTTGGGTTCCAAATTTTCTTCCCATTTATCCCCTCCCCCCCACCCCAATACACTGAGCATTCTAATTTTCCCTATCACCAATCTGCCCTCTCTTCTATCATCCCTCCCTTCTCTTGTCCCCATCTTCTCTTTTGTCCTGTAGGGCCAGATGACTTCTATTCCCCATTAACTGTATTTCTTATTTCCTAGTAGCAGCAACAATACTAAACAGTTGTTCCTAAAACTTTGAGCTCCAAATTCTCCCCATGCCTCCCTCCCTACCCCTTCCCTTTGGGAAGGCAGGCAATTCAATATAGGCCATATCTGTGTAGTTTTGCAAATGAAAAAGTTTTGCAACAACAGTCGTGTTGTGTAAGACTAACTGTATTTCCCTCCATCCTATTCTGCACCCATTGTTTCTATTCCGACTTTTGATCCTGTCCCTCCCCAAATGTTGACTTCAAATTGCTTCCTCCTCCCATTGCCCTCCCTTCCATCATCCTTCCCCCCCTGCTTATCTCCTTCTCCCCCATTTTTCTGTACTGTAAGATGGGTTTTCATACCAAAATGAGTGTGCATTTTACTCCTTCCTTTAGTCGAATGTGATGAGGGTAAACTTCATGTTTTTTTCTCAGCTCTCCTCTATTACACTCCACTAAAAAGTCTCCTGCTTGCTTCTTGAATGAGATATAATTTACCCCATTCCATTTCACCCTCTCTCCTCCCACTACATTTCTCTCTCACCATTTACCTTAATTTCTTTTAAGATATGGTCCCATCCTATTCAATTCACTCTGTGCTCTCTGTCTCTGTATGGGTGTGTGCATGTGTGTATGTGTGTGTGTGCGCACATGTGTACGTTTGTGTGTGAGTGATCCCACCAACTACCCAGATACTGAAAAGTTTTAAGAGTTACAAATATTGTCTTTCCATGTAGGAATGTAAACAGTTCACCTTTGGTAAGTCCCTTATGACTTCTCTTTGCTGTTTACTTTTTCATGCTTCTTCTCATTCTTGTGTTTGAAAGTCAAATTTTCTTTTCAGCTCTGGTCTTTTCATCAAGAATGCTTGAAAGTCCTCTGTTTCATTGAAAGACCATATTTTCCCCTGAAGTATTATACTCAGTTTTGATTCTTGGTTTGAGTCCTAGTTCCTTTGACTTCTGGAATATCCTATTCCACACCCTTCGATCCCTTAATGTAGAAGCTGCTATATCTTGTGTTACCCTGTTTTTATTTCCACAATACTGGAATTGTTTCATTCTAGCTGCTTGCAAGATTTTCTCCTTGACCTGGGAACTCTGGAATTTGGCCACAATGTTCCTAGGAGTTTCTCTTTTTGCATCTCTTTCAGTTGGTGATCGATGGATTCCTTCAATACTGATTTTGCCCTCTGGTTCTAGAATATCAGGGCAGTTTTCCTTGATAATTTCATGAAAGATGATGTCTAGGCTCTGTTTTTGATCATGGCTTTCAGGTAGTCCCATAATTTTTAAATTGTCTCTCCTGGATCTATTTTCCAGGTCAGTTGTTTTTTCCAATGAGATATTTCACATTCTCTTCCATTTCTTCATTCTTTTGGTTTTGTTTTATGATTTCTTGGTTTCTCATAAAGTCATTAGACTCCATCTCTTCCATTCTAATTTTGAGAGAACTATTATCTTCAGTGTGCCTTTGAACCTCTTTTTCCATTTGGCTAATTTTGCTTTTGAAAGCATTCTTCTCCTCATTGGCTTTTTGAACCTCTTTTGCCAATTGAGTTAGCCTATTTTTCAAGGTGTTACTTTCTTCAGCATTTTTTGGGGTCTCCTTTACCAAGGTATTGACCTATTTTTCATGCTTTTCTTGCATCTCTCTCATTTCTCTTCCCAATTTTTCCTCCACCTGTCTAACTTGAATTTCAAAATCCTTTTTGAGCTCTTCCATGGCCTGAGCCCGCCGGACATCAACCTGGGATGTCTGGGATAGAGAGGCCCTGACCTCCACGTCTTTCCCTGATGGCAAGCATTGTCCTTCCTCATCAGAAATGAAAGGAGGAAGGAGAATCTCTTCCCCAAGAAAGTAGCTCTCTATGGTCTTATTTTGCTTCCTTTTTCTGGGCATTTTCCCAGCCAGTTACTTGACTTCTGAGATTCCTCTTCACCCCCGCCTAGATCTGCCCAGCTGGTGCTTGGAGTCTGAGATTCAAATGCTGCTTCCCAGCCTCAGGGCTTTCCATGGCGGGAGCGGCTGCTATTCAGTGTGAGCTTAAGTTCTGGTGCTTCTGTGGGGGCAGGACCGCTTCCCAGGGTCAGTTCCCTCAGAGGGTTTATGCAGAGACCTTTGGTAATGGAGCTCCTGTCTGCCCTGCAATTCCTGGGCTGCTGCTGCCTCTGCCGCTGCCTCCTGAGGGGGCCCGAGTCAAGGAGACACCCTGCTCCCCTCTCGGCCAGCCTAGATGTCTCTCTCCCTGACCTGTAGTGCCTGTGGGTGGAGGGATCTTTGTGGCTGCCGGAGATTCCATCCCTGCAGCTTGCTTGGATCTACTCCTCCTGCTACGGCCAGGGCAGCACAGAGGTGGGCTCTGCTGTCCATAGCGCCACGGACCCCTGGGCATGGCTTTCCAGCACTCTCTGGAACGGAAATCTCTTCCACTGTGTTTCTGCGTGGCTTGCAGTGCTCCAGAATTTGTGGGGAGTTCTTTTTACAGGAAATTTATGGGCTGTGGATTCAGAGCTAGCAAATGTGAGTCTTTCTACTCCGCCATCTTTGCTCCTCTCTCTCTCTCTCTCTCTCTCTCTCTCTCTCTCTCTCTATATATATATATATATATATATATATATATATATACACACACACACACACATATCTGTGTGTATGTGCAAATATATATGCAAATATACACACATACATATATGCATATTATATACATATATACACAAACCCATATATGTGTATATTTATCTTATTTGATCCTTACAATTAAATATTGAGTTATATATTTAGTATTATTAATTTCTTACTTATTGTTCATTACTTAAGTATGTTTTTTCATGTAATAGATGAGTAAATTGAGGTTCAGCACAATTAACAATTTTGCTGCATTGAATAAAATTGATATAAAGTTTCATAATTTTAATGTATTTTCATTTTTTTATTTGTAGTGTTTAACACACAGTCTGAAATGTAATAGGTATTTAATAAGCGATTGATAATTGTGTCATATATTCTGTGTAACAGCCCTTCAAATAAAGATAACTCTCATGTGCTCCCTAAGTCTTCTGTTTTCTCCTTACTTCTGTGATTTTATTTTCATATTGCTTTCACTGAATACATAATCTCATCCTGATAATCTACCTTTTGATGTCCTAGAGGTTATCAATGTCCCTCTTAAAATAAGGTTCCCAGAAATGACTGTCACACTCCAGATGCCATATGAAAAGGGTATAGTACAATGGAATTATTATCTCCCAAGACTTGGGCATTATACTTCTTTAGTGATTGAGAGCATAGTAGCCATCTTGACTGCCATAATATATTTTTGACTCAAACAAATAATTCAATAAAAATTCAAGCAATATTGGTCTTAAAAATGACAATATAATTATTATGTGTTAGTCAATATCATAAACCAGGCTTGAATAATGCAAGTTTATGTATGATCTCATATACCTTAACCCCATTTCTATGGAGGAAACAAAATATGTCCCCTCTTCTATGTAAGAACACTATAATTGTCCTATCTCTAATGGTAAATCCTTCATATGTTTTTGACGTTTATTACTGGTTCAGCTGGAACTTTATTTCTCTGGTTCAGATATTCCCTGGATCACAAAACCATAAGTTTTTGAGCTGAAAGAGATATTAGGTATATCTAATCCAATTTCCTTGTTTTAGAGTTGAGGAAACTGATTTGTGGATAGGTGGAATGCCCTGCCAGATCCACAGAGATTGGCTGAACCAAAATTTAAGCAGAAATTCTGGCTTTCAATCTTTGAATGTTCTTTCTCTGCTGCAATTCCTAGTTGCTTACCTCTTTCTAAAAACCAGAAAGGGAACTTTTCTGAAAGAGGAAAGTTTCCAGCAGGTGTAGTCACTAACCAATCAGTCCAAGTATTTATTAAATGTTTGTCATGTCTCAGGCTCTGTGATAAACTTGGGGGATACAAAGATGAAATGTTCTCTGTTGTAATAGTTACATATGAATAACATACAAAGAGACTGAAGAGAGGGGAAGGCTTTAGAAGTATGGGGAATTAGGAAAGGCTTCTTGCAAAACGTGGAGTTTCATGGGATTAATATAGTCATCCACTGCCTGCAATGGATCTATGGGGTTATCATAAATTCATAGAGGAAGTGGTGAAGGGCAAGAAGATATTCTCTTTTTCATGCACAATGTGTCCTTGTATGTGTTTAAAATAGCTCTGTAGAGTGGACAATTGGGGCTATTTTGAAGCAATAAATACATATTGAGATCTATCACTTGGTCTTATTCTCTAAATCAGTACTAAATAAATATATTTTAAATTACATTTCAAGTAACTCCCACTTTCATTCTGTGACTTAGGAATCATTGCAATAACTCAATGAAATTGAAAACGTCTATTTATTGAATTTTGGGTTTTGAACATGAGTTGTTTCAATTCCTGGGCTCCCTTTAGAGTAAGAAGCAGAGACACAAAGAATGTCAACAAAACTAAATCTCTATGTGTTCCTTGAAGAGTCTGTATAGCAACCTACAGTGCTTATGTAGGAGTTCCATAGGAGGGACACACAAACAAGTGGAAAGATTATAGACCACATTTCCTTCTTTTATGAGAATTTTTCTATAGTTTCGTAAATTACTTTTCCAACTTCCCTGCATGGATTTGCCCCATTAAACTATCCGCTTGCTAGATTGTAAATTTTTTGAGGACAAGTTCTGTGTTATATGTATCATTGTATTAACAGTCCCTACTAGTATTTTTTTGAAGTGTAATGAATTGATCTGGGAAATCACTAATTTATTTATAATCCAGTCTTTGGATTTCATTGTAATACCTCTCGAAAGCCATCCTTCTCTTACCCCTTTCAAGCAGTTATTATGGATTTATCTTTACATTAAGTGGGATGAATTTTGAAAGTTATTAATTTGTTCATTAATATACTATGGTTACTTCCATTCTCATTTTTGCACCTTACTATGCATATATCAGCACCTGCTTGAAATATTTGTCTCTACCTTTAATGTATTCCTGGGTACTACTACTCATATGGCTATGATGGAATGAGAAGTTACAGAAAATAAGGTTGTTAGGATTTGTGACCATCATGTTTAATAGAGCTAACAGGATATACAATTTCTACTTCATGATAATAGTCACAAGGCAATTCACCATCTTCTGAGTGCAACCATTTCTGAATGTGATAATGGTTTAAAAAAATGTGTTCAGGCTATCGATTTACACATATAATAGACCTCTATTCAGACCCCTTAGGCCTTAGCAAGAAATTACATTGCTACAATCAGATTAGGAAGACTATCGAGATGCTACATTTCTTACTCATATAAAATACTAGGCTGAATGTCACGGTTCAGCTATTTTTCTTTTGTAGCTTCTCTCTATATATTTGGAAGTACATAAAATAGACAATTTTTAAAAGCTAAGAAATTGAACATAGTAGCAGCTCTTTTAGACTCAAATTTGGTAGAAAATGAGCATCCCTTGAAGTCTTCAATACTCTCACCTAGGAACTATACTCAAACTACAATCAAGGATGTGATCAGAAAACCACATTTTAGAGAAATCCTCAACACATTGAGCTGATGAGAACTCTAAAAAAGGAGTTTTGTTATATTGGATTTTGGGCTAAGTAAACTTTAAATGTGGTCAATTTTTCATCAGCAATACAAAGAGAGAGTGGGGCTAATGATTTTGAGCAACTCAGACATTTAAATCCACTTCAAATGCAAGTCAAATGTCACACATAATGTCATTGGTCTATTTCTATACTGAAGGACATACCACAACTTTACCACCACCACTGGCAATACAGAGCTGAAAACCATCTAGCAAGATGGACAGGGATATGTCATGGAGTGAAGGCATTTGAAAATTTATCATGGGGGAAAGAAGGGATGACCTCAGAGGTTACCTAGGTCACATTCTCATTCTTTAGTTGAGGAAATTGACAGGGAGGTAGATGACAAATATAACTTTGCCCTAAATTACACAAATAGTAATATTCAAACTTGCATTCAGGTTCTCTGAATCCAGAATCAGTAGTCTTTCTACTCTTGTAGACTGTTTCCATTCACAAAGATTATAAGATCTGTGAGGACAGGTCTTGGTTATTTTTCTCTCTGAGTTATACTGCATGACACAACAAATGCACACTGAATTGAATTGAGAAAGGTAGACACCAGAAGGCAAAGGATTGTGCCAGTGGCTCTGTTATATGGGCCAAGGGGTCAAAATGAATGTAGTTCAGGAATCAGAGTGGTGTGCCTAGGCAATCCTGAGCTCACTGTCTGAACTGGCTCCTCTAATCTAATGATTTTGGAGGCCTTAGTCATAGAGCTGCTCAACTGCAGTTAAATAGAGAACTAATAAATGGCAACAAGTTAGTGACAAGAAGCCTTAAAAGTAAGATTACAGTGGAGTAATATCCCTATCCTCATAGATATGGAAAGAAGCCCTCACTTTGTGTCATGTTAGAGCACAGAGAAGGTCCGCTGTCCTTCACCACTATTTGCTATTTGCTGAGGTATTCAATTTCACCATTGGCCCTTCATGACTTTTTTTTAAGACTTTCATATTTATTAAAATACAACTACTTATAGAAGTTATCCGATATTTACATATAAATATGAATGGATGTTGAATTCTTTTCCAGTGAATTCTTTTTGGGGAAAGAAGTAAAAGAGTTAAAAGGCATCCATTACTCAGAAGGTGACAAGGTGAGGTGAGATGGGCAATAGCAAACTACAAGGGAAACCAAGGACAACAAAGATTAATTCTTTCATTTCACATTATTTCCTAGCAGACTATCACGCTGCCCACTTTACTATATGGCATGTACCTATAGCTATATACCTATGTTTAACAGAGATGAAATTCTTGGCATCTTGAAGATGATTCACAGTTATATTTAACATTAAGGATATTATAGTCAAAAATAATATCTCCACTATACAGCAACAGTCATTGAAAGTGACTTCATTATTCCTGGGAGTCCTCCAAGATCAAATATAAAAAATACTCTCTTTGACATTCAAATTCCTTCATAACCTATCCCCACCTTTCTAGTCCTTTTATAACATAACCTATTTTTACCTTTCCAATTTATTGCAATCCAGTGGCATTGGTTTGCTTGCTTTTCCTCACACAAGAAAGTCCCTCTCACAAATTCAGATACTTTCACTGTCTATCACCCATGCCTATAGTCCTCTGTCTTTTTATTTTTGCCTCCTGGATTCCCTAGATTCCTTCAAGTACTAATTAAAATCATATCTTCGTAGTAACAAGCACCCCAGGATACACAGGAGGACCTCTTATACTGGTTCTCATATCTTCTTTTCTAAAAAGAAAGCAACTTTTGAAGGGTGCACAATCTACTTTAATTACATTCACCAACAGGAAAAAATATAAGCAGAGAAATAAAGACCAATAGATAGGGCTTCCAACTACCTGATCATACATCACAGAACAACAGAGATCTAGCTGTCTGACCATTACATACATACATACATACATACATACATACATACATACATAGTTACTAGAGAGAGAAGCACCAATATCTGGATTTTGAAAATGGGGGGTGTTCCTTAATGGAGACCCAGAGTGTCATGCGCATAGGAACCTTCTCCCAAGACCCCAAAGCAAAATCTCATCTCAGAGTGAATATATACACTTTTCAGAGCTGGAGAGCATGACCCTTCTGACCTAGAGCCTCTTTGAAATCAGAGAAAGCTTTCCTTAATGGGTTCACGTGAGGTCCATTAATAGATGGGGATGGCTTTAACTCTAATTTACATTACAACCTTCTACAAGAAACCTTTTCTGGTCCTTCTTAGGTCTCGTACCTTCACTCTATTGATTATTTCCAATTGATCCTATATATAACTTGTTTTTTCTTAGTTTGCATTTCATCACCCTCAAAAGAGGGTGACTCTGTAAGGTCATTAGGAGAAGGGACTATATATTTGCTTGTCTTGATACTCTTAGCACTTAGCACAATGCCTGGCACATAGAATGCAAACAGAATAACTGACTTTTTCCACTGGATGTTTTCATTTCACAAAAACTATGCAGGTATTCAATGGGAGGGTCACCTGAGATGAACTGGTAGATCCTGGAAAGCTAGCAACTTGATATAGGTTGTATGTAGGTATTGCTATTTTTAAAGGAAAAATACAACTGCATTCATTCACAAAAAGTTCTGAATTCAATCCAGATGTTTTCCCTAGTATGATACCTAGTTATGTATTGAAATTGGGGAGTTGTTATTGCTGATTTAGTCAAATGACCCAACTTTATTTAGGATTCTTATTATGTTCTTAATTTCACGCTGAAACCTTCTGAAGAGCACTTCATTTCACAAAAAAGAATAGGTTCTGAATATTGGATCACAGGATCAGTGTAGTTGGAGACGATATTGAGTCACTAGAAAAAAAATTTTATGTTTGGAATTAAAAGTCTGTATTTGAAGCGTGTCTTTGCAACATAGCTTGTTCATTGGCAAAGCATTCTTCTTGGTTGGTGCACTTACCTGCAAAAAACTAAGGACTAAACTATGTGACCCTTTATGGGTTCTTACAGATCTAAAAAAATATGAATTCCTTTGAAGTTCTGGGAATTTCACCATAAATTACAAAGATAACCATAAAATGCAAATATGGGTTCCAATTTTCAAGGTGTTTACACTACTCTTTTTTAGCCTTCTGATTTGGTTGTGAAATTTCTTGAAAAAACATCCCCATGATAGTACTCCTATGGTGTCTTCCATATTATAATCCTGACAGAAGTGGTGTCTTCTGTTTCCAAATTGAATATATAAAGATTTTATCAGGGAAGCAGAAGTATATAAGTAATCAATTACAATGTTGTAAGACAGGTCACAAAATTAAAGATTTGCATTTCCACAGAAAAATCTTAATAACTTGCAAATGGGCATTCAGTTTGAAGGGCATTGAAATTGCATATATATTCCATAGGAAAGTTCTACCTTGTTAATATTTTTGTGCTACTGAAATGCTGTTGGATGCATGACACATAGTTTTGCTATATCACCCTTCTATTCAATTTGCATCTTTAAAAGTTAAAGCAGAGAACATTAAAAGTTATATTTTAAAACATGACAGCTTATGGTTTATAGATATTTGTATCTGTTTCTATAAATAGGAAATTCTATTTATTACCCCTGCCACTATATTATTCAATAACATTCATGCCTAAAATAAATTCCACACTGACCCAAAATATTGGTCTCTTAAAAACAAAGTGAGCACATTTGTTTGCTGCATTATTATTTTGATACTTATTAAAAACTAATATCATATTACCCAAAGAGAAGATGATTTTATAATTTAACCAAATGGATTATTTATGTTTCCTCCAATAATAATAAATTTCCCATGGAAATTAAATTATCTTGTGACACACTTCTTAAAAAACATTGCAGTTGCTAGTCAGCATGTGATATTGGGGAACATATCAAGCTGTGTAAAATGGATTAGTCAGGGCTATTCCCACGACAGTTCTTAATTTATTATGTCAAGATATGCAGGCCATTTATTCCCCATGTCCTTTCATTCATGGTTAGAACCTAAAATACACATATGGTAGAAAACTATTAGACAGGGCATCAGCAAGAATGCCCATCATCTGTCAGAGATGAAGTGCAAGGCAATCGTGTTTTGTGTTGGCTATGAAGGGCTGATGAAATAAATAGAATATGTGAGATGATGTCTCTTTCATCTATAAAAATATCATCTCAGAGGTTATGCTTCATTAGTTCCCAATGTAGCATGCATAATAAAGGAAGAAGGCATAGCTTTGCTTTGATTCATTGTAGGAAGGCTTATCAGGCCTCCTTTCGAGTGACAGTTTATTAAATAAGGTGAATAATGGAAAATATTCGAGCTAGAAGTGATTCACAGCCCTGCATTTGGCACATGATTACAAAGTAAAGATGACAGCTCCATGCCTCCATTTTGTGTGATTATGAAATAAATGGGAAAAGATGTGTTGAATTCCCTGCAGGGAGTTCCATGAGTTTTATTCTCTCTTTTCTTTCTTCCTTTTTTTTTCCCTTAAGTTGATTCAGCCTGAAAATTTGATGGAAAAATTACTTCATTGTAAAATATAAAGAATCATCGTGTCTTCCAACTTAGAGCAGACTCAGTGAAATTTATTTTACATATACCAGATCTTTTCCAAGGTCATGGAAATCTAGGGCACTTCATTCCTTTTTTTTTTTTCAACAAAATTTTGAGACTACTAAGCTTGGCATTTTAATGGATACAAAGATAAATGAAGTATGGGCATAGCCCTCAATGTGGTTAATTCTCTCTAAAATGAGAGAATTCATTTAATTCATCAAAAATTACTAAGAAAAAAACGTTTTGCTATCTATAAAAAAATAAACTGTACTTTAGAATCTAGGCTTTAGATCTTTCTGAAGCTAAAAATTTAATATGAGGGATATGGCATGATTAGAAATAGATCAGATTCAAGGAAAATTGTGGTAAGCATGAAAGAATGGCTATAGACAAAGTGCAATTAAAAATACAAGATAAAATAAATCATTTAACAGTTGAAAAGGAAATATATCAGGGAAAACTTCATGAAGGAGGGAGCATCCAAAATGAGGCTTGAAAAAAATAAAAGAACTTTAATACACAGAAATCTGCAAGATTGCATTTGAGGTGAAATTTGGGCTGCAGTTGCAGGGACAGAGTGGAGGTTTTGTTTTTATTTAATATTTCATTTTCCCAAGTTACATGTAAAAATAATTTTTAACATTTGTTTTTAAAACTTTTAGTTCCAAATTTCTGCCTTCCTTCCTCCCTACTCCCTTTCATCGATAAGGCAAAGAGTTTGATATAGATTATACCTGTGTAGTCATGCAAATATTTCTCTAATGGTAATGCTGTGAAAGAAAAAGTGGACTATAAAACAAATAAACAAAAAAAACCTCAAGAAAAATAAAGTTAAAACAATTCTTCCATCTGTACTCATTCACCATTAGTTCTTTCTCAAGGGAGGGATACCATTTTTCATCATAAGTCCTTCAGCATTGTCATGGATCATTGTATTGTTGAGAACAACTAAGTCATTCACAGTTGATCATCTTAAAATATTACTGTTACTTTGTACACAACAAATTTCACTTTGCATTAGCTCATGCGAGTGTCTCCAGGCTTTTCTGAGAGCATCCCATTCATCATTTCCCATAGCACAATAGTATTAGATCACAATCACACACCACAAATTATTCAGTCATTCTTCAGTTAATGCATATCCCCTCAATTTCCAATTCTTTACCACAAGAAAAGAACTGCTATAAATATTGTGGTACATATAGGCCCTTTTCCTTTTTATTTTACCTATTTGTGATACAGATCTAGTAGTAGTATTGCTAGGTCAAAAGGTATACATGGTTTTATAGTCCTTTGGGCATAGCATGAAAGTGTTCTACAGAATGACTGGATCTATTCACAATTCTACCAACAGGGCATTGATGCTCCATTTTCCCCACACACCTTTCATTTGTCATATTCTTCTTCTGAGACCTTAACCTCATTCCCCAATATTTTGGGCCCCCTTCATTCAAGGGGGAATGATGGGGTACTTGTGCTCAAGCTCTACCCTAAGATATTGATTCGTGTGTTAATTTTGTATGATCCCTATGTTGTTGTAAAGTTCTGTTGACACCAGTTGCCTAAGATATTGCTTTATGTGTTTATATTCTTTTATCGTTGTTAGAATTCTGTTCATACCCATTGCCCCACTGATGTAAGTATTGCATATGAAAAATCTTGGGACTGAATGTAATGGTAATTTAAATGGGAAAATCTTCCCCATTCATTAATAGACCTATGTGAGCTGCTTCAATTGCATGGAAGCCTAACCCATGTGTTGGGGTGAGCATGCTAAATGCGTGAAACAGCAAGGATGAAATCGATTGGGGAGAAAGTTGAGCAGGCTAGTCAGAGCTGGGAAGGACACAGGCAGGCCAGTACAGCTAGCCCTATGAGTGTTTGTTTGTTTGTGGAAAGGTTCCAGAGGGGAGAGGGGATGGAGACTTGGAAATGACTTTGTCCCCTACAGTGATATTGACTTCTTGGATAACATGACTGATTTTGCTTTCTGATTCTGGGATTTGGTTTTATGGTGTCTGAATAAATGTTTCTCTTCTGCCTTCCATACAGAGAGATTGTTATACTTTGTAACTGAGAGCTACACCAGCATATTCACAGTCACTATCAGTTCAGTGAATATTGCCTTGGCAATACATTGAGGCAGCATGGGTTTTTGAAGGATTCCTATTTTATAGACAAGGAACCTGAAGTTCATCCAATTGGAGAAAGTTGGCCAAAGTTTTTCACAGTAGTAATTGAAGTCAAGATTTGAATTCAGCCCTTCTGATTCCAGAGCCAGCCCCTTTTCCAATTTGCCACAGCTGTATCCTACTAGGCTTGAGGGATCCAAAACATATTTAGGAACAGTGGGATCACACAAAGTGGCATTTCATGAAGATTAATTCAGTAGTAGTGCACTGATGAAAGTGGAGGTACTAGTACTCTGGGAAGAGTACTGTAACCACCTAGGCAAAAAATATGAGAACTTGAACTAGGGTGGTATCTATAGGAACAAAAAGAACAGATGGATGATAGCAAGAATGGTGGATTATTACCTCCTGTAATATGCCATGAATTAATATAAAATTGCACCTTATTAAGCAAACTGTAAACTATGAAAATAAATAATTAAAATCCACCAATAACTTGACTTTTACAGGTCGACTATTGCTTTTCAATATAGCTGTTCTATTTAAAGGGAATAATGGCTGTAATAATGAGAGAATTCCTGCACATGACAACAGTTTTATTTCCATTGATTCAAATGTCTGTTTAACCATACAAAGTATGGTGCAAATGTACAACATGCATATTCTGAATCTTGTTGAAAGCCAGGCATATAGCTCCTTTGAGTATATTTTTGAAAGTACTATGATAAAACAGCTAAAGCTATGCTTCCAGATGTTTGCTATGTTTTATTTGAGTCCTACTGCCAATTAACCCCAGCAAAAACATTTAGATAGACATAAAAGTAGGTAGTGGTAACATTTTCTTAACTGTAAACTGGTTTTTATAATGATAGGAGAGAATTTGACCAGCAACTGATCTCTTCTTTTGGAATTTTATACTTGAAAGTAAAAATTTTCATATACTTACATTACATAGCTCAACAGAGACTCCCATAAAAACTCTCATCATCTGAGTATAAGAGCAGCTGCTAAAACAAAGATTATTTTTTAAATAAACTTTGTGGATATGGGAAAGCAAATTCCACTCTCTGAATTAGAGTTTCAGACTTGTTAAGAAAAATGGACTAATGGGCCCAGGTCATAATGTCTAGTTTCTCAGGAAATCTACAGGAGAATTGGACAGAATGTCTGAATAGTTACTGCATTAGAAATGCTGTCAGGGTTGTTTCTGAATGGCCTTATCTTCACATGTAGACCTATAAAGGAATAGTGATTTTCTGTCACTGCAAATAGTACCATGCCCTGGGATAGGATAGAAGTTACCTGGGTAAGGAAAGACACCATAATACACACTTTCCCTTATCTGTCCCTCTGCTGGGGAGAAACAGCAACACTCACTTCTGTCTTAGGAAACCCAGACAATGCAACTAGTTTGGAAGTTTACCTGTAAATGAGGAAGGCTACTTAGAGACAAGGAAGTTGTTAGCAGTTTACTTATCCACCGGTAATAACCATTTTCACCTTAAAAATCTGATTTCTTTGCCAATCTCACATACTAGTAATGGTTTCAAAACATTTCACCTGTCTTAAGCATCACTATTTTAACAAGCCTAACTTGGTACAGGCAAAGAATGCTGCCTCTTGTTTTTTATCTAATTCTGTGAATAGGATTCCAGAGATGAAATTTAATTTTGAAAACCAAACACAGAATTTTGGAGGCAGAAAGGATATTAGAAATAATCTAGCATGAATCTCATATTTTGCAGATGAGGAAAGAGGATAAGAGAATGGAAGCTATTGGCTTTCGGTCATATAGCTAGGACATGGTAGAACTAGGGCTCAAATCTAGGTCTTCTGGCTCTAAATGCAGTTCAGTTTCTGTCATCTTAGAATCTCTATTTCTTAAAATACAGCTTTGAGATTTTACATACCGAACCAAGGATCTAAGATACAAAGCAGGGGTCATGGAGCCAAGGGTGATGGAGTGAGAACTCATACTCACCTAAGCTCTAGTTCTCATTCAGAGACCTCTAAAAAGAGAATCTGAACAAATTTTAGAGTGGCAAAATACAATAGGAGACAAGAGTGTGGCAGATTTTCAACCCAGGACAGACTGGAAGATCAATGGGAAAAATCTGTTACATTGGATTGTAGGAATGCACAGCACACAGCGTACAGGCTGTACCAACAGAGGTCCTGCCATAGCAAAGCAGATTCAGAAAGCCCTGGGTGATCTGAAGCTGCAGCAGCACTTTATATCAGCTCCGGATGGGAGTCCAGTGGAAGTGAGTGAGAAAGAAATGCAGAAACCCAGGTAATTTCAGTAGCCATTCCTGAGACTATCAGCTCACAGATTGAATGTCTGTAAGTCACCTACTTGAATTTCCAGGAGCCAAGACGGCAGAATCATCAGTAATTTCTAACTGCCTTCCCTTGTTGACTTGGAATAGCCCAGAGAATATTTCTCCAGGAAAAATGCTGGAACAGTGGGATTAGCTGAAGAGGTAAACAGTCTGTGAGGCTAAGAATATTGTACAGTGGAGATCCCTCTTCCTGTGGCTGAAGGGGACCAGCACAGGAGTGGAGCTGTCCCAGACAGTCTCAACTCAGCAAACAGTGAGGAGATTCTGAGTCCCAGAGGGGTGGAGCCTGCAACCTCCAACACCAGGATCACAGGCATGCTTCAGCACCCCAGGGGAATCAGGAATACACTAGGGCAGATGGGTTCAACAATCACTGAGCTTACTTGTGCTCTAGCTCAGCAAAGGAGACTTCCTGTGGCCAGACAACCTGGCCCCCACACTTAACTCAGTTAACTCCAGGGTAACTCCAGGGAAACACAAAAAGACTTTTCCTGACCTCTACTTTAGAACACCAGCCAGCTCAACACCAGTTAAACTGCAACATTTTAACTTCTAGCTGAAAGAACCAAAGGCCAACAACATATAAAGACTCACCCACAAGAACTGTGGGCAGAGTGCCCTGTACACAGAAACAGAAATGTACTTTAAAAGCTAGTATAAAGGTGATCATCATGAGAAAGAAGCAAACCAGAGAAATAATAGAACATTCTTTGGGGACAAAGACCAAAACATGAATACTAAAGAGGTCAGCATTCAGACTGTACTCCCATCTGAAACTTTGGAAAGGAATATGAGCTTGTCTCAAGCCCAAAGAGCATTTTGAAAGAGCACAAGAAGGATTTTAAAAGCCATATTAGAGATATAGAAGAAAAACTGAACAATGATTTTAAAGATATGAAAAAAGAATTCACTGAAGAACACAGCTCCTTAAAAAGGAAAATTGCACAAATGGAAAAGGAAGCACAAATCCTAACTGGAGAAAATAACTAATAAAAAGGAATAATTGGACAGATGAGAAAGGAGACACAAAAGTTAACTGAGGAAAACAATCTACTAAAAATTAGAATCGGGCAAGTGGAAGATAATGGCTCTATGAGACATCAAGTATCAGTGAAACAGAATCTAAAGAATAAAACGATAGAAGAAATTAAAATATCTAATTGGAAAAACAACTGACCTGGAAAACAGATTCAAGGGAGAAAAATTAGGAATTATTGATCTCCCAGAAATCCATGATGCAAAAAAATAGTCTCTAAAATATCAAAATCAAGGAAAATTCCCTAGAGGTCCTTGATCCAGAGGGCAAAATAGTTATATAAAAGAATCCGCCATTCACGTCCTGAAAGGGATCCCAAATTGAAAACACCAAAAAATGTCATTACCAAATTCCAAACCTATCAAGTGAAGGAGAAAATGCTGGAGGCAGCCAGAAAGGAACAATTCAAATATCAAGAAGCTACAGTGAAAAACAAACAGGACATTGGAGTTTCTACTTTAAGAGGTCAGAGTAAGGATTAGAATATGATATTCTATAAGGCAAAAGACATTGGACTACCACCAAAGATCTGTTAGCATTTTTTCCTATTTATTTATTCATTCATTCACTCATTTATTTATTCACCTAGCAATTAATTAATTATTTTATTTATTTGTTTTTAATTTTCAACATTCATATCCACAAGATTTTGAGTTTCAAATTGTCTTCCCATCTCTTCCCTCCACCCACCATAAAACACCATGCATTCTGATTATCCTTTCCCTTATCTACCCTCCCTTCTATCACACCACCCCCTTCCTTTATCCCCATCTTCTCTCTTTTTTTGTAGGGAAAGATAGATTTCTATACCCCATTACTTGTATTTCTTATTTCCCAGTCACATGCAAAAACAGTTCTCAATATTTGTTCTTAAAATTTTGCATTCTAAGTTCTCTTTCTTCTTCCCTTCTCACTCATTCCCACTGAGAAGGCAAACAATTTAATATAGTCTGTATATATGATTTTTGCTAAAGACTTCCATAAAAGTCATATCATAAAAGACTAACTATGTTTTCTTCCATCCTATCCTGCCCCCCAAATTATTTTATTCTGCCTTTGATCTCTTCCCTCCCCAAAAAGGTTTGCTTCTAATTACTCTCCTCCTTTCATTTGTCCTCCATTCTATCATCCCTCCCACAATACACTTATACTATACTCCCTTACTTTCCTGTAGTGTAAGATACATTTTCCTACCAAACTGAGGGTGCGTGTTATTCCCTCCTTAAGCCAAATGTGATGAGAGTAAACTTCACTTTCTCCTTGTCACCACTCTCTTTTCCCCCTCCATTGAAAAGTTTTTTCTTGCCTTTTTTATGAGAAATAATATGCACCACTCCATTTCTCCCTTTCTTCTCCCAATATATTCCTCTCTTACACCTTAAGTTTGTTTTCTACAGATCATTCTTTCCTATTTAACTCACCATGTGCCTTCTATCTGTGTGTTTGTTTATGTATGTGTGTGTGTGTGTGTGTGTGTGTATAATCCATCCAACTACCCAAATGCTGAAAGAAGTTTCAAAAGTTACAAATATTATCTTTCCATGTAGGAATGTAAACAGTTCAACTTTCATAAGTCCCTTATGATTTCTCTTTCCAGTTACCTTTTAATGTTCTCTTGATTCTTGTGTTTAAAAGTCAAATTTTCTATTTAGTTCTGATATTTTCATCCAGAATGCTTGAAAGTCCTCTATTTCATTGAATTATCGTTTTTCCCCTGAAGTATTTTACTCAATTTTGCTGAGTAACTGATTCTTGATTTTAATCCTAGTTCCTTTGACTTCTGGAATATCATATTCCAAGTCCTTAGATCCCTTAATGTAGAAGTTTCCAGATCCTGTGTTATTCCAATTGTATTTCCACAATAATTGAAATATTTCTTTCAATGTGTTTTAACTTTGTTTTATTCCGTTTCAATACTTTTGTCCTCCTTGTCACCAAAGTAAGATTCTATAGTCTGATTCTTTTTCCTGTTTTTGTTCATTTCCCCAGTGATTTATTTGAGTTTTGATCTCTTTGTCAAGGTCTGCCTCCAGTGGGGGCGGTAGTTATACTGTCAGCCACTCAATTCCCCCACAATCTGTGGGGCCTAGAGCTCCTGACACAGTCACTGTCTCTGCACCTTCGGCGGCTGCGTCTGCTGAGGATTATTTCTTTCCCTCCCCCCTGTGTTGCTCTGAGGCTGGGACCAGACCACTCCATTTTCCTGTGATAGTCCCACAGGGTTTTTCCACTGACCTTCCAAATTGACCTTTGTGTTTTAGGGTCCTGATGTCTGGAAACTGCCACAAGTGTAAGAGATTCAGCTTCCTCAAGGCCTGATCGGTTTCTGTCTGTGTTGGCACAGCCCACACTGCCCCTGAAGTGGTGAGATAGATACTTCCCAGCGACCTTCCAGGCTGTCTTGGGCTGCATATTTGCTTTACTCCATCTTTAAGTGGCTTCTGCAGCTATATAATTTCTTTAGAGCTGTTTTTACCGGTATTTGGCTGGGGTTGGGAGCAGTACTCTAGAAAGCTCATGCTGTTACTCCACCATCATGATTCAGCCTCTTAAGTTATCGCTCTTTGCAGATGATATGACTATATACTGAGAACGTCGCAGAGAATTAAGTAAAAAATTACTTGAAACAATAAACAAATTTGGCAAAGTTGTAGGTTACAAAATAAACTCAAATAAATCATCTGCATTTCTGTATGTGACTAACAAAGTTCAGCAGCAGGAGATAGAAAGAGAAATCCAATTTAAAGCTATGGTAGACACTGAAAAACTTCCGGGAATCTACCTGCCAAAACAAACCCATGCAGTACATGAACACAATTACAAAATACTTCCACACAAATAAAGTCAGATCTAAGTAAGTGGAAAAACATCAGTTGCTCATGGATAGGGCAATCTAACATAATAAAAATGACAATCCTATCTAAATTAATTTACCTATCCAATGCCATACCAATCGAACCACCACATAATTATTTTCTAGTGCTAGAAGAAATAATATCAAAATTCATCTGGAAGAAAAAGGGTCTAGTATATCAAAGGAGATAATGAAAAGAAATAATGGGGAAGGTGGCCTGACCCTATCAGATTTCAAATTGTATTATATAGCAGCAATCTTCAAAACCACTTGTTACTGGCTAAGAAATAGAGGGTGGACCAGTGGAGCAGATTAGGTATTGAAGACACAGTAGTTAATGAACTTAGCAATCTATTTTTTGATAAACCCAAGGAACCCAGCTTCTGAGAAAGAACTCACTATTTGATAAAAATTGTTCGGAAAACTGGTTAATAGTGTGACAGAAACTGGGCATAGACCAATGCTTAGAATCATATACAAGAGTAAAATCCAAATGGATACATCATCTAGGCATAAAGACTGATACTATAAACAAATTAAAGGAGGAAGGAATAGTGTATTTGTCAGATTTATGGAGAATGAAGAAATTTTTGACTAAATGAAGGATAGAGAACATTATGAAGTACAAAATAGAAAATTTCTAACTTTAATTACATTAAATTGAAATGCATTTCCACAAAAAAAAAACCAATAAAGTTAAGATTAGGAGGGAAGCAGAAAACTGGTAAAGAATTTTTGGAATTAGTGTCTGTGATAAAGGCCTCATTTCTCAAATATATAGAGAACTGAGTCATATGTACAAGAATGCAAGTCATTCCCTAATTGATAAATGGTCAAAATATATGAACAGGGAAGTTTTCAGAGGAAGAAATTAAAGCTATCTATAGTCATATGAAAAAAGAGCTCTAAATCATTATTGATTAAAGGTTCAAATTAAAACACTTATTATGTACCATCTCATAACTAGTCTATTGGCTAGCATGAAAAAACAAGGAGATAATAAATGTTGGAGAAGATGTGGGAGAGTTAGAAGAATTATTCATTGTTCATGGAGCTGTGAGCTGATCCAGACATTCTGGAGAGTAATATGGAACTATGCCCAAAGGGCTGCAAAAATGTGCAGAATCTTTGACCCAGCAATATCACTTCTGGTACTCTATGCAAAAGAGATCAGAAAAATGAGAAAGGGACCCAGATGTACAAAATTATTTATTGCAGCTCTCTTCGTGGTGGCCAAGATCTGGAAATTGAGGGGATGTTCATCAATTGGGGAATGGTTGAACAAATTGTGGTATTTGAATATAATGGAATACTTTGTGCTATAAGAAATGCTGAACAGGCTCCACCCCCCTGGGGATCTGGTCCTCCACCACCATAAGGGGAATATTCCTTAGCTATTTTCCTTGCCTCAGGTTCCAGGGAAACTGGGAAACACTAGATGAGCCTGGTATCACCAAGCCCTAAGCTTACCTTTGCTCTAGCTCAGCTGAGGAGATCTTTCATGACCAGACCACTCCTCCTCCACACTTAACCATCTACCTCCAGAGCTAATCTAGGGAAACACAAACAGAATTCACCCGGCCTTTGCTTTCTCACACCAGTCAACTCAGCACCAGGTACTTTAGCTTCTACATGAAAGAACCTGAGGCCAAAACACACAAAACCTCTCCATCATGAATATGAAGCAAAGGAGGAAGGAAAAAGTCATAGAGTGTTTCTATGAGGATAAGGACCAAAATACGAATACCAAAGAGGTCAGTATTGAGCCTGTACTCCCATCTGAAACTTCAGAATGGAGTATGAACTGCTTACAAGCAAAAAAAAAAAAACAAAAAACACTCCTGGAACAGCTGAAGAAGGAAATTGAAGAAAAAAAATGGCCAACGATCTTAAAAGTATGAAGGAAGAATTCACTGAAGAGAACAGCTCTTTAAAAAGGAAAAATGAACAAACAGAAAAGGAAGCACAAAGCCTAACTGGGAAAACTAGACAAATGGAAAAGGAAGTACAAAAATTAATCATAGAAAATAATTCCTTAAAAGGAATAATTGGACAGATGGAAAAAGAGTCAACTGAAGAAAATAATTTGATGAAAATTAGAATTGGACAAGTAGAAGCTAATGACTCTCTGAGACATCAAGAATAAGTCAAACAAAATCTAAGGAACAAAAGGATAGAAGAAAATGGAAAACCTACAACTGGAAAAGCAAGTAACCTGCAAAATAGATCCAGGAGAAAAAAAAATTAAGAAATATTGGCTTACAAGAAAGCCATGATTAGAAAAAAGAGTCCAGACAATATATTCCAGGAAATCATCAAGGAAAACTGCCCAGAAGTCCTAGATAAAGAGGACAAAATAGTCCACCGTTCATCTCTTGAAAGGGATCCTAAACTAAAAACACCAAGAAATATTGTTGTCAGATTTCAGAACTATGAAGTGAAAGGGAAATTAACACAGGCACTTAGAAGGAACTCATTCAAATATTAAGGAGCTACAGTCAGGATCACACAAGACCTTGCAACTTTTACATTAACAGATCAAAGGATTTGGAATATGACATTCTGAAAGACTAAGGAATGCAGGGCTGGTTCAGTATTAGGACAAATATTAGAATTATCAATCATATCAACCACAAAGCTAACAGAAACTACATGATTATCTCAATAGATGCAGAAAAAAAAGCTTTCAAGAAAATACAACACCCATTCCTATAAAAAACACTGGAGAACATAGGAATAAAGGGAACTTTCCATAAAATAATAAGCAGTATCTCCCTAAAACCTTCAGCAAGCATTATATGCAATGGGAATAATCTAGATGCATTTCCAATAAGATCAGGGGTGAAACAAGGATGTCCATTATCACCACTATTATTCAATCTGGTACTTGAAATGTTAGCTGTAGCAATTAGACAAGATAAAGAAATTGAAGGAATAAGAATAGGCCAAGAAGAAACTAAGTTATCATTCTTTGCAAATGATATGATGATATACTTAGAGAATCCCAGGGACTCAAGTAAAAAACTACTTGAAATAATAAACAACTTTGGCAAAGTTGAAGATTACAAAATAAACCTGCACAAATCTTCTGTATTCCTATATATTAGCAACAAAGTCCAACAGCAAGAGATAGAAACAGAAATCCCATTTTAATCTAGGGTAGACACTATAAAATACTTGGGAGTTTACCTGCCAAAACAAACTCAGGGACTATATGAACACAATTACAAGACACTTGTTGCACAAATAAAGTCAGATTTAATAAAGTGGAAAAACATCAGTTGCTCACGAGTGGGCTGAGCTAATATAATAAAAATGACATTTCTACCTAAATCAATTTACTTATTTAGTGCCATACCAATTAAACTATCAGATAATTATTTCCTAGAGCTGGCAAAATTCATCTGGAAAAACGAAAGGTCTAGAATGTCAAAGGGACTAATGACAAGAAATGCTAGGGAAGGTGGCCTAGCAATACCAGATCTCAAATTGTACTATAAAGAAACAATTATCAAAACCACTTGCTATTGGCTAAGAAACAGAAGGGTAGATAATTGGAATAGACGTGGCACTCAAGACACAGTAGGCAAGGAATATAGCAACTTCCTGTTTGATAAACCCAAGGACCCCAGCTTCTTGGATAAGAATGCACTGTTCAACAAAATTTCTGGGAAAACTGGATAACAGTGTGACGGAAACTAGGTATAGACCCATCCCTGACACTGTACATAAGAATAAAGTCCAAATGGGTATACGATAGAGGTATAAAGATTGACACCATGGACAAACAGTAGGAGTGAGGAATAGTATTTTTATCAAATTTATGGAGAAAGGAAGAATTTTTTTTACTAATGAAGAGATAGAAAGCATTATGAAATGCAAGCTGGATAGTTTTGATTACATTAAACTGAAAAGTTTTTGCACAATCAAACCCAGTGCAACCAAGATTCAGAGGGATGTAGTAAATTGGGAAAGAATTTTTACAGCTAATGTCAGGGATAAAGGCCTCTTTTCTATAACATGTAGAGAATTCAATAAAATGTAGAACTCTACAGGTCATTCCCCAATTGATAAATGGTCAAAGAATATGAACAGGCAATTTTCAGAGGAAGAAATTGAAGATAGCTATAATCATATAAAAATGCTCTAAATCACTTTTGATTAGAGAGATGCAAATCAAAACAACGCTGAGATACCACATCACACCTATAAGATTGGCAAACATGACAGAACAGGAAAAAGGTAAATGTTGGAGAGAATGTGGGAGAGTTGGAACACCAATTCGTTGTTGGTGGAGCAGTGAGCTCATCCAACCATTCTGGAGAGCAGTTTGGAGCTATGCCCAAAGAGCTACAAAAATGTGCATACCCTTTGACCCAGAAATATTGCTCCTGAAATATTGCCCCAAGAGATCATATAAATGGGAAAGGGTCCTACATGTACAAAAATATTTATAGCAGCACTTTTTGTGGTGTCCCCAAACTGGAAATCTAGGAGATGCCTATCAATTGGGGAATGGCTGAATAAATTATGGTATATGAAGGCAATGGAGTACCGGTAGGTCATAAAAAATGATGAACCAAAAGACTTCAGGGAGGCCTGGCCAGACATATAATCTGATGCTGAGGGAAAGAAACATTTCCAGGAGAACTTTGTGCACAGCAATAACCACAGTGTGCGAGAGTTTTTTTCTGGTAAACCTGGAACTTCATAATAACGCAGTAACTTAAAAAAAAAAAAATCCCAATAGTTTTCTAATGCAAAATGCCTTCCATGCTCAGAGAAAGAACTATGGAATTCATTTGCAGAATATAGTAGATCATGTCTGTGTGTGTGTATTAGGTTTTGATTTGTTATATAATTTCTTCCATTTATTTTGGTTCCTCCACATAGCATGACTACAGTGAAAATGTATTCAATAGGAAAGTATATGTAGATTCTATATAGAGTTGTATGCCATCTTGGGGAGGGAAGACGGTGGTGGTGGGGTAGGTATGGGGGAGTAAAAATATAAGTTTTATGGTAGTGATTGTAGAACAGTAAAAAAAATAATAATAATAAAAAAACTGGAGAGCATAAGTATAAAGGGAACTTTCCATAAAATAATAAGCTGCATCTACCTAAAACCTTTAGCAACTATTATTTGCAATGGAGATAAGTTAGATGCATTTCCAATAAAATCAGAGGTGAAACAAGGATATCCATCATCACCACTAATATTTAATATGACACTAGAAATGTTAGCTGTAGCAATTAGAGAAAACAAAGTAATTAAAAGAATTAGAATAGGCAAAGGGGAAACTAACTCATCACTCTTTGCAGATGGTATGATGATATACTTAGAGAATCCCAGAGTTTCAAGTAAAAAGTTACTTGAAAATATGAACAACTTTTGCAAATTTCAGGTTACAAAATAAATCCACACAAATCTTCTCCATTTCTTTATATTGCTAAGGAAGCCCAACAACAACAGAGAGAAAGAGAAACCTCATTTAAAGCTTGGGTAGACACTATAAAATATTTAGGAGTCTACCTGCCAAAGCAAATCTAGGAAGTATGTGAGCACAGTTACAAGACACTTTTTGCACAAATAACGTCAGACCTAATTAAGTGGAAAAACATCAGCTGATCGTGGGTAGGCAGAGCTAATATAAAAAATGACAATTCTACCTAAATTAATTTACTCATTCAGTGCAATACCAATCAAACTATCAGGTAATTGCTTTCTAGATCTAGGAATAACAATATCAAAATTCATCTGGAAGAACCAAAGGTCCAGAATATGAAGAGAACTAATGAAAAGAAATGCTAGGAAAGGTGGTCTAGCTCTGTCAGATCTCAAGCTGTATTATGAAGCAGTGATCATTAAAACCACTTGGTATTGCCTAAGAAATGGAGGGGAGATCAGTGGAATAAGTTAGTTACTCAAGACACAGTAGTCCATGAATATAGCAACCTACTCTGAATTTCTGCAACTAGTATCTGTGATAAAGGCCTCATTTCTAAAACATATAGAGAACTGAGTCAAATGTATAAGAATTCAAATCATTCCTCAATTGATAAATGGTCAAAGGATATGAACAGCAACTTTTTAGAGAAAAAAATAAAGATATCTATAATTATTTGAAAAAATGCTCTAATTCACTATTGATTAGAGAGGTGTAAATCAAAAGAACTCTGAGGTACCACATCACACCTATCAGCTTGGCTAACATGACAGAACAGGAAGATAATAAATGTTGGAGAAGATGTGGGAATGTTGGAACATTAATTCATTGTTGGTGGACCTGTGAGCTGATCCAGTCATTTTTGAGAGCAATTTGGAATTATGTCCAAAGGATCATAAAACTGTCCATACCCTTTGACCTAACAATACCACTTCTAGGACTGTATCCCCAAGAGATCATGAAAATGGGAAAGGGGTCAGTGAGAGCCGCGGAGCGCCAGATTATCAGCACAGCAGCTCCTGAGACCTTCAGCCCAAAGATCAAACTTCAGTAAGTCACCTACTTGAATTTCCGGGAGCCAGGAGAGTGGAGTAATCAATAAATGCTCTCTCCTCCTCCCTTGATGACCGTGAAAGAACCATAAAATATCTCCCCAGAAAAATCCCAGATGAGTAGAAATAGAAGAAGGAGACCAATAGTCTCATAACACCTGAGACAAGGAAAATAGCTAAGGGGGATTCCTCCTATGGTGGCAGAGGCAAACCGGAAGGACAGGGACCCAGGGCAGAGAAAACTCGCACCAGGACCCAGGCAAGCCTCAGCGCCAGGAGAGGAGCCCTAGGAGGGGTGGGAACACGCATTAACATCCAGGCGTTCCTCAGCTGTCCAGGGGAATCAGAAAGACAATAGGGCAGCTGGGATTACCAGCCCCTGAGCTTGCCTTTGCCTCAGTTCAGCTGAGGAGATCTCCTGTGACCAGACCACCCCTCTTCCACACTTAAGAAGCTAAACCCAGGGTTGATCAAGGAAACACCAAACAAAAACTTGCTTTTTGCTTTTTCACACATCAGCTCAGCAAAAAGTTCTCTAGCTTCTGACTGAAAGAATCAGAAGCCACAACACTCAATCAACATCATGAACAGGAAAAAGCAGAGGGCCGAAAGAACCATAGAATCTTTCTATGGGGATAAGGACCAAAACACAAACCCCAAAGAGGTCACAGCTGAGGCTGTACTTCCATCTGAAACTTCAGAAGGGACTATGAACTACTCACAAGTACAAGCAGATATCCTGGAACAGCTGAAGAAGGAAATAGAAGGTAAACTGGCCAATGATTTTAAAATTATTAAGGAAGAATTCACTGAAGAGAATATCTCCTTGAAAAGGAAAATTGAACAAATGGAGAAAGAAGTTCAAAAATTAACTGGAGAGAATAACTTCCTAAAAGGGCAAATGGAAAAGGAAGTACAAAAATTGACTGGAGAAAATAGCTTCTTAAAAGGAAAAATTGGGCAGATGGAAAAGGAGATACAAAAGTTAATGGAAGAAAACAATTTGATGAAGATTAGAATTGGGCAAGTAGAAACTAATGACTCAATGAGACAGCAAGAATAAGTCAAACAAAATCTAAAGAATGAAAAGATAGAAGAAAATGTAAAATATCTAATTCGAAAAACAACTGACCTGGAAAATAGATCCAGAAGAGAAAACTTAAGAATTATTGGCCTGCCAGAAACCCAGGATGGAGAAAAGAGCCTGGACAATATCTTCCAGGAAATCATCAAAGAAAACTGCCCAGAAGTACTAGATTCAGAGGGCAAAATAGTCATCAAAAGAATCCACCATTCCCCTCGTGAAAGGGACTCCAAACTCAAAACCGCAAGAAATATAGTTGCCAAATTCCAGAGCTATTAAGTGAAGGAGAAAATATTATAAGCAGCCAGAAAGAAACAATTTAAATATCAAGGAGATACAATCAGGATTACACAGGACCTTGCAGCATCTACACTAAAAGATCGAAAGAACTGGAACCCAATATTCCGTAAGGCAAAGGAGTTGGGACTACAACCAAGGATCAACTACCCAAAAAAGTTCAGCATAACATTTCAGGCAAGGAGAAAGCCCTTCAATGAAGTAAGGGATTTCCAGAGTTTCCTGACCAAAACACTAGAACTTAATAGACAATTCGATCTTCAAATGCAGGTCTCAAGAGAATCATAAAAAGGTAAATAGTGTGTGTGTGGGGGGAACAACTTGCTACTCAATTAGGGCAAATTATTTACCTCCCTATAAGGGAAGATGATACCTGTTAATCTTGAGAACTGTGTGTCTATTAAGAAATATAAAAAGGATATGCATAGGGGGAACGGGTATAAAGTAAATTATATCATGATAAAAAATATGATTTAAGTATGAGAAGGGATTGTAATAGGAGGTGTGAAAAGGAGGAAGCAGAAAATGACAAATTACATCACAAGAAGAAGTACAAAATCATAGTAGAGGGAAAGAGGGGAGGGAGATGAGCATTGTGTGAGAGGTACTCTCATCTGATTTGTTTCAAGGACGGAACAATAAACTTAAGTAGAAAATCCTAACTAGCTCTATAAGCAGTGGGAAAGGAAGGGGGAAGAAAGGGGAAGGAGGCAAAAGGGAGGGAAGAAGCAATAAGAGTAAAGGGGAGTTAAACGGAGGGTGGCTAAAAGAAGGAGGGGAAGGCGGCAAGAGGAGGTGGTGAAAATGAATACTAGTGAGGAGGGGAAGGGAGACAGCAGAGCTAAAAGCACAAATGGTGGGAAAGAAGATGGAGGGAAATACACAGATTGTAATCATAACTGTGAATGTGAATGGAATGAATTCGCCCATAAAATGGAGACGGATAGCAGAATGGATTAAAAGCCATAATCCAACAATATGCTGCTTACAAGAAACACATTTGAAACGGGGGGGTACACATAGGATAAAGGTCAAAGGATGGAGCAGAATATATTGTGCTTCAGGTGATGTAAGAAAGGCAGGAGTAGCAATCCTAATCTCAGACAAAGCAAAAGCAGAAATAGATCTAATAAAAAGGGATAAGGATGGAATCTATATCCTGCTAAAAGGCACCATACACAATGAAGCAATATCATTACTAAACATGTATGCTCCAAGTGGTATAGCATCCAGATTCTTAGAGGAGAGGTTGAGGGAGTTGAAGGAAGAAATTGACAGCAAAACTATACTAGTGGGGGACCTCAACCTCCCTCTTTCTGAACTTGATAAATCTAACTTCAAAATAAACAAGAAAGAGGTTAAGGAGGTAAATAAAACTCTATAATATATCTATAAAAATATCTAGATGAGGTAGATATGATAGATCTTTGGAGAAAATTGAATGGGAATAGAAAGGAATATACCTTTTTTCTCAGCAGTACATGGAACATTTACAAAAACTGACCATGTACTAGGACATAAAAATCTCAAAATCCAGTGCAGAAAGGCAGAGATAATCAGTGCATCCTTCTCAGATCATAATGCAATAAAAATTATATGTAATAAAAGGCCATGGAAAGATAAAGCAAAAATCAATTGGAAACTAAATAATTTAATCCTAAAGAAGGAATGGGTTAAAGAAGAAATCATAGAAACAATCAACAGCTTCATTCAGGAGAATGACAATAATGAGACCACCTACCAAATCTTATGGGATATTGCAAAAGCAGTTCTTAGGGAAGTTTTATATCTTTGAATGCCTACATAAATAAAATAGAGAAAGAGGAGATCAATGACTTGACTATGCAGCTGAAAAAGCTAGAAAAAGAACAAATTGAAAATCCCCAAGAAAATACCAAATTAGAAATTCTGAAAACCAAAGGAGAAATTAATAAAATTGAAATTAAGAAAACTATTGAAAAAGAAAATGGGAAAGGCTCCTACATGTAACAAAAATATTTATAACGGTTCTCTTTGTGGTGGCCAAAAACTGGCTATCAAGGGGATGCCCATCATTTGGGGGAATGTCTGAATACATTATGGTATATAAATGTAGTAGAGTAATATTGCACTATAAGAAATGATCAACAGGAAAACTTCAGAAAGCCACGAAAGACTATGATCTGATGCCGAGCAAGAGGAGCATAACCAGAAAAACTTTGTACAGAGCAGCAACCACAGCATGAAAGGAGTTTTTCTGGTAGACTTAGTAATGCAAGAACTTAAAAAATTCCCAATAGTCTTTTGACGCAAAATGCTCTCCACTTCCATAGAAAGAACTATGGAATTCAATCACAGATTGTAGCATATAATTTTCTTTTGTGTTATGTTTCAGTTTGTTCTATGAATTCTCCCACTCATTTTAATTCTTCTGTACAACACATCTGTGGTGAAAATGTACTTAATAATAAAGTATATGTAGAACCTCAATAAATTTGTGTGTTGTCATGAGGAAGGGGGAGGGAGGGAAAGAAAAAATCCAAGTTGTATGTTAGTGATTGTGGACCACTGAAAATAAATCAACAAATGAATATTTTTTTAAAAAAAGAATGTACTTGTAGAAGCTATGTAAGTTTGCACACTGTCTCGGTTAGGGAGCTGAGAGTAAGGGGCAAGGTGGGTGAGGGAAGTGGAAAAATCTAATATATATGGAAGTGATTATAATAAAGTGAAAACAAAAAGATCACTCAATTAAAACAATTACCTGTAAATATGACCCTATAAAAAATTCTAGAGCAGGAGAAGCCACAACATGACAGAGTGAGAGAAATTTCCAGCCCAAGACATTCTGGAAGGCCTATGGCACCGGGCTCAGAGTGAAGCAATGCCCAGCCTTGGCTGAGAGGCAGGACATGAGCAGAACTGGATCAGGTTTCAGGGCACGAAGCCATGGATAGCAGTTTTGGTTCCCAGATTTCTCAACACACAAACACCAAAGACAGTTTCAAAGCTCAGTGAGAAAGTTCTTTCATCTGGGTGAGAGAAGAATGCCTTCTGGTACCAGCCCAGCAGTAGCAGCCACTGTGGTAGCAGTGCCTACTTTTGAAGCCCTCAACCTATACATCCTGTGGGAACTGAGCAGCTGATTAGGGTGTTAGTTCTGATTATAGGTCCTGGGGTGAGGAACAGCACTGGCATGGCAGAGCTGTTGGAGGCTCTGGAAAGGAAATCCTACTTACAGATCCTGGGCGGAAAAGAATGCTTGTGGTTGCTCACAGTCCAGAGTAGAGGTGAGGAGAGGAGCGAACCCCTCTCCCTTGATTGTGCCATCTTGGAGGAACTGTGGACTTACAGGTTCCTAGAGTACACCCTCCACTTGACAAGGGACTCAAAAGTCAAGTAACTGGCTTGGAAAATGCTCAAATAAGGAAAAAAATAAGACAAACACTTTCTGGGTGAACAGGTATTTTCTTCAATCCTTTGGATGAGAAGAACAAAGCATACCATCGAGGAAGACATAAAAGTCAATATTTTTACATCCAAAACCTCCAATAAATATGCAATGATCTCAGGCCATGGAAGAATTCAAAAAGAATTTTAAAAATCAAATAAGAGAGTTGAAGGAAATGCTGGGAAGAGAAATGAGAGCAATGCAAGAAAATCATGAAAAGCAAGTCAACATCTTGCTGAAGAAGATCCAAAACTGCTAAAGAAAATAGCATCTTTAAAAACAGACTAACCTAAACAGTTCCCAAAAGAGAATTAGGAGAAGAGAACTTTAAAAAAGCAGAACTGAACACATGGAAAAGGAGGTTCAAAAACTTCCTGAAGAATGGAGCAGGTGGAAGCTAAGTAAACAAACAAACAAACAAACAAAGAAATTATAATATAAGACCAAAAGGAAAAAAAATAGAAGACACTGTGAAATTTCTCACTGGAAACACATGTGACCTGGAAAACACATTCAGGAGAGATAATTTAAAAAGTATTGGTCTACTTGAAAAATATAATCAATAAAAGACCCTAGACATCATCTTCCAAGAATTTATCAAGGAAAATTGCCCTGGTATTCTAGAATCTGAGAGTAAAATAGAAATGGAATGAATTGACCACTCACCTCCTGATAGAGATCCAAGAATGAAAACTCCTAGGAATACTGTAGCCAAATTCTAGAGTTCCCAGGTCAAGCAGAAAATATTACAAGCAGGCAGAAAGAAACAATTCAAGTATTGTGGAAATACAATCAGAATAATATCTGATTTAGCAGCTTTTACACAAAGGGATCTAAGGACTTGGAATATAATATTCCACAGGTCAAAGGAGATGGAATTAAAACCAAGAATCACCTACCCAGTCAAACTGAGTGTAATACTTCAGGGAAAATAAAGGAATTTCAATGAAATAGAGGACTTTTGAAAATTCTTGTTGAAAAGACCAGAGATGTATAGAATATTTGACTTTCAAATACAAGAATCAAAAGAAACAGGAAAAGGTAAACAAGAAAGAGAAGTCTTAGGGAACTCATTAATTTTGAATTGTTTACATTTCTACCTGGAAAAGATGTTATTTATTCCTCATGAGGCCTTTTTCAGTATTCAGGTAGTTAGAAGGAATAAATGGGTATGTATATTTGTGTATATTATACACATGCAGGCATGTGAGTGTATGTGTATATGTGTGTATATCTATACATATTTATTATATATGTGTGTATATCTATATCTGTATCTATCTATCTATCTATCCATCTATCTATCTACCTACATATCTATCTCTCTATCTACCTATCTATGTATCTACACACAGAGGACACAGCATGACCTGAATATGAAAAAAACAATATCTATAAAAATAAAATTTACTGTTGAATGGAATGTAGTAGAAGTAAGAGAAAGAGAGTGGTAGAAGGCAGCAAATCATCTCACATAAAAGCAGGAAGAAAGAGTTTTAATAATGGAGGAGAAGAGGGGAGTTAAAAGGAAGTAATTGAACCTTACTCTCTTGGGATTTGGCTTAAGGAGGGAATAATACATACTCCATTGGATATAGAAATCTATTTTACCTTTCAGGAAGGCAAGGGGGAAGGGAATAGTAGAGGGAAGATAACAGAAGGGACAGCAAATTGGGGAACAGGATGGTGGGAGGACAGGTCAAGGGAGAGAATGGAATAAATTAAGGGCAAGATAGGACAGAATGAAATGTTGTTAGCCTTTTACAACATAACTATTATGGAAGTGCTTTGCATTGTTACACATGGATAATCTATATTAAATTGCTTGTTTTCTTAATGAAGGTGGGTAGGGAGGGAGGGAAAGGATATGGAACTCAAAGCTTTGAGGATGAATATTAAATAATGTTTTAGCACGCAACTGAAAATTAAACTGTACAGTCAATGGAGGATAGAAATCTTGCCCTACAGGAAAATAGAGGTGAAGGGGAATTGAAGAAAGGTGGGGGATAGAAGGGAGGACAGACTGAAGGAAGGGTGGGGTGCATGCTGTCCTGGGGTCGGGTGTGGGGAGAGATGGGAAGAAAATTTTGAATTCAAATTCGTGCGGAAGTGAATGTTAAGAACTGAAAAATAAATTATATATTAAAAAGATACAGAGCTGACTGCAAGATCAAAAATGATTAAAGCCTTGAGAGATATATTTGCTTTTAACTTTTCTGCTATTCATGTAGTCATCTGGACACAGTGACATTCACTTTAATTTGCTAAAATTTTCCAATTATGTTTTTCAGGGCAATTGTTTTCAACTGCTAAATTTATCTATTAAGGGATAATTCTCTCCTTGTAAAACCCTTCTCACTCTGGCAAAAATAATGTCACTTTTATTTTACTTTGTTTCCATTCCTAATATTAAAACCATCTCAATCTATTTATCAAAAAGTGTACATCATGTACTATATATGTATAGATATATATTTATATGCATATATGTCCAGATATATGTGTGTATATATACATCATATATGTGTGTGTATGTATATATATACATACACACAAACATATATACACATATATATGTCTATCTATCTATCTATCTATCAATAAACTACATGACAATGCCAAGAGTGGTGTGGGTGGGTGGAGAGAGAGTTTAGATCAAATAGCCTCAAAAACTCTTTCTAGTTCTAAACCTATTATTCTGTTCTACAACAATGAACATGTGAAGACAAATACATTTCAGATGCTTTAATAATAGTATGCCTAGGCACACATAAGCAAGGACATTATTTTTCATCTAAACTTAGAAGATAATAGATAGAAGATACATGAAATAATAAACATGGAAATGAAAGAATGGATAGATAAAAAAATTCTATGATGAATATTCAAAATATAAAGTAGATCTTATAGAATACTTGTAGTTCCTATTCAGAAATTTTATTACCACTATCAAACATATTTAAAATAAGTTGTTCTTGTTTATTTTAATTCTTAGAAATGTGACTCTTTAGAAACCTAATAAAGGCTCCCCTGATTCAACTAGAGAAAAATAAGTCTCACTTTTTACATTATCATAATGAAGTTTTTGTATCAAGCTACAAGAAAATAAGGCCCTGCAGATTTTTGACTCTAAAGGCTGTGGGTTGAATATATCAATATATCAACAAGATCAAAAAACAAACAAAAAATATTTTTCCTTCTAGTTCTTTTTATGAAATCTGGCACCAATTAAAAGACTGCATCTCTTTTCGTTGGTTGGCTATTTTTGGAGATTTAAATCTGACTGCTTTAACACTTTCTGCTGACACATCCTGGGAAAGAGGAGGAAAGCACAAATGTGTTTCTTTAAAGATGAAGGAACCTTCCTTTTGCATAAAAGAAAATTATCAAAATAAGATTTTTTTTTCTTTTTAAAGAAAATGGTAATCATTGCTGAGTAAGTATTACCAGGGACTTGAAAGAGATTAGAAATCAGCAAGCCTGAACTTAAGCTCATTGTCTTACATTTTCTCTTTTTTGGATCCTATGTCCTATGTGAACTTTAAATTCCTTTTGTACTTGAACCTACTTTCAGTGAAGGAATAATTTGGCAGCAACTAAGAATGAACTCGATACACTTTTGTGAAATACACAGCAATCATCACCATCACCATCATCATCATCATCATCAGTAGCAATGTCATCAATATTTTTATTACTCAATAATTATTGCAATTTTTTAAAATGAAGTAAGAATTTAATTTTTAAATTATAATTTGTTTTTCATTTTCAACATTCACTTCCACAAGATTTTGAGTTCTAAATTTTCTCCCCATCTCTTCCCTCTGCCCACCCAAAGATAGTGTGTATTATGATTACCCATTCCTTCAATTTGCCCTTCCTTCTATCAAAACCCTACTTTCTCTTATCTGCATCCCTTCTATTTTCTTGGAGGACAAGATAGATTTCTATACCGCATTGCCTGTACATCCTATTTCCCGGTTGCATGAAAAAAGGATTTTTAACTTTCATTTTTAAAACTTTGAGTTCCAACTTCTCTCCCTTTGTCCCTCCCCATCGATTCCCCACGGGGAAGGCAAGCAATCTAATATATGCTATACATGTGAAGTTACATAAAAATCTTCCATAAAAGTCATGTTCTGAAAGACTAACTATATTTCTCTTCGTCCTATCCTGCCCTCTGCCCATTTATTCTATTTTTTCTTTTGACCCTTTCCCTCCTCAAAAGTATTTACTTCTAATTTGTCCTCTTTCAATTTGCCCTCCCTTCTATCACCCCCCCACTCCATGCTTATCCCCTTCTCCCCTACTTTTCTGTAGTGAAAGATAGTGTTTTATAGCGAGTATTCTCCCTGTAAGTCAAATGTGATGAGAAAAAGCGTCACTTTTTTTCCTCTCCCCTCCCCTCCCTTTCATTCCATTGAAAAAGCTTTGCCTTGCCTATTTTATATGAGAGATAATTAACCCCGTTCTGTTTTTCCCTTTCACCTCCAATATATTCCTGTCTCAACCCTTAATTTTATTTTTTTAGGTATCATCCCTTCCTATTCCACTCACACTGGGCCCTCTGTATGCACAAAAGCCTTCCAACTAGCCTAGGACTGAGAAAAGTCTCAAGAGTTATAAATATTACCTTTCCATGTAGGAATATAAACAGTTCAACTTTAGTAAGTCCTTTATGATTTCTCTTTCTTGTTTACCTTTTCATGTTTCTATTGATTCTTGTGTTTGAAAATCAAATTTTCTATGCAGCTTTGGTATTTTCGTCAAGAATGCTTGAAAGTCCCCTATTTCATTGAATTATTATTACTACCCTAAACTGTTATACTCAGTTTTGCTGGGTAGGTGATTTTTGGTTTTAATCCTAGTTCCTTTGACTTTTGAAATGTCATATTACAAGTCATGTGGTCCCTTAATGTAGAAGCTGATCTGTTGTGTGTTATCCTGCTTGTATTTCCACAACATTTGAATTGTTTCTTTCTGGCTGCTTGTAATATTTTCTCTTTGACCTGAGAACTCTGGAATTTGACTACAATATTCCTAAGAGTTTTCCTTCTCGGATTTCTTTTAGGAGGCGATCAGTGGATTTGTTCCATATTTATTTGACCTGATGATTCTAGAATATCTGGGTAGTGTTTCTTGTTGATTCCTTGAAAGAGGATGTCTAGCCTCTTTTTGTTAATCATGACTTTCAGATAATCCAATGATTTTTAGGTTGTCTCTTCTGAATGCATTTCCCAGGTCAATTGTTTTTTCAATTTCACATTGTCTTCTCTTTTTTCATTCTTTGGTTTTATTTTATAATTTCTTGATTTTTCTTAAAGTTGTTAGCTTCCATTTGCACCATTCTAATCTCTAAGGTATCTTTTTCTTCAGTGAGCTTTTGTGTCTCCTTTACCATCTAGCCCAATCTGCTTTTTAGGGCATTTTTCTCCTCATTGGCTTTTTTTGATCTCTTTTATCATTTTGGTTAGTTTATTTTTTTAATTTTATTTTTCATTTTTAACACAATTTATAACAGATAAAACAATTCAGACTTTTGGTCAGTTGATACTTCTTTTTAAAGCATTTACAATGTAGTCCAGAAAAGAATTTTTTTAAACATTAACCAACTGAGACACAAATAATATTTATGTTGCTAACTTCACAAGCTCTTGACCTAATTGTCTCCACAGTATTACTAAGGATTAAAGGACCCTAACTTATTGTTGTTGTTTTAAAGTCCTAAGCCTAATAGCTTAATTTTAGAGTTAACCTTGGATATTTCCCTACCAATAATCTATAATTTAATGGATCTGTTACTAGGCTTACAAACTTATTGACAATAGGAAATTGCCACCAAGAATAGGGACATCGCAGGGAAACAATATCTCTCCAAATTCGTGTCAGTTCCAGGCATGAGTAGATTGTCAATTTGCATTCAGTAAGGCTTAAAGTCTGCCAGGTGTCGGTGGGGAAACTGAGTCAGTAGAATCCTACCTCAGACCAGGCTGAACAGCCACTCTCCCATCCTTCCCATTAGATCACCTTTTGCAGTTCATACCAGCATCTCACAGGCTTATTGGCATCGTGGATTTGAAGCTCAGATTGCCTTTCTTGCTGTCCATATCTGAAGTTAAACTCAGAAGAACAGTCACTTACTAGTCCCATAGAATCTAAAAACAGCAAGTTTCAATAACCAGGTTTCAAATATGATTATAATTTCACTTTGCCCAAGGAACATTTTTGAGGTAAGTAGTAAGTGGCTCACATGCCTTGCTATACATGTTCCAGTTCCTGATTAAATAGCAATCATAAAATCAAATTTACGATTAAAACCTTAAATTTTCCATCAATGCCGAATTTTATCTGAGGTTACCTTCTTCTAGGAAATTTAGACTAAAATTCTTTTCCCCAAATTAAGATGTCATTGATTTATTCTCAGTAATTAATTCAGTCAATTGTTTTAATACTAATTGCTTTTACCTCACTTTGTAACATGTCCAATTTTTCTCCCCATCACTCCCCTACCCCCACTTCCTACTACATTGCATTCTGATTACTCCTTCCCTCAATATACCCTCCCTTCTATCACACCCCACCCTCCCTTCATCCCCATCTTCTCTCTTTTCTTGTAGGGCAAGATAAATTTCTATACCCCATTCCGTGTATTTCTTATTTCCTGATTATGTGCATTAAAAATTCTTCACATTCATTGCTAATACTTTGAATTCCAATTTCTCTCCCTCCCCAACCCTACTGAGAAGGCAAGCAAATCAATACACACTAAATATATGCCATTTTGCAAAAGACTTCCATAATAATCATGTTGTGTAATATTAACTATATTGCCCTCTGCCCTACTCTATCCCTCCTTATTTTTCCCCCTCCATTGATTTTGTGCCTTCTGGAAAGTGTTTATTTCTAGTAACTCCTTTCTGCCATTTGCCCTCCCTTCTACCATTCCCGTCACCCCACTTGTTGCCTCATCCCCTCCTTTCCTGTGGTGTAAAATAGATTTTCATATTAAATTTAGTGAACATCTTATTCCCTCCTCCAGCCATATGTGGAGAGAGTAGTTTCACTTTTCCCCTCTCCCTTCTCCCTTTTCTCCTCCATTGAACAAGATTTTTCTTATCTCTTCTATGAGTTATAGCCTGCCCCATTTCATTTCTCCCTTTCTCCTCCAGGTATTTTCCTCCCTCATCCCTTAATTTTTTATTTTATTTATTTTTTGTTTGGATATCATCTCTTCTGATTCATCACACCTTGTGCTCTCTGTCTATATATGTGTATGTGTGTGTGTGTATGTACAATCTCTGCATCTGTCCAAATACTGAGAAAAGATTCAAGAGTTATAGAGATTTTCTTTCCATATAGTAATGTAAGAAGTTCAGTTTTAGAAAGTTTTTTTTATGATTTTTATTTCCTGTTTACCTTTTCAAGCTTGTTTTGGTTCTTGTATTGTAAAGTAAAATTTTCTATACAGATGTGGTCTTTTTCTCAATATGAATGATTGAAAGTTCTCTATATCATTGAATGACCATTTATTTCCTTGAAGTGTTATACTCAGATTTGCTGGGTAAGTGATTCTTGGTTTCAATCCCAGTTCCTTTGACCTCTGAAATATCCTATTCCAAACCCTTAGATCCCTTAATGTTGAGGTTGCCAGATTCTGTGTTATCTTTTTTTTTTTGTTTGTTTTTCTTTTTTTTTTTTTAATTTATTTATTTATTTAGCTTTTTACATTCATTTTCACAAATTTTTGGGTTCCAAATTTTCTCCCCTTTTCTCCCCTCCCCCCACCCCAATACCCCAAGCAATCTAATTTTCCCTATCTTCAATCTGTCCTCTCTTCCGTCATCCCTCCCTTCCCTTGTCTCTATCTTCTCTTTTCTCCTGTAGGGCCAGATGACTTTCTATTCCTCATTAACTGTATGTCTTCTTTCCTAGTTGCAACAACAATACTAAACAATTGTTCCTGAAACTTTGAGTTCCAAATTCTCCCCATCCCTCCCTCCCCATCCATTCCCTTTGGTACGGCAGGCAATTCATTATAGGCCATATCTGTGTAGCTTTGCAAGTGACCTTCCTGATAGTCGTGTTGTGTAAGACTAACTGAATTGCCATCCCTCTTAACCTGCCCCTCATTGTTTCTCTTCTGTCCTTTGATCCTGTCCCTCCCCAAGTGTTGACTTTCAATTACTCCCTCCTCCCTTTGCCCTCCCTTCCATCATCCCCCCCCCAATATCTCCTTCTCCCCCGCTTTCTTATACTGTAAGATAGGTTTTCATACCAAAATGAGTGTGCATTTCACTCCTTCGTTTAGTCAAATGTGATGAGGGTAAACTTTTGTTTGTTTGTTTGGTTTTTTTTTCCCTCAGCTCTCCTCTTTTTCCCTCCACTAAAAACATCTCCTACTTGCCTCTTAAATGACATATAGTTACCCCCTTCCATTTCCCCCTCTTTCCTCTCACTACATTTCTCTCTCACCATTTACCTTAATTTCTTTTAAGGTATGGTCCCATCCTATTCAGTTCAATCTGTGCTCTCTGTCTCTGCATGTGAATGCATGTGTGTATGTGTGTGCATGCGTGTACATGTGTATGTGTGATCCCACCAACCACTCAGATACTGAAAAGTTTTAAGAGTTAGAAATATTGTCCTTCCCTGTATGAATGCAAACAGTTCATTTCTGGTAAGTCCCTTAATACTTCTCCTTGCTGTTTACTTTTGCATGCTTCCTCTCATTCTTGTGTTTGAAAGTCAAATTTTCTTTTCAGCTCTGGTCTTTTCATTAAGAATGATTGAAAGTCCTCTGTTTCATTGAAAGACCATATTTTCCCTTGCAGTATTATACTCAGTTTAGCTGGGCAGGTGATTCTTGGTTTGAGTCCTAGTTCCTTTGCCTTCTGGAATATCCTATTCCACGCCCTTCGATCCCTTAATGTAGAAGCTGCTAGATCTTGGGTTATCCTGATTGTATTTCCACAGTACTGGAATTGTTTGTTTCTGGCTGCTTGCAAGATTTTTTCCTTGAGCTGGGAGTTCTGGAATTTGGCCACAATGTTCCTAGGAGTTTCTCTTTTTGGATCTCTTTCAGGTGGTGATCGATGGATTCTTTCAATACTTATTTTGCCCTCTGGTCCTAGAATGTCAGGGCAGTTTTCCTTGATAATTTCATGCAAGACGATGTCTAGGCTCTTTTTTTGATCATGGCTTTCAGGTAGTCCCATAATTTTTAAGTTGTCTCTCCTTGATCTATTTTCCAGGTCAGTTGTTTTTCCCATGAGATATTTCACATTCTCTTCCATTTTATCGTTCTTTTGGTTTTGTTTGGTGATTTCTTGGTTTCTCATAAAGTCATTAGACTCCATCTGTTCCATTCTAATTTTGAGAGAACTATTAAATTCCGTGAGCTTTTGAGCCTCTTTTTCCATTTGGCTCATTCTGCTTTTGAATGCATTCTTTCCTCATTGGCTTTTTGAACCTCTTTTGCCAATTGAGTGAGCCTATTTTTCAAGGTGTTAATTTCCTCAGCATTTTTTTGGGACTCCTTTACCAAGATATTGACCTTTTTTTCATACTCTTCCTGCATCTTTGTCATTTCTCTTCCCAGTCTTTCCTCCACCTGTCTAACTTGCTTTTCAAAATCCTTTTTAAGCTCTTCCAAGGCCTGAGCCCACCCAACACCCCCCTGGGGTGTCTGGGGTACTGAGGCCCCACCCTCCACATCTTTCCCTGATGGGAAAAATACGTCCTCGTCCTCCCCATCAGATCCGAAGGTCGGGATCATTTGCATTTGTTGGAAAAAAATCTCTAAAGTCTTATTTTTCTTTCCCTTTCTAGGCATTTTCCCAGCCAGTTACTTGACTTCTGAGATTCCTTTCCACCTCCGCCTGGATCCGCCCAGCTAGTACTTGGCCTCTGAGATTCAAATGCGCTTTCCCGCGGCAAGCTTTAGTTCTGGCGCAGGGTGGGGGCAGGGCCGCTTCCTAGCTTGGGCCCTCAGGGGCTTTCTGAAGCGACTTTCAGGAACAGAGCGGGTGGGGGTGGGGTGGGGGGCCCCGCCTGCTGTGCTCAGCTCCCTTGGGGGTTTTATTCAGAGGCGTTCAGCAGTAGAGCAGGGTGGGGGCAGGGCCGTCTCCCCTGCTCGGCTCCCTCAGGTTGGAAAGACCTTCAGTATTGAAGATCCTACCTGCTGCTGGGGGATTCCTGAGTCCCGGGCCGCTGCCGCCTCAGCCGCCTGCCCACGCCTCTGCCTCCGCCGCTTCCTGCCCCCGTCTCTGCCTCCGCCGCTTCCTGACCCCGTCTCTGCCGCCGCCGCTTCCTCCCGAGGGGGCCCGCTCCCCTCCCCTAGCGCAGGCTTCTTTTTAACTGACCTTTAGCTTCTGTGGGCAGAGGGACTTTCCCGGCTACCGGAGATTCTCCCGGAGCTTTCCTCTCTGAAGTCTGCTCAGGTCAGCTTCTCTGGGTCGCGGCCAGGGGTGGGGGTGGGGTCCGCTTTCTGGAGTGCGATGGACCCTGGGGACGGCTCTCCAGGGTTCAGTGGAACGGAAATCTCTTCCCCTATGTTTGTGCACCCCCTGCAGAGATTCAGAATTTATGGGGCTCTCCTTTTACCTCAATTCCATGGGTTGTGGGTTCGGAGCTCGTGAATGTGCGTCCTTCTACTCCGCCATCTTGGCTCCGCCCCATGATTCTGTGTTATCTTGATTGTATTTCCACAATACTCAAATTGTTTCTTTCTAGCTGCTAGCAGTATTTCTTCCTTGATCTGGGAACTCTGAAATTTGGCCACAATATTCCTAGGAGTTCCTCTGTTCAGGTCTCTTTCAGGAGGTGATCAGTGGATTCTTTCAGTATTTATTTTGCTCTCTGGTTCTAGAATATCAGGGTAGTTTTCCTTTATAATTTCATGGAAGATAATGTCAAGGTTCTGTTTTGATCATGGCTTTCAAGTAGTCCCATAATTTTTAAATTATTTCTTCTGGATCTATTTTCCAGGTCAGTTGTTTATCTAATGAGATTTTTCACATTATCTCCTATTTTCAAACTTTTGGTTTTGTTTTCTAACTCCTTGGTTTATCTCATAGTCATTCATTTCCCTGAACTCAATTCTCTCTTTGAACGAACTATTTTTGTTCAGTGAGCTTTTGAACTTTCTCCTCCATTTGATTAATTCTGCTTTTTAAAGCCTTCGTGTCCTCATTGGGTTTTTGGACCTCCTTTTCCAAATGAGTTAACCTCTTTTTAAAGCAATTATTTTCCTCAGCATTTTTTTGGTTCTTTTTTAGTAAGCTGCTAACTCATTTTTCAAGCTCTTCTATTGCCTGAACTCAGCTTAAGTTCCCTTTGGAGGCCCTCGAGGCAGGGGCCTTGACTTCCTCTGACAGTATGCCTTGTTCTTCCTCATCCAAAAGGATAGGGGGAGACACCTGTTCCCCAAGAAAATAACCTTTGATGGTCTTATTTTTTTCCCTTTTTTTGGACGTTTTCCCAGCCAGTTACTTGACTTCTGAGTTTCCTCTCCACATCCACCTTGCCTCCAGTTCCAACAAGCCAGTACTGTGGGCTGAGATTCAGATGAGCTAGTCCAATCCCTCAGGGGCTTTAGGTGGGGAAAGGGTGGCTATTCAGTGTGAGATTAAGATCAGCTGCTCAGGTGGGGGTAGGGCTGCCACACAGGGCTCAGTTCCCTTGGGGGTTTTATGATGAGACCTTCAACAATGGATCCTGGCTGCTGCTTGCCTAGGGAGCTCCTGTCTGCTGCTGCCTCCACTGCTGCCACCCGAGGAGGCCTGAGTTATGGGGACACCCTGCTGCCTTCTCAGGCAGCTGAAAAAACCCTCTCACTTACCTTTAGCACCTGTGGGTTGACGGATCTCCACTGCCACTGCAGGTTCTGTCACTGAAGCCTTCTTGGTTCTGCTCCTCCTGGGTATGGCATTGCAAATGCTGGGCTGGGCTTTGCTCCATGTTTGGTGTGACAGACCTTTCCCATAAGTCTTTCAGGTCACTCTGGGATAGAAATCTCCTCCACCCCATTTTACTGTGGCTTCTGCTGCTCTAGAATTTGTTGAGAGTTCTTCTTTACAGGTATTTTATGAGTTGTGGGGTAAGCTCTAGAGAATGTGTGTCTTTCTACTCCACCATCTTGGCTCTGCCCCCCAGGTTAGTTTATTTTTTACAGTGTTATTTCTTCAGCATTTTTGGAATCTCCTTTAGCAAGCAGTTGACTCAGTTTTCATAATTTTCTTGCATATTCTCAATTCTCTTCCCAATTTTTGCTCTACTTCTCTTACTTGATTTTCAAAATCCTTTTTGAGCTCTTCCATGACCTGAGACCAATTCATATTTTTCTTGGATGCTTTGGACTGAGGAATTTTGACTTTGTTGCCTTCTGTTTGCATATTTTGGTCTTCCTTGTCACCAAACTAAGATTCTATAGCTTGATTCTTTTTGTCAGTTTTTGGTCATTTCCCCAACCATTTACTTGACCTTTGTCAAGGTAGATCTCTGCTTCAAGTAGGGGTAAATTCCTGCACAATCTGTGGGCCTAGAGCTCCAAAACTAGTCTGTGCTTCTGCCCCTGCTGTTGTTGTGGCTGCAACAGATACCTCTGACCCTTTCTCTCTCTACCACTGTGGGGTGTGGCCAGAATACTCCACTCTACCACACTGGTCCCATAGGTTTTTTTCCATTGACCTTTCAATTTGTCCTCAATGATTTGGGGCCCTGAAGTCTGGAAACTTCCAGAGGTGCAAGAGATTTATTATTCCCAAGGCCTGCTCAGGTCCTGATTGTGCTGGCACAGCCCACGCTTGAGTACGCCCTACCCCTTGTGTGGCCTGTCCACTTCTGGGTTACCTTCTAGGCTGTCTTGGGCTGAAAATTTGCTTCACTGTCATTTTGTGGGTTCTGCTACTCCAGCGTTTGTTTATAGACATTTTTAAAGGTATTTGGCTGGATTTGGGGGGCTGTGCTACAGAAAGTGTGTAATGCTACCCTACCACCTTGGCTCTGTCCCCCAATTATTGCTACTTTCCTACATCTGCCCAAAGATTATGAGGATAATATTGGGACCAGCAAGGGAAATAAAGTTGAGAAAACCTTTCTCTAACTGTATTATCCTTAAGGAAACAAAAAATAAGAAAACTTTCACAATTCTCAGCCCCATAAAGACACTTGCCTAGTCTCTTTTTTTCCAAGTAATACCAGTCTGATGCCAAAGAATGGCTACCACCAGATCTCCTGAACCTCAAAGCAGAAATCTCTTGTTGCAATTCTATCTGCGAATTTTTATCTCTCTTGGCCTCATAAGGGAGGAACTAAAGGGAGAAAAATAGAAATCCTCTACGCTTAGATAGGGACATAAATAAATGCCCTTATGAATCTTGTTATCACTTTCCTGAGCCTTAGTGCTTTTTATGAGTGTGTGTATTAGTACATGAATTTAGTATTTAACTTAGCATTAAAATAGAAAAATTTTGAGAAATAATTTTTAATAAACATTTATTATGTCTTCATCTCCTGAAACCCCCTTGCACACATTGAACTTTTCTTTAATGTAAAATCCTGACAACAAAGAAATATAGTGCAGCAAAACAATTTCCACAGTAGTCATAGGAACACATGAATTTCATCTTTGGATATAAAGTTTGTCACTTCTCAGACAGAAGATGAGCAACATGGTTGACCTTCAGTTCTCTAGAGATGATTTATGCTCATATTAATCACAGTTCTAAAATTTTTCAAAGTAGTTTTTCTCTATAATACTATCATCAATATATAAATCACTATTCTAAGTCTGTTCAGATCACTTTACATCAGATCATATTCCCAGGTTACTCTGAAACTCTTAATTTCTTCACTTTTTAAAAAAATTATATCCCATAACATTCATATGTCATAATTTGTTCAGTCATTTTTCCATTAACTATATATTTCTTCAGTTTCTATTTTCTTTTTTCTACTGCAAAATGAATTAATAAAAATATTTCTGTACAGTTGTGTCTATGTAATCTTTATATGATGTCTTTGGGATTAATACCTAATAGTAGTGACGGTAGATCAAAGGGTATAATACAGCTTAGGAATTTTTTGGTCATAGTTCCAAATTGTTTCTCAAAATGGCTAAACCACACTCCTCCGACATCCATTTCCCTCTTTCTGTCATCTTTTCAGTCTTACAAGAATGAATTGAGATTTCATAATTGCTTTAATCTGTATTTCACCAAATTTTAGTGATTTGGAATACTTTTAAAATATTTTTATTGGTAGCTCAGTTTTCTTCCTTTGCAAACTACTCAGTGTGTCAGTTTCAAAGCTAACCTGTATGAGTTGCTCTTTTAGAACTTCCTTCTGTTTTCCATATTAAAAAAAAGTTATATCTTGCTTTTTTCTCTTTTTGCATACTAATTAACAATTTCCTCATCCTTTTCCAACACCCTCAAACTTAAACGTTAACAAATAAATAGAGTCACACCGAACGAAATTATGTTTTTGGTTATTATGTATCAGGCAGAATTTGAACACAAATGAAACAACCTATCAAATTTCATGTCATACTACACAAACAGTTCTCAGCAGAAATTTTATATCTTTGAGTGACTATGTGGATAAAACAGAGAAAGAGGAGATCAATTAAATGGGCACGCAGCTGAAAAAGTTCAAAAAAGAACAAATTAAAAATCCCCAAATTAATACCAAATTAAAACCCTGAAAACTAAAGGACAGAATAATAAAATTGAAAAAAATCTCCATGGCCAGATGGATTCACAAGTGAATTCTATCAAACATTTAAAGAACAGATAATTCCAATACTATATAAATTATTTGGGAAAACTGGGGAAGAATGAGTCCTACCAAATTCATTTTATGATACAAATATGGTTTTGATACCTCAACCAGGAAGAGCCAAAATAGAGAAAGAAAATTATAGCCCAATTTCTCTAAGGTATATAGATGCAAAAAATTTTAAATAAGATTTTAGCAAAAAGAACACAGAAACTTATCCCAAGAATAATACTTTACAATCAGATAGGATTCATATCAGGAATAGAGGATTGGTTGAATATCAGGAAAACTGTTAAAATTATTGATCGTATCAGCAACAAAACTAAGAGCAACCAAATGAGTATCTCTTTTATATTTCATAATAGATATACAATTCTCATAATTAATAAATATCATCTTCCCTTATAGGGATGCAAACAGTTTGACCATATTGGGTAACAAGTTTTTTTTTTTTCCCCTGTTTACCTTTTCATGCCTCTCCTGAGACCTGTGTTTGAAGATCAGATTTTCTATTGAGTTCTGGCCTTTTCATCAGGAAGGCCTGGAAATTCCTTATTTCATTGAATGCCCATCTCCTTGCCTGAAATATTATGCTCAACTTTGCTGGGTAATTAATCCTTTTTTGTAGGTCCAGCTCCTCTACCTTACAGAATATCATATTCCAATTCTTTCTGTCTTTTAATGTGGAAGTTGCAAAGTCCTGTGTGATCCTGACTGTAGCTTCTCGATATTTGAATGATTTCTTTCTGGCTGCCTGTAGTATTTTCTCATTCTGGGATAGGTTTCAGATAGTTCTGGAATTTGGCAATGATATTCCTTGGTGTTTTTAGTTTGGGATCCCTTTCAGGAGGTGAATGGTGAATTCTTTCTATGACTATTTGGCCCACTGGATCTAGGACTTGGGGGCAAATTGATTATTTCTTCGATGTTACTGTCCAGGTTCTTTTTTTTTTTTTCATGGCTTTCTAGTAGACTAATAATCCTTAGATTTTTCTCTCCTGGATATATTTTCCAGGTCGGTTGATTTTTCAATTAGATATTTTTCATTTTCTTCTATCTTTTCATTCTTTAAATTCTGTTTGACTGATTCTTGATGTCTCATAGATTCATTAGCCTGTCTGATTCTATTTTTTATGACCTTGTTTTCTTCAGTTAACATTTGCATCTCCTTTCTATCTGTCCCATTGTTACTTTTAAGTAGTTATTTTCACCAGTTAAGCTTTGTCCTTCCTTTTCCATTTATCCAATTTTCCTTTTTTTTAAAATTTTATTTATTTATTTAATTTTTTACATTCATTTTCTCCAATTTTCCTTTTTAAGGAGCTCTTCTCTTCACTGAATTCTTTCTTTTCATATTTTTAAAATCACTGGCCAGTTTTTCTTCTATTTCTCTAATCTGAGTTTCAAAGTCCTTCTTGAGCTCCTCCAAGAAGACCTTTTGTACTTCAGACTAGTTCATATTCCCTTCTGAAGTTTCAGATGGGAGCAGAGTCTCAATGCTGACCTCTTTGGTATTTATGTTTTGATCCTTGTCCCCATATAAAGATTCTATAGTGTTTTCTTTTCTACTTTCCTTCTTACTCATTGTAATAATACTTTTCATGGTTTTTAAAGTAGATCTCTGGGTCTGTGGCACAGGGAGCTCTGTCCCACAGTTCTTGCACCTAAAACTTGAGATTTGCATGTTGTGGTCTCTGGTTCTTTCAATTAGAAACTAAAATGCTGCAGCTTACCTGGTGCTGTGCTGGCTGGTGTTTGAAAGCAAAGGTCAGGTGAGGTCTTTTTGGGTTTTCCCCACAGTTATCCTGGAACTAGCTCACTAAGTGTGAGGGAGGGTTAGTCTGGACACCAGATGCTACTCTACTGAAGTAGAGCATAGTAAGCTCACCTGTCTGCACCAGTGTCTTTCCAATTCCACAGGGGTGCTGAGGCCCGCTTGTGGTCATGTTGTTGGCTGTTGCTGGCTTTCCTCACCTGGGGTTCAGGATCTTCTCCTGGTTTTTTGAGGTGGGATTGTCTTGAACTTCTCTCTTCCTGCACTAGTCATCTTCAGCCACAGCAAGAGGAAGCCTCCTTACCGATCTTTCAAGCCTCCTGCATTTAGAGTCTGTTTACCCCTTCTGCTGCTTCCACTGTTCCAGTATTTTGCCCAGGGAGATATTCTCTGGGTTCGTCAAGATCAACAAGGGGAGGGAGATAGCAATTACCGATAACTCTGCCATATTGAGTCCCAGAACCAGAAAATCAGAATAACTTCAGTCTTAAAGAGTTGTCTAGGTGGGGTGGAGCCAAGATGATGGAGTAGATGCAGGGAACTGCTACAGCTCTCTGCCCAAACCCTTCCAAAAAACGTGTAAAATTACTCCAAACAAATTGTAGAGCAGTAGAAGCCACAAAATAATGAACTGAAGCAAATTTCCAGCCCAATACAAGCTGGAAGGTTAAGATGGAAATGGTCTATTACAATAGACTGAGAGCAGAGCACAGTTCAGTGTAGGCCATACCAATATGGACTGAACAGGACCAGGTCTTAATAGACTGAATTACTGGTGGCTCCTGTGGATTCCAGAATTCTCCAACCATGAAATGCTAAAGATAAATTCAAAGAGCAGTGGGAAGAGCTTCTCACCTGACTGAGATGGGGTCAAATCCTGCTCCTGCCCCAGTCACAGGACATCAGCAGCCATTGCTGAAGTGAAGGCTGCTCTAGAGCCTTCCACTTAATAAAATTCAAAAGTCAAGTTATCAGCTGGGAAAATGATCAAACAGGGAAAAAGAAACAGAGATTCTTTCTTTGTGAAGAGGTATTTTATTATATCATTGGTGACAAGGTAGCAGTTGAGGAAGACCAAAACATAAAGCCAGAAGAAGACAACAAAGCTAGATCTCCTGCATTTAAAGTCTCTAAGAAAAATATGAATTGGACTCAGGCCATGGGAGAGCTCAAATAGGATTTTGACAATCAAGTAAGAGAAGTGGAGGTAAAAAGTGGAGTGAGAAATAAGAATGATGCAAGAAAATCATGAGAAAGAGTCAACAATTTCCTAAAGGAAACCCCAAAAAATGTTAAATAATCACTTTAAAATTAGACTAGCTCAAATGACAAAAGACATCCAAAAAGGCAATGTGGAGAAGAATGTCTTATAAAACAAAATGAAGCAAATGGTAAAAGAGGTTCAAAAGCATACTGAAGAAAATAAGTCTTTAAAAATTAGAGTGGAGAAAATGGAAGCTAATGACTTTATGAAAAATCAAGAAATTATCAAACAAAACTAAGAGAATGAAAAAAAAAAGACAGAATGATGTATCTCACTGAAAAACAACTCACCTGGCAAATGGATCCAGGAAAGATAATGTAAAAGTTGTTGGATAACTTGAATGCCATGATAAAAATAAAAGAACCTAGATACCACTTTCCAAGAAATTATCAAGTCAACCTGCCTTAATATAGTGGAAACAGAAGGTAAAATATTGAAAGAATTCGGTGATTCCCTCCTGAAAGGGTTTTCAAAAGGAAAACTCGTAGGAATATTATAGGCACATCCAGAGTTCCCAAGTCAAGGGTAAAGTAGTCAGAAAGAAACAATTCAAGTATTATAATGAGGATAATACAAGAGATCAAGGGACTTGGGATATGATATTCCTGAGGTTAAAGGATATAGGATTAAAACCAAGAATTATCTACCCAGAAAATCTGAGTATAACACTTCAGGGGAAAAACTGGACATTCAATGAAATAGAGGACTTTCAAGCATTTTTGTTGAAAGGACCAGAGTGGAATAGAAAATTTGACTTTCAAACACAATAATCAAGGGAAGCATGAAAGCATAAAAGGTAAGAGAAACATAAAGGACTTATTGAAGTGTACTGCTCACATTTCTGCATAGAAAGATGATATTTGTAACTCATGTAACCTTTCTCAGTATTAGGATAGTTGGAGGAAATATATCTTTGGAAAGAGACAGACGGAGACAGAGAAGGAGACAGAGAGGCGGATAGAGACATAGAGAGAGAGAGATAGAAGGCACAGGGTAAGCTGAATATGAAGAGATATATATCTAAAAAATAAATTAATGGTTGAAAGGAAAATACCAGGAGAAAGAGAAAGGGAGAGATAGAATGTAATAAATTATCTGATATAAAAGAGGGAAGAAAAGATGTTTACACTGAAGGGGAAGAAGGGGAAGGTGAGAGGCAATAAGTGAACCTTCCTTTTGTTGGATTTGGTTTCAGTAGGGAATAACATACACATTCAATTGGGTATGGAAATTTATCTTACCCTAAAGGAAAGCAGGGGGAAAGGCATAATAGAAGAGGGAAGATTGGGGAAAGGAGTAATCAGAAGCAAACACTTTGGTAGAGGAACAGGGAAGAGACTTGGACAAATAGAGACGAAACACAATAGAAGAAAATACAGTTAGTCTTTCACAATATCACTATTATGAAGGTGTTTTGCATCAGCACATGTGTGTAACCTTTTTTTAATTACTTGCCTTCTTAATTAAAGTTCATGAGGAGAGTGGAAGGGAGAGAATGTGAAACTTAAAGCTTTAAAGAATGAATGCTAGAGGTTATTTTTACATGTAACTAGGAAATAAGATATATAAGCAATGATATAGAAATCTATCTTACACTATAGGAAAATAGAAAGGAAGTGGATGGGACAGGGGTGATTACAGAAGTGAGGGTAGATTGGAGGAAAATGCAATCAGAATACATGTTGTCCTAGGGTGGGAGTAGAAGGGAAAAGGGAAGAAAATTTGAAATTTAAAATTTTGTGGAAATGAATGTTGAAAATTGAAAATAAATACATGTATAGGAAAAAAAGTGTTGCCTAGAGCATTGAGAAGTTAAGTGAGTCATTTAGTATCAAAGTTAGTAGGAAGAAGCAAAGTTTGAACCCATGTCCTCCAATCTTTGACATGAGCACTCTCCTAAACTATTCTGTCACTTTTTATGTAAGAAAAAACTAGCATTTAGGGGTGGGGGTGAGAATAGAGATAATTGGGAAAGCAATATGAGTTATTTTTCAACAAATTGATTCTTATAGAATAACAAATCAGAATTTGGATTCTAGAATTAGATATTAAAAAGAAATGATGAAATCAAAAGCTGATTATCAATTTTACCATGTGAAGTGAAAAATATTATTTTACTCCAGATATTAATGGATAATTTAGTGTTCACATTAGTAGATATATGGAGATCATGTAGGAAGACAGTATTATTGAGGGCTGAGTCTGTAACCACAGAACATGAGGTCAAGTGCTAGATCTTTCATTTAGTGTGTGAACTTTGTCAAGAACTTTGCTTCTGAAGATTCCCCTTTCCTCATCTACTATCATGTTCTGAGTAGAATTTAGGAAGATTTCCTGGCTGTTTGCAACTGATATTGGAATGAAATGAGATACTCATCCTTTATTCATAGTTAAGCAATGTAATAATAATTTAGACATCATCAAATGGATACATAAGAGCTCCAACAGATATCCTCTACCCGTACCTCCCAGTTCCCTTTCCACATACACATGGAATCTTATTTCTTCATTCTAGTGTAGTGTAGTCACTCAGATGAATCTGAGGCATCTTCAAAATCTCAAGAACTCAAATTTCATATGAGCGATCCTTTTTATGCCAATAAAAGAACAAGAAGCAGCAGCAATGTGACAACATTAGCAAGAAATTACAAAACCTACTACATGACTTTTTAACCTGTACCAGTCAAGGCTTTACAACAGTTTTCTTGGTTTATAGAGAGGGAAAATAACAGTTCAATTTACATGCCAAGAAATCCTCTGTCCTATTCTATCCTATCACTTAGAAAGATGAGTGGAAGATGGATTGGAGTAAGGAGAGACTTGAGTCAGGGAGAGCAACCTGAAGGCTATTGCAATAATCTATGTTTAAGGCAATGATGGCCCTGCATTCGGATGGCAGTAGCATCAGAAGGTTTAAGGAGCCAATCAAAAAATATTATTAAGGGGCGGAGCCAAGATGGCGGAGTAGAAGGACGCACGTTTACGAGCTCCGAAACCAAAGCCCATGGAATTGGTGTAGAAAGAGTCCCCCATAGATTCTGGGTGAGTGCAAGGTGTGCAGAGGCAGAGTGGAGGAGATTTCCGTCCCAGGGAGCCCTCAAGACCCGTCCCCAGGGGTCCGGCGCGCCCCGGAGAGTAAACCCGACCCCCAGCGCTGCCCTGGCCGAGGCCTCAGAGAAGCAGATCGGAGCAGGCTTCAGAGACGGAAGCTGAAGCAGCCGGGAAAGTCCCTCCGCCCACAGAAGCAGGTCAGTGAGAGAGGCCCGCGCTGAAGGAGAGGGGAAGCAGGGAGCCTCCGTGACTCGGGGCCCCCTCGGAGGAAGCGGCGGCGGCGGGGACGGGGGCAGGAAGCGGTGGCGGCAGAGGCGTGGGCTGGGGCTGAGGCGGCAGCGGCCCCGGGACTCAGGAATCCCCCAGCTGCAGGCGGGATCTTCATTACGGAAGATTCCCGCATAAAACCTGACGGAGCTGAGCCTGGGAAAACGGCCCTGCCCCCGCCCCCGCTCTGTTGCTGAAGACTTCTGCTCGGGACCCCCGGGGGAGCTGAGATTGGGAGGCGGCGGCCCCCCACCCCGCCCCCACCCCGCTCCATTCTTGAGAGTCGCTGCATAAAGCCCCCCCCCCCCCCCCCCCCCCCCAGGGATCAGAGTCTCGGAGACAGCCCTGGCCCCGCCCCAGCACCTGAACTAAAGCTCACTGATTGACAGCCAGCAGGAGGAAAGCCCATTTGAATCTCAGAGGCCAGGCGCTGGCTGGGCGGATCCAGGCGGGGGTGGAAGGGAATCTCAGAGGTCAAGTAACTGGCTGGGAAAATGCCTAGAAAGGGGAAGAAAAATAAGACTTTAGAGAGTTTTTTCCAACAAATGCAAATGATCCCGACCTTCGGATCTGATGGGGAGGACGAGAACGTATTTTTCCCATCAGGGAAAGATGTGGAGGGCGGGGCCTCAGTACCCCAGACACCCCAGGGGGGTGTTGGGTGGGCTCAGGCCTTGGAAGAGCTTAAAAAAGATTTTGAAAAGCAAGTTAGACAGGTGGAGGAAAGACTGGGAAAAGAAATGACAAAGATGCAAGAAGAGTATGAAAAAAAAGGTCAATATCTTGGTAAAGGAGACCCAAAAAAATGCTGAGGAAATTAACACCCTGAAAAATAGGCTCACTCAATTGGCAAAAGAGGTTCAAAAAGCCAATGAGGAGAAGAATGCATTCAAAAGCAAAATGAGCCAAATGGAAAAAGAGGCTCAAAAGCTCACTGAATTTAATAGTTCTCTCAAAATTAGAATGGAACAGATGGAGTCTAATGATTTTATGAGAAACCAAGAAATCACCAAACAAAACCAAAAGAACAATAAAATGGAAGAGAATGTGAAATATCTCATGGGAAAAAACAACTGACCTGGAAAATAGATCAAGGAGAGACAACTTAAAAATTATGGGGACTACCTGAAAGCCATGATCAAAAAAAGAGCCTAGACATCGTCTTGCATGAAATTATCAAGGAAAACTGCCCTGACATTCTAGAACCAGAGGGCAAAATAAGTATTGAAAGAATCCATCGATCACCACCTGAAAGAGATCCAAAAAGAGAAACTCCTAGGAACATTGTGGCCAAATTCCAGAACTCCCAGCTCAAGGAAAAAATCTTGCAAGCAGCCAGAAACAAACAATTCCAGTACTGTGGTAATACAATCAGGATAACCCAAGATCTAGCAGCTTCTACATTAAGGGATCGAAGGGCGTGGAATAGGATATTCCAGAAGGCAAAGGAACTAGGACTCAAACCAAGAATCACCTACCCGGCTAAACTGAGTATAATATTTCAAGGGAAAATATGGTCTTTCAATGAAACAGAGGACTTTCAATCATTCTTGATGAAAAAACCAGAGGCTGAAAAGAAAATTTGACTTTCAAACACAAGAATGAGAGGAAGCATGCAAAAGTAAACAGCAAGGAGAAGTATTAAGGGACTTACCAGAAATGAACTGTTTGCATTCATACATGGAAGGACAATATTTCTAACTCTTAAAACTTTTCAGTATCTGGGTGGTTGGTGGGACCACACATACACATGTACACGCATGCACACACATACACACATGCATTCACATGCAGAGACAGAGAGCACAGATTGAACTGAATAGGATGGGACCATACCTTAAAAGGAATTAAGGTAAATGATGAGAGAGAAATGTAGTGAGAGGAAAGAGGGAGAAATGGAAGGGGGTAACTATATGTCATTTAAGAGGCAAGTAGGAGATGTTTTTAGTGGAGGGAAAAAGAGGAGAGCTGAAGAAAAAAAAACAAACAAACAAACAAAAGTTTACCCTCATCACATTTGACTAAACGAAGGAGTGAAATGCACACTCATTTTGGTATGAAAAACCTATCTTACAGTATAAGAAAGCGGGGGAGAAGGAGATATTGGGGGGGGATGATGGAAGGGAGGGCAAAGGGAGGAGGGAGTAATTGAAAGTCAACACTTGGGGAGGGACAGGATCAAAGAGAAACAATGAGGGGCAGGTGAGGAGGGATGGCAATTCAGTTAGTCTTACACAACACGACTATCAGGAAGGTCATTTGCAAAGCTACACAGATATGGCCTATAATGAATTGCCTGCCGTACCAAAGGGAATGGGTGGGGAGGGAGGGATGGGGAGAATTTGGAACTCAAAGTTTTAGGAACAATTGTTTAGTATTGCTGTTGCAACTAGGAAAGAAGACATACAGTTAATGAGGAATAGAAAGTCATCTGGCCCTACAGGAGAAAAGAGAAGATAGAGACAAGGGAAGGGAGGGATGACAGAAGAGAGGACAGATTGGAGATAGGGAAAATTAGATTGCTTGGGGTATTGGGGTGGGGGGAGGGGAGAAAAAGGGAGAAAATTTGGAACCCAAAAATTTGTGAAAATGAATGTAAAATAAATAAATAAATAAATTAATAAAAAAAAAAAAAAAAATATTATTAAGCCCTCATATTGTGCAAAGTACTATGCTAGACAATGAGACTATAAAGACAAAAAAATGAAATAATTCCTGCTCTCAGAGAGTTTGTGTGTATTGGAATTCAAGAAATGGCAGGCATTCATGAGCAAATAGCATGCCTAGAGAGGCACTTACTTGTTGCCATAACGGCTAGGTCTTTACTTAGTTGTTAAGGGCCAGAGCCAGGAATTTCTATTTTGGGTATAGCTGAAGTCCAAACTCAACTAAGTGAAACTAAAGTCTCATAGTAATCTGTCTCTCTCTCTCTCTGCCTCTCTGTCTCTGTCTCTGTCTGTCTGTCTGTCTCTCCTCTCTGTCTCTGTCTGTCTGTCTCTCTCTCTTTCTCTCTCCAATCTCTCTCTCTCTCCTCTCTCTCTCTCTCTCTCTCTCTCTTGATTGCTAGAGATCAATGTCCCTCATTTGCATGAATGACTGAACATAGTGAAAGTAGGAGTGAGAAGAGCTCCAGCAGATCTCTTGAGGGTCTTTAGCTTTGCAAAATCTTCTGACATTTCTGACTTCCAGCTCTGAGAAGAACAAAGAATGATGCAAACATCATTTCAGGTTATTGTAGGAAGAGTAAGACTCTGGAAGGGAACTTACATGAAAGGAACTTGTAATCTCTATCATAACCCTATACTTATCTTGTTCTTCTAAAGACTTCAAGGAATTTCCTCTTGGGTGAAATCTGAAATTCTCTCTTGGTCAAGCTGAGGTACTTTGCTCCTAGCTTCTTCTGGACTGTCTAGTTTACATTATCCTTCGAATAATTACTCTGATTTTTGTTTCATTATTGACTTAGATAAATGTATTTCTTTGCTATTTGGGCTGTATGTCTTCATTGGGGAACTGATATTTGGTGGGAAGGAAGTCAGGCCTTGGATATTGGACATGGGGTCCTCCTTCCCCTTATCTGTTATTTGCTGTATGGATTTTATGCTGTTGAAAGAATAAAGAAACAATGGGAAGGGGAATTGCCATTTTTACTCTACATTCTGTGAAAATATGAGTTTGATTTGTGTTTTTTTCTTTTTATGTCTCTTTGTTAGGTATCAAGAAGGCAAAGAACTTATTTGATTAATTTTTGGTCAGAAATATTCTACTGGGAATAATTTTCTTATTCTGTAACATGAAATACGGCTACATGCTTTAAATCTAGTGGGTATTAAAAACAAAGCAAAACCTAACAGCCCCAAAGTTGTTTTTCTACATGTCATTCTTAAGACCCCCAGTGAAACTTTGTTATTTGTTTGGTATATAGTTGTGGTTGAACTGATGAACACTTTGAAACATTATAGGTCAATTATTCCAATATCTCAGCACCCTATACACAAGTAAGATATGGACAGAAGAATTAAAGGAGTAGAAAGGAAGTGATTTTCTAGTCATTTATTATATGTGCCTGGATTTTATGACATTTATGTTTTGTATTTTCATTGCTTTTCACGGTCGATTATTAATCCAGATTTAGGCTATGTTACTTAAAATAGATAAAAGTGAAATATATCATCATCTGTTTCCTTGGCATTATGTGAACCAAACATTTGCATGAATTTTTGAACTTTCCCATTGTTTGTAATGTATAATTCCTTAAATTATATGAGTCAATCTAATTAAAAAAATATTGTTTAAATGCATCTATGCAAGGCTCTATGCTATGTAATAGGAATACAAAACAAAAACTGAAAGTACTTGTCCTCAAGGAACTCACATATTGGAATGATATAAGTTGCAGAGAAATAAGCAAATATTAAATAATTTTAAGAAGATAATAGCCGTAGACATAAGGGATCACTCTAATATAATGTCTACTATGTGCCAGATGCTAAGTGCTTTATACATATATCTCCTTTTATGCCTTATACATATTACCTCATTTTATCTTCACAAAAGCCCTATGAGATAAATGCTATTATAATTTGGATTTTAAATTTGAGTTTTAAGGCAGGGAATCAGAAACATGGAGTCTATCAGAATCACAATAACATTCATCATTTTCTGGAGAAGGAATGATGACACTACCTGATGAAGGGATTTGTCTTTTCATGTATCTTCAAAACCCAGCACAATGTAATGCAGATAGAAGAAACTTACTAAGGATTCATGCAAGTGAATCAAATGAGATAAGGATCATGGATGTAAAAGGCTTATCATGTGATTAAATTAGATTTGCATGCAATTATGATTTTGTCTTCAATATGACGCATCATTTTTAAGGTAATAAAAGTTGAATTCGATATGTTTGGTTAGTTATGTTGACAGTTACCTCAATTAGCCAGAGGATGCTTTGAATGAGGCCAAAGTTATTCTTTGTCTTCTAAATATTCCTAATTATCCTTGAGCCATTCTAATCCTATAAACTATATTCTTCCTTCTTCCTATCTTGGGATTATATGTCATTTAGTCTTCCAAAGGAAATTGTGTTCACTGATTGAGAGACTGTAAATGGCTCTATGACAATCTATCACTTCTACTAGAAAATAAACTCCAAGTGCCGACTCTGCTGGTACCTTTGTTGTTTTAAAACATTATACATATTATTCAGCAAAAGAAGACTAAGCAATTTTGTGGACTGTCTGATATAGAAATAACTGAGCAGTAATAGACTAAATGAGGATAAGTATCAAAATGATATATTTAGGAGTCATCCAAAAAATGGGTGTTAATCAACAGCTTTTTGCAATATTGATTGGAAAATGTTTTCATAAAGACAGTATAGTATAGTAGGAATAATATTAGAGGAATTTCTTTTCAGTATTAACTCTGCAACTTACAATCTGCGTAATCTTGTGCAATTATGACCCTCAATTTAGTCATCCACAAAATGGGGATAATACTACTTCTGTTAAGTACTCAAAGGTTTACTGTAAGGAAAGTATTTTAGAAAGGGAAAGTACACTTACCTTGCATCTGTGATGAAATGGCTAAAGGAAGCCTATTGATCTTATTCTGGGTGTAAGGGAGGCAGACATTAACTCGTACCTAAGTCTGAGGTCGTTGACTTTCTGTATCCTATAATTGTGCCAATTTAGAAAGCAATATACCAGCTATGAAAGATGAAATTGACCTGAAACTTGGGTAAGAATTTCAGTTCCTTACCCCCTGGAAGCAAATTCTTGCCCAAGGAAAAGAACCCATAGCTACATAAACTGAAGAGTTTTAATTTAAAAAAAAAAGTAATGTTAAAAATGAATACATGAAGTAATTAAAAGTAAATTTTTGCATAAGGATCTACCAATGTAAGTGAACTTAGAGATCTAACAATATAACAATATCCAATCTTTGCTTGAAAACTTTCGATGTGAGCTGTTCTTTATTACATGAAGAAATAATTTTTGGACTTTTGGACAGCTGTAATTATTAAAAAAACTACTACTTTCCATGATTTTCACATCTAATTGAAAGCACCATACCTTGATGCTGATGATAGCTATAAAATAAGACTATGTTTTGATGGTAGGTTGTACTAAGTAAATTATTTCTAAGATCATTTAGACCCGAATTTGTGATCTTAAGTTTAAAAATAGACTGAAAGAGATGGGCCTTTTAATTTGAGCTTTAAGATAGGAAGGTAAAACCACTGAGTTTATCAGAATTACAACAACAATCCTCATTTTTGGGGAATGACTGATAATTACCACCAAACCCTGATAATCAGATTCAACTTTTCCTATGTGTCAAATGGATGAAGATATGTGGGTGAATATGTAGAGAATAGAGAGACTATATAATAACTAAATAATTTGATTTTTTTTTAGTTAATCAAACAAGAACAGAGAAACTTCATGTGCCAATAACAGGATTTTTTTTTTCTGAACTGATTCTTTATGTTTGGAAACTAAGTCATGTTTCTATGAAACAGAATATTTCAAAATCTAAGATCTAGTCCTCAAAAAGAAGCAGTATGGGGGATATTTGTGAAAGAACATACAGAAATATCTTCTTGGTTGTGGATTCCATTTAAAATCAACCTACATTCAAAGAATATTGCAATCAAGGACTATATGACTCTGTAAGCTCAATAAGTATTCCAATAATGGGACTGGAAAAGATATTTCTGTTGGCCTGTGTGATTTCTTTATTGTAGAAAGCTTAAAGACTGCAATGGAATCTGAAAATAATCCTTTAGATTATAACTTTATTTATTTTAAGTGGTACGTTGATTGATGAAAATTTCATGGAATCCAAGAATCAGAGTTATAAAGGGATCTGATAAGGAATTAGGTTCAACCATGCCTTTAATATGTTTGTAGACACCTCCTAACTTGAATGTCTACTCTCGGCCATCATCATCTGTGTTGAAGGGACCTAGAAATGATTCTGTTTCTAGATGAGCAGTACTAGAATTGCTGCCAGTAGAGTGCTTGTGCTATGCTTTTATGAGAATTCAACAACGCTGGCCCACTTTCAAAGCTTGTGGTCTGTTACTTGTTTTTCCGATACAAATGACTGATTATAATAAACTGTCTCCATGATTTTCCCTCAGGGTCTCCTTTTATTCTGAACTCAACTAGCACTAAATAAGATGAGCATGTCCATATGCAAAATAAAGCTGAAGAGGAGGACTTTATGTGAAACTGAAAATCCTTAATAAGAATAGCTGCTATTCTAATTAAGTCCATACCATATTTAACATGGTATTTTGGAACTGTCCAGCTTCTCTATTTCCTATTTTCATTGTCTTCCATGCAGTTTAAATGTTTCAATGATCCCCTTTCTTGCATCTTCTTATTCTTCCCTGCACACTCCTTTGAAAGGAAAAGATAAAAGGAAAAACCCAGAAGCAGGGTAAGTTATCAAACAAGGTGCAATATTTGTATCCGATGTGTATGTCTGAGTTTACACATAAAGTTCATCGCCTTTCTGTCAGGATCTGGGAAGTGTGTTTCATTAATAGTACATTGGGATTATGGTTGTTCATTATATTGATTCGAATTCTTACATCTTTCAAAGTTGTCTTTCTTGGCATTATCAATAGATATAAAAAGTGTTCTCTGAATGTTGCTTATATGATTTGGAAACTTTGTCATTGCCCTTATAGATATACTTTCCTTAGTCTTTGTCTTATTAAGAATGTATTCTTTTTACAAAGTTTACATTTAATTTTTATTTTATTTTTTCACTCAATTACATGTAAACAGAATTTTAACATTGATTTTAAAAATATGAGTTGCAAATTCTCTCCCTTCCTTCCCTCCACTTCAATAAGAAGAGAAACAATCTGGTATAGATTATGCATGTGCAATCATTCAAAACATATTTCCGTATTAGCCACATTGCAAAAGAAAAAGACAAAAAGAAAGAAAAGCAAAAAATGTAAAAATAATATCCTTTGATCTTCATTCAGACACCACTAATTCTTTCTTTGTAGATGGATAGCATTTTTCCTCATAAGTCCTTTGAAATTTTCTTAGATCATTGTATTGCTGAGAACAGCTAGGACATTTATAGTTGGTCATCATACAATACTGTTATTCCACACAATGTTTTCCTGGTTTCATTCACTTCACTTTGTATCAGTTCATAAAAAGTCTCCCCAAGTTTTTCAAAAGACATCTTTTACTTCATTTCTTATGGCCAAATAATATTCTATCAATTCTATCACAATTATATGCCAAAACTTACTCAGTCATTTCCCCTTAGTAGGCATTCCCTTGGTTTTCCAAAAGATATCTGCTGTTTTTTTTTTTTTTTGTGCAAATACATCCTTTCCCCTTTTCTTTGATCTCTTTGAGATATAGACACACTAAGGGTATTGCTGGGTAAAAGGGTATGCAAAGTTTTATAGCGCTGTCAGCATGATTCAAAATTGTTCTCCAGAACAGTTAGATTAGTTCATAACTCCACCAAGAGCATACATGCATCCATTTTTTCTGCCAAATTCACCCTAGAATTCGTCATTTTCTTTTCCTGTCATATTATTCAGTCTAATAGGTGTGAAGTGATAACTCAGAGTTGTTTTAATTTTCATTTCTCTAATCGGTGATGATTTAAAGCATTTTTCATGTCACTATCGATAGTTTTAATTTCTTCCTCTGAAAACTGCCTGTTCACATCATTTGAACATTTATCAATTAGGTAACAATGTTCATTATATTTTGGAGGCAATTGGGTTAAGTGACTTGCCCAGGGTCACACAGCTAGTAAGTGTCTGACTGAGATGGATTTGAACTCAAGTCATCCTGACTCCAGAGCCAGCGCTCTATCCACTGCACCACTGTACCCAACAATATTTATTTTTTATAAATTTGGTTCAATTTCCTATATTTTTGAGAAATGAGGCTTTTTGTCAGAAAAATATTCCCATGTTTTGTAGTTTTCTGTTTATTTCTAATTTTTACTGCATTAGTTTTGTGCAAAATCTTTTTCATTTTTATGTAATTAAAAATTATCAATTTATTTCTTGCAATCCTGTCTATTTCTAGTTTGGTCGTACATTCTTCTCTTTATCAATAGAACTGACAAGTACATTTTTCCATCCTCCCCCAATCTACTTATGCTATCACTCTTCATGTTTAAATTATTTATCTATTTTGATTTTATCTTGCTATTTGGTGTGAGATGTCGGTCTTCAAACCTATTTCTCATTTTCCCAATAATTTTTTCAAATGGTGAGTTCTTACCCTAAAAGCTTGGGTCTTTTCACTTGTCAAACACTAAATTACCATGGTCATTTATTACTGTACTGTATACCTAATGTAATCCATTGATCCACCATTCTATTTCTTAGTCAGTATCAGTGTGGTATTTAAAAAGTTTCATTTATGTCAAGGGTTGTAATTTCTGAATAATTTGATTATTTTATTAACAATGCCAATATTTTTATTAATAAAAGGGCAATCATTTGACCATTACTCTCTTAACCTAAAGACAATCATTCAGGTGGGCTCACAGTTTCTATGCCCATTGGAAGGGGTGCTACTGAGGGGTGGCAATAAACTCTGATTAGTTAACAATTAATGAGAATGAGTATTACAATGACGGGGTGGACCTAAGTTTGGATTAGATCATTTACTTCTAAGTTATCCTCAGCCATGGGCAATCTATTCAAAGAATTAAGTAGAGTAGAGCATTATAGCTTCTTCCTCTGGGTGGAGTCTGGATAGAGGAGAAGGTCAGCTCAGCCTTCAGAGACATATCTTGAAAAGAAGACAAAAGAAAAAGGGAGAAGTCTGAATCTCCCCCAAATCATTGGTTATTAATAATCATTTATCTCATCAGATTGTTGTGATGATTCCTACATTGTAATATAATTTGTAATCTACTGCTTGTCTATCTGCTTTCACATTTTTTCATTGACTTCCTTGATAATCTTGATTATTTTTTAAGCCAGGTGAATTTTGTTATGACTTTATCTGGTTCTATAAAATAATTCTTTGGTAGTTCAATTAGCATAGCATTGAATAAATAAGTGATCTGAGTTTTGATTGTCATTTTTATTATATTGCCTTGGCCTACTGACAGTTATTATTTATTCAATTGTTTACATACGTCTTTATTTGTATGAAAATCGTTTTGTAATTGTCTTCCAGCTTTGAGAGAGAAGATAGAATAGGTAAACTGCACTCAAGGGTGCTGAAGGAAAAGGCTCTGGGAAGAAGCTAACATGAGAGAAGCTGGTAATCTCCATTGTGTCCCTCTCTCCAACTAACTATTCTAGAGACTTAGGTAACTGCCCCATGGGTGAGCTCTAGGACTTTTCTTCTCTCTTGGCTGAGCTAAGCTTTCTTGCTCCCAATGGGAGAGTTGCTTCACTCTGTAATGTTTGGTTTATATTCTCATATGCATAATTTCCTTGACTTCTATTTTACTCCTGATTCCAATAAATGAGTTTCTTAGTTAAATGCTATGTGTTTATATTGTGGAACTAGTATTTGATGGGAACAGAATTGTCTTATATAAAGTTTGGGATCTTGTTCCCCCAATAATGATGCAGCAACCAAAAGTTAGATTGAACCTGAAAATCTAATTCCTTAGACTAATATATAAGGCATCAGAAATAAATTTTTGCCCACTATCCCCTCCCTCTGAGGAGAACACAATGGTTAAGTAATCTGACCCCAACTTCCTGCTTCCCCTCCTGGCAGGAATTAAAACTGTCCTTGAAGAAGGGTGGGGAGGTAAGAGGTTACAGATGTTTATTCATCCTCCTTTTGAGCCATACCACACAAAGTCATTCCTGTGCTACATAGGGGAATAACTCTCAAAACATGAGGACCTTAACACATTTTCAATTATTTTCTGTATTGTATTGAGTTCTAATTTATTTTTTTCTTTTCACCCACATTCCACTCACACACACACACGCACAGACACTTACAGTGTGAACAGGACATGATCAAATATTTCTTGAGTAGAGACTTTGAGGAAAGATGTTTAAAGTTACCATAGCTGGCCTCATACCCCATCTTTCCTCAACCTCCATATGGATTCACTTTTTCTTGTTTATTAGAAAATATTGCTGCAGACTCTGAATGACTGAACTTCATTCTCAACTAGAAATGCTTGCTTTCTTTGTCACTAGTGAGGGTGAGATCAGTTATCCATCTTCATTAAAGAATAACTGGGTACAGTTATCCTCATGGTTACTACTGAGGGGCAATTCCTTGTTTTTATTCACTTCTGAATCTTTGTGAATGCATTTGGGATTTTCTTGGCTTTGACAATGATACTGTAGTCACTTACTGTCAGCCATTTCCTTCTTGCTCTCACTTTACAGATGAGGAAACTGAGGCAAACAGGGCTTAAGTGACTTGTTGAGATTCACAGAGCAAGTAAGAGTCTGAAGTAGAATTGGAACTCATATTATTCTGCCTCCCCTCCCAGTGCTCTCACTCTTTCCACAGTGCTACCTAACTGGCCCCAAGAGGAAACTCCAAGTCACTATACTGCTTCTGCGTTAGCAATACTGTGAAATCAGGTAGAGACATGGATTCCTAAAACAGACCTTTTATTTTTTTATAGGAATTAAAGTATGTGTATGTAAGGAGGAAAGAGTTCCTTTCTTTTCTGCCCTTGTAAGTTCTAGTACTTTATTTGATACACTTCCTATTATTTTGAAGTAGTGAGAAAGCAAAGCTGAAATATAATCTCTCATCCTAGCATATATCTCATAGTCTATACTGATCTATTGTTGAAATACAAGAAATTATAGGATGGTGGAAGTGGATACAAAGCAATGGCATAGAGGTTTTGGTCCTTTTTAATCTGTATACCAGAATTTTCTAGACAAATCCTGTCTTTGATTATGAGAATAGTATAGTTAATTGGGGGAGAGATACTCTCACTATGGACCTCTCCAGAGTAATACAGGGTCCTATGCCTAGGTCATGCATCCTTGTGATTGATGAGTTTGGATATCTTTTCCATGTAGTTTGTACTCCATTGAACAAATGTGTCACTTTGATTATCAAGCAATTAGTGACAAAATATAGATAGATTATTCTGGTAGAAAGTGAGACAGGTTGATCCTCTCCATCCATCCCTCATGGAGCAGAAGAGAACTGAAGTTAACTAATCTTGGTAACCAAAAATATGAAAATCAGATATTCAGTCTTTATTATTTAAAAAAATACTGCTAAAGTGATAGGGAACTTTGTCAGTTTTTCATCTGCAGGACCTTTTTTCCTTCCTTGTTTCCATGATTAGGGAAGGATTTTTTTTTTTTATTAAATCTACCTGAAAAACTTCTGAACATTACTGTATAAAATAACAAATGAACCTCTTTCCATCATGATGGAATTAATGCACATACACAAACCTTAAATAGTAACCATAGTCTGTCTTTAATCTATCATCTAAATAGAGGCTCAATTTTTTTTGAGGATTCTGAAATACCATACTTTGCACTGCTTTAACATGTCAATTTATGCATATAAACATTTGTCATTGCATAATGGTGTTACCAGTACTATTTTCCGTGTCAAATTGCATCCACATGCAGATATATACATGCTTTATCTGTTTTGAAAATCAATTATTTGAAAGAATAATAATAATTATTACAATGATAATAACTGGTAATAAAAAAAAACAACTCTTAGATCCCATCTCATACTTATCAGTTTGGCTAACATGACAGAAAAGGAAAATTGCAAATGGTAGATGGTATGTGGGGACAAAATGGGACGCAAAAATTTGGGAGATGCCTAAATTATGTAAACAAGAATCAAAATACAAAATTCTTCAATTATTAGTTGAGAACTAGATTTCCAATGGGACGATTAACCTAAAACTTTAAAAATTAGAATTCAACTGATAATTTTGTCACTCCTCAGAAAATAGTGGCTTTGACTGCCTCTATACATTGAAACTGTTTCCCTTATCAGATAAACTGCAGTGAGGTTATCATTATGTCCATACATTTTTCTCTTATAAAGATATTTTTGTTTTGCTGTCACAGAGATTTATCAATATTTTATCACTAATTACTTAATTCTCTTAGAAGAAAAATTATTATAAAACTAAATGCTATTCTATTAATAGGAATGACAGATGAATTATTAATTGTACAATTACTTTTTTACATGATGTACCAGCCATGAAATGCAGCGCATAATGTCAGTCAAAGAAATGCTTTAAGTAATTTTCTATCAGGTAATTGGATTTTTTTTACCTTGAAGCTGAGATTCCAAAGTACCAAAAAAAGTAATTTATTTCAAGAACTTTGTATAATTGTACATTTAGGAATGAATTTGTTACCAGGGTAATTTTTCTTTACAGAGAATAAATTGTCCAGGGTCCTGCTAAGAAGATTTCATGTCACTTTAATGCCCTCCTTAAAATATTGTGTTTATCTAATAAGTATCAGCTCAAAAAAGAAAATAGAAATCCTCTAATGTTAAAATATTAGAATTCAGCATAAGACACATTGGGCTAAAAGATACCTGGATCCTTTCTGAAGGGATGACACAATTTCTAAGTAGAAGCTCAGAGGGAGTCTTTTTAAAATGCATCTTGAATAATGATCAAGACATATTAATCCATGGGAATGTGACATATCTGGCTATCTCCCTGAACTTTACATAGGCTGGTCTTCATTCTCTAATACTTAAATCACATTCTCTTTGTTCTTTATTAAGAAACAGCTCAGTACCTACTTTCTCCTGGAAGCTATCTGTGACAAATTAGACAACTCTGAATGGATCATTATTATCAAATGGTATTTATTAAGTGACATTTGCACTTGAGTGCCCAATGCTGTACAAAGTAAAACAATGAAAGGAAGCAGTTGTTTTTAGATTCTCCTAATCAAGAATAAGCAAATGGTGCATTATAGAATAGGTGTTAACATCAATTAAAATAGGGAAAAATTATTTCCATATGTGCAAGGAGTGTCAGAGGACCAAGGGATATATGGAAGATTTGTTGAAAAGAGATGAAATTTCAGGTTATGTTTAAAGATGCTTAGACTGCTTGATGTGGAAGAGAATCACTCACCTGGCAATTACACGTGAGATAATTGAGATGCTCTGAAAAGTCACAGCTAAATGGGAGGTCAAGAGATCAGTATGGGTTAAACAGAATAAATGGACTCATGCACAGTGAGAAGTAAAGGGTTGACATAATTAAGTAAGCAATTGATTCTTATTGAAATACGAGGATTGATCTTTATCAGCACTCGCAAAAGGTTTTGAAGGGAATAGTGATAGCATGAAGAGATATGATCTTTGCAGTTTAGTGGAAGATCAATAATAGGGTAGAACTAGAAATTGGAAGAGCAGAAATTGATTACTATAGACAAATTAAGGTCATGACATAAGATTGAGCTAAATAAGTTGATTTTTGGAAATGAAACACAATTTCATGTAAGTTATGGCCTAGTTCCAGAGGTTAGAAGGTTTTGTGAAATTTGCAGACTACTTTTCCTATAAAATACATCATATATTAATTTTCTGAAAGTAGAAAAATAAAAACATCAACCATAACAGTCCTTAACAGGAAATGTAATATATGTGGTATGCTATTTATAGAGAATCATATGCATTGTATAGCAATTCACTTTGGAGGAAGTGAAAGGGATGTGTCAAATCCTGATTTTGAGGATGCTATTGAAAAGGCAAAGATGATATACATATATATATTCTATATTCTAGATAATATACATACATATATACCTAGTATCCACACATATATATATACACATATATGTATGCACATATATATATGTGCTTGTATATAAATGGATGCTTATACTATACATATACGTATTAATATGTTTATTTTCTGTATACATGTCTATATTTATCATATATAATATTATATAACATACACTCATATATATATATATGTAGTATGTGTGCATGTTCATAAAGAGGAGACAGAGAGGAAGCATACAATGACAGAGAATCAGAGATTAGAACAAATTGCAAACAGATAGGAAATACTGATTTGAAAGTGTCTTAATCATGAATTTTCACCTGCTGCTCTGACTCAACATACCTACATAGTTGTTCTTTTATTCCATATCTGTCTATATAGCTCTCGCTATCTATCTACTATCTATCGATCTAATCTATCAATCTGTCTATCCATCTATCTCTACTACCTACCTATGTAATCTATCTTGCCCACCTCTATCTTTCCATTTGTCTTAACTTTGATGGTAGTATATTACATTTTACTAATTAGAGCTGTCCTGATGAATTATCATAATTTTTATAGTTTCCTAGAATTTACATGTGGAAAGAGGCCTTAGAGGTCATCTAATGTCATCCACTCATTTAATATATGAGTAATTGAGACCCAGAGAAGTCAAGTGATTTGCCCAAGATCACACAGGAATGGGATCGTAGGATTAACAGCTGGAAGGTACTGAGATCAAGCAAGTGACCAGGTCTAGATTCAAACCCATCTTCTGACTCTAAATCCAATATATTTTCTTTTTCCATGATGCAGTGCCTGCATTATCAAGAGACACACAGAACACACCAGCATTCTGCCCATGTAAGAGCTATCTTGGTTGAGGTAGCACTGTCTATAGTGACAGCAAAAGCAGAAGTTGTAGACAAGTCAAGTAATTCTAAATACTGATTTTCCAACAGTGATGTTCAGTATAAATGTTAAAGTAGAAGCCTTTTGGACTTTTTTTTTTTGATACTTTGATAGATGTTCTTTTATTTGATTAAACACAATCTTGGGTACCTTTTTTGGTCCTCTTTAGTAATCCCACATTTCCATGCTGGCATAAGTGATCACCACTTGGGCTTTCATGCAAACTCCAAGACTCTTCTATTATTTATTATCTTCAGATGAACACTTGTTTGGTCATAATATCATGGAAGACATTTCTTATCAATAAGATTTGGCATAAAGAGTTTCTGGGACAATTAAAATTCTCAAATGCTATGATAATCTTTCTCTTTCATTTTAATCTCTAATTATGTTACTTACAGTAGAATACATTTTCAGAAAAAGTTTCATGGAAACAGAGACTGCTTCATTTTTTGTTTTAATGTCTGTAGCTCCTTTAATGTTGCGTGTGTGTGTGTGTGTGTGTGTGTGTGTGTGTTGGAAATAGGGAGAGTTCTGACTCTAATTTTATCCATGTGCTGATCTCCTTCCTCTTATGTAGATCAGAAGCTTACTATTTTTAGCTTAAGGAAGTTACCTCAGGGTCTGTGAGGTTAAGTGATTTGCCCACAGTCATTTAAGTATGTGTTAGATAAAGGACAAATCCCCCAGCAGCCTGATTCCCTACATATGCATGTACAAACAGTAATTTTACCCATCCTTTCTTCACTGAAAATCAGAGATTCTTAAGAATTTCAGTATATGAGCTATGAATCTCTTTGCTATGTGGCTAAGCATATAAATCTATCTTAGAACTTTTACCAAAAATTAATAATAAAAAGAATTTTCATTCTAAATTTCATTTTAAAATTTCATTTGAATTTCATTTAAATTTAAATTTCATTTAAAACTAATAAAATAGTATATTATTCCCATCATACAATTGATTTTTGCCATTCATTGATGTTCTGAAAGAAATTTTGTTCTAAATGACAAATTCTTTGAAGGAAATGACCACAATCCCCACTGTGTTTTATTGTACCTCCTTAGTTTTCAGGAGATTGTATTTTTCTCAGGTTCTAAGTAATCAAAATATTTCTAGAAAATGTAAACATTTGAAATCCTTCAACTTGACTTATCTTGATTACCATGAAAGGAAGTTACTGAAAATGTAAGGTAGAGTTTTAGGCCTTTGAAAGTTGATGTACCTAAGTCAACTATCAAATTTTCTTAGAACATTATTTGGCTAGTATTTAACTTCATTGATTCTCCATCTTGGAAAGTGCATTCCCTCCTTCAAATGAAATGAATTTTTGAAATGTCTTTTCATTGTAAATGTAGAGCCTTTAAAAATATCTCATTAATTGTTGTTATTTTTAAGGATGATTTCAAATACAAATATGACAGAATGTATCATGGTGCTAGTTCCTGTGGCCAAGGATGTAGAATTTCCATATCACCATAACAGAGATGTACCACACCTCATCATGTAAGCTTCATGTCTTAACCACAATCTAACTGTATTAGCAGAAAAGTAAAGAACATGTTAATGAATGTTAGTGCATTTTATCTTTCACAAATAACCTGGAATAGGTATTACTCTTTCTGATAAACTTCAGTGTATTTTTTTTCAAAAAATCTTTTTTAGAATATCAGATCATGGTGCATCTTGTGTGAAAGGGGAAAACAATATAAAGACAGACACATACAAAAAAGACAAAGAGATAGAAGCAAAGAGAAAAAAAGACAAAAGGATAAGGACAGAGAGAGAAAAAGAGATAGAGATAGACAGAGACAGAGCCTGAGACAGCTTTAAGTCAGCAAAAACTTTCATAATGGAAAGCAGAAATTAATCATAATAAGTTTTGAATTTCAATCCAGTCTATAGGTAGACATCTGAAGTGGATGTGTATGTACTAATATTTTAACTTATGTAGTTAAAACTTTATTTGATCTGTAAGAGTAATGTGGAAAAGGTTTTATTTTGTCACTTACTTGTGTGTTAAGGTGATTTATGCTGTCATATTTGTTGTATATGCAAAACATGAATATAAGTAGTAAATTGATATTTATATGAAATGGAAAAATAATTATAGGACCATGAAAAATCTATTCAAGTTATGAATCTGGAAAGAACCCCAACATAGCAGTGACAAGTCTCCTGTGGCTTTGAGACCAGTTACCTTTCACGCTTTTTAGTGCTAACAAGTTACAGGTGTGAACTCTTGAAGTCAGTAAGGCAGAACCGTAAGAGAGGTGATGACAGTTTTGGGTACATACCATATGCATAATCAAGATGAATCTTTATGCTTGGTTGATTTTCAAGAATTCTAGATTTTTGTTGTTTTTTTTTTTTTTACTCGAATGTACTTATACTTCTTTTATGAAAATATAAACTCCTCTTATCTGTGCAGTGGAACTGTTTTGTCAGTTAAGGCAGGTAGGTGGTGCAGTGAGTTGTAATTCCTGTTCCCTGAATCAGGATGACCTGAATTCAAAATTAGTCTCAGATACTCATTAACTATATGATCTTAAGAAAATCACTTAGCCTCTATTTGTCTTGATCGCTTTAAAGACAAAATAAAATAATAACAGTACTAACCACTCCAGGTAGTTGAGAGGATAAAATGAAATATTTGTATCATTTTCAGCACCTGTCAGAAAATAGGTGATATAAATGCTTTAGGTTTAGTTTCAGTTATGTCCAACTCTTTATGACCCTATTTGGAATTTTCTTGGCAGAGATGCTCTAGTGGCTTGCCATTTCCTTCTCTAGGTCATTTTACAGATGAGGCAACTGAGGTAAACATAGTTCAGTGCCTTTGAAGCTAGTAAGTGCTTATGGCCAGATTTTAATTCAGATTTTCCTGACTCCAGCCCCAGTGCTCTATTCGTCTAGTTATACAGGCAAATGATAGTAATTTATTATTATTATTATTATTGACGTTATTATTTATTATTATTGTCTTGGTAAGACTTACAGTCTTTAAAAAACAAGGTGAAATTGAAAGTATGTAGGCATTTTCTCCAAAGTAATTACTTTGCATTTGGTTCAGAAACAATATACTTAAAAACTTTAAAATCATAAAAGTGGACTTCTAACTACTAACTTGTCTCTTTGAGTAATTTCAATTATTAGTTCACAAATGACTTTCATACATATTTCATAATTTGGTCCTCACTATAGTTCTATGAAGAAAGTACTAGAAATGTCAAGGTTCCCATTTTGCAGACAAGGAAACTGACACTTAGGGAATTTAAATGATTTTTTCCAAAGACTATGTAACTAATGCATACCAGAACCAAACCTGGAATCCATTAAGGTATCCAAACTTGGATCTAGGGCTCTTTACAATGCAACTTAATTGCCTCACAAAGCACTTATTATAAATGAAATGTTTGTAAAACATTTAGTACAATGCATGGCACATCATAGCACTATATGAATACTAGCAATAAAGTGCTTTCAAGACACTGCATGAAAGGATATGACACTATATAGAAAATATACTAGGATTATTTAAAGAGTTGGTCATGTCCTACAGGGCATATGATAGCTTTGCTATATGTTGATTGCCTCTGAGGTCTTTTCAGCTCTACTACTTTCTTCTACTTTGTGAAAAAAAAAATCCCCCTAAGACAAACAAATAACAAGACCAAAAAAAAAACCAAAACAAACTACACAATGTTATCTGTCTGACATTATTAAGTCATAAGATGAGATGAACTAGATTATAGTTATCTAAAAGTTATTAAATACCAACAAAGGAACAAATATATTCATTATAAGTGAAAAAAATGGAGTTGAAACTTCTATCAGACACTGGTAATCTAGAAAGTTTTTCAGAATAATCTCAATTGTGAAAGACTATAAATTGATGCTACATGAAGCAACTGAGGATGTTAAACCTGTGAAAAGGAAGATGTACATGGATTATAATATTTTACTTCAAGCATTTAAAAGTCTGCTATTTAGAAGCAGACAAGATTGAGTTTGTTTGGTTACAGAGAACAAAATTTGGGAAAAAGAGTTGAAGGTTACAAAGATGAATATCAAGGAACCACAGTCAGGACCACACAGGACTTTACAGCTTCTAATTAAAAGATTGGGGGGATCAGAATACAATATTCCATAAGGGAAAGGAGCTTGGAAAACAATCAAGGATCAATTACCCAGCAAAACCGAGTATAGTCTTTCAGTAAAGGAAATGCACATTCAATGTCCACTGAATTTCCACACCTTCATGATGAAAAAGCCAGAACTCAATAGAAAATTCAATCTTCAAATACAGGACTCAAGAGAGACATAAAAAGGTCAACTGGGAAAAAGAAAAAAAATTGTTGATCTATATGGGAAATCTGTTTATATCCCTGTATGGGAGGCTGATACGTGTTAATCTTGAGAAGTGCATGTTTATATGATATTTAAAAGGAGCATACATAGATAGAGGAAGTGGGTATAAATTAACTGATGTGATGATTAAAAATGTAAATAAAGGATGGGAAGGGATTGTAATGAGGGAGGAGGAAAGGAGGAGGCAGAAAAGGATAAATTACATAAAATGAAGAGGCACAAAAACATAGTACAGTACAATGAAGGAAAGGAGGGAGATAAGCATCGTTTGAGCTTTACTTTCATCAGATATGGTTCCAAGAGGGAACAAGGTACTCAGTTAATTATAGAAATCTAAACTGCCCTACAGGCAGTAAGAGGAGAAAGGGGAAAGAAAAGGAATGGGTGCTGATAGAAGAGAGGGAAGATTGAGGGAGGCAGTGATCAAAAGTACAACTCTTTTGAGGAGGGGAAGGAAGAAGGAAGAAATAAAAAGCATAAACAGGAGGGGAAATAGGATGGAGAGAAAACACAGATAGGAATTGTAACTGTCAATGAGAATGGGATGATCTCTCCTATAAAACAGAGGCAGAAATCCTACAATATATTGTTTAAAAGAAACACATTTGAAACAGGGGGATACACACCGAGTAAAGGTAAAAGGCTAGAGTAAAATATATTATGCTTCAGCTGATATAAAAAATCAGGGGTAGCATTCCTAATCTCAGATGAAGCAAAAACAGATCTAATCAAAAGTTATAAGGAAATTATATCCTTCCAAACATCACCATAGATAATGAAATAATATCATTACTACAAGAAGATCAAGTAAATGAATCTATATAAAACATTTGGTAAGCTTAAAAACAAGATTAATCTTTCTTAATCTATTTCTGCATAATTCCCTTAATCACAATGACTTTCATTGTGACTTATTTGATCTGACTAGTTAAATTATGCTATTTTAAAATGACATCACCCCACCCCATCTTTTCTCACAAATCATAAAGCTGAAATCAGGATATAGGAGTGTTACCTGGGAACAACAGTCATATTACATTTCCCCATCTTCTTATATTTCCCTTTCTATTTTATTATTTCCTTAATGGTTATTAAACCACTCACTTCAATAACTATATAAGGTGGACTTTAAGATAAGATTCCACCAATAAAACTCAGAACAGATGACGAAACACCTCATTCAGCTTTCCAAATTTATCTCAAAAGGGATTTATAATTTTTATAGTTTTCAATCAAATGAGTATTGGTTTTTGGAAAAGGCTAGAAAAAAACCTCATATTTTGGTATTTCTTCTATAATCTATATTAAAAGGCTAAATATTTGAAGATTATCAAATGAAATTTAAAATAGGTAGCTGCTCTTAGTAGGAAGGGAAACTTTTCATTAAGTAAGTAAAAAAAGCATTTTTAATGATTATGAAATCTTTTGATAGGTACTTTGAAAGATATCTAGTCCAACCATACAATCGATGAAAGAAACTTTTTAGAGCCTCTTTAGCCGATGGCAACTTAGTCTGTACTAGCAGAGCTTAAGTTGTGAGAAGTTATGCCAAAGATTCAAATGTATCCCACTATAACTACTATCTTCTGACCATCCAAGAAACAAAGGAGATGGTTTTCAGAAGCAGTCTGACTGCAAAACAATAAACGCTCTGTCTGGGGCAAAAAATAAAAGATTTTAACAATAGAATAAAATCCTCAATTCTTTATAGTATATTTGTACTACAATCCTGACAGTACTGCTGTAGAAGAAAAGAGACCGAAGAAACACAAATTTTAGACTGTGTACAAGCATTAATGTAAGTATTAGTACTCAAAATGAGAGATCCTTCTTCCAAAGATGAAATCAGTTCAACTTAATTCAATTATATATCCAACCTGCATTAGCTGCTCCTATAAGTAAGATATTATGATAAATACAAGGGATATTGAGACAAAAAGAAAAAAAAAAACAGATCCAATCCTCTAAGACCCTATATTCTATTAGATGATGAATAATGATATTATGGATTTAAAATTTCCTTTCTTTTACCATCCCACCTCACCCTATTTTGCAGTGTAGAAACCAAAACTCATAGAGAGTGATAAAACTATCAAGTAAGTCAGGATTTATACCTAGGTCTTCTTGACTCCAAGCCCAAATAAAATCTCTGTCATCCACATGGTATTAATTACTCTTTTTATTTAAACTCTATAGGGTATGATCAATGCTTTGACCAATTCTTATATATTTTCTACATAGCATCATCTGCTTTCATCCAATGGCTCAACGTACTTCATAACTAGCATTTGTATGGTGCTCTTATGTGACAGCACTATGCTAAGCATTTTACAAACATTTCATTTGATCCTTACAGCAAGCCCTCAAAAGTAGGTGCTATTATAATACCCATTTTACAGTTGGAGGAACTGAGACTTACCCAAAGTCATAATAAATGCATTGTGTCTAAGGATTGATTTGTACTTGTCTTCCTGACTCTCATCCCATTCATTGTGCTACCTGACGTCTTTGGTTTGCCATATTGCACTTAGTTAATTTGTCTCTTTGTTTGATTTAATCAGTAAAGATGACTTGGTATTGATTATGCCTTCATTTCAGAAATATGTACACACACACACGCGCACACACACACACACACACACACATATATATATATATATACACAAACGTCTCAATCTGTAATCTATGTGTCTATTCATTCATCTATGAATTCATCATCTATCTAGCTATCATCCATCTATCCATCCATCTATCATCTATCTTTGTATTAGAACACTGAACCAGATTAAGAAATTCAAGTGGCAAATTCCTCTCAGAAACTCTATTCTAATATATCATGACTATTTTTTAAAAGAGCTTGAAAATATTTATGAGTTGAAAGAGGCATCAGAGGTCAGCCATTCTAGTATGCAGCTGAACTAGAATCCCTTATATAGAATAATTGAAAAGTAGTTATCAATTTCATTTGAAGATATCTAGCAAAAAGAAACCTATTATCTCCAAAGAAAGCACATTCTATTTTCAGATAGCTCTGTCTTTTGGAAAGCTTTACCTCACATTCTTTCTTGTTGGACAGAATTCAAAATAAAGATTTTTCAATTTTATATCTCAAATTTCCTATTCATCATATTGAACTGGATGTCTCATAGACAATTAAAACTTCATGAGTCCAACCAAACTCATCATTTTCCAACAAACACTCCCTCCCACCATCTTTCCAGTGACCCAGGCATGAGGTGATAAAGGGAATAGACCAGAGTAGTGGCTGTGTCAAAGGAGAAGAGGAGCTATTATAAAGGTAGAAATGTCATAACCAGGCAACTCACTGGATACTGGGGGATGATAAAAACGTGAGGAGTCAAGAATGATACCTAGCTTGTGAGTCTGCCTCCTAAATATTCTGGCTGCTTTCCATTCTAAACTCAAATATAGTAGAGATATATTATACATGATTGTGACAGAAATATACCTAACTTTAATCATTTTTTATTAACTGATGGTGGATTATCTAAATTGCAGTTTATCTCTTGGAAAGTAAACTGTTTAAGAGTTGGAAGAGGTATCAGAGATCAGCCATTCTAGAACGCAGCTGAACTAGAATCCCTTATACAGAATAGTCGACAAGTAGTTATCAACTTTCATTTGAAGATATCTAGTGAAAGGAAACATTATATTCAAAGAAAGCATATTCTATTTTCAGATAGCTCTGTCTTTTGGAATGTTAATTCTTGTATAAATGAAATTGTAGTTTGTTGGTATATCTACTTCTTTATTATTTTTCCTGCAGCAAAATCATTTAAAATAGTATTTTATCTCACCAGTTTGACTGTTGGAACAAGAAATGATGAACGTTAGATGTGTTTGAAAATTCCTTCCTTTAAGGGAATCTGAACCATTTCACAGATTCTTGTGAATGAGATTTTCAGAATATGACCACTTTTTTTGTTAGAAATGAGTGTAGAGAATATTAGATGTGAACACGCTCAAAAGCAAGCTAAAGATCATTACAAAGCCAAATCTAAATGATTTTCATTCCATGTTCTAGGGCATGCTCCATTCAATTTTAAGGTGAATAATTTAGGTTTGATACTCTAAGGGTTTAATTGATAGAATATTTCTCATCTTTTATCCTACTGATAAGTGTATCATCAGCGAATCTTTTGCAGTTTTGGTGCTATTATATTTTTGTATTCCTTGCTTCACTTTAAAAAAAAAATTAGATCATGATCTTTTCTCCTAATAATTCTGAATTTCAATTATGTTACATCTGAAGTCTTCAATTGTTAAAACATTCCATTACATGATAGATGTTAAGTCTAAGTTAATAACCATGGGAGGTTATCTAGGATATCTACGGAGCTTCAATTAAGACAGAACTCAAATATTCCTGCAATACAATTCCATTCTGTGGCTAAAATGTGTAAAGGAGACATTTAACTTCCTTGGAGATTCATGTACTGGCATTCCCAGATCTTCCAGGTACAAGATTCTTCCTTATGCCCAATTCAATCTCTTTCTACAATTTAAGTTTCAATTCCATTCATTCAAAGAGGAGAAAGAAAATAGCATTTTACCACTTTTCCAACAGTATACATTTATATTTATCCTTTTTCTTTTCTTTCTAGAGGCATTTCTTAAAGTTCTAGAGGTCCAATCTATATACAGTGATTCAGTAAAAAAAAGAAAACCTGGTGATATTAAGCTTTGAAGAAAGAATGTCTCATGGTATTTACATGGAAAACTCTACCTAGGAAACACACTTTACATAACCAGAACTACTGAGAGCATTAGAAGAGGAAATCAATATTTTTTGACAATTGTTTTAATATTTTATTTTTCCCCAGTTATATGTTCTTTTTTATTAACTAATTTTATTTGTTTTCAGTGTTCTACAATAACTGCCATATAACTTAGATTATTATTTTCCCCTCCATCCCTCCTCAAATTGGCATGCAATTTTATATAGGTTATACACATACATTCCTATTAAATACATTTTCACTATAGTCATGCTGTATTGAAGAACTAAAATGAGTGGGTGAAATCATCTAACAAACCAAAATTCAAGACACACATACACACACACACACACACACACACATACAAATGATCTGCTATATTTTGCTATTGAATTCCATGAATCCCATAGTTCTTTTTCTGGATGTGGAAGCATTTTGCCTTAGAAGATCATTGGGAATTTTTTTTTTAAGTTCTTGCATTGCAATGAAGTTCCAAGTCTACCAGAAAAGCTCTTGCAAAATGTGGTCATTGCTGTGTACAAACTTCTCCTGATACTGCTCCTTTCCCTCAGCATCAGGCCACATAAGTCTGCCCAGGCCTCTCTGAAGTCTTCTTGTTCATCATTTCCTATAGCACAATAATGTTCCATTACATTTATATACCATAATTTATTCAACCATTCCCCAATTGATGGGCATCTCCCTGATTTCCAGGTTTTGATCAATACAAAGTGCTGCTATAAATATTTTTGTACATGTGGGACCCTTTCCCATTTTTATGATCTCTTGGAGATACAGTCATAGTAGTGACAGTACTGGGTCAAAGAGTATGCACATTTTTGTAGCCCTTTGGGCATGGCTTCAAATTACTCTCCAGAATGGTTGGATCAGTTCACAGCTCCACCAACAGTGTATTAGTGCTCCAACTCTCCCACAACCTCTCCAACATGTATCATCTTTCTGTTCTGTCATGTTTGCCAATCTGATAGTTGTGATGTGGTACCTCAGAGTTGTTTTGATTTGCATCTCTCTAATCAAAAGTGATTTAGAGCATTTCTTCATATGACTATAGATATCTTTAATTTCTTCCTCTGAAAATTGCCTGTCCATATCCTTTGACCATTTATCAGTTGGGAAACGCCTTGTATTTTTGTACATTTGATTCAGTTCTCTATGAATTCCAGAAATGAGGCCTTTATCACTGACATTAGCTATAAAAATTCTTTCCCAATATACTATTTCCCTCCGAATTTTGGTTGTGTTGGGTTTGGTTGTGCAAAAACTTTTCAGTTTAATGTAATCAAAACTATCCATTTTGCACTTCATGATGGTATCTTTTCTTTTGTCAAACGTTCTTCCCTTCCCCATAAATCTGATAAATACACTATTCCTTGCCCCACCATTTTGTCCATAGTATCAATCTTTATACCTAGATTGCATACCCATTTGGATTTTATTCTTGTGTATAGTGCCAGAGATTGGTCTACGCCTAGTTTCCACCACTCTTTTATTCAGTTTTCCCAGCAATTTTTGTCAAACAGTGAGTTCTTATCCCAGAAGCTGGGGTCCTTGATTTTATCAAACAGGATATTGCAATACTCCTTGTCTACTGTGTCTTGCATTCCTAGCATATTCCACTTGTGTACCCATCAGTTTCTTAGCCAATATCATGTGGTTTTGATAATTACTGCTTTATAATACAAGTTAAGACCTGGTAGCACTACGCCACCTTTCCTAGTATTTCTTTTCATTAGTCCCCTTGATATTCTAGACCTTTTCTTCTTCCAGATGAATTTTGATACTACTTTTCCCAGCTCTAGAAAGTAATTATCTGGTAGTTTAATTGGCATGGCACTAAATAAGTAAATTAATTTAGATAGAATTTTCATTTTTATTATATTGCCTTGGACTACCTATGAGCAATTGATGTTTTTCCACTTACTTAGATCTGACTTTATTTGTATGAAAAGTGTCTTGTCATTGTGTTCATATAGTCCTGGATTTGTTTTGGCAGGTAAACTCCCAAATATTTTATAGTGTCTATCCTAGCTTTAAATGAGATTTCTTTTTCTATCTCTTGTTGTTGGACTTTGTTACTAATATGTAGAAATGCACAAAATTTGTGTGGGTTTATTTTGTAACCTGAACTTTTTCCAAAGTTGCTTATTATTTCAAATAGTTTTTTACTTGATTCTCTGAGATTTTCTAAATATATCATCATATTTCTGCAAAGAGTGATAACTTAGTTTCTTCTTTACCTGTTTTAATTCCTTCAATTTTTTTATCTTGTCTAATTGCTATAGCTAACATTTCTAGTACCATATTGAATAATAGTGGTGATAATGGACATCCTTGTTTCACCCCTGATCTTATTGGAAATGCATCTAACTTATCACAATAGAATATAATGCTTGCAAAGAGTTTAGGTAAATATTGCTTGTTATTCTGTGGAACGTTCCCTTTATTCCTATGCTCTCCAATGTTTTTAATAGTAATGGGTGTTGTATTTTGTCAAAAGCTTTTTCTGCATCTATGGAGATAATCTTGTGATTTCTGTTAGTTTTGTTGTTGATATGGTCGATAAAGCTAACAGTTTTCCTAATAGGGAACTAGCCCTGCATTCCTGGTATGAATTCTACCTGATTATAATGTATCATTCTCATGATAATTGCTGTATTCGTTTTGCTAAAATCTTACTTAAAACTTTTGCATCTATATTCTTTAAAGAAATTGGTCTATAATTTTCTTTCTCTGTTCTGTCTCTTCCTGATTTAGGTTTCAAAACCATAATCTATATCATAAAAAGAATTTGGGAGGACTTCTTTTTCCCCAATTTTCAAAAATAGTTAATATAGTATTGGAATTAACTGTTCCTTCAATGTTTGATAGAATTCACTTGTAAATCCATCTGGCCCTGGAGATTTTTTTCGAGGGAGTTCATTGATACATTTCTCAACTTTTTTTCTGAGATGAGATTGCTTAATTATTAAAGTTCCTCTTCTGTTAATCTGGGCAATTTTGTATTTTTTAAAGTAGTCATCCATCTCATTTTGATTGTCAAATTTATGGGCATAAAGTTGGGCAAAATAATTTCCAATTATTGTTTTAATTTCCTCCTCATTGGAGGTGAGTTCACCCCTTTCATTTTTGATTTTAATAATTTGGTTTTCTTCTTTCTTTTTTAAAATCAGTTGACCAAAGGTATATCAATTTTATTATTTTTTCATAAAACCAACTATTGGTTTTATTTATTGATTCAATAGTTTTCTTATTTTCAATATTATCAGTCTCTACTTTGTTTTTCAGTATTTCTAATTTGGTATTTACTTGGGGATTTTCAATTTGTCCTTTTTCTAACTTTTTGAGCTGCACACCCAAGTCATTGATCTCCTTTTTCTCTATTTTATTCATATAGGCACTCATATATATAAAACTTCCCCTAAGAAATGCTTTTGGAGTATTCCACAAAATTTGGTAGGTTGTCTCATTATTGTCATCCTCTTGAAAGAAGTTGTTGATTGTTTCTATGATTTCTTGTTTAACTCATTCCTTCTTTCAGATTAGATTATTTAGTTTCCAACTAATTTTTGGTTTATCTCTCCATGGACTTTTATTATATATAATTTTATTGCATTATGATCTGAGAAGGATACATTGAATATCTCTGCCTTTCTGCACTGGACTGTGAGATTTTTATTCCCTAGAACATGGTGAGTTTTTGTATATGTGCCATGCACAGCTGAGAAAAGAGTATATTCCTTTCTATTCCCATTCAATTTTCTCCAAAGATCTATCATATCTACCCTATCTAGAGTTTTATTTACCTCCTTAACCTCTTTCTTGTTTATTTAATTAATTAATTCATTTGTTTACTTATGCTTATTTTATTTAGATTTATCAAGTTTAGAGAGGAGGAGGTTGTGGTCTCCTACTAGTATAATTTTGCTGTCTATTTCTTCCTTCAACTCCTTCAACCTCTCCTCTAAGAATTTTAATGCTGTAATTGACACATAGCTGCTCTCTGGGTCATTTAAAATTGTATATTATCCATATATTTTATTCTCCAGAGTTCTCTTGATAAATGAACATTATTTTACAGACCATGATATATACAGATATAGAAAGAAAAATCCAAAGCATGTCTTTGTGTCCCTAAAACTTGCATTACTGTAACCCAATCACACCTTCTATGTTCTTTACCTTGTACTCAGATGGTTCACTGCTCACCTATTGGTCAAACACCCATATCCCAATCAGACGTTTTCTCAAGACATTCCTATTTCTGTGTCAATTAATAGTCCTATCTCTGATAGTTCAGCATAATTCTTAGTTTAAAAAGTTATTATTCTATTATTGCATTTATATTGAGATATTCATTGCACTCATATTTGTATCTCAGACAAGGTTCATCTTAACTTAAATGAATTTCTAACTGATGAAATGTGTTTTAACCAAAGAACCTTTCTATATTTAGTCTTCCCACTTTCATGTCACCACTGCCCTCTATGTCTAACTTGATAAGAAATAAAATGACAGTAATTAATAAAGGAAATGTGAGCAAAAAATATACATTTAAATGTAGACTAAATAATGGCATACTCATTAAAGTGGATCACAGAATACATAATAGAAAATAAATATGGTAAAGATAATAAGGATAACATTTTTTCCCAGTTTTGTAGTATACAGTCCTCACCAGAAGAAAAAAAAATTCTTAAAAATAGATCTTAACAAAAATGAAATAATCATGAAATGAACAAACTATGAAATAAACACATTTTCACTGAATAAATATACAACAAGAAATCTTAAAACTTAGAGAAACAGATGATTAACTTGAAGATAAAAATACAACAATGATGACCAAAAAACACTTGGAACAGGTTCTGAAAAGATAAAAATTGACAAGCCCCCATGGATTAGCCTCATCAAGAAACAGAGAAGAAAGTCAGATTACAAAAAATGATAAATGAATAACAAAAATTCACAAGGAACAAGAAGTAAAATAGCTGATCAGAAACTAACATCATTGTTGCATATTAGTAAAACAAAGTATTTAAAAATTGAGTTTCTACAAAAATATTAATTCATTTAAAAAAATCTGAATTGGCACAGTCTCAGAAAAAAAATAAATTATTGTGAAAGCCATGATAGAAAGATAATACCAAAATCTGTTGTGGTGAGGGTGATAGAAACTCTGGACCAGATGAACTTTAAGTAATTGGACATAAAATAATGGTCCTGGAGAACACATACTGAAGCATATTCTTACTATCATGGAATATCTGTATCTAGAGAAAGAATTGGTAATAGATTTATAGAGTGATTAACCCTCCCCCCCCCCCCACATGTCTAATCAGAAATCATCTCTAGGACAGAGGGTGGGGGAGGAAGAAAACTTTATTATATATTTAAAAGGAATAGTAAATTGTACGTAATAGATTTGCAATTTCAAACATAATTTTCTTTGTTTTTATTCTGTTCTGCTACATTATGGAAATGTTTGCTTTATTTCTTAAGTTCAGAATAAAATTTAAAAAATAAAAATAATAAACAAAGAACAGGAAGTTTCATAAATAAATGTAGTTACCCAGATTTGGGTGTATTAGTTTCCCTATTTTACCCTGTTAAAAAGATTCAGTCATTACTGTTCAATAGCTGGATAAGTAACTTATTTAAAAGCAAAAGTGTCAAAATTTTGAAACAAATAAAATAAAAAACACAAGGAACCAAAAATATAGTGATAGATCACTTTCTTTTACAACCAAACCACTTTGGTAATTGATTTTGTTTTGGGGGTAGTGTGTGTGCTGACTTTTAATCACAGATCTGTCAATGTGGAGGGCCTCATATACAGGGATATAACTAGGTGCATCAAAATAGTTTTAAAGATGATTATCACACAATAAACTTTATGTCTACATGGGGCTATTGTATAATAAAATGAATAGGGTTGGTTCTATAATAACCCTTAGATATATGAAGAACACAGTTTGCAGTATGTTGATAATTGACTATGGATAAAATCTTAGTATAAGAGTAGGAGTAACTTGTGATGCAATTTAAAGAAAAAGTTTATGGACATGACTGAATGGAATTCATTTGAGTAGGGAGTACTACTGTTTGGATCTCTGGGATATTTGCGAGTACATATTGGGTCATTGGGCTCATATTCTGCAGAGGACAAAGATGTGAAAAAACATATCAGTATTGAGACTAGATGGGGCATTGTCTTGCTTCACTGGTGCTTTGAACTCTCAAATTCACTGCAAGGTGATTCTTAGATATCAAACTACATGAGAACATTCCTGAAATGTTAAGAACTATTAAGATCAATTTCTTATAGATTTTAGATATATGATTGGCATGGTTCTGAGGTCCTAGAAGTCCCTATACTGGAAAATGAACTCACAAAGATCAGGGGAAAAGGTAGATCTGGAACTTCCTATAATAACAGAATTTCAGGAAGGGAATAATTAGAATGTAGTGGCTATCTAATCCACCCTTTCCCTGAAGAGAATCCTTTCTATAGGCAACCAGACAAGCAGCTATCAAAATTTTGTTTGAAGACCTCATTATGAGGACCTACTAGTCAGACTGTTAAGCAGTATAAATCACTTCTGTGTCAAGTTCTGGACTGTCTTAGGAATAAAAATATATGATAAAATATATTTTTGTTATGATAGATTTTGTATTCTAATTGAGGAGTTCACATTATTCTCCAAGACATCCTATTAGACTTATGAATAGATCTAATTTTTATTTGCTTTCCTTCCTTTTATCTAACTTGTTTTCCTCTTTGTGATTTACATTCATTGCTCATACTTTGACTTCTGAGACCAAATTTAATCCCTCTTACAATAATTAAAGAACATTATGATTCCTCTAAATCAAGTTTCTCCCCTTCAGTTAAGCAAGATCATTTCCTTCCACTGACATGACTTCAACAACTTTAACCATCCTTGTGTCTCTCTTTTGGATACCCAGGTTATCAATGTCTTTCTGCAAATGAGATGCCTGGATGGGAACAAAATACTCAACTTTCTGAGTGACTGAGCTTGAGAACAAATGTGTGAATGTGTGAGGGGAGGGAATGGGGAACATGGGGCGGCAAATGAGTGAGAAGAAGACTGCTCATTTATTTTTTAATTAATTCAACCATTAATTATATCTATTGAATATTGGAAAGTCATCAGAATAATTCAAAAATAGACATTTTTAATTCACTAAAGAAATGTTTTCAGTTATTTCCTGCCATGAACTAAAATTCATATATTGCATTTTTATATTTGTTTAAATTTATCATTTATTCTGACACTATTCTGGGTATTAAACTGCACCTAAACCAGGACTTAGTTGTCTAAGACTGCCTGAGTTCAGGTAATTAGTAAGCTGTCATGGATAATATGCAGCATAATTAATATAACTTAATGAAAAGTAATTTAAAAAGTACTCATGTTCCTCCCCAGAATGACTGTAATGAAGTTTATATATAAAGGTCATAATAAGGGCAAACAAATTTTTAAATACTCAGAAATGAGTGAGGCAAAACTTGTGATATCCCATGTGACTATTTGGCAAATATATTATTTCAGATATTGCAGCAAATTTATACAATTAACATAGGAAACTCAGTTAAAGGTTCTTATTAATTTTCACAGAGGTGTCATCATTTAATACATGTAATTAACTTACTTTTCAAATCTTTAAAGTCCAAGAGAAATTCACTGGAAACTAAATACAAATTGAGGGAAAGCTTTGATGTACATTCTCATAAATGATAAAAGTACAAGTCATTTTCATGTGAGCTATAATAAACCCTCTTTTATTCTGTATTCTCTCAAATTGAGATTTCTAGTAATTTCCATACAACCATTTGAAAATAGATGCTTCTAATGTTAAACCTCAGCCACAGCAGTAGCTAAAATGATTTCATAAACATCAAAGAAATATTCAACTGTTTTTAGCACAATTTTATTATTAGATATATTTTGTTGTCCCCTCACTTTAAAAAGTGCTAATCAGTGCATGACACCATGTTATCAGAAATATAGATCACATTGTTTTCATTTTTTATTATTATTTTATTTGCTTTCAGTGTCCTGCAATCACTTCTATATATATCTTAGATTTTTCCCTTTCTCCCACTTCCCACTCCTTCCCTGGGACAGTATACAATTTTATATATGTTTTACACATATATTCCTATTAAATATATTTTCACCTTAGTCATGTTGCATAGAAGGATTAAAATGAATGGAAGAAATCATAAAACAAACCAAAATCTAATACAAAAGAAAATGATGCTTTATTCTGTGATTGAGTTCCATAGTTCTTTCCCTGGATGTGCAAGGCATTTTGCCTTAAGAGACCATTGGGAATTATTTAAGTCCTTGCATTGCAATGAAGTACTAAGTGTACCAGAAAAAATTCTTTGCACACTGTGGTTGTTGCTGGATCACATTATTTTCTAATTAAGTATGTTCCATAATTGATATTGTTTTTCAATCTTTGACTATGTATATGAATAAATATGTATATATGGTTATATGTGTGTGAATATATATGTGTGTGTTTTTTTTTCTCAAGGGGCTCCCATTTTAGAAGTGAAGTCTACCTGTAACAGTATCCTACATTTTGGTCTTTAGGATATAAATGGCAGTTTTCTATTAACCAGACTATTTGACTTCCAAAAAAACCATTCCTTGCTTCTTCTGCACAACAAAGAATATTAAAAGTACTTCTCCTCTAGGTTCATCAGTGTCAGTCTATTGAAATCTATTAGCATCTTAATTGATAGCATTGAGCACTAGCCTACAAAGAGACTATATTTATGCAGAGTTTGAAAAGCCCTTTCCTTAGTACAGATTTTTGAGGTCAGAAACAGCTTTATGATAATAAAAATCACATTACTTACTTGTGAAATCACACCAATTTTAGAAGCATATAGTAATACTTCATGAAATCCTATTCTAGCATTTCAGAATTTCTGAAAAGTTAGAGAGGCTCTCTTGAAAATATAGCAATCATCACACATATATGTTGATAAATGCTTTAAGATTTGTGAGACACTTGAAAATGTCATATAAGGATCAATGGAAGGGAATAAGAATATTTTAGCCAGGAAAGATGAGATTGTATTTCAAAACAAGAGAATCTAGATTTAAATTCCATGTATCATTTAACTACTGTGTTCCTCAGTTACCTAATCTGTATAGTGAGGAGTTGGAATTAAACGACTTCTGAAGTCACGTGCAATTTCTGAGCCTATTAGCCTAAGAATTTTACAGATTTTGTGGAAGAATGATTCGGTTCTGCTTAAACCTGGAGGGCAGAACTAGATGCAAGTTGCAGAAGCAAAACAAAGAACAAGTAATGAACATCGCAAAAAATAAATAAATAAATAAAGTGGATATAGAGGTTCCCTGATCATAGCTCTAGGAATAGTTGAATAGCTTTTTGTTAGGTATTCCAGCAAAGCAATGGTTAGATGGCCTTTGAGATCCCTTCCTTTTCTGAGATTATGGAACAATACTATAAATCATCTAGTGTAAGTGATTTGCTGCACATTCTGAAGAAAACAAAACTAAGGGATAAAGAGGTAACTGATTTACCCTCCATTGTAGAGCTAGTAAATAGTGCTGTTGTCCAACTTTCTGTGACCCATTTAGGGTTTGTTTGCCAAAGTTACTGGAGTGGTTTGACATTGTAGTTCATTTTATAGATGAGGAACTAAGGCAAACAAGTTAAGGAACTTTCCAACAGCAAATGTCGGAGGCCAGAGTTGAAGTCATGAAGACTCTCCCTGATTCCAAGCTCAGTGCTCTGTGCACTGCACCATCTACGTGTTGTGCTACTAATTACAGGAACAGAAAATTGAAACGTATTTTCCTAACTCCAGATCAAATGATGTTCCCATCTCATTCTACTTGGTTTATGTTATATGCTGTAGTATTTATGAGAGAATCGCTTGCCAATCAAATGAATAATAGTGAGGTGAGGAGTAGAGGAGAGGATAAGAGGTAATTTCAAAATTGTAGCAAACTTGGATAATACTTCATATAAAGTACAATAGCTACAAAGCAATATGGGAGGAAAACCAGTTGGAAGTTCATTAAACTAGTACATAACATATTTAAAATTAAAATTGCTTTCAACTTCTTTAGCAATAAGATTTTTAGAAAATCAGGTACTTTTACTTAAAATGATCCTTCTCTAAATATTAGAACAAGTTTTGTTAGAACCTATGTGAGCCAAAAGTATTAAATATTCATTTTGTATCAGTTTAGTAATAGTCCAGATTTCTAAATTAAAATCCAGTTGCCTAAGTAAAACAAGTTTTAAACCCCTCCCCCCAATTTTGTAACAGGGAAACAATATTAATATCTTCATACCTTCCTGTAGCTTTTAATTGGTAAATGTTAGATTTAGAAGATGAGCCTTCTATCCATTTTCTGTGTTTTCTTGCCCCCATTAACCAATAAACTAGTGATTTTCAGTTTCCCATAGGGTTAATCCCTGAGTAATTTTTATAGGCTTACAGATTTTTAAAGCCAAAGTGAACCTTAAACCATCAGAATGTTTGAATCCCTGTTTTTGCATATGATCAAACTGAAGTCCAAAGAGGTTATATTGTACAATATTACATACATAAGTGAGAGAGCCCAGATTGTGACAAAGTTCTCTGAATTAAAGTCTCTCTTTTCACTAAACCCTACCAGATATTTTTATGCTTTATATAGTTAAAGAATCATAAATTTATGCCTAAACTTGGTATTGACATGAAAAATCAAGGAATATGATTTTTATTTAATATAGTACTCAGTGATTAATACTCCAATGTGTAGATGATCTCACGAAGATCACAGTTCATTCATGCCTACATAACCTGTGAAATTCTCATCTATGTCCACCCAGTACAACAAATAGTATGTTGCTTACTTTTACTATGTGATTAATCCATTTTCTTTATCATAAGTTTATTTAATCATATATACATATGTATACATATATATGTATATACAAAATATTTCTACTATATAATCCCTTTTTTGGAATGTGTTGGAGTCTGCCCACTCCCATTATGCATCTTTTCATTGCTGCATTTGTGATTCTCAGCTTCAGTTATTCAAAAACTGTAGTATTCCATGACTCAGAGACGCACAGCATGAAAAAAAAGAATATTACTTTCACAGAGATGACCCTGTGTTTCAGAGAAAAGCTTAGTCATTAAAAGGACATTGCAATTTTCCAAGACAATCTATTCTCTCTCTTCTTCCTGTTCAATTCTGGAATCAGCTCACTGTCCTTTTCTGTCTGTTCAATACACACATGGACAAATGAGCACCAAAGGTTTTTCATCTAATTGTATGTCATAATTTGACCTATAGGCATTTTCTTTTTTCAATTTTCTTTTTCATTTTTAGCACAGTTTATAACAGATTAAAACAATTCAAACTTTTTGGTTGGGTGATACTTCTTTTTAAAGCATTTACAATATGGACCACAAAAGAATTGTTTTTTTATACATTAACCAACTGAGACACAAATAATAATTATGTCGCTAACTTGACAAGCTCTTGACCTAATTGTCTCCTCATTATTACCAAGAATTAAAGGACCCTAACTTATTATTGTTGGTCTAAAGTCCTATACCTAATAGCTTAATTTTAGACTTAACCTCAGGTGTTCCTCTACCAATAATCTAAAATTGAATAGATCTGGTATTAAGCTTACAAACCTTTTGACTATAGGAAATTGCCACCAAGAGTAGGAACATTGCAGGGATACAATATCTCAGCAACTTCATGTCAATTCCAGGCAGGATTACATTGCCCACTTGCGTTCAGTCAGGCTTAAAGTCTGCCAGGTGTCAGTGGGGAAATGGAGTCAGGAGAATCCTACCTCAGCCCAGGCTGAACAGACATTCTCCTACCCTTCCCATGAGATCACCTTTTGCAGTTCATACCAGCATCTCACCAGCTTACTGGCTTCATGGATTGAAGGCTCAGATCACCTTTCTATAGACATTTTCAATCCACTTATGTGAATGCTTTTTCCCTGTGTGGTTAAATGAGATTATCAAGCTCATTTAAGAGTGCCTATAATGTTCCCATCTACTGTGATCAACTGTAGAACCTCATTCATAAAAGCATGTCTGTTCCTTTCTAATATCCTCATTAAGGATTCCCTCAATGCACATATAGATTATTCATCTAAAAATTATATAGATAGATGAATAGTCATATGGGTTGGTCATTATTAGTGTTCTCTCAGGCACTTTCTCCCAAGATTTTTTAATGACTTTGATATCATTCATTCCTAGTGAGACCTTGAGAATCTCTGCCTGCAATTCAGCCCCAGGACAAACTTTCCTTATATGCATTTAGTTTAATCCAGGTGTTATTCCTATACTCTTTCCACTTATTAAAAAATATTCAGAACTATGATGTTAAAGCCCAAATATGGCATCCATAAAGATAAAAGTTTATTATGAAAGTCTTTGCAGAGCTCATAGGGTCCCTGTCTTTTTGTTTTATGCTTTCAAATTTCATCTCTAGATGCCCTTTAAGCCTTTGAGCAACTTTTCTATAAGTAACTCTCATTGTTTCCTTATTTTTTTTCTTACTTCTCATGTTTTGTACCATCATGAGACAATACTTCTCATAATCTTCCACTATCCTTTGATGGATGATTTTGCAAATGAGTTTGTATTCTAAAACAGTGTTACCCTTGGCAGTCATAACTATGTCCTTGGCAAGGAATCCCCTGTTTTGCTGATTGAGGAGAATTGCATAATATTTTGTTCTTATGATAATGGTATTTATTTTTTACTGAATACATTTCTATACGAAATTCTTAAAATTGATGTCAATATCTTTTCCTCTACACATTTTCCTCTTATGGCATCAGGAACTTGTATAAATAGGTCAGACTGAAGTTGTTTTTATTGTATATCATGTATTTTTTATTTTTCTCAATAAAATATGAAATTAGAATCATTTAAGTTAATATGATGCCATTTGAAATCAGTAGCATTAAGGAATTTCTAGATACTTTATTGTATTCTTATGAAAATCTTATTTTTCATGTTGGTCAGATTAAACTTTCAGTTAAGCCATCTTTTATTTAAAAAAAAAAAACACTACTATCCCATTTGTAGCACATTGGGGCAAGAATTGTATTAGATAATATGGAATCAAGCCTATGTTTAAATATAGATTTAATATTTACTGCTTGTGAGATATTGGGCAAGTCAACTTCATGCTCCATTTCATTATCCACTCCAATTCCTTCCAACAGGTATTTTAAACACCTATGGTGTAGATATTACTATGCTAGACTGTGCTAATCAAAGGCAAAATTAAAATTATCCCTGCCCTCAAGGAGTTCACTTCTATGGTAGGGATATAACATGCCAACAAAAATGCCTAATAATTTAAGGATGAAGGTAATATTAGTAACCATAAAGAACGCGAAAGACGAGTGATAGGAAGTAAGGTCTGTAAGACCCCAGTTGATCCTTGAATGAAACTGGGATTCTATGAAATCTCTAAGGTGAGAAGATAGGTTATTTCGGGTAGTCCCTTCAAAAGCATGGGGGAGGAGATAGAATGTTTTGCTTAGGAGTTAGTAATTAACATGTTCGGCTGAAATGTAGAGTATATGAAAATGAAAATATTATCAAGATGGGAATAATATAATTTGCCATATGTAACTTAGAGTGTTATTCTAAGGTAAATGCTTTGTAAATGTTCAAACATTTTAGAAATGTGAGCTGCTCTTAGTTCCCATTCAATAATTCCATTGTGTTGTCTTTTTTAAGTATAAGATTTTTCAAAAGATTAGCAGTCTAATGAAATACTAAAAAATTCATTTATGTAACATTATGCAGCATATTTTAAATATTATATCTTTCAAATGTTGTTATATTAATATGAAATGCACTTTAAATAATATGTTATTTAAAATGAGATCTAAATGCCAGTAGTAACCCAAGAAGCTAATGTCAGTTGCCAATTTTACATTATTTGCACATGTTTCATTATATATTAGAAGTTAGAGTTAGCTAATATGTATGGGAAAACATCCATTTTATCAAAGTGCTATGAATCACAGCTTTCTATGCTGAATACATATATACACACATATGGAATATATATGTATGTATGTACATATATATATATATACACATATAAATATACCTAAATTCTTGAAATTGACATAAGCACTTAATAATAACAAAATAGAATCATTTATTTGAAGTTCAAAGTGATGGAAGATTTTATTACAAGTTGAAATATTGATGATCCCTTTTGTTCTGTCTGTAGTGGAAAGATATTCATGCTCTGACCCATCTTTTATTACAGCAGGGGGCAGCATGGTCTACAATTTTCTCTGCTATTGACAATATTGATAAAATTGAGATGTACTAATTAATGCAAATCTCCCCAGACACTGTGTTGCAAATAGAATCAATATTAGGAGGCTGTTAGACATTGGACAGTTGTCATTTCCCCCAATGATTAGGTTACCAGTTGCTAAACATTTCAGACAAAATCCTTTATTCAGTCAACATTATTCATGAAAGTAATTAAAGTAACCTGGAAGACAGTAAGTGATGCTGTACTTAATATGTTTGTGTCTCTTCAAGCATGCTTAAAGAGAGGCAACATTGGTTAACGTGGAAAGAGTGAAGGGCAAATTCAGGATAAGATATTTTCATTTCTTTTTATGTCACTGACTTGCTCTGTACCCTTAGCTAATCACTGGTCCTCTCTGGGCTTAAATTGTGTAGTTAAAAGGAGGAAGTTTGGAACCAATGATCCTTAGGGTTATTTCTTATGTGTAATTTGTGTGTGCTCACATATGTACACATTGCTTCCCTGATAGAATGTAAACTCTTTGGGGAAGAGACAGCTTCATTTTTGTTTTTTTGTAAACCTTTACTAGCACAGAGTTTGGGCCACAGTGGACATTTTAAAAGTGCTTGTTGATGGTTGATAAATAAGCACAAGGATTTGACTGGGGAAGAGAAATAAGAACACGAAAGTAGAAAGTTGCAGCTGACTTGAACCCTGAAGGAAGTTAGTGATTCTGAGAAATGCACATGAGGAGGCATTCATGACACCGTATGGAAAGTTGGCAGGAGCTTAAAAGATTGTTTAAAAGATTGACCTCTATAAAAAAAAATGCCTAATTTATGTGAAATAGGTATGAAAAATAGAACGGAGTCAGCAAACATCAGAGGGGCTTTAGATGCCAAGGTAAGGAATTTGTATTTTAGTTTGCATCAGGTTGTGATCTATCTCCTTGAGAGGAAGGACTGTCTTTTACCTTGCTTTGTTTGCAGTGGTCAGAGACAAAGAGATGCTTAATGAATGTTTATTGAATGAAAGACTTGTTTATGTAAGAAATACTATTCTGGCAACTATGTGGAGGATGGGTTAAAGAAATGAAAGACTATAAGCTAGGAGATCTATTCAAGTAAACCTAAATACTTTTAATTTGTAAATTCTTTCCAGAGGGGAAAATATCTGATCAATAGCTTAATTGGTGTATGTAACTCACAGTGAGAATGAACTCTGCATGTGTGTGTGTGGGGGGGAGGGGGTTGTTTCTCTCTCTCTCTCTCTCTCTCTCTCTCTCTCTCTCTCTGTTTCTGGCTCTCTGTCTCACACACACAGAAAGTAAAAATTTGCAGAGATTATTGTCTTAAGGAATGTAGAAGGGACATGTAGAGAACTGAAATCTAAAACATCTTGCCTAGGATCACATAGCCAACATGTTTCAGAGGCAAAACTAAAACTCAGGTCTAACTGACTCCAAGATGAGTTTTCTACATATAATGACACATGCCTTTCAGTCTTACTATAAATGTCGGCTCACATCTTGGTTAACATGATGAAGGTTAATACTTAGAAAGTCTTTTGTTTATATTAATGTCAAATATGTGTGGATAGATAGATAGATACAGTTGTTTTTAAAGTATGGGGAGCTAAAAGGCCTCTGACGTTCGGCATATTTGATTCTAAAGGAATCTCACAGAAAAAAGCAATCTTAATTTATTGGTTTTGAAAAATTAAGTCATTAAACCAAAGATTTCTGTTATTGCTGAAAGATCAGCTTGCTATATATATCCCTGAATCAGACTGAGGAAGCTATATTGTCTGTAATTTAGCATACATTAGAAGAAGCAGGAGGGAAATTGATTATTAATTGCCCTTAAAGTAGCAGAACAAAATTAATGATGTCACAGACTCTGGACGGGAATGAAATGTTTCTTAAAAGAAACAGAGATAGCTGTGACTATGAATCAATTTCACCTGGATTAGGAGATACTACTGATAATTAATGTCCAAGCAACTTTGAAATCAATGAGGCCTGCCAAGAAAAATGATGAGGCCTATATCATTGCCACAATTTATTATAGCAGGATCCAATCGTGAGTCAATAACTAAAGTGAATTTGAGCATACTTTCAAAATACTTTATTTCAAATACATGATCACCATCTTTATATTGCAAGGGTACTTCATAGGGTCACAGGATCATAGAATTAGAGCTAGGAGGGACCTTAGAGATTGTAAAGTCGCATCAGCTCATATTACATATGAGTCACCCAAAGACACTGAATGATTTACCAAAGGTCACAGAGGTGATAAATAATTGGGCTGTGGCTATAACTCAGTTCTGATGACTTGAGAACAAATCTTCTTTCCACTGTAAAATGCAGAAACTGACCATTCTAATACTAAGGAAGTGCAATTCCAAAACAAAAACAAAAAAATTTTAAGAAAAACCCTTTTTTTATGAGATCTGACAAATGTTATTATCTTTATTTTACAAAAAGGGAAACAGAGGCTTCGAGAAGCAAATTTAGAGAGTCAAAATCTGACTCATAACTAGGCAAATTTCAAAATTAAGATTCAAGGCTACCTTGAAGTCCAGCAATATTTCCACTATATATTAATGTCTCTATAACAATATAATATTTTGATACTTGTTCTAGTTAAAAACACAACCCTTACTTATTTGGTCCTCACAACACAGAAAATAAATTTGATGGTTGGATTATAAAGGTAGAATTATTGTATCAACAGAGCAAATAAATTTGGGAATGAAATGTTTAAAACCATCTTTGCTTGAGGTGTGTGTGTGTGTGTGTGTTTGAAGTATTATTCTCTATTACCTTGAAACTACTAGGAAAACTTTTCTTTCTGTTTGTAAGTAGATGTTGTCTGTAATATATATGACTAAATATATATATATATGTATATATGAATATATATGAATATATATTAACATTGTTTTTGTTCAGTCCTTTCAGTCATGTCTGACTTTCTGTAACCCTATTTTGGGGGTTTCTTGGCAAAGGTACTGGAGTGGTTTGCTATTTCCTTCTCCAGTTCATCTTATAGATGAGGAATTAAGGCAAACAGGGTTAAGTGAGTTGCCCAGGGTCACACAGTTAATAAGTATCTGAGGTCAGATTTGAACTCTTGAAAACGGGTGTTCCTAATTCCAAGGCCAGTGTTCTATCCCCAACTCTATCCTAAATGGCCAGTGTGTCATATAGAATTCTCCCTCTCTCTCTCTCTCTCTCTCTCTCTCTCCCTCTCTCTCTCTCTCTCTCTCTCTCTCTCTCTCTCTCTCTCTCTCTCTCTCTCTCTCTCTCTCGTTTCTCTCTGTCTCCCTCTCTTTCTCTCTTTATACACACACATACACACACAACATGCATACACATATATTTATATAACATACACATGCATTTCTATCTATGATGGAATAAATATGGGTTTTCTTTTTAAATAATAATTTATTATTTTCATAATATCTAATCATTTTGGGAAATTTGAGAAACTTTTTCATGACCCTAAGTTTCTTATTAAAATTGAGTTCCATCTTTTTAATGCCAATATTCTTTCCTTGCTACTTGACTAAGAGAAGTGGATCGCTACAATTGCTGAATAACTGAAATTGATCATTAATCACAGGGCAATGGAGGGGCTCCTGGTGGGTGTAAGCAGACATAAGTTCTTATGAAAGAGAAGTGGTATAAAGGATGTCATCTAAGAAGTATATTGGCAAAAAAAAAAAGAATATGGAACAATTGTCATTAGAGTGAGGGGTAATCAATGATACTCGGTGTACTTTCAAAGAATTCTGAATTAGACCTTATGTGCATGGATTTCATGTGGTAAACTTATGGGAAAACACATCTCATAGTTATGGATTAGATGCAATCTCCATCACTATAGGTAACTAGATAAATGAAATCACACATTTATTTAAGTAATTTTACTTGTCCTCTATGTAATTGCAATATTTGAACAGAAATATTTTTTTCTATATGAATTCGTCTGAGAGGAAGCATGAAATATTGAAAAAAAATGTTAGATATAAAATCAGGACACAGAGTCTAATTCTAAGCTATGACACATTAAATAGGTCAGTGTGGACAGGATATTTAATCTCTCTGGCTCTCAATTTCATCTTCTGGAAAACATGTGCACTCCATACCTCTCTAGCTAGATGGTACAGTGGGTAAATCACAAGACTTGGAGTCAGGGAGTCCTGAGGTTGAATCTTGCCACAGACTACAGCTAGTCATGTGACACTGGACAAGCCATTGAGTCACTAAAGGCTTTGGCTTTTTCATCTATAAAATAGGGATAATAATCAGATCTACCTGACCTGATTGTTTTGAAAGTCAAATGAGTTCTAAAATGCTTTGCAAACCTTAAAGCAATATATAAATGTTAGTTATCATTATTGCTTTCTCTTGGAGATGGGGAGACACAGTAGACAGAGGGATAGAGGTAAAGTCAGATGGACTTTGGGTCAAGATCCTCCCTCAATTAAAGTTAGTTTCATGCTTTTAAGAAAGTCAGTTAATTTCTCTCAGACTCAGTTTCTTCTTATGTAAAAAGGACATAACAATAACAATACCTGCCTTGAAAGATTGTTGTAAGATTCAAATTAAATGATGTATTTTAAGCACTTTGCAAAAATAAATCACTATATAAATGGAAACTATATTGTTTCCTTACAGATTTTTACTGAGGAAAGTAGGATTATACAATGACTGAGGACATATTTTTCCTATATGTTATAGGCATTATGAATAAAGCTATGAAATGATATCATGTATGCTTCTTTGAAGAGATTCCTCTTACCTTGCAGTTAATTAAAAAAATACTTCAAATACTCCATTATTTATCTTTCTTTCAGACTGAAGGACATGCTTTCAGATATAGAGGAATATGGACAGTACCCAATTCAGCTGTCATATAAGGAAAGCATGCGTCATTAAACTTACAAGCTGAGATGAGCATATACAAAATGAAAATATCTCTGACTAAATGTCAAAATAATGAGATTCCTTCAATTTATCAAATATATGTAGAATCATTTATCTGAATTGAATTCCAAATTGACTGGTCTTACTAAGTGTGCATTTGTACATACCAAGGAGATTTGGTGAATGGCTGAAGGATTTTGAAAGGAGCCATTTATATTTCTTCATGAATTCTGTGGCTCTAAGTTTTCCTTCAAATGGTTAATAAAATGTTCACTATGACAGAGTGGCAGTAAGAGAATAGTTTTAGATTGCCTCTTAGGGAAAAGTTAATGAAGGAATCTGACACTAAATGAGTTTTGGAGTTCATAAAAGTACACCTGGAGCATGAATGAATTGAGGAAAATGATGGATTGTGAAAAGAAGAGAAACTCAGAATGATCTTTGATACATTCCCTGAATGCAATTGTATAGCATATTGGGAAAATTCTAACTTAATTTTTTTTTCTAATGTCAACCCAAAGTGAACTGGGTATACATTTAAATTGTATAATTTTAGGGGTAATAGATCCAGAGCCCCTGAACTTCACAGAACTTGTAAGATCATCCCTTGCTCCAGTCCTCTCCCAGAAAAATTTATTTGGTGTGTGCAAGAAATAGGGGTACTATCTTCAGAAGACCCTGTTATAAAGTACATGTGGAAAAGGAAGTTATGGGGGGAGAGGAGGGTAAACATGATATCAGATCAGAGTACATGAAACACATGAGACTAATGACTTGTGACTTTGAGAAGATCAACAGATGGAATCCCAGCATGAAGGAACTTGGGATGTTTATATTTTAATAGGGTTGAGGTGAAAAAAAAAGAGTCAGCTTGGGAATGATAGTTCATATTAGAGTGAATTGTTCCAATGGAACTAGGAAAGAGCTGATGAAAATTAAATAACAACTGCAAGTCCAGTGGTCTAGAATATAAGCTATGCAAAGGATATTAAGATGAAATAATATTGGGAAGGTACACTATGGTTGGATATAAAGATAGGTATAGTAGTAAGGAATTCTTCAGAAGAAAATTCCTTCTATTAAGGTAGAGTGGCACTTTCTCTGAATCTGAAGTCTTTGAGATTCGTCTATGTCATTGAGAGGTGAAATGAATTGCCAATGGTCACACAACAAGTATGTGTCAAAGGCAGGAATTAAACAAAAGTATTCCTGGTTTCCAAGCCAACTCGCTGTCTACTGGGCAACTCTAAGTAAGGGGATATCAAGTAATGAACTGAGGAATATTTTAAAAATTTTATCTGAAAGTGAGCCATTGATAGTTCTGAATAAAGAAGCACTTTGATAGACTTATGCATTAGGGAAGAACATTTTAACAATTTTGTTCATTCATTTGTTGACTCATTCATTCATTCTTTTTGTCATTCTTTCTTTCCTTCCAGGCATTATGCTAGATTCTGAGGATGCAAATATAAAAATTGAACAGTGTCTGGCTTCAAGAAAATTCCATTCTGTGGCAGGTGCAAGATGACCACAGAAAAATAAATACAAACTAAGAGCAAAGTCGATTATAAGTAATGTTCCATGGCATAGAGATAGCAATTGAAAAGGAAGAAATATGAGGTGACACAGGAATTGAGCTTTGAAGGAAGGTAGAGATTCTCTAAGGTAGAGGAAGGGAGTAAGTAGATTGCAAGCACTGGGCAGTTCTATTGAAAAAAGGGACTGGAAATAGCACCACCACTGTAGAAGACTATTACCGTAATTCAGATACGAGGTGATTAAAGACTGAATAATCGTGATGTTAGCAAAAATGAAGAGAAGGATATGAGAGATGTTGTAGAGGTAAAATTAAAAAAAAATATTGGGAAACTGTTGGATATGGTGGTGAGAGAGAAGGAAGAGTGAAGAATGTCCCAAGTTATGAATGTGGGTACTGGAAGTTTGTGGTCCCCTTTACAGAAATGGGAAAGTTTGAAGGATGGACAGATTTTGGGTGAAAATAATGAATTCTACTTTAAACGTGCTAAGTTTGAGATGCTGATGCAATATTCCTGTATAGCCAGAAGTCAGAATGGTGTTATTGGAGGTTAAGGAAGTGATTATGTCTAAATATATAGATTTGGGAATCCTCTGTGTTAATTTGATACCTGAGACAATGAGAGATGAATAATTCACTAAAAAAATATAAAGTGGGAAGAGAAAAAGTTCCATAACAGAACTGTAGGGACAAAACCCCATGCCATCTCTCTTTTATTCTCTGCCTCTACCCTGATCTCTTATTCTTTGCCTCTATCAATGACCGTGCCAAGAAGGAAACAAAAAATAGAGAAGAGAGGGGGCATTAAGGAAAAAAAAACTTGAAGAAATGTGTATGAGTTATACTTTCAACACTGCACATATAATGTCTCAAGAAAGGAATCATCCATAGTAGTATTGAAATGTAAATGGTTCAACACCATCTGTTTCTGGCTAAATAAAATGTTAAAATATCCAGTGCATGAGATTTTTTATTATGGAGATTTATTCTTAAAATAGAGATGGTGTATTCAGGAAATTTGAACTAATGGAACCTCAGGAATAACTATAGTAGTCTGTCTCATTTCTACTTGTGTTACTGGCTGGCTGAGCTGTCAGTCAGCATCAAGTCAACCACTGTCAGTTTTTACTAGTTGTTCAAGTGCTGCCAACCAGCCTGAGACTGATTGACATTTCAATAAGACAGTGTCAAAGAATGTAAGAATTCTGGAAGATCATCCTATAGCTCTTTTATTAATTCATTATAATAAGAATGTTCTAGGCAGGGGAGGGTTAGAATCAGCTCAAATATGAATTTAAGAGAGTGGATAGTTAAATTTTCAGTGTGAGCATCACCACTTTGGAATAAGCAAATATTAAAAATCAAGGATTCATTTATTGTTTTGTTGGTAATCTAGAATCTAGACATAATAAGGTGGTGAAGAAAAATGCTAATAATACATATTGAATTTAAATGTGTTATGAAAGTACTTTTTTCCTGGGGACACAGTTGCTAAACATTTATCAGGACACTACTAATTCAGATATTTGTCTGAGAAGTTTTCACTACTACTCATGAAAAAGGGAAAAACTTCATTGGCCAATGCCACAAAGTCCTTAGAGTTCTGTTTCATGAGTGTACCCATTTTAACTTTGTAAGTAACTATATGTGAGACTTGGAGATAAGAGTGGCAATAAGGAGAAATCTCCTTCTTTCCTTTTTATTTTTAAAGTTTAGTGCTACCCAATTATCTTTTGTTTTCTATAACTGACAGCCCTTATTATCCAGCTATAATACATATATTTATATATCCTAAAATTCAGTTCCTGTTACAATGGTTTCAAGAGCCCAGTGTGTTGATTCAGCATATTCTTTTAACTAAATTATGGAAGTTGCAGGAATAAATGCAAGGAATTAAGCAGATGAAGATGATGCAGTCAGCATTCCTTTTCTTATACTGTTTTTTTTTTCCTCTGAACTAACACTGAACTCTGCAGAAGTTGAGTTTCAATGTTGATATAAATCATAGACGAAGGAGGGCTGCTGCCAACAGAGTCCGTTAGTGATGGAAACACTTCATTTGCAGCAACTTTGCAGATATGTCTGGACACCCTTAAGCTGCAAGTTAAAATAGAGAGCCTCATTCTAAAGCTGAGTAAAGTGGAATCTCAAGTGAGTTCAAAATTTATCTGAAGGTTGATCAACCTATCTTCACCTCCAGGACAGTAAAACTTGGCTCAATGTTTATAATGAGGTCATTGACTTCAACTCTTCTGACAATTTTTAAATCTATAGCTCTGATCTTACACTCTTTTCTCAAGTTCCCTATCTCCTAGCTGCCTTCTGTTTCTACTTCGAATTTTTATCTGCATTATTAAGTCAACATATTCCAACTTAAAAATCTTCCTTTTTGCATTCCATGCTGACCTTCCCTTGCAATTACCGTCTTAGTGTCCATACCACCACATTTTCTAATGTTCCTCGTTACCCATTTTCAAAATATAGACATCAAAATACCACTTGTGATGTCCTGCTTCTTAGATAAATGCTTTCACATATACTCCAGTCCCTGTTATTTTTCATCTCTTAATTCTTGGAGAAATTAATGGCATCTCTACTAAAGAAATTATCACTTAAATATATTATCTTGCTTTTCATTTCTGTTTTTTCATACATCCTCAATTATATCATAAACATCTTAAGGACAGGGACTATACATTTTAGAGTTTAAATTTCTTCCATTACCTAGACCACTGATGAGGACATACTCTGGTACTCAGAAAATGCCTTTTAAAAAAAAAAATTTACTCACTTTAATTTCCTTTTCCAAAAGGACAACCAATATTTCTGTTCCTAGCAATTGCTTCAGATACTACTGTATTTCATTGGCTGCAAGGGCCTGTCATGAGATGGGTAAAAATGACAAGTTCTCCAGAGTAGGTAGCTAAAAAGCTCAGACAAATCTTCAGAATTATTCTTGTTAAGTTTGTTTTTCTCCTGCTTTTTTGCTTCTCCTCTCCCTGCTTCAAAAACCTGTATACAGTTTGTCTTAGTAAGGGATACCAATCATAGTAAACAGGAAATATTAGGACAGCATCACAATTAAACAAATTAAAACTAAGAGGTTTGGCCTTATTGTCACTCTCTGTCCCAGTCCTTATCTTTGAAGAATTAGAAACCTTAGCATAAAGACTATGACCACTCATACATATCTCAATATGTATGATTTTATCTGACAAAGAGAACGGCTACTCAGACCAGGTTGGGGAAAAGCCTTACAGAAACCTAAGGTTGTCATCTCCCTACCTGACTACCCTCAGATATCCACAGAGGTGAAAACACTGGGAGTATCGGGTATATTGGTTTTCCCAATACCAGTGTAGGTGCTCAAAGAAGTCAGTTCATCCTGTATGATGTAGAGTATTTTAAAAAAGAGTATTTTAAAAAATACTCTTCCTTTTTAACAGAAGAAAGACCTACATAAATGAACTGAGAGTGTGAAAGACAGCTGGACTCCCTTCTTAAACAAATGAATGCATATCGGATACATTCTGAGGAAAAGGAGGGCATTTAGACTAAAAGAAAACAGCTAGTGAAAAGATAGTGTGATATATGCAAGCAAACCGATAAACATGAATATATGTCAGTGACAGTCAATATTTTACAATACGTTTAACATATCCATTTTGTGGAAACATCTTATGAATGCAGAACAGATATTTGAAGCCGCTTTACCATCTATGTAGCTTTTCTTAAATTCATTTTCTGCCAGGAATAATATGGGTTGAAGGATAACTCATTATCCCCCAAATAAAGTAAATTCTGGTCTAGTTTATTTTTAGATTCAGATCAAACACCACCTTTTCCATAAAGTCTTTCCTGATCTCAATAAGTGGTAGTCCTTTCCAATCTCCTATTACTCTACATTCATTTTGAATGCTACAATAATATTTATAACAGATAGCATTTATGCTTTAAATTTTTCAAAGTGCTTTTGATTCTTATAACCCTGTGAGGTATGTTTTGTTTTTTCTTCTTATCATTTATGTTTGCACTGCCTCAAAATTTGAGTATATCTTTCTTTACCACCCACTCAGACATCTTTTGTGACAAATTTTTTAAGTGAAAAAAATGGTTCAGCAAAACTGTCATAATTTATCACAAATATCACAGAATCCCAATCTGATGAAATATTCAGTGCTTCATACAGAAAGTCCCATATCCATGCAAAGGAGGCAACGATTATTTTCACATCTCCAAGGCAAAACCTATTCGAAAGAATTATATTACATCGTGCTGTTTCCTTTTTGTTCTCATTTATTTTCGTTTTTGGACGTTTTGTGTGTATTATTTTCCCGATTCTACTTTTCTCTGCACTAGTTTATATAATTCTTCTCATGCATCTCTGATTTATTCATTTTTAATAATGAGGCAATGCTCCATGATCCTCCACATTTTACGTAGCTACTCCACAATTGATGAGCAACTATTTTATTTCTATTTCTTTACTAAAAACACAAGCATTGCCATGAATATCTTGGTGTAAATAGGAGCTTTTTGCTTTGCACTCCTATTAGTGCATACACAGAAGTAGAATTTCAAGGCCAAAAGAGTACGACATTTTAATCAGTTTTGAGTAAGATTAACATAGTTTTCAAAGTATGCTTTGATTCATTGAGAAGTCCCATAAGGTTGTTGATCTCTTTCTCTTTTATCTATTTAATAATTTGACCTTATATATTATATATTTATATATTTAATAATTTGACCTTATATATTAAGGTGTAACCTAATATGTGTGTATGTGTATATATATATATATATATATATATATATATATATATATATATATGTGTGTGTGTGTGTGTGTGTGTGTGTGTGTGTGTAAAAATAAGGTTGGCAAGTTTGTTTAGGATGCCTTAACATGGATTTTTAAATTATGAAATATGAATATTCTATACATGTAAGATGGAGACTAAACAACACTGTGCCAGAAGGGTCTAGTTCTTATCAACACATAAGCTCTTTTAGCAAATTAGTTCCAAATGGCTCTCCAGAATCACTGGATTGGTGACTGTTGTCTCAGTTTTCTGATATACTCACCAACATTTGTCATTTTCTTTTTCTGTCTTATTAGCAAATCTGATAGGTATGAGGCAGTACCTCAGAGTTGTCTGAATTTTCATTTCGTGAATAAATAGTGATGTGGAACACTTTTTAAATATGACTATAGGTAGCTTTGATTTCTTCATCTGAAAACTGTCTATTCACATCCTTTGACAATTTTTATCAATTGGTAAATGACTTACATTCTTTTAAATGTGATTCAGTTCCCTATATATTTTCAAAATGAAGCTTTTATCAGAAAAAAAAAATAATTGCTGTAAAGATTTTCCCAGTGTTTTCAGTTTTCTTTCTAATGCTGATTGGATTGGTTTTGTTTGTGTAAAATTCTTATCAGTTTTGAGTAAGATTAACATAGTTTTAAAATTAATAAGTTCTTAAAATTAATAAGCTCAAACTTATCTATTATTAATAATTACCAATACTACTCTGTATCTCATTTGGTTTTAAATTCTTTTCTTGCCTATCTGCTTTCTAGTTTTCCCACCAGTGTTTGTTGAATAATAAGGTTTGGTCCCAATAGCTTAGAAGTTTGGATATATCAAAAACTAGATTATTATGGCTGTTACTTATTAGGAACCTACTCTATTCCACTGATCCACTACTCTATTACTTTGTCAGGACCAGTTTGTTTTAATGATTACCACTTTGGTTTGTTTGCCAGTTTGGTATGCTGAAGCCTTCTTTCTTTACGTTTTGTTTTCATTGATGCTCTTGGCTGAAATTTTAATCTCCCAGATGAATTTTGTCATTGTTTTTTCTAGTTCAATAGAATAATTTTTGATAGTTTAGTCAGTAAGAAATTAAATAAATAATTTAGATATAACTGTCTATTATATTGGTTTGCCTCACTCATGAATTAACATTTTGCCAGTTGTTTAGTAATTATAATCTTATAGTTTCTTAGTTTCTCTTGGCAAGGAAAGTTCCAAGCATTTCATACCATCTTTAATTGTTTTAAATGGAATTTTTCTGTCTTTTGCTGCTAGACTTTATTGTTAATATATAGAAGTAGTGATGATTTATGTTTGTTTATTTTATATCCTGCACCTTTGCTTAAGATGTTAATGATTTCAACTAATTTTAACTATTTCAACTAGTTTTTTTCACCCACTGATTCTCTAGGATTCTACAATCATATCATCTGCAAAAAATGTTAGTTTTGTTCCAATATCTATTTTAATTCTTTCGATTCATTTTTCTTCTTTTATTGATAAAGCTGTCATTTCTAGAACAATATTGAATGATAGTAGCAATATAGGCAGCCATATGATTTACCACTGAACTTAATGGGAAGGCTTTTAACTGATCCCTATCACAGATAATGTTTATTGATGATTTAAGAGAAATACTACTCATCATTTGAGGGAAGACTTCCTTTAGTCCTGTGTTTTCTAGTGTTTTTAATAGGAATGAGCGTCATATTTTGTCAAAAGCCTTTTCTTCATATATTGAGATATTATTTATTTTGATTTTGTTATTGTTCTGGTCAATTATACTGATAGTTTTTCAAATACTGAAGCATAGAAAGCCTTCTTCGAACATATCTGGAAGGATTTTAAAACTCAAATTAGAGAGATAGAAGAAAAACTGGCCAGTGATTTTAAAAATATGAAAAAAAGAATTCACTGAGGAGAACAGCTCCTTAAAAAGGAAAATTGAACAAATGGAAAAGGAAGTGAAAAACATAAGTGGTGAAAATAAATCCTTAATAGGAACAACTGGACGGATGGAAAAGGGGATGCAAAAGTTAACTGAAGAAAACAATTTGATAAAAAATAGAATCAGGCAAGTAGAAGCTAATGAATGTATGAGACAAGGGTTGGTCAAATACAATCTAAATAATGAAAAAATAGAAAAAAAATAAAATATCTAATTGGAGAAACAACTGACCTGGAAAATAGATCCAGGAGAGAAAAATCTAAGGATTATTGGTCTACCAGAAAGCCATGATGACAGAAAAAGAGCCTGGACAGCATCATCTAAGATATCATCAAGGAAAATTGCCCAGAAGTTCTAGAATTTAGAGGGCAAAATAGTCATCGAAAGAATCCACCGTTCACCTCCTGAAAGAGATATCAAACTAAAAATATCAAGGAATATCGTTGCCAAATTCCACAACTATAAAGTGAAGGGGAAAATACTACAGGCAGTCAGAAAGAAACAATTCAGATATTGAGGAGCTACAGTCAGGATCACAGAGGACCATACAACTTTTACCTTAAAAGATAAAAGGAATTGGAATACAATATTCCATAAGGAAAAGGAGCTGGGACTACAACCAAGGATTAATTACCCAGCAAAATTGAGCCCAATATTTCAGGCAAGGAGATGGACATTCAATGAAATTAGAGACTTTCAGAACTTCCTGATGAAAAGGTCAAAATTCAGTAGAAAATTTGATCTTCAAACACAGGTCTCAAGAAAAGCATAAAAAAGGTAAACAGGGGGAAAAAAAGCTTGTTACACAATATGGGCAAACTGTTTATATCCCTATAAGGGAAGATGGTACTTATTAATCTTGAGAATTATATCTTTATTATTAAATGTAAAAAGGATATACCTAGATAGAGGAAGTGGATATAAAATAAGCGATGTGATTATAACAAATGTGATTTAAGGGTGCAAAGAGATAGCAATGTGAGATGTGAAAAGGAGGAAGCAGAAGAAAAATAAATCCCATAACAGGAAGAGGCACACAAATATATTACAGCAGAGAGAAAGAGGGGGGACAGATGAGTACTGTTTGAGAAGTACTGTCATCTGATTGGATATAATGAGGGCACAACAAAGTCAGGTAAGTACAGAAATACAACTAGTTCTATAGGCAATAGAAGGGGAAGGGGGGAAGAAAAGGGAGAGGAGAAGTAGTAAGGGAAAAGGGGATTAAAAAGGGGGGCTGAGAAAAGGAGGGAAGACTGAGGGACACAGTTGTCAAAATTAGAGCTCTATTGGGGAGGTGAAAGGAGAAGGGAGAAACAAAAGCGTAACCAAGGGGAAAGGGGATGGAGGGAAAGATGCAACTATTAATCATAACTGTGAATGTGGATGGAGTGGATGGGATGAACTCTCCTCTAACATGGAGATGGATAGCAGAATGGATTAAAAACCATAATCCACCAATATGTTGTTTACAAGAAACACATTTGAAAGGGAGACATACACACAGGATAAAGGAAAAGAGTTGGAGCAGAATGTATTGTGCTTCAGTTGAAAAAAAAAAAAAGTAGGGGTAGCAATCCTAATCTCAGAAAAAGCAAAAGCAGAAATAGATTTAATCAAAAGAGATAAGGAAGGAAACTATATCCTGCTAAAAGTCACCATAGACAACGAGTTAATTTCATTACTAAACCTATATGCTCCAAGTGTTATAGCATCCAAATTCTTAGAGGAGAAGTTAAGGGAGTAACAGAAAGAAATAGATAGCAAAACTATACTAATAGGGGACCTCAATTTCCCCTCTCTGAACTTGATAAATCTAACCTCAAAATAAATAAGAAAGAAGTTAAGGAGGTTAATACAACTCTGAATAAGGTAGATATGATAGATCTCTGGAGAAAATTAAATGTGAATAGAAAGGAATATACCTTTTTCTCAGTGTTATATGGCACATATATAAAAATTGCCCATGTGCTAGGCCATGAAAACCTCTCAGTCCAGTTTAGAAAGGCAGTAATAGTCAATACATCCTTCTCAGATCATAATACAATAAAACATATGGTAATCAAAGGCCATGGAAACATAAAGTAATTGGAGGCTAAAATATCTAATGCTAAAGAATGAGTGGATTAAACAATAAATTTTAGAAGCAATCAACAACTTCATTCAAGAGAATGATAGTAATGAGACAACCTACCAAATCTTATGGGATACTGCAAAAGCAGTTCTCAAGGGAAGTTTAATATATTTGAGTGCCTATACAAATAAAATAGAGAATGAGGAGATCAATAATTGGGCATGCAGTTGAAAAAACTCAAAAAAGAACAAATTGAAAATCTCCAAGTAAATACCAAATTAGAAATACTGAAAACCAAAGGACAGATTAATAGAATTGAAATTAAGAAAACTATTGAACCAATAAATAAAACTAGGAGTTGGTTTTATGAAAAAAAAATAAAATTGATAAACCTTTCCTCAATTTGATTAAAAAAATAAAGAAAACCAAATTAACATTATCAAAAATGAAAAAGGATGAACTCACCTCCCATGAGGTGAAAATTAAAACAATAATAAGAAATTACTTTGCCCAACTGTATGCCTATAAATTTGACAATCCAAATGAAAAGGATGATTTTTTAAAAGATACAAATTGCTCAGACTAAAAGAAGCAGAAGCTGAATGTGCAAATAACCCCATCTCATGAAAAAGAAATTGAATAAACTATCAATGAATTCCCTAGGGAAAAGTCTCCAGGACCAGAGAGATGCACAAACGAATTTCATTAAAGAATTCTAATACTATATAGACTATTTGGGAAAATTGAGGAAGAAGGACTCTTCCCAAATTCAAATACTATATAGACTATTTGGGAAAATTGGGGAAAAAGGAACCCTTCCAAATTCTTTTTACGATGCAAATATGGTTTTGATACCTACAAAAGGAAGAGTCAAAACAGAGAAAGAGAATTATAGACGAATTTCTCTAATGAATATAGATGTGGACAGCAGCTTATCCCAAGAATAACCCATTATAATTAGGTAGGATTCACACCAGGAATGCAGGACTGGTTCAATATTAGGAAAACTCAACATTATTGATCATATCGACAACAAAACTAACAGAAACCACATGTTTATCTCAATAGATGAAGAAGTTTAACAAAATGAAGCACTCATTCTTACTGAAAACACTGGAGAACAGGGAATAAATGGAACTTTCCATAAAACAATATCTTCCTAAAACCTTCAGCAAGCATATGCAATGGAGATAAGCTAGGTGCATTTCCAATGAGATCAGAGGTGAAACAAGGATGTCCATTATCACTACTATTCATTATTATTCATTATGGTACTAAAAATGTTAGCTGTACCAATGTGAGAAGAAAAAGAAATTGAAGGAATTAGAACAGGCAAAGAAGAAACTAAGTTATCACTCTTTGCAGATGATATGATGATATACTTAGAGAATCCCAGAGAATCAAGTGAAAAACTACTTGAAATAATAAACAACTTTGGAAAAGTTTCAGGTTACAAAATAAACCCACACAAATCTTCTGCATTTCTATGTATTACTAACAAAACCCAACAGCAAGAGATAGAAAGAGAGATACCATTTAAATCTGGGGTAGACCCTATAAAATATTGGGAGTCTCCCTGCCAAAGGAAACCCAGAGACTATATGAACATAATTACAAAACACTTTTCACACAAATAAAGTCAGATATAAGTAAGTGGAAAAGCATCAGTTTATCTTGGGTGGGCCATGCCAATAAAATAAAAAAATGATAATTCTACCTAAACTAATTTTTTTTTATTCAGTACCCTACCAAACTATCTGATAATTATTTTTTAAAGCTAGAAAAATAGTATCAAAATTTATTTGGAAGAACAAAAATTCCAGAACATCAAGGGAACTAATGAAAAGAAATACTAGGGAAGATAACCTAGCTCTACCAGATCTCAAATTGTATTATAAAGTAGTAATTATCAAAACCACTTGGAACTAGCTAAGAAGACCCAAGAGACAGTAGTCAATGAATATAGCATTCCAATGTTTGATAAACTCATGGACTCCAACTTCTGGGATAAGAACTCATTGTTCAACAAAAATTGCTGGGAAAATTGAATAGCAGTATGGCTGAAACTAGGCATAGACCAATGCCTGACACCATACACAAGAATAAAGTCCAAATGAGTGCATGATCTAGGTATATAAACTGATAGTATAAGCAGATAAGTGGAGAAAGGAATAGTGTGTTTATCACATTTACGAAAAAGGGAAGAATCTTTCACTAAACAAGAAATAGAAAACATTATGAAATATAAAATGTATAATTTTGATTCCATTAAATTTAAAAATTTTTGCACAAACAACACAACGTAACCAAGATTTAGAATTTGTGCAGCTAGTGTCTGTGATAAAGGTTTCATTTCTAAAATATATGGAGAACTGAGTCAAATGTACAACAATACAGTTCATTACCCAATTGATAAATAGTCAAAGGTATGAACAGGCAGTTTTCAGAGAAAGAAATCAAGGCTATGGAAAAATGTTCTACATCACTATTGATTAGAGAGACGCAAATCAAAACAACTCTGAGATGCCACATCACACCTATCAGATTGGCTAACATGACAAAACTGGATAGTGATAAATGTTGGAGAAGATGTGGGAGAGTTGGAACACTAATTCATTGCTGGTGGAGCTATGAGCTGGCACAGCCATTCTGGAGAGTAATTTGAAATTATGCCCAAAGGGCTACAAAAGTGTTCATATCCTTTTAACTAGTAATACTGCTTCTAGGACTGTATCCCCAAGAGATCATAAAAATGGGAAAGGGTCTCACATGTACAAAAATATTTATAGCAGCACTCTTTGTGGTGGCCAAAAACTAGAAATCAAGGGGATGTCCATCAATTGGGGAATGGCTGAATATACTGTGGTATATGAATGTAATTGAATACTATTTTGCTGTAAGAAATGATGAACAGGAAGACTTCAGAGTGGCCTGGAAAGACTTATGTGAACCGATGCTGAGGAAAAAGAGCAGAACCAGGAGAACTTTATACACAGCCACTTCCACAGTGTGCAAGGAATTTTTCTGTTAAACTCAGAACTACATTACAATGCAAGGACTAAAAAAACTCCCAATGGTCTCTTAAGGCAAAATGCCTTCGACATCTAGAGAAAGAACTATGGAATTTGATCACAGAATATAGCAGATCATTTTCTTTTGTATTATGTTTTGGTTTGTTTTATGATTTTTCCCATTCATTTCGATTCTTCTGTGCGACATGACTAAGGTGAAAATTTATTTAATAAGAATGTATGTGTAGAACCTCTATAAAATTGTATACTGTCTCAGGGAAGGAGAAAGGAGGGAGTGGAAGGAAGAGAAAGGAGGAGGAAAAATCCTGGTGATGTGGAAGTGATTGTAGAACACTGAAATCAAATAAAATTTAAAAAAAACAGAAAAGAAAGAAATTACTAAAAAAATTATTATTGGACTGCTTGAAAACTGTGATCAGAAAAAGAGCACATACATCATATATCAAGAAATTATCAAGGCATATTCTCTTGATATCCTAGAAGCAGGTAAGGATTTATTTGGAAAATCAAATATTGTAAAGCCTCAGACAAGATAACAAGATTTAGGAGCTTCCACATAAAGAAGATCAGAGGGTTTGCAATAGGATATTCCAGAGGAAAAGGAGATAGGAATACAAAAAAGAATTACCTACCCAGAAAAACTGAGTATAGTTTTTCAGTGGGAAGAATAAATAATTAATGAAGCAGAGGACTGTCAAGCATTCCTGATGAAAGTAGAATAGAAAATTTGATATTTGAACACAAGACTCAAGAGAAGCACAATAAGGTAAACAGGAAAGAGAAGTCATAACAGATTCAGTAAGGTAAATTGTATACATTCTTACACTGGAAGATAATCAATATAACTCCTAAGAATTCTATCATTGTTAGGGCAGTTAGAAGATGATAACATAGGCAGAAGAACTGGGTGTAAGTTGACTATGATGGGATGATTTAAAAAAAATTAAGTATAGAGAAAGAAGGATGCTTTGGGAGAATGAAGAAGGGAAAAATGGAATGGGATAAACTTTCCCACATAAAAAAGGAATGAAAGAAAATTTACTGTGAATCAGAAGATGGGGGTGATTGGTGGTATCCTACAGTACTTTAATCTTACCCACATAAGACTGGCTCAAAGAGGGAATAACATAAATACACTCAGATGGGTGTAGAAATCTATCTTAGTCTACAGGAAATGAGAGGCAAAAGTTTAAGAGAAAAGGATTGCTGATAGAGGGGAGGGCAGACTTGTGCGGTCAGTGCTCAGAAGCAAACCACTTTTGGGGAGGGACAGAGTGAACAGAGATAAAGACGGATAATGAGAAGGTAAACAGGATTGAGAGAATTAATAGTCATAATTATGAATAAAATTTTATGACAAGTTTCTCTGAAAAACTTCAATTTTCAAACATATACGAAACTGAGTCAAATTTATAAGAATACAAATCATTACCCAATTGATAAATGGTCATAGATAATGAACAGTTTTCATATAAAGAAATCAAAGCTGTCTATAGTTACATGAAATAATTCTCTAAATAACTATTGATTAGAGAAATACAAATTAAAGAAGCCCTGAGGTACCTCCTCACCCCTATAAGATTAACTGATATGACATAAAAGGAATATGTTAAATGTTAGAGAATATGTGGGAAAATTGGAACACTAATGCTTTGTTGGTGCAGTTGTGAACTGATCCAACCATTCTAGAGAGCAATTTGGAACTATGCCCAAGGGTCTCTAAAACTATGTATACCCTTTGACCCAGGAATATCACCACTAGGTCTTTATTCCAAAGACATAATAGTAAGGAGAAAAGGATCTATATGTATAAAAATATTTACAGTGGCTCTTTTTGTGGTGGCAAAGAATTGGAAACTGAAGGGATCCATCAACTGGGGAATATCTAAACAAGTTGTGATGTATGAGTGTAATGGAACAATATTGTGGTATAAGAAATTATGAAGAAGTAGAGCTCAAAAAAAAATCTGGAAATACATGAACTGATGCCAAGTAAATTGAGCAAAACTGCAAAAACCATGTACACAATAACACCAGCATTGTTAAACCATCAAGTGCAAAGGATTTAGCACCTCTCATCAAAGGAACAGGAAAAGAAAATTAGGAAGAACTTATGACAAGCATACTATCCACCTTCAGATAAAGAACTGATGAAGTCCGAAAGCAGATCAGAGCATACTTTTTAAAATTTCCTTATTCTTTCTTGTTTTTTTTTTTGTTTGTGTATTCCTTTACAACATAACTAACAATGAAATATGTTCTGAATGACTAATATGGATGAGTATATCAAATCGCTTGCCATCTCAATGAGGAGAGAGTGACGGGAAGACAGGAAGAAGACAATTTGGATACTGAACTTTAATAAATAAATGTGAAGATGTTATTCTATAGGCAATTAGAAAAACAATATTTAAAAAAAATTTGTCATCTCATTTGAAATTTAACTTAGTCCATTCATAAAGAACTTACCTTGGAGTCAAGAAGAGCTGAATTCATATTCTTTTTCAGACATAATAGATATGTGAACAGAGCTCACAATGTCCTAGGTAGTGAGTCTGTTCAATAATAAAATGATGGATATTTGCTATTGGTGGTGACAGTTCCCAGAGATTCCCACGCTGATGAAATCTCAGGTCAGTCCTGACCAGAAACAAAATAAACCAGCACAAAAATCATATTTATGTAGCACTTTAAATATTTTATGTATTTTTCCCTAACTATGTAAGTAATAAGCATCAGACTAAAGGTTTACTGCCAGTTCCTCTGATTCTGGTCAATGTTTTGATAGAAGTTATTTTTGTATTATATTAATAATAAATTATTAAATTGAGACCCATTACCTCCCATTCTTCACTGAGTCCCAGATCCTGTGGAAGGTCAGCCTCTGAAAGATACCACTGGTTGTAATTACCTCTAATTCTCAGGGAACAAGCTGTTTGGTCTTGGGCTATGCTTCAGTCAAGTAGGAGTTCTTACTTCTGTTTAGAGTATAAACAGAAACCAGTCTAGAAAAATTCTTACCTCCAAGGGAAATGACCCCATGTACTTATGCCCTTCTATAAAAATTTTGGGTGACCCAGGTCCTGAAGAGAAAACCAACCAGAGTGATCTGGATGGAGATGGATGCCCCTACCCAAATTGCTGGAGGTGGCTCAATCTCATGATAAAGCCACCTTCTCAGCAGGAGGAGCTAAAGATTCCTTCCATTACAGACCCATATTCTCATTATATGTCCACCAATCAAGGTTAAATGAGTAGAAGGTGTTTCTTCAGATAGCGTTCCCCATATTAATGAAGACAAAGGAACAAGCCCTATTTCTCTTCCTTATCTAGGAGGTAAGTGACTTGAGTTTCCTTATCCATATTTTAAGGATGTGAACATAAAAATGCAGAAGGTAGTATTTGTATTCCCAAAGTCATTAAGCCAATAAGGTAGAATTTTATAACTCCACAGTCATTTATCACTCCACAGTCTTTATACTGCTCCAAATTATTTTACTAGTTTTTGTGGCTTTTTAATAAACTTTGTTCAGTGGGTCTACTTTTCAATCATTTACTTCTCATCATTACCTTGCTCTAAATCTTCTCCACTATCTCATCATCTTTTAAGAAAATTGTACTCAATGACTAACATCATTATCTTGAAAGCTAATCACTGTACCTAAAATGTAGAGTCACACTGAAGGGAGACTGCAGCAAAATTCTGGATGCAAAGCTACTTTTCCAAGCTCTTCTATTCTGTGCATGCATGTATTCAAACTATTTAACTCCCCACCACTCTGGCTGAGGTGTGTGCTTCATTAAGTGATCCACAAGCACATTTATGTAGGTGATCTCTAAAATCGATACCTCCTTTCTTTCTAAATCCAAATCTTACCTTCTAAGGCTAATATAATGAGTCAATCTGAAGAAGATATTAATAGTTAATTATAAATCCTGAGTTTTTTAAAAGAGATCTAGTGAAAGTTCTCATATATTTAGAGCACAGCTACTAGACATGTAGAAAAGACATGACTAAAAAGTGTAAAGGTGGAGGAGATGTGAAGAGGTCCCAATCTTTCCCAGCAGAGGGAGGATTCTTGCCCACAAATTCAGATACCTGGAAATATTAAAGTGTTCATATTTGATATTAGCTTCATAAAATAATCAATTAACAAGCATTCATAAGGCAGTTACCATGTGTCATATACTGTATTAAGCAATGGAGACAAAGATAAAAGTGAAATGTAACTCATGGCCTTAAAATGCTTATGTTCTGAAAAGGAGACTGGGTTTACACATATAGCTATAAACTACAAATAACTAGAAAGGCTGAGAAAGGCATGCTTTTTCTAGCAGTATGTCAAACTCAAAAAATGGGGGCCATTAAACTGTACGTAAGGTTCCCTAAAGGCTGCATATTGAGTTAATAAACTATATATTTCCTTTTCTATTTTTTTATTAATTTTGTTAAATATTTGTCAATTGCCTTTTATTTGGGTTCAAGCTGTACTTTAAAAGTGCTGGTTGTGTTTGACACCCTTGCTGTGAGGTGCTAGTTAACTTTTAAAGAAATCATGGATTCCAGAAAGTGGAGATAGATTGAACATTACTGGTATTAGTGTCAACCATTACAAAGGTAGAGAGACATGGAGCACGATGTGTGAGGAATGTAAAGTAGGCTGGTAAAGTAGGCTTGGAGGAGGACAGCCCCTATGAAGACTAGAGATTTAAGAAATACCTCACTGTGAAGAGCTTTAAATGTCAGAGAAATATATTGTAGATCCTATAATTAATAGTACATTATTGGAGTATATTGAGTCGCTGTGTTGGGACAGGTGTGATTGGATTTGCATCTTTTATGCGAATGGAGGGAATACTTTGGTAGCTGAGTGGTGATAAAATTGGAGAAGAGACTTCAGATTAGGAGACCAGGTAGGAAGTTCTTACAATAGTTCTGGAGAGCAATGATGAGAATCTGAACTGGAATACTGACTGAGTGAAGAGAAAGGGACAGATGTCACAAATTCTGGGTATATCAAAATGGCAGGACTTGGCAACTATTCTTATCTATCAGAAGAGTCCGAATGAGGAATTAAGACTGACACCAAGTTTGCAAATCTGTTGACTGGAAGGGTACGGTTGTCCTTAGTAGTATTAGGAGAATTTGGAATAGGGGTGGGTTTGATACAAAAAATATCAGGTTAATCCTTCCAGACTTTTTTTAAACAGGAATTTTCTTTGCCTTGAGTACAAAATACTGTAGTGAGAATTACAAAACACTGTAGAAGGCTAATAGCAAAGATATACCAGGAACAGTTCATGCATGTTAGTGTCCATCAAATGACAGCCTGCATGAAGCCATTTACTAAGTTTGTGTATACTATTATAGGACTTCAAGAGAATAGGGTGAAGAAATCATCTTATCCAATCCCTTCATTTTACAGAAAAAGAAACTGAGGTCTAGAGTGACTAACTCAATGTAGAATATGACATTAGGAGCAGATCTAAATTTTAACCTAGATCTTCTGACTACAAGTATGATGCTTATTTTACTGGATTTGAAATATTACTTTCCTTTGTGTTTTCAGATGAAGAGACTGAGGCACACAGAGAATTAAATGAAACTATTAGAAACAATCTTTAAATAAGTAACCAGGGACAATGGTGCAGTGTTCCTCATGCTTTATTTCTGAATAAGTAACCAGGGACAATGGTTCCTCATGCTTTATTTCTGATTTCTCAATGAATTTGTGATGTGATCTTGCTCAGATAGTAACTCCTTCCTTCTTAGTCCCTAAACTCATTCCCACAGCACCAGGGAGTCTCATTTTGTATGTAATGAAGCAAGCAGGGATGAATAATGGCATTTTAAACTTCCCTTTTGTCTGAAACATTACATTTTAGTTAAGTGATTCCACCAATCTGTATGTGATTTTTCATTTGACTAATCACTATGTTCCTGTTCTCTATTTACTGTTCCACTGCCTGCTTCTGGCAGTGTCATTTGCTTTAATCATTTCCTTTGTATCCAATATGTTGGAAAGAAAATGCAAAAGCAATTCTGATTTTTCACCTTTATGATATATATTTAAATAACTCTTCTCTTTCTTCTCACTTCTATTCCCTTCCCCATGTATCTCTGTACCTCTGTTCTTTATTCATGGAGAATTTATTCATTAGGGGAATTTGCCAACTTCTCTAGTCATTTTGGAGTCCAAGGGAAATAAAGCTTTGAGATTGGAACAGGGGATATGGAAGAGAATCTCAGAGTTGGAGAGGTCCTCGGGGGTCAACTAGTTCAACAGCTACCTGAAGCATGAATGTTCTCTAATGCATCCATGAAAATTGCTAATCCAGACTTTGCTTGAATACCCCCAGTGATGGGAAACCCACTGCTCATTCTATGTCTGGGCTGCTATCATTATCAAGCATTTCCTTACACTGAGTGAAAACCTGCCTTTCTGTCATCTGCACAAGTTCTATACCTGCCCTCTGCAACCAAGCAGAACAATTTTGAAATTTTAAATACTTAAAACAGAATATTCATACTATAAGTATTTCCTTTGCAAAGTACACCCTTCAACCAATACTCATATGGAGTGGTCTCTGATCTTCTCAACCTCCTATTCATCGTCTATAGGTACTTCAGCTAGTCAAGCCTTCTTAAAACGTGTACCTATAACTATTCAGAGAAGAATTTAGCACCATGAACACTATCATTCTAATAATGCAACCTAGGTTTGGTGTGATTTTTGACTACTGCACATGCAATAATGATGCCTCATGTTAGACTTACAATACATTAAAATCATGTTAACAAGAACTGCTGTCTCTCCATTCTTCCAACATGAAAAGACAACTGTATATTGGAATAATTATTGATGCTATACTCAGGAAAGAATTTAATTCAAATCCTAGCTCTCACTTTCTTGATGTGTGACCTGGAATGTCATGTTTGTTCTTTCGAATTTAGTTTCCTCATTGAGGGTCTGTTTTTACTAAAGTGTTGAAAATGTATAGAATTTTAAAAATATTGATTATTATTAGCATAGTATTTGAGAGATAGAAGTGATCTTATACATCATTTTATCCAACCTACTCATTATACATTTGAAGAAATAATGGAACTGAGAAGGGAAATTTCTTACCAAAGATCTTACTAGTGACAAGATCTAAACACAGAGATTCTGACTCCAAATCTAGAGTTTGTTCTAATAAACTATACTGCCAAAGTGATCCAGGAAGTAGATGGATGTTTTTAGGGAACATAGTCCTTAGAGGTGTTAGAACATCATGTGGAAATAATCTCGAGACTTAAAAAAATAGAATTGTAAATGCCTCTTCTATAAAATGAGAAAAATTAAATAAAAATGAAACTTGCCTGAATAAAGATGTTAGGACAATTCACAATGCAAAAAGGTGTGACCGATCATTTTCCTCAAAGGTTTCTCATGCATCTCTTAGAGATATTGATCATTGTGAAGTGTACGTTGTCTCTCCTAGGGTCAAAGATGACTCAAGGGATTTTTTTAAGTTGACACTTTCTCTTGTTTCAGGTAGCATATAGGGTATCTGTTGATAGGCTATTGAAAGCAATAAAATGCTCTTGAGTGGATTTAACCCCCAAATACTAAAACATAATTATTGATTTTTATTTTCTCCAACATACGTATTGATTGTTAATGGGTTTTTTCACATTATTTTCATCATATCTCTGTTCTACTGGAAAGAGTAATGAAGTCACACTTAGGAGACCTGGATTCAAATCTCAGTCCTATCACATTTTAGCTTATTAATGCTTCTGCTCCAGTTTCCCTTTGTAAAATCAAAAGGCTGGGGAATATAGTATACAATATGTGTTTAAGCTCTATCAATTCTTTGTGACATTTATACATACTCATATATAAATGTTTTCCCTACCTCCACCTGATTCCCTTTCTAATTTATGTTCCAATCTATTTGAGTAACACTAACAAAATCCTTTCTCTATACAAAAACCTTCAATGTCTCACCATTTAACTTCAATTTTAAAGAAAGTAGTGAGAAATTCAAGGTCTCCCATGGTCTGATTCTTACCTGCCATTTTAGTCTTCTCTTCTACCATTCTTTTTCCCCCCATATATTCTCCTTAAACAAAACTGGAAGATTCTCTGTTGTCTTTTCTCATCCTGTTTCCCTCCCATCTCACTTATTTGTTTACAGTATTGACAATCCATGGCATTTCCCCCTTCAACCTTCTTTTCCACCAGTTGCTATACTAAGCGAACCTTCAAGAACCAGTTAAAATACTTTCTCGAAAAAAAATGAACAAAATCCACAACAAAAACATTCTTTCACATCTCTAATTCATATCTAAAGAGTCCTCTCCATCCTCAAAACACTCATAACATTGTACGTGTCTTGTTTTTTTACTAATCACATTCTTCCCTGAATCGGTTTTCGTGTGGTCACAGAATGTTGGAGCTAGAAGGAACACTGCGTCTAGTTTCCTCATTTTAAAGATGTCGACATGCCTATAGGGATAAAATGAGTTGTTCAGTAGAAAGGAACAAAACTGAGATTCAGACTCAAGTCTTCAGTTTCTCAGCTTCTCCTTCTTATAAAATGCTTTTCAAAATACTTGTCTCTCCAAGCCTTCTGTTTCCCTCTACTACAGTTAGTGTTTGAGTTTGAGGTCTTTTAAACGACTAATGCCTTACACATAATAGGAACTTAATAATTGTTTGTTTAGTTAAATAGATTTTGAATCTTTTTGTAACTGAAAAATTTATAAGCTCATAAAAATTGTATATTCTGAAGTTAGGTCATGAGGGATCTATCTTGGATTTATTCTATAGTTGATGTTTATATATTAACAAATGCAACACATAGAGTCAAGAGACCTATATTTGAATACCAGCTTTGTATATACAATCTACATGAACTTGGCAAACCTCCCTGATTGGCAATCCTTGGCAAACCTCCCTGATTTTGTTTTCCTCATTTGCAAAATGGAGATGATAACATTCAAACTACCAATTTCATACAGTGCTTGTGAGGAAAACATTTAGTAAACTCTTATACACTAAGCAAGTGTTAATTTTTCTTCTTTTTTTTTTGAAGTTTACATACATAATGCTATTTGAGTTTTACAACAATCACCAGGCAAAAGAATCAAGTGTGCTTATTTCCTGTTCCTGAATTTGTAGAATTCAGAACCATGTCTTCTCTAATTTGGGCATATATCAAAACTTCCCTAAAAACCTGGGGCCTCTTTAACCTGGAATGACCTACTGTTTCTGTGACCTCCTCACCATGGAAAATTTCTCTACAAGACCTGCTCCCTTTCTCTCACTCATGAATCCCTCATGGAGACTCCATTTTGTTGAAGGCGCTAGACCAGTCTGGCTTCATTCTCCTTCAGGCCCTTTTCCTGAATTTTTGTCCTTGTTCTGGAAGCAGTTCTCCTCCTCCTCCCTTTTTCATTTTCCTTTATTTATGTGTTGCTTTGCCTCATTGGAATATAACCCCTTAAGAAAAGGGCAGTAATTGATGATTCTCTTTTTTGTATTTCCATCCTCAGTGTTTTGCACAGTGCCCAGCACATAATAATCAATTAATAATTGCTTCCTTCATTTTTCAGATAAACTTTTTTTCAAAATGATAACATACTCATGAAAATCATCATGGCTGATGACAACTTTTCAAGTGACAGGATGAAAAGGTAAAATGGGAAAGAAACAGTAATGGCAACAAACCTATTCATTTTCTATTCTTACTTACATGGAAAATTCCTATTACTCTTGATGCCAAAAAAGACCATCTGTTTATCAAGCCTGTTTCCATGTTTTAGTGAAAAAAGTAGGGTCTTGTTGACATAGTTACGATGAATTCGGAACTATTATTAATCGTGTCCAACAAAGACTTTCTCTGACCTCTTTTGTTACAGATATTGAAAGAGAACATCTTCTCCCTATAACAAAAACATCCATTTATATACTAGAGAGAGAAGAACTTAACTCTTCACAGTTCTTTTTTATGTCAATCATAGTTAACAACCTTTCAGTAACTTCAATGGCTGTGTAATAATGATGACCCACAGTTACTTTGATGCTTTATGGTTAACAAATTTTTTTTACTCACAACAACTATGTGAGCTGAGATTATAAATGTTGTTAATTCTCCATTATAGGTAAGGAAACTGAGTCTGAGAAATAAAGTTAATTACTTATGATTACACAATTATTAAGTGTTGCGTTAGAACCAAGGTCTCTGGACTCTAAGTCCAGTATTCATTCCATTTTACTTAAGTTTTCCTCTTCTTTCTTCATCCTGCCCTTAATAGATAACATAATAATTATCTGTTACCTTTCTACAGGTGTTTTCTTTTTAATCCTGCCATATTACATATCCAAATACTTAATAAAATTTATATTATTTTATTATAATTATATTATTTTATTATATTATGTTATAATATATTATTATAACTTCTTTAATGTGACATTTATCCTTTAATTAATTTCAATTCCATTTTCAAAATTGCCTATTATGTGCAAGACATTGTACTAAGAACTAGATATAAAAGGGGGAAAGAGAAAAAAGGAAAGGTGAAGGGAGGAGAGAAGAGGAAAGAATATCATCTGCTACCATATGTTCAACTATCAGTTCTATGTAAACAATTATATATCCAACTCTAATCTCTCCCCCACATTTCACTTTCCTATTCCCAACTCTTTCTCACATCCAGGAATATGCCCACCAGCATCTCTCACCCAATGTTCCCCAAACTGAAGAATACTTTTTCCTTAAAATCCATTTCCCACTTCCAACCTTCCCTATCTCAGTTGAGAGCACCACCATCATACCAGGTCTATACTCCTTAGTCCTTGCTGCTGTTGAGTCATTCAGTTCTGTCTAAATTCTTCCTGACCCCATACCAAGCCAGGCCCTCTTATCTTCCACTCTCTTCTGAAGTCTTTCCAAGTACATGTTTATCTTCTCCATGATACTCTCTTTCCATCTCAGCCTCTGCTGTCACCTTTTCCTTTTGCCTTCAATATTTCTCAACATCAGGGTCTCTTCCAATACATTTTTATTCCTCACTTCTCATATTTAATCTCTTACAAATTCCCAGAAATTCTAAATCCATGTATTTGTACCTCTCTACCCATGTCCCTTTGCTCTAAGCTGTCACCTGAATACTGCAATATCCCCTTGGTTGATCTCTCTCATTGAGCAATTCCTCTCCAGGCCATATTTTACAATTCCAAAATCCCTTTTAATCATGTTTCTCACCACTTCCTTCTCATTTTTCAAATTCTTGTTTTTATATCTCTCATTTTGAATGTCAGATAACATACAAACTTCTTAGTCTATGATTTAAGGCCTTCCAAAGTCTGACTCTTTTCCCTCCAGCCTTATTATATATCATTTCTTTCTCAGACTCTATTCTGACCAAAATGGTTTAGGAGTTGTTTCTTGAATACATCTTTTTTGCCTCAGTTCATTCCCCCACACCACTGCCAGTCTCTAGAATGTACTCAATCAATAGTCTATTAACAATCCTTTATTAAGTACCTATTAAGGGCCAACTTCTGTGCTAAGCAGCGGAAATACAAAGACAAAACAAAACATTCTAGGGAAAATGTATAAATAAATATCTGTAAAATAAATACAAGGTAATCATATCAATTGTAGGGTAATTTCAGGAAATAGGAAAGTTATAGCAAATAGATGAAAGATATCATAAAGAAGGTATCAGAAGGAAGAAAGTTTTGAAGAAAAGAAGAAATTTTAAGACAGGGATGAGGTGGGAGTCCATTCCAGGCATAGAAGAAAGTCAATACAAAGGTAGGGAGATAGGAGATATGATTCTACATTTTTGCCACCCTAAATTTATTTCTTCAAGATTCAACACAAGAGATACCTCTGCTACGAAACCCTTCTTGTCCTCTCCTGCTATTAGTGTCCCCCTCAATTATTTCTAGAGCATTTGTTCATATCCTAGAAGCCTAATAGAATTTACTTTTTTTGGTAGAAGTGACTATTTCATTTTTGCTTTTGTTTCTTCAGTGCTAAACACAGCTTGTGTGTATGATTTGTGTGTACGTGTGTGTGTGTGTGCCTATGTGCACCAGTGTATTGTTAGCAGCTGTGTGACTGAGGGTGATTCACTTATTCCTATTTGTCTCAGTGTCCTCATCTCTAAAACGAGCTGAAAAAGGAAATAGCAAACGACTACAGTATCTTTGCCAAAGACTCCCAACTTAGGTCATGAAGAGTCAGGCATGACTGAATAGGAACAACAGTGATATGTAATTCTTTAAGATCTCCAAATGAATCCACAATAGGGGGGAAACCCATGCATGTACACATCCTCATTAAAGGACTTTTACTACTTTTGTTCTTTTTCTTGTTTTTGTTTTTAATATTTATTGCATATTAATCTAGCACCAAGGGCCAACAGATCACAATTGGTCCACTTTCCAAAGTCATATTTCCTTATCATATGCAAATTGGCCCTGGAAGTATTTTTATATCTTCCTTATATTTTTTCCAGTACCATAAGAAAAAAATTAGATTGGTTTACAAATCAAGAAGAATCTTGGAATTGCTCAAACTATCTTCAGCCTCTCATATGCAATCCAGTCAACTTATTTTCTCCTATTAAATGCTAATTCTCATTTACCGTCTATATATGGTATGCATCCAGTAGCCAATATACACGTGAGTTAAGTCAATGAGATATTCATCTAATTGCATGTGAACATATTAACTGTGCCTTCTGATAATATGTCATTTGAAAATTTGATAAATGTGCTGTCCATGCTTTCAGCCAAGCCATTAAAAATAATTTAAACACTACAAAACAAAATATAGGGCTAAATGGAGGTCTGAAGCACCCTGCCCTTGAAACTTCTTTCCCTTTCAACATTTGTCTGGTTATCCAACTCATTCCATGTCACAGCTAGGGTCTCCTCTGTTTTCATCTCCGCATAAGAAAGTGATTTCCAGAAGACAGACCTTTAACAGTTTTCAAAGCGAAATTGATAGTCTAGTCTATTTCTTTTCATCTTTTCCATAAGGATCACATGTGATTATATCATACACCTTACCAAATTCTAGATAAACAATGTCAACAGAATTTCATTGATTCCACAATGTAGCAAGTTAAATAAGCTAGCATTTATTAAGCACTCAGTACTTGCCAAGCACTGCGTTAAGGACTGGAAATAAAAATACCAACAAAAAGAAATAGTCCCTTCCTTTCTAGAGCTACATTCTAATGGGAGAAGATGACTCATAAAAGGAGGTTTAAAGATGGATCTGGAGAGAGATTCCAATTAGAATCTGAGCCCAGAGAAGAATAAATGAGTAAACATTGTTAGTCTAGACAATCTCCTTAAAATAGAGGTTCCAGGAGGAACTGGCCAGCCAGAGGAAGGTGTCACAGGGGAGGACTGATTTTCCTAGGTGAGAGGTCGGTTAGAATGATCCACACCAACAAAGAAAGTTAATTAAATTAGTCTGGTATTTCATGTTCTTTGTGAAGATTTTTCTGTGGTCATTGATTCATTATTTTAAAATATTTATGAATTATCTCATTAATTGGTGTTCATATACCACCACTTTCTAGATATTTTTTTCCAGGAATTCAATTCAAACTTAGTGGTCTATGGTTTACAAGCTTCATACTTTTTTTGAAAATCAAGATACTGTTCCTTCTCTGATCAGATTTCTCCTCTCCTATTGTCCATGATAATTCAGAGACTGATTATATCAGTTCAGTGATAACGTCTACCTTTCTCAGCTGCTTAGGATGTGGTTCTTTTCAGGCTGGTAACATGAATTCAGAAAGAGATGGCTAGGTACTCTCTCATGATCTCCATATTTATCTTGAGAATCCACTCTCTATTATCCCTAATATTCTGTTTTATTTCCAGTATGAATTAGTCTTTAGTAGAGAAAAGAGAAAGAAAAACAAAATCTGTCTTTAATCCTCTCTTTTCATTGAACCATTCACCCAAAGAAACAGTCTTGACTTTTCTTTCATCATGCTCTTTTCCCCTATTGTACTCCACCATACGCCTGTGACCCAGTTTAAGTATTTTATCACAAGTACACATCTTGATGTATAATGCTATTCCATATTTATGAATCCATCCTCTTCCTTTTGAGTAAAATATATTGCCCTGGAACCATTTTGCTAACTTGCAGCCCATCCCAACAAGTCTCAATGATATCAGTGAGTTAAAATTTGCTTCCTTTCCTAAGTATACAAACTTCATTCTTACTTCATGTATTTTTGTAAGGACATCTGAGACCCTGTTTTGTTTTGTGTTACTTTTTAATCTCTCAATTCTTAGAATTTTGTTTTTTGCAAATTTATGAGTGTCTCTACTGCTGCTTTTTTCTTTGTATGCTATAGTTACGGTTGACGATATTTCACTTGGAAGACATGAATCATTTTGTCATTTTGTTTCTCATTTTCAATTTAAAATTATTTTGATTATATTTTCCGAACTTCAGGAAAATACATTTTAATAGTCACTATTAGGTACACTCTATTTCTAGCCAAGGACTCATCAATCATATATTTCAAGCTATATTGCAGAAATCCATTTATTTTTATAAGACATGATCTTCTCAACCTGTTGTTCAGTGCTTCCGAAGTTCTTTCCTTCAGTTAGAAGCAATGGTGAAAGCATCACGTCTTGCCCAGGACTTCATATTTCTTAGCAATTCTTTCTAGAGTTATTTTGTCATTTAATCTACATGCATCACCATAAAGGAATTATGAATCATAAGGTTTGATGAATCTTAGAATGTTCTTTATCATATCCAGGATACATATTCTGGGAAGATTAGCAGAGTTCTCATATGAGGTCATTAAAAGCTACTTTGGATGTCCTAAATAGAATTCACCAATGATGACTTCTCATTCATTTTTCCTTTAACCTTTACTTAATAATCATTTTTCTAAGCCTGTACTAGCTACCCTTTTCTCCTTTTCCAATCTTATTCCCTTTGTGAACTAGTTAACCTCTACATTGTCCTCTTCTCTTGAGTCCCTTGCCCCTAATTTTATCAACAATTTTGCTATTCCAAGTCTCAACCTTGTGTTACACCAACCATTCATTTACTCCATTCAAACATAGGTATCACTAAGAGAAGCAGGAGAAAATCATGTAACCTTACTGGCATTACCATTACCCTGGTGCAAGTCCTCCTCACATTATTCTTTTTACTTTAGAAAGTATTAGAACTTTTGAGACTTTTGAAAGAATTTTTTTAATCTCATCTCATAGGAGTTCACATTTGATATCAAGCATGGTCAATTTATTTTGCTGAAAGATTATTTTTGGGGGGTCTTAAAGAGTGTGGGTGGGGAGGAGAGAAAATTTATTTAATTACAAAAAGTCAAATAAAATAAACTGTACTAAAATCATGGGACTTGGAGTCAGAAGACCTATGTTTCAGATTCTAGTTTCTCTATTTACTTATTGTCTGAACTAGGACTTCAACTCCCATCCCACTATTAGAGTGTTTGGGGAGCATCATTCTGAAAGTCATTTTATAATTATATTCACTAGAGCAGGATTACAATGAAATCATGTCATTTGCTCCATCAGACCCAGGTCTAACGTATTGACCTAAGGTTCCACCCAGATTTTCTTTACCTTGGGTTCAGCCACATATTTATTTGGGTCCTTACTTATTTCTTGCTGTAACAATGGTTTAAATAATGTGTATGGAACAGTTTTATTAACAAGGGCACCTCAGACCCTCCATTCTTTCAGCATTGATTGGCAGTAATGCAAATAAGAAAGCAAATGCACTTTCAGATTCTTCCAGAAACTCTTGGGACTGGCTACTTTATATTCTCAGGCATCAATGCCTGAGTCATCCAAGGGCAGACCTCTCAGGAAAGTATTGGTACTTTTAACCTTCAAGGTTGAGCAAGAAAGTTGACAAATCAAAGAGCTTAGAACTAGCCATTTTTCCAGTAATAGCAAAACCCAAACCGGAAGGAAGTGTGGTCTTCCCGGACAGCATACTCCAAATAGTAGGTTACATTAGATATCTGTAGAAATACTAATAAAGGGAACTAAATACATCCCCTGGCTACTGTACAATGAAGTATTTCCTGACCTTTGAAAAATAAAATAGCTGGATTTATGTGATTAGAGCAATTCAAATAGGGATATCCTTTCTTAAAAAAATCCTTTTCTATTAAAGTACACAAGATCTCTTTAAGAAACAATTTTTAATGTTGTTTCATCAGAGTCCAAGACTCTTATTAAACATGGACGTGGCCAAGATGGGAATTTGTTTTGTTTGACAATCAGTATTTGTTACACAGGTTTTGTTTCTTTTTATTTCTTTTCCTTTCCCCCATCAAATTAAGGTGAATATAACAAGGAGAAAATACTAATGATTGCTAATTGGAAAAAGTAAATTTTGCACAAGCATTTTTGATTTGGAATCAGAAACTCAAGATTTCTGATTCTAGCTCTGCTGAGTACTGATTGTGTGACATTAAATCACTTAAACCTTTGGAGTCTACAGTTTCATATCTATAATGTGACAGGGGGTTGGATTAGATTATCTTTGTACTCCTTTTGAGTTCTAAATCTTCATCTGTGTTTCCTGAGGAAAACAGAGGGAGAAGAGACAAGTAGACAGTAGAAATTGTTTATGAAATGATAACTGAAGTAACAATTTATTAGCATTTGGTCTAAGTCCGGGTTGAAAGCTTCATGAATTGTCATTGAAAGTTGCAGTACAAATGTCAGTTCCCTGCCACTGCTGCTGTTAAAGAAGAGTAAGACTATTGGGCAGGCAGAAATGGCACTTTAGGCCTTGGACAACCTTGGACCAACTCATACTATAACAAGTAAGATGCAGAAATGTCCATTTCTTTTCTGGACCATTATTTGACACATGTGAAAAGAGCAATCAACATGGAATAAAATTAAATGGAAAGTTCAAGTGGTTTTGCAATCATTACAGAAAGGAAAACACTTGACTCTTAATAACAAGTGAAGTAAGAATGGATTACCATTACAGCAGCAGCAGACCTAGAAAAAGGTTGTCAGTGGGTTGCTTGTCATAGAAGGAATTCTCGCAAATAACTTTATTGTTCAAAACAATATTTCCACCAAGTTCTAAGAACAAACAGAACTCTCTAGCAATAGTTACATTGGCTTGAAAGACCCATCAGATTTTAGAGCTATTGAAGGAGAGCAGAGAGCAGAATGGCTTTCTAGGCGTAAGCAGCCCCTAGATGCCATTGTGAATGCTAGTGTTGACAAACTTTGGCTCCACACTATACTTCCTTTCAGGTGATGTTTATCACTTGATTATAGCAATAAACCAACCTTTATTAAGCCCTTACTGCATGTCAGATTCTGCTAAGTGCTGGAGAAAAAACAAAAATTGCCAATCTCAAGGATCTTTTGTTATAAAGTAGGAGAAACTTCAGTAAATTATTCAGGGGTTTTATGAGGTTCAAATCCTAGTTTCAGCTTCACAGAACAAGACGTGCCTCCCAAGATAAGCTCATCACTTCTAAATTCTTCATCACAATGCTATAACCCATGCATTATCAAAGCTACCTTCATCCGCCTCCTCTCCCTTATCATAGGAGGACAGGTACCAGACTATGCTTTCCTTTCTAGAGAACCGAAACTGAAATCTTTGTTCCTTACTCCATTTTTACATCTGCTACCCTGTCTGGTTTCAGCTCCACGAAGCAAGATGCCCTGCCCCCATCCCTACACACAGCTGCTTTCTTGCATCATCTTGTTTTTGTTGTTGTCTCTCCCATTAGATTGTAGATTCCATAAGGTTAGGAATTCTTTCTCTTTTATTAATTATGTTTAACACAGTGCCTGAAAAATTAGCAGATATTTATAACTGTTTATTGGATTAAATTGGAAATGAAATAACAGATATAATGTACTTTACAAACCTTAATAAAACACCTATACAAACGCCATTTATCAAATTTTTAGCCATCAGTAACCAGGCCTCTATTCTGGTGTTCATTTCATTCACTGAGTCAGTGAATGAACAGTCCTCCTGCTAAGTTCAAGAAATGTTGATAAAATAATTCAATTCAATGGTATGTTAGCCAATGACTAATAGCTCAGTTTTGGTGGGTAAGAGAGAAGAGCAAGGAATATATGCACACATCTTTATATTTAACGTATATTAACACATTGTTAGATCTAGCAAATGAACAAAACAAAGAGAGCCCTGATTTATAGTGATTTCTAACTCCTGGGTTATAAATACTCTCACTGAAAATTTAAAATTTATTTCTTGGAAGCCAGTTAGAACTGGTTCCAGTACACCTGTGAAGTCAATTAAAACCTAGGCTTAGAAACCCTTAGGCTTCCCATCCAGTCTTATTTCCTCTAAGCTGTGCCATAAACTATTCTATCACTTTTCTATACAACTAAACAAAAAAAACTAATGAATAAATAGATGAATGAAAACTTCCTCTTTGACAATTGCTGTAGTCTCCAAAACTTTTTACTTGTTACATGAACCTCAATAGCCTTCAATCCTTTCTTTACTTGTTGAGTCATTTCACTTGCATCTTTTTGTGGCCAATTTGGGGTTTTCTTGACAAAGATACTGGAGTGCTTTGCATTTCCTTCTTTTATAGGGTGTTGGTATTGATAGGCCCACAACAGTGGTTTCACTGTGCTACTTCTGTTGCTCAGATCCCTTCAATGGCTCACAATTGGCCAAAGAAAATAGTCAAAGACATTCAGCTTTAGAACCAAAGTATTCTGAAAACTAGACCCCAACTACCTGTTATATATGGAGAGTTCTATATCCTCAAAGTACTCCTGGACTTGGACACTCTTGACACTTAAGTACTTTTAAATACCATCACTTTTGAAAAGACGTGTTATATTATATGGTATCCACAGGGTATAACTAATTCTCTTCAACAAATCAGAAAAGATTTCCTGAGTGATAATCATCACTTTTCATCCAATGAGCAAAGTAATCCAATCCTCTTGAATTAGTCAAATATTTCTTTCTTAAATTTCTTTTTATTTTATTTTTAAGCATCCTTTTATTTATTTTTAGTTTTCAACATTCATTTCCATAAGATTTTGACTTCCAAATTTTCTCCCCATCTCTCCCTTTGCCACTCCAAAACACTATGCATTCTGATTACCCTTTCACCCAATCTGCTCTCCCTTCTACCTAATCCATCATTTCCTTTATTCTCATCTTCTCTCTTTTCTTGTAGGGCAAGATGGTTTTCTATACCCTGTTACCTGTATTTCTTTTTTCCCAGTTGCATGCAAAAACAATTCTCAACATTCATTCCTTAAACTTTGAGTACCACCTTCTCTCCCTCCCTCCCTCTCCACCCATCCCCACTAAGAAGGCAAACAATTCAATATAGATTATATATGTAAAGTTTTGTTGAAGATTTCCATAATAGTCATGTTTTGAATGACTAATTATATTTCCCTCCATCTTGTCCTACTCCCTGTTTATTCTATTCTCTCATTAGACCTTGTCCCTCCCCTTAAGTGATTACTTCTTATTACTCCCTCTTCCTATTTTCCCTCAGTTCTATGATCTCACACTCCACTTATCCCCTTCTCCCATACTTTCCTATAGTGTAAGATAGATTTTCATACCAAATTGATGTGCATGTTCTTCCCTCTTTAAGTCAAATGTGATGAAATTAAGCTTCACTTTTTTCCTCTCACCTCCCACCTTTTCTCCTCCATTGAAAAAGCTATTTCTTGCCTCTTTTATGAGAGACAATTTGTCCAATTCTATTTCTCCCTTTGTCCACCCAATACATTCCACTTTCACACTTTAATTTTAGTTTTTAGATATCATCCTTTACTATTCAACTCACCCTGTGCCATCTGTCTATATACATGTATGTACATATGTATGTATGTATGTATGTATGTGTGTGTGACTGGTGTGTGTGTAATCCTTGAACTACCCAAATGCTTGGACAAATTTCAAAAGTTACAACTATTATATTTCCATGTAGGAATGTAAACAGTTCAACTTTAATAAGTCTCTTATGATTTCTCTTTCCTGTTTGCATTCTCATCTTGATTTTTGAATTTCAAAGTCAAATTTTCTATTCAGCTCTGGTATTTTCATCAAGACTTCTTGAAAGTCTTATATTTCATTGAATGACATTTTTTCCCCTGAAGTATTATACTCAGTTTTGCTGGGTAGGTGATTCTTGGTTTTAGTCCCTTTCAATTCTGGAAAATCATATTCCAATCTTCAATCCCTTAATGTAGAAGCCAGTAGATCTTGTGTTACTCTGATTGTATTTGCACAATATTTGAATTGTTTCTTACTGGTTGCTTGCAATAATTTCTCCTTGACCTGGGATCTCTGGAATTTGGTTACAATATTCCTAGGAGTTTTTCTTTTTGGATCTCTTTCAGGAGGTGATAGGTAGATTCTTCCACTATTTATTTTACCCTCTGGTTAAAGAATATTAGGGCAGTTTTCCTTGGTAATTTCATGGAAGATGATGTCTAGACTCTTCTTTTATTCATGGCATTCAGGTAGTCCCATAATTTTTAAATTTTCTCTCCTAAATCTATTTTCCAGGTCAGTTGTTTTTCCAATGAGATATTTCACATTGTCTTCTATTTTTTTCTTATTTTGATTTTGTTTTGTAATTTCTTGGTTTCTCATAAAGTCATTAGCTTCCATCTGTCCCATTCTAATTTTTAAAGAACTATTTTCTTCAATGAGCTTTTAAATCTCTTTTTCCATTTGGGTGATTTTGCTTTTTAAAGCATTCTTCTCCTCGTTGTCTTTCTGGGCCTCCTTTGCCATCTGACTCTAAACAAATTCTAGAGCAGCAGAAGCCACAAAACGACAGAGTGAAAGAGATTTCCAGCTCAAGACAACCAGGAAGGCTTGCAAGAAAGCTCTAATGTGCTGGTCATTAGACACTCTTGGTTGAGAGGCAGGAACAGGATAGGAGCAGGCCTCAGCTCATTGCAGAAACCCTGGAAGCAGCTATGGTGCCCAGAACCCTTAACACAGAAACACCAAAAGCAGCTATAAAGGTCAGTGAGAAAGTGCTTTCATCTGCACAAGAAGGGAATATTCTCTGGCCCTGGTAACTCCAGGGTGGCAGCAATTTCTGCATCAGAGCATTCATTTTGGGTACCTTTAGCCTAAAGGCCCTGGGGGAATCACATGGCTGAGCTGAAACTCATCTCTGAGCAGCAACTCTGGGAGAAGGTGGAGTACTGGCCAGCCTGGTGGAGGCTCCAGAGAGGGAACCTTACTGACAGATCCTAGGGAGAATAGAGAACTTGTGGTTGGTCACAGACAAGGTTGCAGACCAGGAGAAGAGCAAACGCCTCTCCCTTGGTTGTGCTACCTTGGAGTAACTGAGAACTTACAGGTCCCCAGAGTATACCCTTCTCTTGAAAAATGACTCAAAAGTCAAGTAACTGGGTGGGAAAATGCACACAAAAGTGAAAAAAAAAGACTATAGAAGACTGCATTCTTGAAGAACAGGTATTTTCTTGTATCTTTTCAGGCGAGGGAGTGCATGGCATACCATCAGAGGAAGATCTAAAATTCAAGGTTTCTGCATCCACAACCTCCAAAATAAATATGCAATGGTATCAGACCATGGAAAAGCTCAAAAAACGATTTTGAAAATCAAGCAAGAGAAGTGGAGGAAAAAATAGGAAGACAAATGAGAGTAATGCAAGGAAATTAAAAAGAGCAAGTCAATAGTTTCCTAAAGGAGACCTAAAAAAATTTGCTGAAGAAAGCAACGCCGTTAAAAATAATCTGACTCAATTGGCAAGAGACGTCCAAAAAGTCCATGGGGAGAATAATGCTTTAAAAAGCAGAATTAGCAAAATGGCAAAGGATCTTCAAAACCTCACATAGGAAAATAATTGTTTAAAAATTAGAATGGAGGAGACGGAAGCTAATGACTTTATGAGAAATGAAGAAACGACAAAACAAAAGCAAAAGAATGAAAAAAATAGAAGAAAACATGAAACATCTCCTTGGAAAATCAACTGACCTGGAAAATAGATCCTGGAGAGACAATTTAAAAATTATGGGACTGGAGGGAGAAGCCAAGATGGAAGAGTAAAAGGAAACACTTAACCATTAGCTCTTACCCCACAGCCTATAAAATACCTGTAAAAAAAAAAACAAAACAAAACACTCTCAACAAATTCTAGAGCAGCAGAAGCCACTGAACAATAGAGTGGAGGGATTTCTGCTCCAGAGAGACCTGAAAAACAGATGGGAAAGGTCTGTCATGCCCTGGACATGGAGAGGAGCCCAGCCCCTGCCCTTGCCATGGGACACTGCGGGGAATAGATCTGAGGAAGCTTCAGGGAAAGAATCTCCAGCAGCAGTGCTGATCCCTCACCCCACAGGCGCCAAAGGTAAGTGAGAGGGTCTTTTCAGCTGGCTAGGAAGGGAACGAGGTGTCCCCATAACTCAGGCCCCCTAGCAGCAGAGGTAGTGGACAGGGGCTCCCAAAGCAGGCAGTGGCCCACATCCATTGTTGAAGGTCTCCTTGTAAACTTCCTGAGGGAACTGAACCCAGTGTGGCAGCCCTGCCCCCCACCTGAGCAGTTGAACTTAATCTCACACTGAATAGCACCCCTGCCCTCACCAAAACCCCTATGGTTTGGGAGCAACATTTGAATTAGACCCACAAGGGCTGGCTGGGCTGAACTGCAGGCAAGGTGGTTGTGGAGAGGAAACTCAGAAGTCAAGTAGCTGGCTGGGAAAATGCCCCAAAAAGAGAAAAAAATAAGACCATAGAAGGTTACTTTCTTGGGGAACAGGTGTCTCCCCCCATCCTTTCAGGTGAGGAGGAACAAAGCATACTGTCAGAAGAAGTCAAGGCCTCTGCCCCCAAATGGAACTTAAAATGGGCTCAGGCAATAAAAGACCTTAAAAAACAAGTTAGCAGCTTACTAAAGGAGAGCCAAAAAAGAAAAAATAAAAATAAACTCTGAGGACAATAACAGCTTTAAAAAGAGGCTAACTCAGTTGGAAAAAGGGGTCCAAAAAGTCAGCAAGGGGAAGGAGGTTATAAAAAGCAGAATTAACCAAATGGAGGAGAAGGTTCAAAAACTCACTGAACAAAATAATTCGTTGAAAGAGAGAATTGGGTTCAGGGAAACAAATGACTATGAGTTAAACCAAGAAGTTAGTAAACAAAGCCAAACATTTGAAAAAATAGAAGATAAGGTGAAACAACTCATTGGAAAAACAACTGAACTGGAAAACAGATGCAGGAGAAATAATTTGAAGCTTATTGGGCTACATGAAAGCCATGATCAATAAAAGAGCCTAGACATTGTCTTGCATGAAATTATCAAGGAAAACTGCCCTGATGGTATAGAATTAGAGGGTAAAATGGATATTGAAAGAATTCATTGATCACATCCTGAAAGAAACCCCAACAGAGAAACTCCTAGGAATATTGTGGCCACATTTCAGAGTTCCCATATCAAGAAGAAAATACTGCAAGCAGCTAGAAAGAAACAATATGAGTACTGTGGAAATACAATCAGAATAACACAGGATCTGACAGCTTCAACATTAAGGGATCGAAGGGCTTGCAATGGGATATTTCAGAAGTCAAAGGAGCTGGGATTGAAGCCAAGAGTCACCTACCCAGCAAATCTGAATATAATATTTCAAGGGAAAAAATGGTCATTTAGTGATATAGATGACTTTCAAGATTGCATGTTGAGGAAAAGACCAGACCTGTATTTAAAAATTTGTCTTCCCAAGACAAGAATCAAGAGAAATATAAAAAGGTAAACAGAAAAGAAAAATCATAAAAAGACTCTCTAATGCTGAACTATTTACATTACTACATGGAAAGAAAATATTTGTAACTCTTGAATCTTTTCTCAGTATTTGGGTAGTTGGAGAGATTGTGCATGCACACACACACATACACAAAGATAGAAAAAGAGTACAAGGTGTGTTATATCAGAAGAGATGATATCCCCCCCACACACACTGTAAAATAAAAATTAAAGGGTGAAGCAGGAAAATTCTGGGAAGACAAAGGGAATAATGAAATGGGGCAGGCTATAACTCATAAAAGAGATAAGAAAAACCTTATTCAATGGAGGAGATAAGGGAGAAGGGGAGAGCAGGAAAATTAAAGCTACTTTCCCCACGTGTGGCTCAATGAGGGAATAACATACTCACTAAATTTGATATGAGAATTTATATACACCACAGGAAAGTAGGAGAGGAGGCGACAAGTGGAGCAAGGGGAATGTTAGAAGGGAGGGCAAATGGGAGAAGGGAGTCATTAGAAATAAACACTTTCAAACAGGGACAAGGTCAATTGTAGGGGGTAAAATAAGGGGGGCTAGGGTAGGTCAGAGGGCAATATAATTAGTATTACACAACATAATTACTATGGAAATCTTTTGCAAAACAACGCATATTTAGTCTGTATTGAATTGCTTGCCTTCTCAGTAGAGCTGGGGAGGAAGAGGGGGAGAGGGAGAAGTTAGAATTCAAAGTATTAGAAATGAATGTTGAGAATTTTTGTTGCATATAATCAGGAAATAAGAACTACAGGAACAGGGGTATGGAAATTTATCTTGTCCTGCAAGAAAAGAGAGAAGATGGGGATAGGAGAGGGGTGGGGTGCAATGGAGGGGAGGGTACATTGAGGGAAAGAGTAAACAATGCAAGATGTTAGGAAGTGGGGGGAGGGGAGTGATGGGGAGAAAAATTGGACATGTTACAAAGTAAGGTAAAAACAATTAGTATTGAAGCAATAGACTGAATTAATTACTGAGAATAAATTAATGACATCTTTGGTCTGGAGAAAAGAATTTTGGTCTGAATTTCCTAGAGGAAGATAACCTCAGGTAAAATTTGGCATTGATGGAAAAGTCAAGGTTTTAATGGGTAAATTTGATTTTATGATTGCCATTTAATCAGGAATTAGAACATGTATATAAAGGCATGTAAGCCACTTAAGACTTGCCTCAAAAGATGTTCCTTAGCCAAAGTGAAACTATAATCATATTTGAAACCTGGTTATTGGAAATTGCCATTTTTAGAAGCTCTAGGACTATTAAGTGACTGTTATTCTGAGTCTAGCTCAAGGTATGGGTAGCAATAAAGGCGAGCTGAGCCTCCAATACATGATGCCAGTAAATTGATGAGATGCTGGTATGAACTGAATAGGTGATCTCAAGGGAAGGGTGTGAGAGCAGCTATTCAGCATGGGCAGAGGTGGAATTTCCTGGCTCAATTTCTCCACTGACACCTGGCAGACTTTAAACCTGACTGAATGCAAATGGATAATCTAATTCTGCCGGGAATTGACATGAAGTTGGGGTGATACTGTATTCCTGCAATGTCCTTACTATTGGTGGCAATTTCCTATAGTCAAAAGCTTTGTAAGCTTAATACCAGATCTATTCAATTATAGATTATGAGTAGGGGAACCTCCGAGGTTGTCTAAAATTAAGCTATTCGGCATAGGAGTTCAGACCAACAACAAGTTAGTGTCCTTTAATTCTTAGTAATACTGTGGAGACAATTAGTTCAAGAGCTTGTGAAGTTAGCAATATTAATATTATTTGTGTCTCAGTTAGTTAATGTTTTAAAAAAATCTTTTGTGGTCCATATTGTAAATGCTTTAAAAAGAAGTATCCCCTGACCAAAAGTTCGAACTGTTTTATCTGTTATAAACTGTGTTAAAAATAAATAATAATTAAAAAATATACCAAAAAAATACAAAAAATGTTATGGGATTACCTCAAATTTATGATCAAAAAAGAGCCTAGACTTCATCTTTCATGAAATTTTCAAGGAAAACTTCCCTCTTATTCCAGAACCAGAGGGTAAAATAAAGGTTCCAAGAATCCACCTATCATCTTTTGAAAGACATCTGAAAAGAGAACCTCCTAGGAATGTTGTAGCCAAATTCCAAAGTACCCAAGTTAAGGAGAAAATATTGCAAATAGCAAGAAAGAAATAATTCCAGCATTGTGGAAATACAACAAGCATAACACAGGATCAGGCAGCTTCTACGTTAAGGGACTGAAGGGCTTGGAATGTGATTTTCCAGAAGTCAAAGAAACCAGAATTAAAACCATGAATCGCATACACAGAAAAACTGAGTGTAGTATTTGAGGAGAAAAATGGTCATTCAGTAAAATAGAAGAATTTCAAGCATTCTTGATGAAAAGACCAGAGCTAAATGGAAATTTGACTTTCAAACACAAGAACCAAGAGAAGCATGAGAAGGTAAACAGGAAAGAGATATCGTAAGGGACTTACTAACATTAAGCTGTTTACATTTCTACATGGAAAGATAATATTTGTAATTCTTGAAATAAGAGAGAGAGAGAGAGAGAGAGAGAGAGACAGAGAGAGACAGAGACAGAGACAGAGACAGAAAGAGACAGAGAGAGAGAGAGAAAGAGAGAGCACAATATGACTTTAATAGGGAAAGGGTTGATATTTAAGAAAATAAAATTAAGGGGTGAGAGAGGAAGTGGGAAGGTGGGAGGAGAAAGTGGGAAATGGACTGGGGCAAATTATCTCTCATAAACGAGGCAAGAAAACGCTTTTTGAATGTATGGGAAAAGGGAGGAAGTGATAGGGGAAAATGACACTCTCATCACATTTGGCTTAAGGAGGGAAAAACATCCACACACAATTTGGTATCAAAATCTATTTTACATTTAAGGAAAGTAGGGGAGAAGGGTATAAATATTTTGTGGGGAATGATAGAGAGGAGGGCAAATGGGATGAGGGAGTAATTAGAAGTAAACACTTTTGGGGATTGACAAGGTAAAAAGAGAATAGAATAAATGGAGGGCAGGATAGGATAGAGGGAAGTATAGTCAGTCTTACACAACATGGCTATTATGGAAGTCTTTTTCAAAACAAAAAAGATAAACAGGAAAGGAAAATCATAAGGGACTTAATAAGATTAAACTTTTAACATTCCTACATGAGAAGATGACTTTTGATCATAAGGCCACTCTTATTATTAGAGTAGTTAGAAAGAGTATATAGAGGCAGAGGGCTCAGGTGAAATTGAATATGAAGAGATGATATCCTAATAATGAAATTAAGGGAAGAGAAAGGAAGTGGCTGGAAGAGATAGAATGGGATACATTATCTCAAATAAAAAAGGCAAGAAATGACTTTTCAATGGGAAAATGAGAGGGAATGAGTGAACCTTATTCTCATCAAACTTAATGTCCTCAAAACTGACTCAAAGAAGGAATAATATACACACTCATTTGAGTATAGAAATTCATTTGGCCATACAGGAAAGTAGGAGGGAAAAGGAATAAGAGAACGGTATGTGGGGTGGAGGGAGGAGAGGGTAATTGAAGAAAGGCCAGATTGGGTGAGGGAATAGTCAGAGGGACAGGGTGAAAGGAGAGAATAGAAGAAATGGGAGATAGACAGGATAGAGGGAAATACTTTAGCAAAAGTAAGTATGAAAAAAAATGAAACAAGTTTCTCTGATGAAAGTCTAACTTTTTCAAACATACAGAGAACTGAGTCAAATTTATAAAAATAAGAGTCATTCCTCAACGTATAAATGATCAAAGGATATGATATGTTTTCAGATGACACAATCAAAGTTATCTATAGCCTTAATGAAGGGTTGCTGTAACTCACTATTGATTGGAGAAATGCAAATTGAAACAATTTTGAGATACCCCCTCCTATCAGACTGGCTGATAGGACAGAAGGGGTAAATAACAAGTGTAGGAGGGGATGTGGAAAAAATGAGACCCTGATACATTGTTGGTGGAGTTGTGAATTAATTCAAATATTCTGTAGATGCCCAAAAGACTATAAAATCATGCACGCCCTTTAACATAGCAATGCCCCTACTAGGTCTATAGCCCAAAAGAGATTTTATAAATGTAGGAAAAGGGACTTATATGTACAAGATATTTATAGCACCCCATTTATGGGGGCAAAGAATTGGAAATTGAGGGGTACTCATCAACTGAGGAAGTTGAGCATCAGCTGAGCAAGTTGTGGTATGTGATTGTGATGGTTTATTCATATTTTGTAAGAAATGATAGCAGAATGCTCTCAGAAAAACCTGGAAAGACTTACTTGGGCTATTTCAAAGTAAAATGTACTGTGTAGACAGTAGCAGCAATACTGTAAGATAATCAGCTGTGAATGACTTAGCTATTCTCAGAAATATAGTAATCCAAGACAACTCTGAAGGACTTATGATGAAAAATGCTATCCTTCCCCAGAGAAAGAACTGATGGTGTCTGAATATAGATTAAAACATACATTTTATAACTTTATTTTTCTTGACCTTTTTAGTATATGTTTTCTTTCACAACATGACTATTATGGATTTGTTTACAAGACTACACATATATAATCTACTTACCTTTTCACTGACTGGGTTGGGGACAGAAAGGGAGAGAATTTGGAATTCAAAGTTTTAAAAGCAAACAATGAAAATTGTTTTTACATGTAACTGGGGAAAAATTTAAAAATAAAAAGAATTTATTACTTCTGTTCAATCTCCATAAAGCAATGTAAAGCTGTTCACTTGTCACTGATTAATGCAAGATTGGAAGAGATAGTTGGTGGCCAAAGTTTCCTCAAACTCACAAAAACAAAGGAATAAATGAATAGCTAAGTATGCAAAAAAGTAAATACATAAATAGATAAATGAGGTAATAAATAAACTAATTACTGAATCTGATGCATTTTAAAGCACAGAATCAGGTAAAAATTAAAAGTGCATTGTTAGAAAAATTTTTAAAGTTCTCATTCAGGTGAAAATAAAAGTGTCCATCTATATATATTTAAGTGTTTTTGTTGAGATGAAATGGAGAGTGCTAAGTCGGGAAACAATTAAAAGACCAAATTTGTTTGAATTTTAAAAGTATAATCATACCCCAGAAAACAATATTGCATCTTCTCTTAAAAAAAAACGAAAAATGTCATGCTCCCTCAAAATGCATTGTATTGATCCTACTAAAAGTGCTGATTCATGTTAAAATCTTCCAGTTGCTATGTCAATGTACCAGTAATATGCCTGGTCATCTACAATGTCAATGCACTGCCCTACTCTAGTCTTGTGCTGAGTCATATGAAAACACTGTGCAGAGTTATACTCTAATTCTTGCCATCTAAGTCAATAATACCTCAATCTGCTTATTCTGTGCCCAGAGATGACTCAATTGCCATGGAGCTTCTATTTGACATTGGGGTGAATCACTTCATCATCTTTGCTTCAAAATACTGATTTATAAGTGAGAGTTGGAATGAGTCACCACTAACGTCCATTTCAAATCCATATGTTTGATTCTGAGTTTGGGTTTTTGCTTACCATACACATCCTATCAAGTAATTATACACTTACAGATGTTGATGTATTACACTTCTATCATTATGCAATTTTTTTGAGATATGCTTTGTGCCAACTCTCATAAGTTCTTTAACAATAAGAACTATTTTACTTTCGTTTTTACATCCTCTACATCAAGAGAACATAGCAGGCACCCAATAGTACATTAAGCAATGCAACATTTGGAGTACATGTCAATGAAGAAGTGAAACACATTTGTATTTCCTTTCCAGTCCAACATCTGGGAAATGGAGAGAGACAGAGAGAGGCAGAGATACAGTCTCATCAAAGAGAAATAGAGACACACACATACACAGAGAAAGACAAAGACAGACAGAAATAGGCAGAGAGATGGAAATAGGGACACAGAAAGACAGAGACAGAGAAGAGACAAAAGTCAGGCAAAGACAGAAACAAAAACAGCTAAACATGGAGACAAAGAAAGCAAAAAACAGAAGCAGAACTATAACCTTTGACTTTTCAAAGTTATGCTGACATATTGAAGTTTTTTCATGTTTTACCACATTGGAAAAAGTAATGATAGCAACTTGATGGACAAATAACGGTGTGTTTGTTGTCTAAGAAGCAGACTAGCAAGGTTCAGAAATGCTTAATATCAGACTGGAGTAAAAGGGTTATCTCCATCTCTGCTAACAGCAACCTCTTTTCAGCTGTATGAGCTCATAAAACCATATAGTAAAGCATGGAGCAGTCCTGAAATTCTGCATCTTTGAAATCTTTAAATATGCTTATGTCGTTGTAGTTTTCCCCACAAGGCTAAAAAAAAAAGAACACTTGTCATCTGCCCATTTTCTATGACCAGAACCCAAGGGGCATAAAAAAAAAATCAGTTTCAGTCATTTAAAAACATCTTAGTTGCTTCTCTCTCTAGTTTGGCAGTCATTACCACTTAAGTTAGGAGCCTTTAAATTGTATTGAGACTTTAAAATACAGGCGTTAAAAAAGTTATTAGTTTTAAAAATGATCCTTTTAGGAGCTGAATGTTCTTGAGTACTAATTATAACTTTTAATGACTGCAAAGTGCCCAGAGAGACTTGAATGAAGAAGGCTACAAGAATGTGATTCCACTGTAAAAATTCTCTCCCCATACACCACGGTAAAGATGAGGAAAATGTGTTTTAAAACCCAAAGGAAGGAGCTAATTGTTTAAAGTTCACTAAATGTTAACAGTTTCTCTATGACCCAGGAGTCATGTGAAAGAATTTACAGACACATGTTCTGAGAAATCTTTGACAGAATTTCTACCCTAGAGTAAAAAGAGAAGTACTTCAAAAAATTTAAACAAAGACTTTGCTTCCTTGGCCTGTAAAATATATTGTCTAAGCCAAAAACCAAACACTGGGAAAAGATACAGCAATCTATACTCCTGACAGGGAGATTCTTGCTTGCTTCTTTTGGGATAAAGGGAAACTGTGTTTTTTTCAGCAGTTCATCTTTAAATGGAAATTGCTCTCAAGTGCTTGGAAGGTCGGGGTCCATGGCACTTTGAGTTCAAGACTGTATAATTCACAATTGGACAAGGTGGAGCTGCCTGAAGGCAAACATTATTTCCTATACTAGAAGTGAAAACCCTCTTTTCAAATTCCTTTCTGTCATGGTTCATTTGCACTCTATTTTCTGAAATCATGGACTCCAAACTTGTGCTCTCTAACCATTGTGCAATTTTCAGAGGGTAAGAGGTGCTATTATTGTTAATTCTTGTCAGAAGTCAGCCACATTGTATAGATGGAAGAGTAAGATATTCTTCTTGGAGAAAAAAATCAACTCAAATAGAGCTTTATTTTATTTCTCACAGAGACATAGATAGAGTGCTTGGGTGAGGTGGTTTATCTCAAATAGCTGTTATAAATGGCGGTGTACATTTTCCCATTTACCCCCCAGTGGTTGTTTTTTTCATGAGAAGTATCTGGACCACTAATTTAATTAGTGTAAGGAAGACCAGTGTGGGAATATAATTTCCAATGAAGTATAACAATTTGCTTATAATTTACAGTCTTTGAAAGTTGTTTTGAACAGTGAGAGGTCAAGCTACATACATATGAACAGACAATTGGAATGTAACAGAGGGAAGATTGAATTCAAGCTTCCTGGAATTCAAGGCAAACATTATTTTACAGTACTTACTATCATTATCAATATTAAAAATAATGGCCTCAAATTTATATAATGAACTCTATAGTTTTCAGATTCAGGGTTGTGAAGCAATCTTTTCCATTTCATCTACTATCGAAACAATAGACATGGCCAACTGTTAAAATACAAGTAGAGCTAGGCATGGTGGTATACGCCTATCATCCTACTACTGAGGGAGCTAAGGCCACTGGATCACTTGACTTCAGGAGATCTGAGCTTCTGTGGGGCTAAAACCAATAGAATGATCGTATCAAATCTGGTACCAATAGAGTGAGCCTCTAGGGTAGGCAATTAGGCTATCTAAGGAGAAAAAAAACAAGTAAGAAAAAAGAAAAATGAAGCATTTTAAAGCTTCTGTGTCAATAAGTTTTTGGACTGAGACTATGAGTGTTTATCACATGTTTAGTTTGGGTAGAATAGAGATATTCAGGCTAAAAAAATACTATAGCTCATCTGGATCTAAATATTCTTATGACTGATCATTTCAGAAGTTGTGTGCTTACCTATCAGTAAAATCTGGCTTTCAGAAAAATGAACGTTAGGATCCAAAAGCTTATCAATACTTCTCTCCCTTCCCCTTATGGAAGGATACAAACAGAAGGAACCAAACCAGCCATTATAGGGGTAAGAAAATTGAGACACGATAAGACAATGTGAATTGCCTAGGATAATGCAACAAAGTGTAAAAGCAACATCAAAACCCAGACTCACTCTCCAAGACCGTTTGGATTATACCATGTCATCTCATCTTAATGAGTTTGAATCCCAACTCTATACACCTTACAAGTATATGGGTTTAGGCAAGAAACTTGGACTCTCTGGAATTCAGATTAGAGTTCAGAAGTCAGATTAGATAACCATAGAGTTCCTAATATCTCTTAATCTATATTTTCTGGTGAAAAATGCAAGTCCAAGACACATAAAAAGAAATGCTTTTCAACTTAGATATTTTCTTCAGTTTTCCTTCCTTGACTTCTAATGTTGTTCAGTTATTTCATTTGTGACACACTCTTTGTGACCTCATTAGGGATTTTGCTTCAGTAGCTTGCCACTTCTTTCCCCAGTTCATTTTACAGATGTGCAAAGTGAAATAAACAAGAGTGTGTGACTTGTCCAGAGTCACCTAGCTAGTAAATGTCTGAGGCCAGATTTCAACTCAGGCCTTCCTGACTCCAGACCTACTCACTGTGCCACATAGTTACTATTCTGTAACTTTAAGAACTTATTTTCTGGATCAGGGTGTGTTTGTTCCTAATCTTTTGAACTCCAACTTCTCTCCCTTCCTTGTTCCCCACCCATCTCCACTAGGAAAGCAAGCAATTCAATATAGCCTATATATGTGTAATTTTGCAAAAGACTTCCATAATAATCATGTTGTGTAAGAAAATATTTCCCTCCATCCTACCCTGTCCCTCCATTTATTCTATTCTCTCTTTTGACCTCCTCCCTTTCCATAAGAGTGTACTTTTAATTACTCCCTTCTCTCATTTGCCCTCCCTTCTAACATCACCTTCACCACACTTGTCCCCTTCTCCCATACTTTCCTGTAGTATAATATAGATTTTCATACCAAATTGAGTGAATGTGTTATTCTCTCCTTCAGCCAAATGTGAAGAGAGTAAGCTTCACTTTTTCATTCTCTCTCCTCCCTTTTCTTCTCCATTGAATACGTTTATTCTTGCCTCTTTTACGAGAGAAAATTTGCCCCATTCCATTTCACTTTTTTTCTCCCAATATATTCCTCTCTCACCCCTAAATTTTATTTTTTTAGATATCGTCCCTTCTTAATCAACTAAACCTGTGCTCTCTCTCTATATATATGTATATGTATATATGCATACATACATACATATATGTGTGTGTGTGAGTAATCCCTTCAACTACCCACATACTGAGAAAAGTCTTGAGTTACAGATGTTGTCTTTCCATGTAGGAATGTAAAAAGTTCAACTTTAGAAAGTCCTTTATGATTTCTCTTTTCCATTTATCTTTTCATGCTTCTCTTGATTCTTGCATTTGAAAGTCAAATTTTCTTTTCAGGTCTGGTCTTTTCATCAAGAATGATTGAATGTCCTCTATATCACTGAATGATTTTTTTTTTCCCCCTGAAGTATTATGCCTAGTTTTTCTGTGTAAGAGATTCTTGGTTTCAATTCTAGTTCCTTTGACTTCTGGAATGTCATATTCCAGGTCCTTCAATCCTTTAATATAGAAGCTCCTAGATCTTGTGTTATCCTGCTTTTATTTCCACAATACTCCAATTGCTTATTTCTAGTTGTTTGAAATATTTTCTTCTTAACCTGGGAACTCTGGAATATTGCTGCCATATTCCTAGGAGTTTCTCTTTTTTGCTCCCTTTCAAGAGGTGATTGGTAGATTCTTTCAGTATTTATTTTACCCCCTGGTTCTAGAATACCAGGGCAGTTTTCTTTGATAATTTCATGAAAGATGATGTCTAGGCTCTTTTTATCATGACTTTCAGGTAGTGCCATAATTTTTAAATTATCTCTCCTGGATCTATTTTCAGGTCAATTGTTTTTTCAATGAGATATTTCATATTGTCTTCTATTTTTTTCATTCTTCTGGTTTTGTTTTGTGATTTCTTGGTTTCTCATAAAGTCATTAGTTTCTGTCTGCTCCATTCTAATTTTTAAAGAACTATTTTCTTCAGTGAGTTTTTGAACCTCCTTTTCCATTTGGCTAATTCTTCTCTTCAAAGCATTCATCTCCTCATTGACTTTTTTGGTCTCTTTTGTCATTTGAGTTTGTTTTTTTAATGTACTAATTTCTTTAGTTTTTTTCTGGGTCTCCTTTAGCAAGTCATTGACTGACTTTCATGGATTTCTTGAATTGCTGTCATTTCTCTCCCCAGTTTTTCCTCCATCTCTCTTACTTGATTTTCAAAATCCTTTTTGAGTTCTTCCATGTCCCTGAGAGCATTGCATATTTATTTTGGACGTTTTGCCTGCAGAAGCCTTGACTTTTTGATCTTCCTCTGAAGACTTAAATTGTTCCTCCTCATCCAAAAGGACGGAAGAAAATACCTGTTCACCAAGAATGTAACCTTCTGTTGTCTTATTTTTTTTCACCTTTGGGAGCATTTTCCCAGTCAGTTACTTGACTTTTGAGTTATTTTTCAGGACTGAGTTCAGTGCTGAGATTCAGATCAGCAGCTCAATTCCCCAGGGGCTTTCAACAGAAAGTCTGCCCTGGATGCCATTCAGGACTAAGATTCAGATCAGCTACTCAATTCTCCTAGGGGATGTGGGCAGAGGGCTCCAAAAGTCAAAACTGTTGCTGCTGGGGGTCCAGAATATGCACCCCCCTCCTTGGTGAAGGAGCCTTCCCATTGACCTTTGATGTTGTTTTTGGGTTGAGCAATCTGAGAACTTGTACTGTCAGGGCTCCCTGAAATCTGCTCATCGTCCTGTCCCTGCCATGTCAGGCTGCACTCCATACTTCCTGAGCTGCATTGCATGTGCTCTGCGCATCCTGAGCTGTGCTGTGTGTACTCCATGCTTCCTGGGCTGTGCTGCCTCAGCTTTGGTCTTTTCAACAAGAATGCTTGGAAGTTCTCTATTTCATTGAAATTTCATTTTTTTTCCCCTGAAGTATTATACTCAGTTTTGCTGGGTAGGTGATTCTTGGTTTTAATCCTATCTCCTTTGACCAATGGACTATCATATTACAAGCTGTTAGTGTAGAAGCTGCTAATTTCTGTGGTATACTGACTGTATTTCCACAACATTTGAATTGCTTCTTTCTGGGTGATTATAATATTTTCTCTTTGACCTGGGAATGCTAGAATTTGAGTATGACATACCTAGGAGTTTTCCTTTGGGAATCTCTTTCAGGAAATCATAGAGAATTCTTTCCATTTTTATTTTACCCTTTGGTTCTAGAATGTCAGGAGAGTTTTCCTTTACAATTTCTTGGAAGATGATGTACAGGTTCTTTTTCTTGAGCATGGTTTTTAGGCGGATCAGTAATTTTTAAATTATCTCTCCTGGATCTATTTTCCAGGTCACTTGTTTTTTTCCAATGAGATATTTCACAGTCTTCTAATTTTTCATTTTGTGGTTTTATTTTATAATTTCTTGGTTTGTCATAAAGTCATTAGCATCCATCTGCTCCATTCTAATTTTTAAAGAGCTATATCCTGCAGTGAACTTTTGTATGTCCTTTTACAGTTGGATAATTTTGCTTTTTAAAGCATTATTCTCCTCATTGGCTTTTTGAACCTCTTTTGTCATTTGGGTTAGTCTATTTTTAAAAGGTGTTATTTTCTTCAGCATTTTTTGGGTCTCCTTTAACAAGCTGTTGACCTGATTTTCATGCTTTTCTTGCATCTCTCTCCTTTCTCTTCCCAATTTTTTTCTTCCACCTCTCTTCCATGATTTTCAAAATTTTGTTTAAGCTCTTCCATTGCCTGAGACCCCTGCATATTTTTTTTAGAGATTTTTGATGTAAAAGCTTTGAATGTGATGTCTTCTTCTGATGGTATGCTTTGTTCTTTCTCATCTGAAAGGATGGAAGAAAATGCCTTTTCACCCATAAAGTAACCTCCTGTAATGTTATTTTTCCCTTTTTTGTGTATTTTCACAGAAAATTATTTGACTTTTGAGACCTTTGTCAAGTGGACGGTATACTTGATTGACCTTCAATTTTTAGTTCCTCCAAAGTGGAATAGATAAGGGAGAGAAGTTTACTTGGGAGCAACCACAAGTACTCCTTTCTGCTCAAGATCTACGAGTAGGTTAACCTGTCCAGAGTCTCCACCAGCTCCACCATGCCAGCACTCTTCCTCACTCCTGGATCTACACCTAGGACTGAGACCCAGGTTGGCTGCTCAATTATCCCAGTGTCTTTAGGCTGAGGGGTCCAAAATGGACACTATTGCTGCAGTGGCTGCTGCTACCCTGGGGCCAGAGCTGGAGCCAGACATCTCTCCCTTTTCTAAGAGCTTTCTTACTGACCTTTGAAACTGTCTTTGACATTTGTGGGTTGAGAAAGCTGGGAACCTCAGCTGTTACCCATGATTCTGTGTGTATGAAGCCTGCTCTAGGACAATCCTTGCCATGGTAAGAATCAAGGCTGTACTGTGCTCCACTCTGAGCCTGGTGAGATAGACCTTTCCTTCCAGGCTGCCTTGGGCTTGAAATCTTTTTCACACTGTCATTTTGTGGTTTCTGCTGCTCTAGAATTTTTTCAGAGTCATTTTTTACAGGTATTTTACAGGCTAGCAAGGGAGAGCTAGAGTGAGTCCATACTTCTACTCTGCCATCTTGGCTCCACCCCTTAATTGACGTTTTCTTTACAAGTTATTCTGCTACTAAGGGCAAGTACAAAAACAATGCATCTAGGTAAAAGTGGTGCCAAATACACTATCAAGTCTGTTAGTGCTGGCACAGACACTGGGATAGTTTAAGGCAGCCCGGAGGTGGAACAGAAAAGACAGGGCCAAGTATGAACTTCTCTGGGGAATATAGTACTAATTGAGAAATGAAGCCATATACTAGCTAACTATTTTTACTAAGTATTCTTTGTCTCTGAGTTCTAAGCTCAATTGTTTCTGTGCTACCAAAGGGATGTATGTGCTATAAGTGACTCTTAGGTAAGACCCCATTTGAGCTTCTATAATATGAGAAGACTGGCCTAGATCCCCTCTAGGTCCCTTCTGGCTCTTATTCTATGATTCTGTGATCTTTCTTTATCAGATCTTTTAACCATTGAGGCATGTTTCTGATAAATGAAAAGAATCCGTTTGTCTTAGAGTCTTCTTTGAGTAGACTGGGAGATATAAATTTACTGCTTGTTAAAGAAGAAAAACTACTTGAGGATAAACTAAACGAATTAAGATAGTTCAGTGTAAAAAGATGAAAGTTGAAAGGGGATATTATCAAGGCTCATAAAATCATGAAGGGCATAGATAGAATGCCAGTCAAACTGTAAGCTGAAATCTGCAATCCTAGAATTAATAAGTATCCTTTGACTTCCAAAGAGATAGTTCCAGGGTGAATAAAACTAAATGCTACTGTCTTCCATAAAGAATACATATAAAGAATTCATTACCTTCAAGTAGGGGTATCAGACTGAATAGACCATTTCAAAAAACTTAGAAAGGATTTAGATAAATTCACTATGAGTTTAAAATAAAAACTAGGGAAATTTGGTACTATGCAATCAACTTTTGGAATGGAGAACTCTGCCAGATAATTCCCATACTCCATTAGGATCCTCAGTACCATTTTCAGTCCTTGAAGAGCCATGCATGAAGAGTTGTAGCTAATGATACTAACACCAAGGACATATTAAACTTTGTAACACACTGTACTTCCAAGAGTCTAACCTAACTGCAGGTCCAGTGGAGATGAGGTGGGTAGAGGGATCAACCTGTCCCTTTATTCATATCTCCCAACAACCTATCCCCCAAGAACTTGCTCCTTTATACTCTCCCAGGGCTTATCTTTCCCTTGACAGCTCCCATAGAATTATAATCTGTCAAAAGACTACAAGAAATAGGCATAGTGTTCTCTGAGCTGCAATCTCTCATATTAATGATAATGTTTGTGGGCAAAGCTCCAGTTGCTCCAAACTAGTTATGGCTCTGCCAGTTCACAGTTAGTCTCTTGTGGTATTTGTGTGTCAACAGGAAGAAGTATTACTAAAATTTGAAGGTGGGTTTAAAAGATCATTTATTCTTCTATTGGTTATATTTAAGTTACAATTAAATTATTGAGTATGTGGGATGTAGCCTTTGTTACAAACCTACAATACTATGGATAATTTATCAACTGGTCACACATAGAGATAAAGTGCTGATCCATATATCTATGTGCTAGAGTCTAATAGGAAAGAAACAACAGTGATAATGGGAAATTTATTCCAATCTTCTCTATATCTACTTATTTTTGTACTCTTGGAAATTTTGGTTTGTGGGAAAAGTTGTTACTTCAAATAGATGTTTCTGTTCTTTTAGCCTCCTCACAATGAGGGATGCCAAATGGAAAGAGTGAGTAAGCAGGACATTGTGACATTGCAAAATGTGGGTCAGGTTGAAGCAAAATTTTTCTTCCAAAGAGAACTGGGTCAACTGATTAAAAATGATCTGCAAGTCTGTCTATAACTCAAGTCAAATATTTTCCTCTTCTGGAAACTTGATAAGATAAATAGGCACCTGAGTTCAGCTGTTACAAAACAGGTGTTTGAAAAGCTGTCTCCTGCCATTTGGAATCTCAAGCATTTCCCAGACACACTCTACAATGCTAAGCTATAGGCAGTGATGAAGGACAGCCTTAGGAATTATTATATTTTGTCCTCACATGAATGTACTGTACATGTATGCACAAATATGGAAAATTAAATAAAATCATTAAATGATAGACATAGAGGTCACTATCAGGCTCATGTCTTAGTTCAGTAAGAACTACCAGAATCTGTGCTCTCCAGCCTTTAACTTTGATAAACCAAGGTCACTGCCACAACCTGGTCTTAAGTTTACTGTATGGTTTAGCTGACAAAAACAAAACAAAACAAAACTGTGTGTGTGTGTGTGCATGCCAGTTGGGAAGGTTGAGACAGGGCTAGTCATGATGACTCAGGAAATAAAATTCATTATGGAATGGAGAATCAAAGCAAAATATTTCAAGGAGCAAGTAACCCAATAAAGAAGAAACTTCAAAGAGAAGCTTAAGAAATAGAAGTTCAGAAACTGGGTGATAACCAATCTCTAACCTTTAAGAGAAACAATTTCATGGGATATGAGATGCCCTTATATGGACAAATACCTTTCCTCATCCTTGCAGTTGTTGGTGATCCCCATACCCCCAAATTTTGTCTTGTATTGTGCACACACACAGAGGTATGCATGTGTATATGTACACACATGCATTTATATATACACATACATGTATATACATTCAGATAGATACACATGTACATACATTTTCACACGTGTATGTACATGTGCGAATGTGTGTATATAGAGAGAGTGTGTTGTCTTCCCTAATACAATGCAAGTCCTTGAGGGCAATATTTTATTTTATTTTTGATTGTGTTACCAACATTTAGGCACATCATAGAAACATAATAAATGAGTGTTAATAGATTAATTGATGCTTGCAATAAGAGATAAAGCTTTGGTCTGACAATAAGAAAGATCTGAATTCGAATCTTTTATCATTTGTAAAATGAAGGCGTAGGACTCAGTGAACTCTAAGTTCCCCTCCAATTGAAATCCATAATAGTATGATCCAATGATCCTTCTATATCTTACTGAGTTGATTTTTGTGAGCAAAATGATTCATCACATATTGACCAATGATAAAACTGATGAGCCTCTCTTGTATTATGTAAGTTAGTGCTGAATGAGTGAATCAATAAATATGAGTCAGTGCCACAATATAGCTAGCTATAAAACCTGGTAGAAGCCCTCAAAATACCGGAAGTTAACATGACATGAAATATGTTGTATGAAACCTGCAAATTTATGTAAAATTAAATCAAATCATTTTATAACAGGCTTGGATCACACTTTGGTAGGACCTGCCAGAACCTTAGATTTAAAGCCAAAACCTTTGATAAACCAAGGTCATCCCTACATTATGATGAAGCAAGAGAAGAAGTTTTTATAGGAGCATTGATATTTGACATGGTTTTATTTATTCTATACACCCTGATTTCCTAATCTTCTCAAATTGAATTTTATTTTGTCACATATGTAGAGAAAATTCACCTCTTTCTCTTCTTTGCCCAGATGGAGGACTATGAGTATGAAACAGTACATAAACTATCTGACTTTATCAAAATGTCAGTTAACTTTTCTGAATTACTCCCTCAACACTTCTTTTTATTTTTTATTCTTTACAAAATAAAACTTGCTAGGTATGGGAGGGAGAAGAAATACATATGGAAATGAAGATGATGTGAAAACCAAAGATGGCAATTTACATTTGTTTTAATGAAATATCTAAAAAGTTTATCACTCGGTCTCCCGGGTAAGATTAACATTTTAGGGAAGGGATAATAAATATTCCAACTAAACAGAGGCTAATAACTATGAAGCAGTTAAATAGTTGATTGACATTGAGGCAATATAATAAATAAAATAATAAAATAAATTCCTATGTTTGGAATTATCTTTTAAAAGTATTAGTGGGAAAATGGATTTTAGGGTGATAAATATCCAATTCTAATGCTTCATTTTACTATTGAGGTCATCTGGGGTTCATAAAGGCTGTGTTAATGGAGCATAAGTTTTAGGAGGCTATTTTGTTCTTGAAAGACAGTATTTTTTATGATTATAAGAATCTACATCTTTTATGAGAAGAACAACCTAAGTAAGGATGGGGAAGCTCAACAATCAAGCAGTAAGTGATGAATTCTTTGTCCTTGACAATTTCTTTGTCAAAACATTCACAATGAATTTCAAGTACTTCACCGTTAGTGTATAGTGAATGGTTTTGCTATAGTGGTAAAAAGACATCCTCCGGCTTCCTGCCCTGAGATTTCCTTTCTATATTTCCCTTATTCAGAAATATCAGGGTCTCATAGGTTTTATGAGAGCTGGAACTAAAAGAAATCTTAGAGAACTTGCAGTCTAAACTCTTTATTTTAAAAATGCAGAAGTTGAGGCATGAAGAGAAATGAATAAACCTATGCTCTTGATGCTTCCTGTAGGCTTGGACTTCACACAACCAATCTCATACTGGGAGGTGAAGAAATCAGGGATACTCTTCCCTCAAGTACCTCCCCTCTCTTCCCGTAGCCCTCAAATCCCAACTGGGATGCTTGAATGATCATACAATTTGTATGAAATGAGAAGCATCAATTTATTCTTTCAGTGAGGTGGAAGACCACCAGAACTGAAAATTTTCAGTCTTCCAGGTGCTTGTGCTTATCATCTCATTTACTGATAGATTCTTTTTTAAAGATTCCTAGATCTTGCTGTCTGTATTATTGTTTCTCTCTTTAGGATTCTGGGATTTTCTATTAACCCTACAGCTAAACTTTCTTTTATGGGTTATTGCCCTTGAAAACAGAGATGGTCCCACATTTTTGAATTTTAGGCACAGTATGTAACATAGTACTTTCCATATAGCTGCTTCATAAATGCTTTTTCACTCACTCCCACATTAATTAATTATTTTTTCCCATTTTATTGTACTTTATTGCACATCTCAGATATTGTGAGAGATTTTTTATTTGTTTTTAATTTATGAAATAAAGCAAGTATTTCTATAATAGTATGATAAAATAGATGATTGAATATGAAACTATAGATTTGTCATATATAAATTACTATTCCTTTAAAATATGCAATCAAATTATTGTGTAAATTTATTTTTTCTTCCCTTCCCTCTCCTGCCTTCAAGATGGCTACCATTAGACCCAAAAAGGTAAATCAACAGAGCTAATATACATTATAGATATAGATATATAGATATACGGATTTTTATATACATATATAAACAGACAGACAGAAAGATATGTAAAAGTATTCTATACATGCTTCTATTTATCAGTTCCTTCTCTGGATGCAGACAGTATCTTTCTTCATATGTCCTTTATAGGCAGTTTGAGTATTTATAATAGCCAGAATAACTTATTCACTCAAAGTTGTTGTTAAAATAATATTGCTGTTACTGTATGCAAAGCTCTTTTGGTTCTGCTCATTTCACTCTTTAGTACTTCATGCAAGTCTTTTCATATTTTTTTAAGATCATTGATGTCATCATCTCCTACAGCACAGTAATATTTCATCACAATCATATGCCACAACTTGCTCAGATATTCCTCAATTAATTGATGGTGACCCTTACAATTTCCAGTTCTTGGCCACCACAAAAAAGCAGCTATAAAACTTCTAGAACACATAGGTTCTTTTCATTTTCCCATTATTAATCCTTATTATTATTCCTTCCTTTTCCAGTGTCACATGGACAGCATCAGATGAGATCAGCCAAACGACAATCATTGTTGTAAATTCAAGTCAAGATTTCTCTGTCTTTATCTTTCTTGTATAAAGACAGAGAATTTACAGATGGACAAGATAAGTGAAATATTCACCCTCAGTTTCAGCTATCAATCAATTTCCATGCCTTCAGATAATGATCAGCCCTAGAAAGTAGAGACTAGCTTAACCTTCTTGATGTCCTGGAGACCTATCTGCCTTCTCGGCATGCCAAAGGGCAATATATAAAGGAAACTACCCTAATTAGGCTTATGCGAAGTCTCTAGCCAAACCTGGCCAGTGATACCAGATTACCCTATAGCAATGGTTCTTTATTTGGAGTTTGCAAATTTATATTTTAATATTTTTCTAACTACATTTCAATATAATGGGTTTCCTTTGTGACCCTATGTATTTTATTTTACGCATTTTAGTATATTTTGTCTATGAAGAGGTTTATTGGTTTCACCAGGATGTCAAAGGTGTCCATGACATACAAATAAAGGTTAAAAGGACCCCTGTTATACTTTCCTCAGAGCCTCTTAAGGGGCTTTAAGCAGCTGCTGAAAACACAAATTTATTCCTATTGAATAGAAATTATTTTTGGTACCATACTGGTACCGGATGGTCCTTGCTGTCATGACATACCCAAAATTCAAACCTCAAACCTAGGTCCCTTGTCTATTTCACTTCTCAAATAACTGGTCAGAAATACGGTGATTTTCTATCACAGTTTCACTAAAATGTTTGAAAATTCAGTCGTAGCTCTAAGGACGAAAGTATTCCAAATTCTTGCTGCTCTAATATAAGGTTCCCCTAGAGACACAAAGCAAAGCCTGGACACTCCTGTTATAAATAAAATGCTGACTCCAAAAAATTGAGAGGAGACAATGTACTTCTGTCCTTTGAATGGATGATATTTTCTCTCAAACTGTGACAGCAAGAGTTTTGGCAGGGAAGAAATTTCAGCAAAGGTTCCCCGCCTCCTACTCTGGATGGAAGCAGTCCATCCAGTCCTCCCTCCCCCTCCTCCGTTCCCTCTAAGTATCACCAGAGCCAATTGCCGCTACAGGTATATTATTATCTACTGTTTAACAGACTGAATGTTTGGATTTTGCACAGAGGAAACAAAAAATGATGCTTAAAATGCTCCTGGCTCTTCAAACCAGGCTCAGACGGCCTCAGTTACTCAATTGCTTTGTGCCACAATTGCTTGTTTCTGAGGTTTTTTTTTTTCCTGTTTCCTCATTTTTCTCAGTTTTCTCATTTTTAACATGGGAACAAGAGTCCTACTTTATCTACCCCAGCAGAATGTTGTATAGATTGACTAGTCAATGTCTTTATAGTGTTTTGAAGTTCAGAAAGACTCCATCAATGTTATTATTGATTTTTTTATTTCATTTTCCTCAAGTGTTCAGAATCCAAAAATTTTCACTCAACACATTTCATATCATAATAATTTCATTTGATTTTAGTGATCCTACTAGGTCTTATTTAGACTGTGATACTCTGTTCCCTCAAGAACTAAAACAAAAAATATTATAATTGTCCCATATTCACTTTGAAAAATGAATGCTCTGGGAAATATCTCATTCCAGAGATCATTGTTGAATGCCCTTTGATACGTCATAAAATCTGCAAACACATGCAAAAAAAAGGAGACTAGGGAAATATATTTTAAGGAAGTCAAAAGACAGAGATGACAAGCACAGAAATTCATGAAATCATGGGGCCTATAAACGATAAATTAAATATGTAACATTTGAGAAGCTATATGTATGTACGATGTTTTCAGTAATGAAAATGTTCAGAATGAGAAAATGTATTTTTTGTCACAACACTTAAAAGGGTTATAGAATTTAAAACAAGGAATTCAACATTTATTTATACAAAATGTATGGGAAAAAGAGAAATGAGATACTCTACTTTGCCTGTTTAGAATCTTGAGTTTAGAAAGTACCTGAATGGACCTTTGGTTCAACCTATTTAAAACAGCAATACCCAGCACAATGTTCAAAATTAATAAACATCCAACTTCTTTTAAATACATAAATTCACAGGAAGCTTGCTGTTTTCCCAGTTACCCCTTCCACTTTAGTACAGATTAAATTATTAGTAAAGTTTACTTATTGCCTTCTAAAATCTATCACTCTCAAACTTTTACTCACTTACTGATCTTGGTTGTAGAGTACAAGGTAATTTAAAATAAGTTCTCTACATCAGAAATATGGGACATTCTCTAAATGTGGTTTATAGGCCCTTGTGGTTCCCTGAGGTTTTTTTAAGCTCAAAACTATTTTCATAATAATACTAAGATGCTACTTATCTAATAAAATATTCCTCCCTTTCCCAATTATGTATCAATATGAGGAGGGGCAGCTAGGTGGTACAGTGGATAGAGCACCAGTGCAGGAGACAGATGGAACAGAGTTCAAATCTCACCTCAGACACTAGCTGCGTGATATTGGGCAAGTCACAACCCCAATTGCCTCATCCTGGGTCATCTCCAGTTATCCTGATGAATATCTGGTCACTGGATCCAGACGGCTCTGGAGGAGAAGTGAGGCTGGTGACCTGCACAGCCCTCCCTCCCTCAAAACAAAATCAAGTGCAAGTCATGTCATTATTTTTCTAATGGCATGTTCTTCTTCGGCAACAAAGGACAAACACACATAGCAATGTGAGGACATATTTTATTTATATACTTAAAATTAAATAATGCATCACAATAGATTGAAAACAGATTCAGATAAGAGAATCTAATTATTTTCTATCAACTCAGACATCAAAGAAATTTGGGAAAATATTTATAGTAGTATCATTTTCATTATCTTTCATTTTGAAATTATAGTTATTTTTTACAAAATAAGTTATTCATGTTTATATGCTATAAGTTTACATTATTTTAAGAAAATTAATACATATAGACAATATAATAAGACATAAATGTCTTTAATATTTGTCAGATTTAATTTTAGTGCTGTAAATATTTATAGATATAACCTCAAAAATCCCTTTGGGTTCTTCAATAGTTTTTAAGAGTGTAAAAGTTTGAGAACTTCTTCCCCTTACATAATCCATACTGCCATTCATTCATTCATTCAAAAGTTGATGAGAAATGAACTAAATGTTGAGAGAGGTTTTCCTTTTTTAAATTTCTTTTCGAAAGTCTCTAATCTCTTTGACTTTCTAGTCTTGTAAGAGCGAGATGAAACACAATCATAGAATATTGTATTCAAATGAATCTGTGCCTGCATCAGTTTGGGAATGACCTCCAACCATGTGGATTGCTACCTTTCCAGGTTTGCTTCTTGTCATTTTTGCCCATATCCTCCCCAAATCAGGACATTTTAAGTTTTAAGGGAAAGTGTGATCAAGAGTTTGGAAAGCGGAAAGTATTATATGCATTAAGGGAAATCTTAGTCTAGATGTTGTGTACTATAGGCTATGTCAAAGGGAGTAGCACAAGAGATAAAAGCTAGAAGAATAAGGTAGCATCCAATATTGGATGGCTGGCCATGTCAGGCAAAGGAATTGAAAGTTTCCTTGATCAACAATAGAGAATGAATGCAAGTTATTGAGAGTAAAGGTTTTACCAGGTCCAATGTATGCTTAAGGAAGATTTTCTTGTCAGTGAAAGGAACAATGCATGTAAATATGTGCATGTATTTATAAGTATATATGCATATGTATGTTTATATGTGCATATATGTATATATACACACTATGTGAATCTGGAGCTCAGTAGAAAAGTCAGACATATACATCCATATATATATATATATACATATATGTATATATATATACACACACAAACACATGAATAGTTGTATACATATGTGTATATATGTATATATCTAAATAAATTTAGAGAATTATGAATATTTGCATAGAGTTGGTAGCTGAAACCCTGGAGACAAATGAAATCATGAAGGTTAAGTAGAAAGTTAAAAATTTAACTTTGGAGAATATCCCTGAAAGGAGCAAAGAAAAGACTCATTGGAGGAAGGAAAAAGAAAAAAAAAAAGCTAGAACTGAGAGAGGGTGTTTTTGAAACAAAGAAAGAAGAGTCCATCCAACAAGAAATAATTGTTAACATTCATTGTTTAAAATTTTGATTTCCTAATTTTCTCTTTGTCTCCTTTACTTCCTCCTTCCCTGCGACAGTAAACAATTTGATAGTTTATATATGTGTAATCATAGAACACATATTTGCATATTAGTCAAGTTGTGAAAGAAGAAAGATCAAAAGGAAAAAAAGTGAAAAACAACGTGCTTCAATCTTCATTCAGACTCCATCAGTTCTTTCTCTGGATGTGGATAGCATTTCTCATCATGAGTCCTTTGGGACTATCTTTGATATTGTATTGCTGAGATAGCTAGGTTTTTCATAGTTGATCGTCTTACAACATTGTTGCTACTTTGTACCATGTCCTACTGGTTCTTTCACTTCAAATCAGTTTGTGTAAGACTTTCCAAGTTTTTTCTAAATTCAACATGCTTGTCATTTCTTATAGCACACTAGCATTCCATTGCAACCATATGCCACACCTTAATCAGCTGTTCTCCAGTTGATGGGCATCCCTTTATTTTTCATTCTTTGCCACTATAAAAAGAGTTGATATAAGTAATCTTCTGCAAATAGGTCCTTATCATTTTTAAAAAAATCTCTTTGGTATAAAGATCTTGTATTACTTTATTGTTGGGTGAAATGAATGCACAGTTTGATTACTTTTGGGGTATGTTTCCAAATTGCTCTCTGTAATGGTTGGATCAGTTCACAACTCCATCAACAATGCATTTATCTCTCAATTTTCCCATTTCCTTTCATTATTTGTCATTTTGCTTTTCTGTCATATTAGCCAATCTGATAGTGGTAAGGTGGTTGTAATTTGCATTTATCTAATCAATAATGATTTGAGCATTTTTATATGAATATAGATAACTTTGATTTCTTTATCTGAAAACTGCCTGTCCACATACTTTGGTCATTTTCCAGTTGGAAAATTTCTCACATTCTTATAAATTTGACTCAGTTCTCTATATATTTGACAAATTAGAGTTTTATCAGAGAAGCTTGTTATAAAAATTGTTTCCTAGGTTTCTACTTTCCTTCTAATCTTGGTTGCATTTCTTTGTTTTTAAGCTACCATGAAAACATCATCATTGCTTGTTTGATTTCACAAAACTTCTTTCCTCCTAAAATCCTCATATGAATTAAATTTAAATAAATTAAAATAGTTCTATTTTTTTCAGTTTAAGACTCATTCTCACCCTCCATTCACATAGTTAGAGATTTCTTTGGATATGCAAAACTTAGACTAGGTATCTATACATGAGAAGAATCAAACTTCTGTTCTTTATAGAATAGGTGATGGGCCCATTACCTCATTCCTTAAGAGCAGATACAAAGTGCTCTGTTCATTTAATCACCATATGAATTTTGTAGAATATGTAGACATTCTGTAACTGGTTCTGTTCTGTGAAACATATGGTGAAGAGGAGTCTCTCTGACTGACTGCAAAGATGGATCTGGTAAAAAAATGCAAAAGGCACTAGTCGGCTAGAACTTTTCCCACTTCTGTGTTTGACTTCCAGGTGAGAGAAAAGGCAGAATATTCTAATGTTCTTCCCCACAGAAGGCCAACATGTGGTCTTTGAATATGGGCCTTATCTCTGCTCCCACGTTTGTTCTTTTGATTTAGAGGAAGGCAACTGGAGATGGAAGTCTGGAATCAGAGTCCAGTCTAGAGTTCACAACCAGCTCATCCAATATCAGTACTCTAAGGAACAAGGAGCCACCTTCAAAGTTTTCAAAGGATCAGGGGCCCAGTCAATTGTTATCTGAGTCTGGTCCTTATTCAACAATGATCTTACATTTGAAACAAAACTTGCAAACCTCATCATCAATAAACTCATCAACCTGAAAGACTGCATTAGCTTTGGCACTCATACCTCATCAGCACTCTCAGTACCATTTGCCCTTCTGAGTACAAGCCTGGATGATGGACCCAAGAAATCCTCCCCAAACCTCCAATGAAAATGGCCAGTTATCTGTTCATTTCCCATAAGCTTGTACTCCTTAGATTGGGATCCATAAAGCCCTTGATCTGGTACCATATACCCTCCCTGCCAACCCAATTTTCAGCTTCCATTTGCTTATTTTCTTCCACCATTATATTGCAAGCTTTTAAAAGGCAGGAGCTATCTATCTTTTTTAATATTTGTATCCCCAGCCTTTAGCACAATGTCTAGTACTTTGTGAACTGACTACCTTGGTGGGATAAAAGATGTAGAAAATACATTAAACATGAGACTAGTTTTCTACATTCCAGAGTGGTATATACTAGAGGATGGCCCCCAGATGATAAGAAGATTCTTGGACTATTATCCTAGCTATATCATTATAGAAAAAATCCACTTGTAAAAGCTAATTGATGTTAATTAGGTAAATGGAACAAGTATGCTAGCCACCAGTTCATTGCAGGGAGATCCATACTGAAATTAAGACTTAAGTCCATGTACTGATAATTCATTTTTGCTTATTGTTGGTATAATTTTGCTTCTTAATGAGAATATCTTCCCTACCCATTAATGAGACTGCCCATTAAGAGGAGTTTGATTAGGGAATATTTGTAGGAAGGCCCATACCTTTTGTCAATTTTCAAATGAGCTCTAAAAAGTATCTAAAGACTCTGAGGTATGGTTTTACTTTGGAGTTTACTCTTTAGAAGTATTTGTTTGGCCAGATGAGATTTCAGGCAGCAGCTAAGGAGCTCCCAGGGTTTGGAAACACAGAGGTTGGTCCTTTTCTCTCCGGTAACCATATATGTATGTACTGGTTACACAGTTACATCTGTCTATTGATCTATGATGTACATATTGCTTACGTCAGACAGTTGGAAGCCATGTATGTTGATCTTTGATTTCTCTGTATTTTCTCTGAAGTTCAGGGTGCTGACTCCTTGAACTAGGCAAAGAATACATGTGCTTGATTAAAGTGGTTGCTGCCCCCTCCAAATTTGCTTTCTTTTTAGAAAAGCAGATTATAGAACCTGTGATAGCAGCCCTCCCCAACACTGCTTTGTACATCAGAGTGCTTTTGTTACAGCCCACAGCACAGAATTAGAGAATGATTATTCTAATCCCTCAGTTGGTACCTTTAAAAGTCTGAGATCAACTTCACCCTGGAGTGCATCTAGACTATGCCTACATCTAAATCATTCTTCCCATTTTCCTTTGATATGTACATTAAGGAGCTTGTCAACTCCATTGTTTTGCTGAGATAGCCTTTCTGGAGGCATCATTTCTAGTCAGTGGCTTACAGAAGTGTCATTTCAGGGAGCTTCAAAATCAACAGAGCAAAAAGCAATCCATTTGTTGTATCAGAGAGAACTTTATCTAGGGGATTTGATTCTGTGAGTTGGAACAAACACCATTATTGATGGAACCTCACCGAAAGACATTAGTGGTATATAATTACTCAGTAAAGTTCTTAAGTCAAAATGGGAGTGTTTTAATCAAATATCAGCAAAGGAAAATTATGTAATCATGCTTATTTTGCAACATATAGTCTCAGAATTCCATGGAGGAATGATTGAGAGGAAAAATTATTTTTCTGGGTCATAAAACCATTGTCAAAAGTGGGGCTTGAACCTATGTTGACCTGACTTAGAAGTCAGATCTCTATCGACTATGCCATGCCGACTTTTTCACACAGACACACAGACACACACACACACACACATCTTTGCTTGTGTGCCCTCATAAAAAAGCAACCATATCTAAACAAAAATCACAGGGATAGGAAATGGAGTATTTATATTCTTTGTGGTAAATAGCAAGTAGTTCAGTTTGGGTGGAAGACAGAGGATGTAAGGAGGCCCAATGAGAAATAAGTCTGGAGAGAAAGCAGGAGCATGACTGAAAAGGTATTTAAATGACAAATAGGGAAGTTTGCATTTTATCCCAGCAACAATAGAGTTACTATCTCATAAGTATGTCTTGTGTGTCTGTGTGTGTATATGTAGATGAAATGTGTATGAAGCAATGAAGATTATCACATATGTATATATGGATATATTTGTTTATATGTGCATGGATATACATAAATGCATGGAAAGATGCAAATGTGCATAGGGAAATCTTCATACATATACATACACATGTATGTATATATGTGTGCATGCACGCATGTGTGTGTGTCTGTGTATATACCTTTATACGCAAAATTAATTCATCTCCCCCCTAGCAAATAGTGGCTTCTCCCTATTGCTGCTAGGATGAAATATCACTTCCTCTATTTGGAAACTTTGCAGTAATGCTGTAGTCTGACCTTACAGACTTATTCTCACTGTTCCTTCTTACTCCCTTTATCTCCAGTGTAAGGGCAAGTACCCTAGCATACAGAGTAGGGCCTGCTGTACAGGTCCTTAGATCTGCTTTTGTGAAAGGAAAGCAACTTTTGAGCGGGTCAACAGTCACCTCGATCAATTCAATTAGTTCAAGGGATAAAGTCAGTACCCTGAACTTCAGAAAAAATACAAACAGAGAAATAAAGAGCAACAGACAAGGCTTCCAACTGTCTGACCATAAGCAATACACACATCACAGATCAACAAACAGATACAACTGTCTGGCCATTATATACATACATAATTGCCAGAGAGACAAGCACCAACATCTGGGTTTTCAAAGCCTGGGGGCTCCTTAGTGGCTCCCCGGAGTCTCATCTGGCTAAACAAAAAATTTCAATGTTTAAGGCCGCCAAAAAAACCTCACCTCAGATTATATATACACTTTTCAGAGCCAGAAGGCATCACAATCCTTGAGAACCAGTGCTGCATTGGAAATGAACAAACAATATGGACCTTCCTACAAAACAAATTTCCCCCAACAAAACTTCACTTAATAGGCAGACTCATCAATGAGTGGGAGAGATCTTTAACTCTCATTAACATAGTTAACATTACACTCAGCCAAACTGGACTAACTGATATTTACCACATTGCATATTCAACCTCTCACCCCCATGCCTATTTCTCAGTTTGGAGCTCATGCCTGGAATTCACTTATCTCCTATATCCACATCTTAGTAACAATTCTGTCTTCAAGACTCAGCTTAACTATCATCTCCTGTAAAAGCCTTTTCCTGCCAAAGCCAGGCCCCTCTCCATAAGATTTACACACACACACACACACACATACACACACATACACATGCATGCATATATATGTGTGTGTGTGCATACATGATGTCTTTCTAGTAAAATATAAATTCCTTGAAGATAGGAAAAGGATTTGTCTTCTTTTGAGGGGAGTCCTTTTGTGTCTCTAGTGCATAACATAGTTTCCTTGTGTACAGTATATATTTTTTTAATAAAGATGTTCCATCTTTCAAGGATGCCATCTATTTCTTCCCTAATAGTGTTCTTGATTATAACAAATGTTAAGTAAAGCAAGCTAAAACATTGTTCATGACTGATGCCTGCCCCATCCCACACAGTAAACCATTCTTTTTTTGTTATGGAATATTTCCTAATATACCCTTAATGAATATTACACATAGCATTTGTCTGAGTGTTGGTATCTTGCAATATTTCTTCCTTTTACATTGTTGTGGTCATAAACTGTATTCTTGATTCTACTTTTTGTGCTTGGCATAGATTTATTCAAGTCTTCCCAAATCTTTCTGTAATATTTCTATCTATCCCATTATACTGTATAATTCTTGAGAAAAGGAAGTATCTTTTGCTTCTTTTTGTATCCTCAGAATTTAGCACAATGCCTAGCACATAGTAGGTGCTTAATAAATGCTAATTTCTTGATTATTTTTATGGCACAGTGCCATTGCATTATGCTGATATATCACAACCTGTCTATCTATTCCTTACTTTCAGGGCACACACTTTCTTTCTCTTTTTTGGTTAACACAAGTACTATGATGCATAAGAATAAGTACTTAATAAATGTTGGTTGAATTGAATATATTATCTCATCATTATCAAAATAGCTAGCATTTATAGAATACCTGATGTATAGCTGGCACTGTGCTAAATGCTCTACCACTATTATTACCCCATTTGATCCTCAAATCAACCCGGAGAGGTAGCTCTACTACTGTCTCCATTTTACAGATGGGAAAGGGAGGTAAACAAAGGTTAAATGACTTGCCTGGGTCACAGAACTAGTAAGTGATTGAAGCTGAATTTGAATTCCTGTCTTCCTGACTCTAAGCCTAATGCTTTATTCATTACACCTTTTAAAGTCCATTGAATACAGATATATTGAATGTAATCCTTTGATTCAAAATAACATTCTATTCCCTCACCCATAAAAGAATCCTGCATTTGTATGTACTGAGATTACTCTCTGGTTTCAGACCAAAGGAGGTAACTTTCTTTCTTGGATTTTCCTGTCCACACCTGGAAAAGGTCTTTTTTAGGAAAAGAAAAAATCATACATACACATATACATACATATATATACATACATAAGCATACATATATATACATACATACATATACATATATATTAGATTTCACATACGTTTCCTCAAATCTGATTAACAGGGTCCCTGATTCTGCCCAGAGACTCAATATAGATTTAAATGTGGAGTAACCTTTACTTTACCCTCCCCATCCCCACTCCCAACATACATATCGCATAAGACTTATAGTAATATATGAATATATATAAGAAAGCAAATTCAAAGGCTATGCACAGAGTACAAGTTTTAGATAATGCTAAAAACCAGTGATACATGGTTTTTAAGGATGAGACTGATTGTATTTGAAGAGTTTTCTTACTTTTTTCAACATCTTACCATTAGGGAATAAGCGTTTTTAGTGACAGCAACTAGTACAAATGACCGAGGAAGGATTTAGCATCACAACCTATACTAATCAGTGCAGGAGCACCAATACTGATAAAATCAACACGGATATCTTGATTTATTGAAGTGTGTTTGTGTGTGTGTGTGTGTGTGTGTGACTATGCTTGTGTACAAAAAAATACAGCTTTTCCCTTGCTAATCTAGATTATAAAAATAGATTAATGATATGTCATTCATTGTTTTTGTTTTATGTTCTTTGTCACAAGACTTCCCTATCCTAGGCTGAATGCCTCATATATTATGGCAGTTAAATAGATGGGCTACTACACTTTGACCTTTCCATAGTCTACATTTGTTTGGTAGCACATTTCACAGCTTTTACCATTTACTATGCTGTCATCCAATGGCAAGGGCAGTTCAAATGTTTTCTAATCAAGCATATACCTTTCCTGAAAGGTCAGTGCACTAAAATGCTATATATCAGAGTTTCAAAATTTTGATTCATAATTCCTATGAAAAAGGTCCTAATTAGAAATATATTACATTAACCCTCTGGGGTTAATGTTCATGACATGAATGTCAATGATGCAATGCTCATACAGAATATACCCAACCTAATATACTACTTAGTAGATCCTCAATAGAGACATATCCATTGCAGTATATATATACTTGCTAATTTGAGAATGCCTGCTTACTACAGAAGTAACTTTAATAGATTTCCTACTCATTCTTTGAATGGATGTCATAGCTCTAAAAAATGTACATGGAGGGTTATTAAATCTTAGATATAATTCTTTACAGGCTTACCTGCAGAAGAAATGGGTGGAAAATGCTAATTTGCAAATCGTTTGTTCTCAATTTAATTCAGTAGAACAAAGATTTATTAAGTGGCTACTGTGTGTACTGGAGAAAAAATAGTTCAGATACAATGCTAACCTTGTTCCTATGAAGCTTGAGGTTACAGGTAAGGCAATATGTCTCTATAAATATACAATTAAAGCAAATGCAAACCCCAAAGAGGTACAAAACAAAGTGTCTGTGTCTTCTGTGGGGATGATCATCTCCATCTTATGGAAATTTGAGATTTTATTGAGGGAGAGGATATTTCAGTTGAAATTTAATTGTATGATAGGTATTTAACAGAAGATGGTAGTGGAAGGACATACTAGCCTAGGCATAATGAACATTGTAGACAAAGAAAAGATATTAGAAAAGTACAGAGTGTTTCTAGGAAATAGACAATCATCTTAATTAATGGGTACATAAAGCATGGCATCATACTAGAAAGCTGAAGTGATACTTTAAATACCAGGTAAAGATTTGTGCACTAGCCTATAGGGAGCCACTAAAGAATTTTGAACAAAAGAGCGACATCACCAGGAAAATAAATTAGTAAAAATATGTTTCAGTGATATGAAGGAAGGAGAATGAGAAGAAAAGAGAAACATCAATATTTTTATGGATTTAGTGGAATGTGTGCAAAGAGTTGGAAATAAATGAAGAGGTGTACTTGTTAACCAATTGAATAAAAGAGGTAAGTGAATGGAAAGTGTCAAAGATACTACTGAAGTTTCAAACATGGAATACTAGAGGAAAGGCAAGAAATAACAGAATGGAGGAGGAGGTTTAGGAGGAGAGTTATCAGCTCAGTTTTGGATATGTATTGTTTGAATTAATTGGAACAGCTTGGTGTAGATGTCTTGAGGCAGTTGAAAATGTAATGAATAAGCCTTATAGACTTTGTTACCGGAGGGTCTGCATTGAGAATTCTGGAGTCCAATGCAGTCTATTTCTTAATACCTAGGATTTAAGGGAAGAGATACTGGGATTTTCTGCTAACTATAACATTATTTATCTTTCCATAAAATTACCTGCACTCTATCTATACATACACATAGGGTATCATAATTGAATGCAGGTGTTTCTTTCCTTCTTTCTTTTTGGAGTAGTTGAATCAAAAAAAAATGAATATAAAAAAAAGCTATGTAATACTGGAGAGGATTCTAAGAAGATGGTGGAGTGGGTCAGAAAACTTGTAGCTTTTCAAATTTCCTCCACAAAAACAAAAGAAAGAAAGAAAGGACATCACCTTAGATTAGCAGAAATAAACATGGTCGAGCAGTTGCCTTCTTAAGTCAATTTGAGAAGACTCCAGGAAAGACCCAACCTCCAGAGGCAAGGGTTGGTCAGAGAGAAGTACAAATTACTTCAGTATGGCACTGCAGAATCAATAACAATACCAATCACAAAAACCCTGAGGGGTGCAGGGTTGAAAGGGACCTGAGCCTTAGAAATTTTCATCTCAAAGACAATGTGGGGGTCTGATGGTCGAGAAGGAAAAGATTGAGGATATTCTACTTTTGAGCGATGCCAGATGCATCGTGATCTGTGACTGGGGGGAAAGGGAGCTAGCACACAACCTGTGAGTGTAGTAACAAGGGGGAGGGATGCTATTGTCCATGTACACTTGCAGGGGATCAGAGTCCCTGGTTTTAGTTTCAGAGCAGAAAGGATAGCTGCAGTTTGCAGCCAACAGTGGGACCACAGGGACAAGATCATCTATGGGGCAGTATGGGTGGGAGTTCCAGCTATGGCTTAGAAATAGAGAGGTGAGTCCAAAGTTAGACTTCAACATAGACCTCAGAAAATAACAGTAAGAAGAACCTGAAGCTTCGTTATTCACCATTACTTGGGACTACAAATTGGTTCCACCAATACCTGCAAAAACAAAACAAACAAACAAATAAAAATGAGTAAGCAAAGAAGAGAGTATCCAACCATCAATAGTTATGGGAATAGAGAATATCTGCATTCATATTCAGAATAAGATAATTGAGCTTTAAAAAAAGCTACCCTTTTTCCAATGAGAAATGTCACATGTTCCCAATGCACAAAAAGAATCCTTGTAAGAAATTGCAAATTATTTTAAAGCTCAAATAAGAGAGATCAAGGGTGAAAAATAGGAAAAAAACATAAGGGCAATCCAAGAAAAACAAGTATAGTAAGAAAAGACAGTCAACCAACTGTAAATAGAGAATCAAAAACTTAGGGAAGAAAATAATTCCTTGAAAACTAGATTTGGGCAAAGGGAAGCTAATGAATCTGTAAGACACCAAGAAATCATAAAACCAAATTAAAGGAATGAAAAAAAAATGGAAGAGAAAGTAAAGCATTCACCAGAAAAACAATCTGGAGAACAAATTGAAGGGAAGTAATATAAGAATATTTGAACCACCCTAAAACTATGATAAAAAAAGAATATTGATACAATATTACAAGAAATTACCAAGGAAAATCACCATGAAATTCTAGAATAAGAAGGCAAAGTAGAAATAGAAAAAAAATCCACTAATCACAAAAGGAGAAAAATTTAAAGGAATATCATAATCAAGTTTCAAACCTCCCAAGTTTAGGAAAAATATTGGAAGTAACAAGAAAACAAATTATTAAACTACAATAAGAATCACAAAATTCCCAGGAGCCATGATATTGAAGGTCTGTAGATTTTGGAATACTGTATTCCATAGTGTAAAAGAGCCGGGGTTACAACCAAAGGTAATTTAGCCAGCAAAGTTAACAATAATCCTGAATGAAAAAAGTACAGTTTAACAAACTCAAAGACTTTCAGGTTTTTCTGACAAAAATTACCACAACTTAGTGGAAAATTTAACATGTGAAATCCAGGAAAAATACAAACATTAAAGACCAATTATAAGGGACTAAATAAGACCAAATTGTTTACTTCATATTTGTGAAAATATAAGTAGTATTCTTATGATTGTCATCATTATTAGTGTAGTTTAAAGGAAAGGCATGAGCTCAGCTGAATATGATGAGAAAAATCTAAAAAAATAAATAAAACCATGTAGGGAAAGATAAAAAGGAGTAATTATCTCCTACAATGGGGCCTATTAAGAAAATTTGATACAGAAGAAGCTACTGCTTCGTAAGGCAGGTAGTGCCTTACTCCCATCAGCAATGGGGTAAAGAGGGAACAACAGAAGTCAGAGCCAAGATGGTGGAGTAAAGGCAGGGACTCCTCTGAGCTCTCTTCCAAACAACTTTTAAAAATGATTCTAAGCAAATTATAGAGCAGCAGAACCCACAAAAAAACCAGAATGAAACAAATTTCCAGCCCAAGACGACTTGGAAGGTCAGCAGGAAAGGTCTGTTGTTTCAGGATGAGAGAGGAGCACAATCCAATGTGGACCATGCCAGCACAGCTCCAGACTCAACAAATCAGGAACAGATCTTGGGAGTAACTGAATCAGCCATGGCAGTGGCAGCAACCGCTTCGAAAGCTCTCAGTCCACAGATGCTAAGGGGCATGAACAACTGGTAAAAAAAATTACAGGGATCCTTTTTGCTAGCACTAGGGCAGGATTCTGTTGCTTTGTCAATACTTGGATCTGAGTTGAAGTGCTAGGGCAAAGAGGAGCACTAAGAGAGTGGACCTATGAGGTCACAGTGGAGGAGGGAGTCTTTTTACAGTTTCAGGGCAGAAAACAGTGCTTGTGGTCATTCACAACCAGAGAACAGTTCAGGAGAATAGTTAACAATTCTCCTTAGATCATACCATCTTGGGAGAATTGAAAACTTACAGGTTCCTAGAAATATCTCTGAAAACAGTTACAAAACCCCCTGGAATGTGGGACAGTATGCCTTTCACCTTTAAAGCAAAGACCTACTTCAACAAAGAGTTAAATGTCAATTATTAGGCAAGGAAGAAGAGTAAACAAAAAGTTTATTTCTGATGACAAGGATGATCAAAACACAAACTAAAAAGAAAGCACCATATCCAAAGCCTCCAAGAAAAAATATGAATTGTTCTCAGGTCATGGAAGGGCTCAAAATAGATTCTGAAAATCAAGTAAGAGAAGTAGAAGAAAAATTCGGAAGAGGAATGAGACTGATGCAAGAAAATCATGAAAAACCAATTAATAGCTTGAAAAATGAGGAAAAACTGAAGAAAACAAAACCTTAAAAAACAGACTAAATCAAATGACAAAAGGGTCAAAAAAAAGCCAATAAGGAGAAGAATGCCTTAACAAGTAGAACTGGTCAAATGGAAGAGGAGGTCCAAAAGCTCATTGAAGAAAATAATTCGAATGGAACAAATGGAAGCTAAAGATTTAATGAGAAATAAAGAAACAATAAATAATAAAATCAAAAGTGAAAAAATAGAAGAAAACATGAATATCTCATTGGATAAACAACTTATGTGGAAAACCATTCCAGGAGAGATCATTTTTGATTTCTTTTTAGATTATCTTAAAGTCATGATCATAAAAAGAATCTAGACATCATCTTTCCAGAAATTATCTAGGATAACTACCCTGATATTCTCTAGAACCAAAGGGTAAAATAGAAATGTAAAGAATTCACAGATAGCTTCCTGAAAGAAAGTTCGAAATGAAAACTGCCAAGAATATTACAGCCAAATTTCAGAGTTTCTAGGTCAAGGAGAAAATATTATAAGTAGCCAGAAAGAAACAACTCAAGTATCATGGAGGCACAGTAAGGATAACACAAGGCTTAGCACTTCCGCATTAAAAGATTTTAGAAGCTGGAATATGATATTCTCTAAGGCAAAGAAGCAAGCATTAAAACTAAGAATCACCTACCCAGCAAAACTGAGTATAACCATTCAAGGTAAAAAAACATGGAAATTCATTGAGACAGAGGACTTTAAAAGCATTCTTGATGAAAAGACCACAGTAGAATAGAAAACTTGACTTTCAAATGCAAGACTCAAGAGAAGAATAAAGAAGGAAATCTAAAAGAAAAATCATAAGGAACTTAAGGTTAAACTGTTTAAATTCCTACATGAGAAAGTTATATTTATAACTTATAAGACCTTCTCAGTTAGAAGAAATATTTATAAAGAGAGACCGCAGATATGAGTTGAATACGAAAGGATGATATCTAAAAAATTAAAAATATAAAATTAAGGTGCAAGAGAAGAATGTACAATGAGAAAAGGAAAGGGGGAGGTAGAATGAGGTATAGTATCTCTCCTGAAAGAGACAAGATAAAGCTCTTGTAGTGGCAGGAAGGAGGAGGGAGAGAAAGAGGAGTGAGTGCATTTTACTCTCATCAGAACTTGTTTACAGAAGGAGTAACGTACACATTCAGTTGAGTATAAAAATTTAGCGTACCCCACAGGAAAGTAGGACAGATAGGGGATAAAAGAAGGGCTGAGGGTGATAAAAGGGAGGGCATATTGGGGAAGAGAGTAGTCAGAAGCAAAACGCTTTTGAGGAGGGATGTAGTGAAAGGAGAGAGAACAGAATGAAAGTGGGGAGAGGATGGAGGGAAATTTGGGTAGCAATAATAACTCTGAAAAAAATTGGAGCAAGTTTCTCTGATGAAGGCCTCATTTCTCTAATATATAGAGAATTGGGTCAAATTTATAAAAAATAAGGACAATTTCCCAATTGATAAATGATCAAAAGATATGATCAGTTTTCAGATGAAATAATCAAGTCTATCTATAGTCATATAAAATGCAAATTAAAACAATTCTGAGGTGCAACCTAATACCTATTAGATTGGGTAATGGGACAGAAATGGTAAATGACAAATATTAAAGGGGAGGGGAGAAAAATGAGACATTAATGCACTGTTGGTGATGTTGTGAACTCAGTCAAGCATGTGTGCCTGTACAACATTTGTTGACTAATTGAAGTCACATTCTTTATCTTCTCACCAGTCTACAGCTGATCATTATAACTATATGATATTCAACTTTTCTTTGACTTAGTCTTTTAATATTTTGTTATCCTGGTTATTCTTAAATTATCATGCTTCAGTTCATACAAGTCATTCCATGTTTCTAGAAATTCCTTGTATGCACTATGTCTAAAGAAAAAATAAGATTCCATGACTCTTCTCTAGATATTACTCTTCTTAAGTGTTTTTTTGTGCATTAATATGAACATTCTTAGGGTTAGGGACTATATTTGTAATTTTATCATCAAGCGTTAACATGAAGCTTGACAGTAATTACAAAATGCTTTTTTTCATTTATTCATTCAGTCATTTCACTTATATATCCAAATATAATTGGCCATTCACCAAGTGATGGGAACCTTTGTTGTATACATTTTTCAGGTAAAGAATTTCCAAAGGGAAAACAATTACAAAAAGTGTATTCAATATTCATTTATTATTTTGAAGAAATAAAAACCAAAAGTAATGAATTTTTTAACTGAAGTAAACATTCTTTGGGGATACAATGGAGTATTTGGTATGATGATCAATTTCTAGGATAAATATTATCATTTTTGAAAGAAAAGCTGAAGAAATATTTCTTAGGAGCATAGGGTCATTGGTATAGAACCACAAGAGACCTTTAGTTGATACCCCAGGTGTTTTACATGAGAAGGTTGAGTCACATGTTTAGATTTCTCTCTAGTCACATAGCAAGTAGAAAATAAACTTTTATCCTCTGGCTCCAAATTTAGAATTCTTGCCATTGCTCCATGAATCCTCCATTGCTGCAGGCATAATATATCAGAATTACTTCTTGATTTCAGTATCTTTAAGTCACAGTGCCAAATACCAGTATGTTTGGAGAATAGTGCCAGGTTATATTATATAGTAAGGCTAGTAAAAAAAATATTTGGAAGAAATATTCCCATTCATTTCTTGGTTACTGGGTCACAGCTAAATCTTCACAAAATTAATGAATAATTATTAAGCTTTTGTTACAGTCAACAAAATTGGTTAACTGGTTCATAGTTCTCTCCTTTTACCTCATTTTTTTCCCTCATCCCCTTAAATATCAATTTTTATACAAAAGTATCATTATTATGTCACACATGCAAATATAAAATGGAGCAAAATACAAAGCTTCAGAGGTCCATCTAGCTTGTAGCAGCCTATCCTGCCAGCCCGGATCTACCCATATGCAGCTATCAACTTAAAAAAGAATTCTATTACTAATTCAACCAGTCAAGTTCATTCTGATATAAAGTCAAATTGCATAGCTAATTTACAGTTGACTATTCTAGTTACAAGAATATTTCAAGGCTTCATGATTTCATCATTGTATTTGATATCATTGACCAAAAGACAAAATTTATAAAGTCTTTACAATTTCATTCCTGGAATGTAGAAGGTGCTAGGTAAGTGTTTGTTTCCTTTCTTTTCCTTTCTCCTGCTACTTCTTAGTGTTCCCCTAATACATCCATAATACAATCTTTCCACATCCTAATGCACAACTTTTATGGTTTACTATGGCTCAAGAGTATTTTGTTACTTTATGGACAATGACTGTTTGGTCAGGTTAGTTGAAGGGACCACTGAGTGCTAGAAAGATGACCCAGTTGGTCATCTGCATATGGTCCTAAAACAAAATATCAATGTCAAGGCATTCAAGCTTGATTGATTTTTTTTTCTAAAAATGAAACACATGGGATGGTAGTTTGTTGTTGTTAAAAGATGGAGAATGCAGATATATTTATATGCAGAAGGTAAAGTACAATTAAAAAGGAAGAAATAAAAGTAAAGAGGGTGGAGTGATACTAGTGAATGTCAGACAATATGGAAAAAGGATAGGTTCAGGGGTATATACAGAAAAGAGGCGCTTGGTGGATAGAAGAGCTAGGTCATTTCTTTCTATGTATGTTCCTCCTTCATTGTCAAAGAAGACCATGCCGTCAGAGAAATGATGACATGACTTTCACTTGACTTTGTTTTTGAGTGAGGGAGAGCTGTGAAGGTCGCCAGTCTCACTTCTCCTCCAGAGCTACCTGAATCCAGTGACCAGATATTCATCAGGATGACTGGAGATGACTGGAGATGACCCAGGATGAAGCAATTGGGGTTAAGTGACTTGCCCAAGGTCACACAGCTAGAGATATGAGAATAAAGAAGTAAATGAGACTTTGGGTTATTGTAAGATGTGATAAATGATCTTATAACAAATGAGATATTTCTAAATCATTTAGCATTATCCCTGGCACATAGCAGATATTGAATAAATTCGTTTCTTTCCCTTGCTTCCCTTCACTTTCTAAAAGTCTAACTATAGACTTTTGTGTACTTGAAAACAGTTAGCATATCTAATATATGTCCTACTTCATTTTTTTACATCAAAGCTAAACATTCAATGAATGATCATTTAGCTTAAACTCAAGGAATTTCACCAACCTGGATTGCCTCCTTTGGACATTACGTATCTTATCATTGCTCTTTCTGGAATATAGAGACCAGAAATAAAAAAAACACTCAACACAAGCTCTAACCAGTGAAGATTACAATGATTATCACCTCCTTCTTCCTGGAAATATAACCTCCTTTATGTAGCCTAAATATAAGTTTAGGATTTTTTTGTCTTCCCTACGATACTGCTAACTCATACTGAGCTTATAGTTTACTGAGCATCACAGGTCTCTATTAATTTTTGGACAGACTGCTGCCTGACCATACCTCTACCTTTTTTTCTTTCAATTTCAAATGAAATAGTTTAAATTCCATCCCTCTGTGCTTATATTTCTGAATTATATGCTCTCATCTCTTCTTTATCAAATTTCTAATTTCCTTTTGAGTAGCTCACTTTATTTTCTACTTGAGTTTTTCCTTATCCCCTTTATGTTGGTAAGCTCTCTCTTTCTTTTGACAGTATTTTTGAAATAGTATACACATTATTCATATATGTAATATTCATGTGTATATATATGTATATCCTATTCTTAAACTGTCCATACAAAACATGTTTTATCTGCAATAGAACATATACACTTTGAAAATGTTTTGAATATTTAATATTTGAATATTTAAATCTTATTGTACTTTTTGTACATTTTTTTCAATGTACCTTTTTTTCAATGTACCTGCTTTCAATGAGCAGTAATTACGATTTTACCATTGTAAACTCTTAGTAGATGTGCATTGAATTAAATGAAATAGAAATAAAATACTAGTATGACAGTCAACTGTTATGGTGTACATCAGAATTTTTAGTGAAACATTGGAGATTGGGCAGCTGGACTGCATTATTCCTCCTACCATGAAGAGCTAGGATAGTCAAGAAGACTCAAAGAGGATGAATAGCTTGTCTATTCTCTCAGTGCAAGGGATCTGTATTCTGAAGCTGCAATGTTAAGGTCTTTCTGCGACAGCTTTAGGTAGATTTCTGCTATAGCCATGATTTTAAGACTTTATCCTGTCACACTAAACATATGATTTGAGAGGCAAGATGTAACATGTTAGTCATTGATGTAAAGCAGAAGAATAAAATAAAGACGGAAGTTTACAATATCCTCTATTTCATATATGTTATCTATGTGTTGTTGCCTATGCAACTATGACGTGAAGACTGGTACTTGACCCCTCTAAGTAAATAAAGACTAATCGATCAAAGCTAAAATGCCAGGTTTATTATATGGTAACCGTAATGTTCCAATTGAGCAAAATCTATTTTCTGACTGGTACAGTGGGTTGCTTATTACATTGTGGCTTTGAGATTTTATTAGTCATTGCTGAAATGCAAACAATCAGAGTTACTGAAAATCTGTACAAAAATGACAGTATAATTACTCCCATTAATCTCAATATAAATTTTACTAATATGAAGATTGGTGCAATTTTTAGGAGTAAAAATCTCTAGACTCTCTTAGAGACTATCAAATGCTTTAAGCAGTAGAGAAATGTATTCTAAACAATATTTCTTCCTTTTGGGATTGGAACTGTACTCCAACAAATAGGAAATTGTTTCATATATATGTTTTATAATCACAAAATGGGGATATGTAATCAGAATTTACATTGACAGGTTGAAAATGAAATGTAAATTTATTTTCTAATGCAAAGAAATAGCAAAACTTTTTATGGTAAAAATTAATTTTGACTATAGCCAGTTGTGAAGTGATAGCTTCTTTAGTTTTTTTTAAATCAAAAGCAGTATTAATAAATGCATCTCATCCTGTCTTTTAAAATGTCCTTTTATCAAAGTGAAGTGAATGCCCTTTCATCCATTTAGATCTTCTTTCAACAAAATGATCTTTCCTTTAATGACTAATTGTTCTCACAATTTCTTATGTTCAATATGTCTTAGGGTTATATTACTAGAATTACATAATACATTTTAAAAGTCTGCTAGGCTGTGATTCAGGAAGATGTGAACTTAGATATGGCGTCAGATGTCTATTAACTTTGTGAACCTGGGCAAGTCACTTAACCTTTTAGTGTTATACGTTACTCTCTAAGATTGTAATATAAATCTTGGATAGATGGACAATTCAATGGAGTTAAAATTGAATAGGAAGGAAAAAGTGTTTTAAATGATTCCAATCTAATTCCCAGAAACCAAAAAATGCATCTTCTAACATCAATATTTTTCCAATGATTCTGTCTGGTTACAAGTAGCATTGCATTGTGCAAGGACGCAAAGGGACAAATAATTCTAAAAGTAATAGAGAATAGGTATAAGGGGTGGGTGAATATGGTGGTAAGGAGGTTACAGTAAATTACCAGTGGGACTTTCATGCAGAAATAGACTAAACCAGGGGTGGGGAATCTGTGGCCTCAAGATCGCATGTGGCCTTCTAGGTCCTCAGGTAGGGTCTTTTTGACTGACTCCAGTCGTCATAGAAAAATCTTTTTATTGACAGGAACTCCTGAAACCATGCAAGGAGCACGTTTTTCCCTTTCTTTACCTAGCACAGTGGGTGACAAATGGCCAAGTGCTTAGTAAATGCTTGTTTACTGACTCTCTGGACATTGGAGGTAGCACTAATGTCACTGGAATGCTGGATCTGCTAAAGAACTGAGAAGCCCTTGAAGTTTGCAAAGAGAATGTTTCTGCTATTGGAAAGTGTTGCCATTGCCCTTGTGAACACACATGGGATAATCTTTGTAGCTCTAATCATGACATGCAAATCTAAATAATTTACTAGAGCGAAAGATTTTCATTAGATAAAAACAAATAAAACATAATGTTTGAAGGTAGTAGATAGTGTTTATTGGAGAGAGATTTTAATTATATTTGTTAAATTTCCCAGAAATTAAATTGAAATCTCAGAAAACTATGTCAACCAAAAAGCATTCATTAGATATGGATAGTAATCCAGAAAAGGAAAAATAACCAATCCCTGACCCCTAAATGTTTGCATTCTAATGGAGCTTACATCCTAAATATATAATATACATCAACTGGTACATTCAAGATTAATAAAAACAGAGAGAAGGTAGCTTTAGTGACGATGGGATTGGAATTAGTAACTGAGAGGTCTGGGTGTAGGGATATGAAAAAAAAAAAACAATTCCTCAATGCAATTCATAGTCATATAAATAAATTATTCCAACCATTCACAGTGGGAAATAAGGACTAAAAATTTATAACATCTAGGTGATCAAGTTTATCTTAATGAGCTGACCATTTAACTAGTCTTAAATACGTACCTGTGTATCAGCAGATAGATAAATGCCAGAACTGAGTTAGAGAACTAGAGCAGACTAGGCTCCATTTGGAAAACTTTGAGTTTCTGTATGTAAGAAGGCTTTCGTTCTCCTTTTAGAGTTTAGTTTCTCAGGATTCATAGCCGTGGCAATGTATAGTTTCCAGGTATTAGATAATAACTCCCAGAATACCCCCCCCAAGGATCCTAGCAGTAATTCCTAGAACCATAGTGATGGACAGTCCTACTGAGGCTGTACCCTGAGATAAGGGGTGATGTAATGTGATTTTTACTACACTTGTGCTGAATGATGATATTGCTAAAGCTGACCTGTGATCTTGATGTTGGCAAGATGTCTTTTTTGTCTGCTGCCCTATAAAGCAAATGAACACTTTTCAGTGAGTGGGGAAAACCACAGGGAACCCAGAGGGGAATCTGTGTGTAACTTGACTGGCCCCCATCGAGGTTTAAGGAGGTATAGGGGAGTGCACAAGAAATGCCTGTTTCAATTGACTCCATCAAGATGTAGAGTAATTTTACCCCCTTCTCACGCACTCTTGTAAAAAGAGGGATTAGAAGATAATGTAGGAGCTAGCAATCCCATTATCATCAATCCTTTGATAAGACTAGGCAAGAATAAAGCTGATTATCAACCCCCCTGAAGGAGTCTACCTCTCTGACCAGATTAAAGAATGAATCTGTTAGAGTCTGGAGAGCTGAAACTCCAGTGCCTCCTGCTTGTGATCTGTGAAACATATTCTTTCTATGATCCTAAACTATTGACTTCATGAAAAGTCCTTCTCTTTAAGAAAATTATTCTCTTAAGGGTAGCTATGTGACACAGTGGATCGAACGTGGGCCCTGGATGAGATACTAGCTGTGTGACCTTGAAAAAGTCACAACTCCATTTGTCTCCAAAAATAAACAAAAAAGAACAATATTCACTTAATGACACTATATGGGTTTAAAGAATGGTAGACCATTACAAAATAATTTAAATTGTGATTGAATATATATATATATATGTATATATATATATGTGTGTGTGTGTGTGTGTGTGTGTGTGTGTGTGTGTGTGTGTGTGTTCATCCTTCATTGCCAAAGAAGATCATGCCATCAGAGAAATGATGACATGAATTGCACTTGACTTTGTTTTAAGTGAGGGAGGGCTGTGCAGGTCATCAACCTCACTTCTCCTCCAGAGTCATCTGCATCCAATGACCAGATATACATCAGGATGACTGGAGATGACCCAGGATGGGGCAGGTAGGTAGTGCAGTGGATAGAGCACCAGTTCAGGAGTCAGGAGGACTTGAGGCCAAATCTTACTTCAGACACTGGATACTCACTAGCTGTGTGACCTTGGGCAAATCACTTAACTCAATTGCCTCATCCTGGGTCATCTCCAGTCATTCTGATGAATATATGGTCACTGGATTCAGATGACTCTAGAGGAGAAGTGAGTCTGATGACCTGCACAACCCTTCCTCACTCAAAACAAAGTCAAGTGCAAGTCATGTCATCACTTCTCTGAGGGCATGATCTTCTTAGGCAATGAAAGATGAACATACACATAAATTGTGAATAGTTTAAGGGCAAAACACCATGGGAATAAGGAGATTGGTATATATTGCCAACAATGACTTAATGTCAAAGAAAGGTACTAAAAAAATAATCAAGGATGTGTATGACTAGGGAAAGATTTGGTTAAGTACAAGAATTAGAATAGGGGATGATAGCAGAAATGAGACAATGCTATTTCCAAGATATTAAAGATTAAGTGTAGATCTCCAAGGTTCCATTGCAACTGAAGATAAGAAAGGAGATCTTCTACAATTGTGGAAAGACCCAGAAATGAATCATATGCCTTAATTGTAGTAAAATATTATTCATATATTTAAAATAATCCTTAATTGAGATCATTCAAAATGCAATTCCTCTGGGATATATTGATATATGATGAAGTTATGAAGTTAGAGGGAACAAACTGATATGAGGACGTAAAAGAAAAATGCACTCCTGTTTCAAGAATGTTGGCCTTTGGAAAGGCTATATATATTTAATGATTTTATTTACAGAGGACTTAGGGTCACACTATATAGCAGTGAGGAGAGCCATGATGCTGAGAAATTCAAGAACCATTTCACTAATGAAATTAAGGGCATCTATACTATATTAGAAGAGAAATATTTACCTTGGAGAAGAAAAGAGATAGGAAGAAAATGATGGCTAACTATGCAAAATAATGAACACACACACACACACAAATCACAATTGAATGAGGTGAAATTATAATGACTGAACTTTTAGCACAAAAGAGAGATGTAAGGACAAGTCTTCCTGGTTTTTTGCAGACTTGGGGAAGTCCATGGATGTGGAAGGTTGCATAAAATATCTGATTTTTTCTAAACATTAATTAGTTTTGCTTTTGTTTTTTTCTTCTTTTAAAATTATTTGTTTCAAACAATGGCTAATGGGTGAGCATGGGAAGGGGAAAACATATAGGGTGAAATATAGGTGATATAAGAAAAAAACATCCTTATCATTCTATTGAAATAATTCAAAACAAAACTATATTTGCAAATTAGCTACAACGAAGTTGACCTATTCTCTTTCTTCTCAAAGAGATGAAGAGATTTCCTAATGACAGGAGTGCTAGAGAGAGAGAATGTTCAAATAGCTATGACAAAAAATAATGTAATATAAATAATAGATAAAAACAAGTAAAATATAATAAATAACATATTTTTATTATATTTACATATGATTACATATAATTATAATATATACTATTGCAATATAATATAGTATCTATAATATAATGATAAGATATGATGTGGTATGTATAATATAATATATAATAAAATACTATATGGTATGGTATAATATAATATATGATATAATATGATACATGATACAATGTGATATAATATAATAACACAACCAAACCAAATTAAATGGAAAACCTCTATTAGAGAGATTCAGAAACATATTGAGCTGCTACAGCAGGTTGACTTTCCTTGAAGTTCAAGCAAAACTGACTTAACTACTTGAAGTAATTCTCTCTTTCTCTCTCTCTTTCTCTCTGTCTCTCTCTCTCTGTTTCTCTCACACACACACAGTAGTTACTCACTATATGTACATATAGTAAATAACTACTATATATATTTGAGTGTATACAAATACACCACACACAAGATGCATACATAAAAACATACAAAGAACATATAACAAGAATACAACATACTCATGATATATTATGAAGTCTGTCAGAAATATTTTAGATTTTAGTGTTTCATTCAATTACAAAATTCTGTGATTCTGTGAAAGATCTATAAAAACAGAAAAAACAATTTTATTCCTATGATCATCCTTTTCTTGGCTTCTGCTATATATTTACAGTTTGATTCTCTCAGAAATACACACATACTTACTGGCTAATCTCACATACCAAAATATACTACCAATTGACTATGGCTATTAGTAGGTAAATTTACTTTCTTATGGCAACCCTTGTCATAGACTTGTCTTTGGTTACAGACATAGGTCAGAAATTGTATTGTAATTATCTTAAGCTTTAAATATTGCTCCTAAAGTCCTTGAAACTGCATAGATATAGACATGTTAGGGATCTTAACAGATACTGTGCTCCAAAACTCAGCATGATTTGTAATCTTTAAATGAATAGGAATAGGATTCACTTAAATTGGATTCAAATTACTGAGATTACAGAAACTTCCATGAGTATAATTATAATTGTAGTTAATATTTATGTAATATTAACTCTGCCTGAGGCATTGTGCCTTTAAGCACTTTAAAATTAACTCTTTCGACCTTCACCATAACCCTAGGAGGTAGGTCATATTATTTTTCCCATTTTATCGATGAGAAAACTGAAGCAAAAAGAGGTTAAATGACTTTCCCAGAGACCTATAATTAGCAGGTGTCTGAGGCCAGTCTTGAATTCAAGTGTTCCTGACTTTAAGTCACTTAGCTGTCCTTTTGGTAATTTTCCAAAGTCCTTGCTACAAATTTTTTTTTTTAATTTAGTAGCAAATATCTCAGATTTCCTGGTACATAGAAAGTGCCTAATAATTGCTAGTTTATGTGACAAGTCTGATAGGTAAACATGTTTTCTGTCTACAGAGTTTCTGAATATAGAAGGTTTTTTTTTTGTTGTTTTTGTTTTTTAACAAACCACAAATGAGAGAACAAAATATTGGTCATGTTCTCCCTCTTATACCATTTTCTGAATTCTGGTTATGGTACCAAGTGAGTTGGAAAGACAATCCTTAACATATTTTGAAGCAAATTTTCTCCTAAGTAATTGTCCAGCAAAGCAAAATTAATTCAGGCAATTTCAGTGTTCTCTATCAACACTAACTTTCTCTGATCTCTTCTATTCTGGGAGAATGATTTAAAAGTCAAGGAGAACAGTGGGAAAGAAAATAATCTTCTGTAGTTGCTTTCCAGTTTTTATCATGCGGTGAATATTTTGTGCAATTGGCAAATATTCAGTACTTTAAAGACCTGTGATTTCTTTGGTGAGTGCAGTCATTCCATTGCTGAAGAATATGATTCTGTAAGGCCTAAGGGATTAATGAATTGCTGCAGGCAATAGAGGTTTTTAATAAAGGATTTGACCTTTCCTTGTCTATTTAGAAAGTGGTATCTAATATGGCCTACACATCTCCTAAAACAGTCTAAGTAGGTATGGAGGAGTTATTCTCCTCATCAACTGAGAGTATAATCACATCTTTGAAATTGTGAATCCTTGACATAATAAAGAAAGTCTAATATCTTTATTTGATAACTTTTCCCCCTCATAAAAAGACATCATTCATTAATGTCCTCATCAATGACATTACATTATCTATCCCATAAAGCTTCAAGAAAAGGGCTTTGTAAACTTTAAAGTACAATATAAATGCAAATTATCAGCATCATTAACATAATTACCCAGTGAAAAAGCAGGAATCACCCAATATATCTCCTTCATTTCTTTCATGCTTTCATCCTGATGGAGCCTTGCACATAGTTCATGCTCAAGTAATGTTTATGCAGCAAATCAGGGACTCAGTGTGTGTGTGTGTGTGTGTGTGTGTGTGTATGTGTGTATGTGTAGTCTGATGGAGTTCATGGACCCCTTCTGAGAATAATATTTTTAAAGACCAATAATAACACACATAGATTTACAAAGGAAATTATTGATTAATGAAAATTGAGATTCCTTATTCCCATATAAGTCAGCAATTGCCAGGAAATCTATTCATGCACATTTTGAAGGTCTTGTGAACTCTAGATCAAACATCTCTGAACTAAAGGGACTGGACACTCCATGAAGTCAGGGACTTTGCATCTTATGTAAGTTATATTTGTTCTCAAGTATCAGAAGCAATGGTCTTTGTACAGTGGGCCTTTAATAAATGTTTATTGAATGAAGGACTGTTGAAATATATTCATGGTTGTGTGAAATAAGAGGTCCACTCTTCTATAACTTCAAGTTACATAAGAATAATTGTGTTCAGCTTTATTATTAGAATAATAATGCGTATTATTCTAAAATGGGAATTTTAGGAAATACCTATGGATTAAGCCAGTCACAGGGGACACAGGAGTTGAAAGGCAAAGACATGGAGAGTGTATGGTCCTGTATGATTCCCAGTATGAGGCTCATTTTAGGTGAGCTGTGAAGCATATAAGAGTTTTCTAATGAACTTTGAACTCCAGCTAGGGAAATTGGGATAAGGATAGTGACTGTGATTTTGTTGGTTTATGGAACCCTCGTGTCAGAAATTTGGCTCTAACAGCAATTCCTTCTTAATTCAGGTTCTATGTCAGAATGAAACAAGGCACTGGCAAGTCCTTGATTGTTTAACAGAGAGTTTACTTTCTCCTAACGCAAGTGTATGAACCCAGGATACAATGGCACACATAACTTGTCTAGACATGTATTATGTTGTCCCCACCTGGAAATGAGGTCAGGAGGTTGCCAGGAGAGAGTGACTCATGTAGAGACCACCAAGTCTGACAAGTCTAAACTTTGTATGGCTGGGGATTTTTCTGCCCTCAGCCGACCAAGAAAAAGGTTCAGGCAGGTTCCGAAGAAAATTTTGTCTTCCTTTAGATCTCCTCACGTTGTGAATGGAAGGAAAGAGACTAGATAGGTGCTCTTCCTATCAGTCCAACATCAGAAGACTCAACCAATATAGGTTAGCACCTTTTCCTTCAACTTAAAGTCTTAGAGAGTTGCTTAGAGCATGGACAGATTAAATGACTTAATTAAGGTCATACAGCTAATATATATCAGAAGTGAGACATTTGAGGTCAGCCCTCTGAGGTCAGCCCTCTATTCATTAGACCAGGTCCTCAAAATAGACAAGAAATACAAACAAAATCTACCATGAAAGATAGGATTTGATATCAATGTTTGTTTCCAAAATCATGTCAGAATCTAACCCAGGAAGTCAAGAGGGAACAGAGAAGTGAAGAGTCTTATAGAACTATCTCCTCTGGGAGCAGTCCTCAGAAAGGGAATCATCCTAAAGATGTCAAACTTTGGGCCTGTTTCTGTCCTACATTCTTGTCCTCTTCCATGATTAGTGGGATAGAATTACAGAGGTAGAAGCATCATAAAGGAAGTGTGGTCCAATTAGTAGCAGTATAGTAACCCCTCTACAATCTATATTAACCAATCTCCACTTGAATACTTCTAGGAAAGGTGAACTCATTATTTCCCCCTTTGAAATCAGTAATTATTTGGATTCTGAACTTCATAGTGAGATAAAATCTCTCTCTCTCGCTCCCTCTCTCTCTCTCTCTCTCTCTCCCTCTCTCCCTCTCTCTCTCTCCCTCTCTCCCTCTCTCTCTGTCTCTCTCTCTCTCTCTCTCTCTCTCTCTCTCTCCAACTTATACACATGCCTTCTAGTTCTATCTTTTGTGACTAAAAAGAACAAAAGTCATCCCTTTTCCATGTGAACACACTTCAGATACTTAAAAAAAAACCTATCATATTTCACCTAATGTTTTTCCTTTCCAAGCTAATATTTCCAGGTTCCTTCAATTGTTCATATGGCATGTTTTCCAATATCCTCATCATTATTGCCCAATATCTTTGGACGTACTCCAGTATTCCAGTGTATGTCATAAAAGCAGCACCGAAAACTAAACAACGCCTATTCTTTTGAGGGAAATACTAATTCTAAATGAGATAATATTTCTAACTCTGGGAGATCTAAAGTGAAGAGGTTATGCTGACACATTAGGAGGCAGAAAAAGGAATGATATCTCTTGGGATAGAATAGATATATAGAATTCTATTCAAAAAGCACTTATTACTATAGACAGAAGAATTTTCTGTTCAGTGAGAGGGGACAGCATAAGTCTAGAACATCAGCCATGCAGTTAGGAAACCAGAAAGAGACCAGATCACCTGGATTGTGGGAGATTTTGCCCTAGGCCTGCTCTTTGCCCATATTTTTGACTGTTGAGAAAGGCTATTGGCGATTAGGAGTGAGGCTGACATTCTATGGAAAAGATTTGGATTCCAAAAGGAATGCCTTAAAATTTCTGAAAGGATTCAGGTTTTGTTTTTGTTTTTTTTTTCTTGTTTTTTTTTTTTGTTTTATTTTTTTCTCAGAATTCATAACGTGATAAAGCTTTGCTTTTTGGTCCCAAGTGAAAGGTAAAAATAGCTGAGTGCATTTCCCAAAATATGCAGCAGTTCTTAAGGGATTGGGGAATACATATACTCTAAGGCTTTTATTGCTATGAACAAGAAATGAAAGAAAAGCTTGTGTGGCTTCAAGGCAGAGTTTTGAAAATGTAATTACTAGCTTCACCCATTTTACTTCATAGCCTTAAGTTTAAAGAAGAAAAAAAATGAGATTAAAAACATGAAGTATGGATCAAGTAAAATCAAACTGCATATGAATTTATTCACTTGTTTCCTAACAACACAAATGTATCTGATATTGGTCAATGCTCTGGGAAAATGGTAAGAATGATGAATTTGGACCCAAAACACCTAGGTTTATATCCTAACACTTACATTTATTTTGAAGAACCTCAGTTTCTTTCCAAGTGTAAGAGGTATATCAATAACTGCTACATACATAACTCACATGATTGTTAAGCAAAATAGGGAAGCATGTATAAAAGTCTATAAGACTGTAGGCCATTTTGAAAATTATTATTCTATGCTCACATTAGACATCTTTTGACAAAATTTTTGTAATGAGGTGAATAAATAAGAAGTTGTATGTTGGAATTATGTATTGTCAAATTACATAAGAATGTAATAACTGTTTTTATTTTACTCATAATCCTCTCTTAGCTGGGCAATAATAGCTCACACTTATGTAGGACAGAGGTATTTTTTAACGCTCTTCCTCCATACCCCCAAAAAAACCTGCAAGGGAAAATAAATTGTAGAATTTCTATTTTACCAGTTGACTAACTGGGGTGATGCAGTTTTATAAAGTCATAGGGCTAGCAAACTTTGGAGTTAGTCCTCAAACTGAAGACATATGACTACAACATTTGTGTTTTCCATAGCATCACAGCTGTCACAAACACCCAACATTTCAAGGGTGGTATGATTTGTCCATGGAATTTAAAGTTTTGAATTATCTTCATTATATTCTCACTAATTCCCATTTGAAATCAAGCTGCAGGAGGTAGGAGAATAGAAAGAGATTTTCTAGGAAAATTCTGAAAATAGAATTGAAAGGGATGAGCTCCCTTTAATAATATTAACAATTTTTATCCTTCATAGGTCTCAGAGCAGAAATTTACATAGTGATACTATTTATTAATATCAAGTAATACATAAAACATTTCTTAACTAGAAACATGCCCCTAGACTTCACTATGCCCCAAAAATATCTTCTTTACAAAAGATTACTTTATCCCTTGAACTCACACCTTCTGACCCTGGTACTACTTTTCCTCTGATTGGAGGATTAAGAACAGAGTTAGTCCTCAAACCTTCTCTTCAGGAGGTATCTGAGCCCAGAAGTCAATTTATTCTCTACGTTGCAGCACTACTCGATGTTTCTCTGTCATCCTCTCTGCCATATATCTTCCCCTCTTCTCCTATGCCCAATGTTTAGCATAGATCCTGGCACATAGAAGATGCTGAATAAATGTTCAGTGGTAATGAATGCTCACAAAAGTCATTTACCCCAGTCACATAAAATCTCCAGCATAGAATCCAAATAGAAAAGATTTTGTGAATTCTTCCTGTGTTTCTGTTTTCAGATGGCATTGTCCTAATTATGTTCCAGGATCCTTTAGTACTGCTCAAATGAAATCAATAGCCACTCAAAAGAGGATGAGCTGAACAACCTGTACAGAAAAAGCCAAGTCATTGAATCAAAAAGGATTTAACAAATCCCTACCTGCTATGTGTCAGCAAAATAGAGCTATATGGTAAATATAAGTGGGCTACTATTTAGTTAACATGAGTTGTGCATAAGAAGCAGATGTCAGATTAATAAAGAGAAAAAGAACTGAATTGCCCCATGTGAGCAGGAGTGCAAGGTTTAACAGGGACACTTTGAAGCAGATGATAAAAATAATGTCAAGAGAGCTAGGGAAAGGCCCCAGGACTTTTGACCCTCTGAAGAATTTAAAGGAAGATGTAAGTCAATGACTCCCTACTCTTTTGAGTGCAAGTGGTATTAATCTGCTTGGCATTCTAAGGCCTCTCTCATCCTAAACAGTTAGATGACACAGTGGATAAAATGCTAACTAGAGTCAGGAAAACCCAAGTTCAAATCAAGCCTCAAATATCTTGTAACTGTATGACCCTGGGAAAGTCATTTAACTTCTATCTGTCTCAATTTCCTCAACTCTTTAATGGGAATAATAACACGTACCTCTCAGGGTTGTTGCAAATACCAAATAAGATAATTACAACACACTTATCTCAGTACCTGTCACATGGTAGGTACTCTATAAGAGTTAGCCACTATTTCACTCCATGAATTCTATGTTCTGATCAGAGAAAACTGTTCTTTTCCCCACAAATATCACTTATCTGTTTTCCTGTATCTTTGCTTATAAAGTTCTCTGTGGTCAGAATGTGTTCATCCTCTCTCTTGGTCTGTTGACATATCAATCCTTTAAAGCTCAACCCAATGAAATTTTCTCAGATTCCCAATTCTTCTAATCTTTAGATTGTCAATACCTTTTTCTGCCCTTTGGCTTTACTTACATAGACCCTTATACTTCTCATTCCCCTCTCCTCTCACAGCCACACTCACACTGCAGGATCCCTCACTAGTTTTCTAACTGATCTATCTGTCTCCAATTTCTCCCTACTACAATTTATTCTCTGTCCTGTTGCCAAAGTGATTTTCCTAAAATCCAACTCTGACTACATCACTTACTCACTAAAATGAATTCTGGTGGTTCTCTGTTACTCATAGGATCATATATAAAGTCCTTTGCTTGGCATGTAAAGTCTTTCATAAAGTAACTTTCAAATCTTCTTATATTTTCCTTCATGTAATCTACAATCCAGTTCCACTAGATGATTTACTTTTCTCCAGATATATCTCTCATCCTTCAGATTCCCTACCTTTGCATTGGTTATCCCACGGATCCAGAATAATCTTGCTTCATGGCTCTTATTTATAGTTTTCCTGTGTTCCTCCAGATGGCTCAGGGGCCAGCTTCTGCAGAAGGTCTTCTCCATGGTTAATATCTTCCCCTATGAGATTACTTTCATTTACATTATTTCTATCTCTTATAAAGGTTCATATTTCTTCATTTCTTCTTCCCCCACTGGAAGGAGATAACTTCTTGAGAGTAGAGATTATGTCTTCACTTGTGTTTTCTCAGCACTTAGCACAGTGCCTGACTACACCCTCTACTGTACTTAATTCACAGTATTTGATAATTTTCTTATCTATTTTATTCCTTCATCATATTATAAATTCCCTAAAGGTCATGATCCTCTGAGCAAATTTAACGCTTAGCAATGAAATTAGATTAAATCTGTTGTTATTGTAATTATTTGAATAACAATGTATTTATTTTATATCATCATTTGAAAGCAAGCACATTCTGAAATGAAACCTTCCAAGGAATTATAAAGATTCAAAAAAGTCAGACAATAATTATGGTTGAACATATAATGTTTTTAGTCATTTCACTGTAAATTCTCTTTAACTGCATGATAAGACTGATATCTTCCAGTGTTTCCCTTCAATATAGCTGTAGGAATGGGAAACCTGTGGCCTCGAGACCCTTTGTGGCCCTCTAAGTCCTCAAGTGAGGTCCTTTGACTGAATTTGAACTCACCGCAAATCCTTTCATTAGGGGGTTTTGTTCTGTGAAGTCTGAATTCAGTCAAAGGGCTGCACTTAAGGATTTGGAGTACCATGTGTGGCCTTGAGGCTGTAGGTTCCCTAAGACTTCTCTGTACAATACCATCTTATATTTAATGACAGAATCTCATTAAAGGGAAGGTATATATCAAATTGCTTTTCTTCATGAGATCCAAATGATGGAGATTTAGTCTGTCAATAATAGACCCCAATCTGAACAATCTAAATTTTCAATGGCTTAATTCTTAGATTTAACAAAAAGAGAAATTTCAATTGAAGAAGCTGTTTGATTGAGAGAGAATTTGCCAGTTTTTTCTCTTTGCTTGAGAGGTAACTGCCAACATTTATCAAAAGAACAACAGACACAAAACACAGCTTTCTGATCATAATTCCTTCCTCAGTGATAATATTTTAATGCTTTCCCCCTACTTGTCACTAGCAGTATTATTTATTGATCATACTGACTATGATAGAGAAGTATGAATTGCCTTAGTTTCACATGAGCATTTTTCTTTTGCTTTCACTTTGTCAGAGATCACGATTGCTGCCCCTGACATTTTTTTTCACCTGAAGCATATTGGATTTTGCTCCCATCCTTTGTTTTTATTTCTCCTTATCTTTCTATTTCAAGTATGTTTTTAACATCTGGTTGAATTCTGGTTTCTAATCCAATCTGCTATCCACTTCTATTTTATGGATGAAATCATCCCATTCACATTATAATTGTTGTGCTTTTCCCTCCAATCCATTTATTTCTGTTTATCGTTCTCTTAATTTTTATCTTGTCATTTCTCAAAAGTCTTTCTTGCTTCTGACCCTTGCCTAACTTAATGTATTCTCCCATTTATCATCCCCTCCCCATATCTCTTATCCCCATCACCTCTAATTTCCACATGTGTGTATATGGATATATGTGTATAGATAGATTTATATACTGATAGATATAGATACATTTATGTATATATGCACATGAATTATATATGTTACACACACATATACATGTGTGTATGTGTGTGTATTCTTCCCTTTTTGAACCAATTGCAGTAAGAGTGAGGTTCAAGCTTTGCCTGGTACCAACCCATTTTCCCCTCCACTATAAAAGCTCTTTCTTGCAACCATCTTTTATGTGAGGAAAAATTCCCCTCTTGTAGCTCTCTCTTCCCCTTCTCCTAGTGCATACCTCTTCTTCACCTCACCTTTTTCTGGGGGGAGGGAGCAGAGATCATCCTAAAATAACCATATCACATTCAAGTCCTTTGTCTATTTAGACTCCTCCTACCTCTCCTAATAATTACAAAGTTCTTAGAAATTGCATATATAATCTTCCCATAGAGGAATGTGAACAATTTAATATTTTTAAACCTCTTATGATGTCTCTTCATGTTTGTCTTTTTTATGCTTCTCTTACATTTTGTGTTTGAATGTCAACTTTTCTCTTCAGTTCTGGTCTTTTCATCAGGAGTCCTTGAAACTCCTCTATTTCATGAAATCGCACCTCCCCCTCCAGAATGATACTCAGTTTCGCTGCATAGGTGATTCTTGGTTGTCAAACTAGCTCCTTTGCCTTCAAGAATATCATGTTCTAAGACTTTTGAATCTTTAATGTAGAAGCTGCTAAATATTGTGTGTCTTAACTATGACTCCACAAAATTTGAGTTGTTTCTTTCCAAATGCTTGCAATATTTTCATCTGGGCCTACATGCTCTAGAAAAATGCTACAATATTCCTGGGAGTTTTCATTTTGGAATTTCAGGTGGTGATTGGTGAATTCTTTCAATTTCTATTTTACCCTCTCAATCTAAGATAATGGGGAAGTTTCCTTGCTAATTTCTTGAAATATATTGTCTATTATTGTTCTTTGGTCATCACTTTTAGGTAAGTCAATAATTCTTAAACTATCTCTTTGAATATATTTTCTAGATTGATTGTTTTTCTGTTTATTTTTTCACATTTGACTTTGTTTTATTGCTTCTTGATGTCTCCTGCAGTCAGTGGCTTCCATTTGCCAGACTCTCATTTTTAAGGAATTACTTTCTTCAGTGACATTTTGCACCTCTTTTTTTCAATTTGACCAATTCTGCTTTTAAAACTCTTAAAAACAGTTTTGGTTTGTATTTTTTTTTTAATTTTATGCCTTTTTCTTTTTATCATTGAACGAGTTCTCTTTTTTTAAGGTGTTATCTTCTCAAGTATTTTTTTTTCTGCCTCTTTTACCAAGCTGTCAATTCTCTTTCCATCTCTTTTGTTTTTCTCCAATTTTTCCTCAATCATACTTATATTTTTCTTGGACTCTTCTAGAATTATTTTAAAGAGCTTTCATCCAATTAACATTTTTCTCTAATATTCTGTTTACATATTGTTTTCACTTTGTTCTTTCTCTAAGTTAATGCACTTGGTCTTCTCTGTCACTATAAGTAGCATTTCTGTTGTTTTTGTTGGTCAAGTTCCTTTATTGCTGTTTGCTCATTTTTTTGACCTATTTCTTGACTTTGAACTTTATTCTAAATCTCAGTTCTGCTCACCAGGGTGTTGGAAGGCAATGTTCTAAGCTTCAGGTACTTTTTCCTCCTTTTTTCAAAGCTGGTTCTGAGAATCTGCAAGTTTTTGGTGCTTTCAAGGTGGTGTGATGCAGTGATAGGTCTGTGCTCTGTTATTTGCCCAGTAATAACCCTGGCTTACCTGCAGCCCCAAGCACCAACACTCATCTTGGCTCTAGAACTTTATAACCAGGGTCACTACTCCCCTGCGGTCACAAGTGCTGGTGTTCCTTTCTTTCTGAAACTGTGACCATAACCCCTGGTCCTTTGTGAGTGACCATAAGCAGTCCTATTAACTCTGGAACTGTGACCCAGAACGGCATATGGGTCTATATTAGAATTGCCATTCAGCACCAGCTGCACCCTGTGCACACCGATGGTCCCCTATAATTTCTGTCTGAATAGCTCTCTAATTGCTTTGCTACCTCTTATCTTGGTGGTCCTGAAGCTTCTGTTGCTACTATTGTGATGGCTCTAATGCCCACCACTGGTGCTACTGTTGTCCTTAGGACTGGCTCCTGATTAGGTGCCACAGACCTCTCCTGATAACCTAGGCTGGAAAAATGTCTCACACTAATCTTTTGTTGTCTCTATCACTTCAAATTTGTTTAGAGCAGTTGTCTTAAAATTGTTCAGAGGGAAATGCTGGGAGACATTTGCTGCCTGTGTTCTGCCATCTTGGTTCTGCCTCTCAAATCCTTTCAGAAACAATTTTTTGAAAGAAAAAAAGTTCATTCTTATGTGTGTTTCTTTCATTACGTGCATTTCAAATATAAATGTGCTTTAGAGAGTAGTTATAAATAAAATACTTAGAAAATATTAGAGGACTTTCTAAACTTTGTGCAAAAGTTTTCTAATTATTCTAAATCTTAATTTGGATTAAGTAGATTGTATTTCGAGTTCTCTAATCACGTCAGTTTATAAAATTATTCCAACACTTCACGTTTTACTGTGAAACTATTGTATTATTCCCCAGGAAATGAAAGTATTTCAAGTAGAGAGATGACAATATATCATTAATGTTAAGTGGTTTAGAAGGCAACATATAGAGGACTAACCTTAGAGTAAGGAAAAGCTAGTGCTAAATTTTGCTTCTTATTTACCCATGCTAGCTATGGGAACCTGGGAAAAATCATTTAACCACTCTCTGACTCCAGTCTGTCTTCTGAGATGATGTTACAAAACTAATCATGAATTTGCATTGGCAGAGGGATTTCTGTACCAGAGGCATGCCGGCATATTGGGTGTGGCCCAATGGTCAAAAGGTCACTAAGAGGGAAAGCACTTGAGGTCAGATCCTTCATATTACCTTAATCTTCATGTGCTTACATAAGCCTGAACTCTCCTGAACTGTCTATCTTATAAATGGACACGACTTCCTTCTGACAGTCCTCTTGCACTAACCTCCTTCTGAAAGAATCTAAACTTTCAAAAATACTTTAATATTTGCTAATTTGCAAGAAAGAATATAATATTTAAAAATCTTATGATTGAAAACATCTGTTTGAATGCTGACTCCTAAACTCCCCCACCAAAAAACTTCTTATGTTTAAATGCTTTGTTTTAAAGATAAAATAGTACAAGTGATATTTTTTAATATACTCTCACTATTAAAAAGATAGACCTCATTTAGAAGGAGAAAGGAGAATGAAATATTTAAAAAATGTATAAATTCAAATTATATAAGAAAAAAAATATTTGGGTACATGGATATCTTTGAAGGAGATCTTTACAACCAGCCTTGAAAAGTCTGATGTCTTTTTGTTTGTTTCTGCATCCCCCCTCTATCCCCCCCTCACAGTGGTTTAAATGAAGTCTGAAAAGATTGAAAAAATACAGTGGATAAATTCTTGGTTCCCCTTTTAATTCATTTTTTCCCATTATTTCACATACTTCTGTACCCACATTCTCCACATCCTAGTTATTCTGAATGCCGACATTTTGATGTGTCAATTCTGTTTTCCATCCCTAATTAACTTCTCCCTCAGAACTCCCCTCCTCATTCCATTCCATCCCATTCTCCTCATCAATCCAAGTCAATATCCTCCCCTTTTCTATGCTGCCTTCAGACGGTCTCAGACTAGAAGAGAACCTTGTGACCTATACATATCTTTGACCACATTGTGAAGAGTGGAGAATTTTTAAAAATGAATTTTGTTCCCTATGCCTTCTTTGAACAAAATTAGTTTAATATTAATTAAGGCCAGTGTATATTTATTAAGTAGGTATTATTAAGTCAGAGACTTTAAAAGATCAATAATTCAAATAACTGCCACTTTTAGCTGAAGTTGCTCCACCTTGTGTCTTCTGCTCTACCTGGTTCTAATTCAATGGAACAAGATGCCCTTACAAGGTAGCTCCTGGTCCCCAACCCTTCCTTCCCGCCTTATTTTTTGTGTGTCACCTCCTCCTTTAGATTGCAATCTAATTGAGGGTAGGAACTCTCTTTTTATTAATTATATCCCTAGAATTTAGCACAGTTTCTGGCAAAACATAGATGCTTAATCCATTTATTGGATTGGATTGGACCTCATATTCAGCCCTCAGTGTATGTGCTCATCTTTGTATAAATAAGGGGTTCATATTTCAATATGATTTGTTTCTTTTATAATCCCACTTATTTTACTTTCAGCTTTAAGAAACATTATTCAGAGGTAAATACAGGCTTCACTAGATTGTCAAAAAGGTTTATCATATTAGGTTAAGAACTCTGATCAAAATGAACATTCTTTTCTACCTCATTCCTTATACCTGAATGACCTTGATTATTGCCAGTTCCCTTGATATGGTGCCTTCCTTCTTGCTTTGATTTTTGGTTTTACTGAAGTCATGGGTTCACTGATTTGGTCACTGCTATATCCAATTAGTAACTCTGCTGCTCAGACCTTCTTCCTTTCTGGGATGCTTATGAATCATGTTAAGCTCTTTTAGTTTCATTACCCTGCATCCATAACAAGAGAGAGAGGGGAATGTTTTGGAGATGTGTGCCCTTTGGTAATCCTTATATAACACTTTCTACTTTCCCCATCCACAAAAAACACCCTTCACAGTTAATATATGTTCTGTATGCATATAAATATATTGACAACTGATTTTATATAGTATTATGCCTTAGAGTTTGCAAAGCCTTTTACATTAAATATTTCATTTGGGACTCACAACACCCCTATGTTGAAGCAAAAATAATTACTATTCCATTTTACAGATGAAATACCTTAGTGTGAAAGAATTTGAGTGATTTGAGTAAGGTCAGCTTTCCTTGTCCTTAATTTACTCTTATTATTAAGTATGTTTTTTCTGCTTCTAATATAATCTAGTCAATGATACTTCTCTCTCTCTCTCTCTCTCTCTCACACACACACACACACACATAAACACACACACTACTTAAAGGAGACGGACATTATGACTTAGAAGAAATTTGAGGTTCTTTTGATGGATATTGTTATAAATATACACTCTTCTACATAATATAAACTCAAACTGGAAAAAATATTTAAATTATTTGTGGAAAATGTTAATGAAAGAGCTTAGATCTGACTTCCAGCAAGTGCGTTAAGTTCCCAGAAGCTTTCTTTAAAATGGTGCCTTACCCTTGGTTAGTCTTTATTGTTTCTGGAGGCAGAGAATGTAAAATACTGAAGGACAAAAAAGAAAATGAGTCATTCAGGAAGCTGACACCTCATTAGCCTTAAAAAATGCAGTCTACTTTTCCATGAATACCATTAAACCGTGGAGGAGACTAGCAGGTCCATCAAATTCCAAGCAGAGGAAGGAAGTAAAATAGAACCAACTTGTTCAAAAGCATATGCACCGTAGAACCTCAACAAAGATTAAGGCAACAACCAGTGAAAATAACTTATGCCACCCAATTTTTTCTTCTGAAAGAAAAAATGGATCTGTCTTGTAAATTAGTGTTTACATATTTTAAATGACATGTGAACGTTTCAAATAAAATTATTTCTCAAGAAATAAAAAAAAAAGTTGTTGGAGCAGATTTTTTTTACCATATCAATAGTGATGGTACACATTAAGTCAGCCAGTAACTTTGATTGATGACCTACTACATGTGTAGCATGACCAATTTAATCCAGTTAAATTCAAGAAACATTTATGACAGGGAATACTATGTGCAAGGCCTATGGTTCCTGCCCTCAAGATGAAAGAATCAGATTTATAGGATAGAGAGCCGAAAAATAAACCTCAGATATAATCTACCAAATCCTCCAACTCCTTAATTTAGAAAACCAATCCAGATAGGGGAAAGCATCATATCCAAGACCACACAGTGGAAGTGTAGGAAATCATTTACTTAAACTCAGGTTCTTTGACTCCAAATCTAGGGTTCTTTCTATTACATGCAGAAGCGCCCCTAGAGAACATCTATTTCAATCCCTTGAATTTCAAGTAATGTGACCCAGCAATGTTAAGTGATATTTAGACATCAGACCTAAAATTCAAGTCCATAAACTCCAGGGCAAGTACTATTTTCTTCATGTCATATTACTTCATCTTCCAAATGCCTTACTGCCTTTCTATGGTCATAGAATACACATATACAAAAAGTACATTAAATTTTGATAATAGATTTCTTGAAGACAAAAGTTGGAAAGTCATTCTGCAAGTAAGAGTCATCATTGGTATTTCTTTCCCAGTTTTTCTTGTTTACTCTGAACTAAAATCACTTGAAGTAAACTGAAATTTAAAAAAAAAACACAAAGAAACAAAAACTAATGAAGTAAAGAACATAATGAACATTTGTAATTCACTCTAATTTGCTGGTTAAATTTAAAAAAAAAAAGATCACACCTGCTCATCATTACTATCATTAATATCCAAGCACTAATAGTCGTAGATTAGATAAGCTTATGTTATTATACTGCTTAAAATCCTTGAAAATTCAGTCTAAAAGGAAGGTTTTAATATTAAGTTAATCATAAGTTTTGCCTTAGCTAAAGGTCACCAGTCTTACTAGTTTCAACTAAAATGTCAGGAATTCTCTAAAGAATATTCACGGGGCTGGTATAACTTCCTTGGTTACTATGTGTGTGTGTGTGCATGCACACGCATGTGTGTGTATGTGTGTGCATGTATATATGTATGTGACACATACAAACATCATACATATGCATATCCATGTATATGTGTGTATAAATATACATGTATATGGACATATATATATATATATATAATAATAATTGGTCTTTATCTTTAGAATCCACAGATGATCTGGCATCGTGATAGTTCTAATCCCCTTGAGATTATAGAAAGCATGATCTCATAAAAAAATTTTGAGAAAAAATATATATAGGAAAATGTTTATGTTAATATAATTTTACCCATCTTCTTGTATCAATTGGGATCACTGAAGAAAGAACAATTTTCACACATGTCTAGCTTCTTACTCCTCCCTGGGAGTCCGAAAGTAAAATCCAGTTAGCATGAGGCAAACATGTATTTCTCCTTTGGTTTCAGTAGTCTAGGGTAGCATCATTCACACACTATGAATACCCTATCCCCTGTAGCACTCATTCCTTTGCTAGACTACCTTCTCCTCTGAGCGTCTAATTTCAATATAACTGCATCTCTAGATGGACTGCCTTCTATCATACTTCCCTAAACTCACCCCCTCCCAATAAGTAAATTAGACAAATTCCAGCAGGTACTCAAGTTATGTGACTAAGCCATTTTACCTTTGATATTGTTACTATTCTTTTAGTTTAACAGATGAGGGAAAAAGAAACCATGCCTATTGTTTAATGTTAAATATGTTAGGAAATGTGAATGACCTGTAGAATGTCACAACTTAAAACTGTCCAGGAGCAAGTCACTCAGTGTATATACATAAATACATACATAATACATATGTACATACATATATATAGATACATACATATATATATATATATATATATATTACCACAAATAGCAAGTTGGATCATTTTTTTTTCTTGGTCATATATCTTCCAATGGTCAATTTCCTTGGAAAAATAAAAACACAAGTGCTGTCACAACAGAGTACACAGTAATACTCCATCATGTACAATAAAATCCCATTAATACTATATGAGTGTGTTCAAAATACTGCATATTGTGAAACAGCTGTTTCCCAGTTGAGCAGACAATTTCTTGTTTTGTTTGTTAAATGACCCTAACTCTAACCTGATGAATTGAAAGTTAAATTTTGTGCATGTTCCTTGTGTTTAAAATTAATGAAGTTTTTATAGTATATAAATAAGTGTCTTGTATCTCTAACTACTCAGATTATGTCTTAGAAAAATTGTCATGTTTAAATCTAGATAAGTAAATAAAATAACAATTTCTATTGAAAATTAGTTTCTATGCTGCACAGCCTGAGACATTCAATTGGGGCTGAATTTCCATTGTTCTCATTCTGTGGTTTTAAAAGAACAGATTCTTTAGGTAGAAGATATTGACACAGTATAGCTTTCCTTTTCTGGTTAACAAGCCACAGTTAACGTTAGAACAACAGAACTTGTTGAATGAAATCCAAGCAGGTTGGAGACAGGTTTGCTCAGTGTTTCATTTTGGATACAATTGTTTTTTGGTATGGAAAAATAATTTCTGTTCTGTAAACAGCCAAAAATAGTTTTGTTTGTCCATTGTAGGACATATTTTAATCACCTGAAAGCTAATCTGTCTAATATACTTGTCAGGATACAAATGGTTTGTCTATCATGTTTCAGTCTTGCTACAAATGTTTGTACTTGCTCTGATTTATAATAAATCCGTTTTAGAATGGTATTGTCTGATCTTTGAATGCTCAGGAATATACTCAAGAGCATGTTTGATTTTCAGAGCCACTAGTAGGAGATATTAAAGGTCTGGCTTGAACTTTGCACATGGCGATCAAAAGGTCCGAATTCACTATGGCTTCCTATGGCTGCAAAAATGTTTAAAGATTCATATCCATATGTGTTTATCTAATGAGGACTGGGTATGTGAACATATTAGATAATCATCCATTTGAGTGCTTAAATATATGTCTACTACCAAAATGCATTTGTTCTATTGAAGAAGTTCTCAATATCCCACAGGGTAAAAAATTTAAAGTTATGAGAGGTATCAGAGTTCTTAAAATCCCAAACCCTCAGTTTCCATATAAGAACACTGAGTGCTCAAATGGGTAAATGTAACTCTGGTCACATAGCAGTTGAGACCACCTAACTCCATCCTTCTTCCATTGTTCTGAATAAGGGATGTGCAATTCTATGCCTGGAAAATTCTACATACCTTCAATACAAGACAAGACTAGAGAAGTTCTCCTTAAGGGTCACAATGTTGACTGCTTATCAGTACCTTGACCTTGCAGATTTCTAGAAGACAGAGAGGCTGGATTCCATTACTCTAAATAATCTCATCCACATTTTTTTTAGTTGAGTCTTCAAATCATCTAGTGATGTGTCTCTTCTTTTTTACAGAAGCTAAGCAATACATAATTATTTTGCTTCACACCCAGGTCTTTTAGTGAATGAGCAGTACATGGACATATCATTATATTGTTTTCCTCACTAAACAGGAAAATAATTTGAAAGTAATTTATATCCTGGAAAAGATTATTGTACAGGGCTAGAGAATTTAGAATATGTAGTAACTAATACTTAACAATATTTGTTGTTTGATACACTTTAATAAATCTTATTTTATCTAAGAAAAGTACAGAAATAATTTAATATTGAAAACAGAAATGTACTTTCCAGGATGGTTAATTTAAGAGAGGATTGAAACTTCCAACAAGTTCAGGGAAACTAATCAAAGTTCTGGGAAAACTTAATAATAGATGCAATTAAGCTTTGCCTACAAGATATCGAAAGCAGTCATTTCCACGAGAGAAAAGCAATGTGAGCAGAACTGCTCATTTGACATCATCTAAACAATTTTCCCCAAAGTTATTTAATTTATCTTTCTTTTCACTTTTCAGCCACCTCTTTTAGGCATATGTATATGGAAATGTATTTCTATGACATGAAAGGGAATAAACATTTTTTTTTTCACAGTACAACTGTACCCTGGACATCTGTCTGCAAATTCTGCAGATTCAAGTTATCTGTGATAGTAGACAATGAAAAAGAAAGCTTTTCTAATTCTGAAATATATTTGGAAAATTAAACAATTTTCAGATGAATCCAGTTGTATGCTATGCCAATACTAATGACATAACTAATATGAATCCAAATTCATTTGATGCCCTTTTTAAATTTTGCTATTTCTTATTTTTTGACATTTGTCTATTGCTGAAGACATTTTGATAATAGATGATTTCCTCCAATGCACTACAGTTCTACAAGGGTTTTATTTGTAAGATAAGTATTAATTTAAAAGGCAAGGGGGGAAGTATTTAAGTAACCACCATGTACCAAGTGATATGCTAGACACTTTCCAAACTCCACCAAAAGTGCACAAGTGTCTCAATTATCCCTCATTTTCTCCAGCATTTATCATTCTGCTTTTCTGTCATATTAGGCAATTTGACAGTTGTGAGGTAGTACCTCCACGAGGGATTGCAGTAATTTCTTTGCTGGTGCTAAGTCCTTGACCTGCTTAGATCTGAGTGAGTCTTGAGTGGTGGTCCTGGGGTGCAGAGGACTGCTGCTATGGCAGGGCTTGTTGTTGAGGTGGAGAGGGCATCCTCCTCACAGTTCCAAGGCACAAAAGAGTGTTTGTGGTCACTCAGAGACTACAGCACTGACTAAGAGAGGAGTAAAGACCACTCCTTAGGTCATACCATCTTGGAACCACTGAAAATTTACAAGTCCCTATAAATGTCTCTGAAAACATAAAAACTCTAAATGCTTGGGACAGTAACATCCTATACACTGGAAACAGTCATACCTTAACAAAGAGCTAAAAAGTCAAGTAACTGAATGGAGAAAGAACAAATAACAGGGGGAAAATATCATGCTATAGCATCTTAGTTTGTTGTCAAAGAAGATCAAAAAATACAAAGAGAATAAGACAACAAAGACAAAGCTCCTATATTCAAAGTCTCCAATATAAATATGAATTGGTCTCAGGTCATGGAGGAGCTCAAAAAAGATTTTGAAAATAAAGTAAGAAAAGTAGAGGAAAATTGGGAAAAAATGTGAATGATGCAAGAAAATAATGAAAAATGGGTCAACAGTATGCTAAAGGAGACCCCAAAATAATGAAGAAATAACACCTTAAAATAGTCTAACCAAAAAGGCAAAAGAGTTCCAAAAACCAATAAGTGGGAGAATGCCTTCAAAAACAGAATTGGCCAAGTGGAAAAGTGGGTCCAGAATCTCACTGAAGAAAATAATGCTTTCAAATTTGGAATGGATCAAATGGAAACTAATGAGTATGAAAAGTCAAGAAATGATAAAACAAAATCAAAAGAATGGAAATATCTCATTGGAAAAACAGCTGAGCTGGAAAATAGATTCAGGATAAATAATTTTAAAATTATTGGTCCATTTGAAAGCCATAATCAAAAAAAGAGTCTAGACATCATTTTTCAAGAAATTATCAAGGAAAACTGCCCTGATATTCTAGAACGAGAGGGCAAAATAGAAATGAAAAGAATCCATCAATCACTTCTTGAAAGAGATCCCAAAAGGAAAACTCCTAGGAACATGGTCGTCATCTTGCTGAGTTCCCAGGTCAAGGAGAAAATATTGCCAAGTGGCACAAAGAAACAATTCAAGTATTGTGAAAATACAGTCAAGATAACACAGGATTTAGGAGCTTCTACCTGAAGGGACTGGAGGGTTTGGAAAACACATTCTGGAGGTTAAAGGAACTAGGATTAAAATTAAGAATCACCAGTACCAGAACTGAGTATAATTCTTCAGTGGAAAATAGACATTTAATGAAATTGAGGACTTTCAAGCATTCTCGATGAAAAGACCAGAGCTGAATAGAAAATTTGACTTTCCAACACAAGAATCAAGAAAAGCATGAAAAGGTAAACAGAAAGAGAAGCCATAAGTGATTCATTAAAGTTGAATTATTTATATTCCTACATGGAAAGATGATATTTATAACTCATGAGATCTTTCTCACTATTAGGGTGGGAGAAGTAGAAAAGGAGAGTATAATGAGATAAATTATCTCACATAAAAGAGATGAGAAAAAGCTTTTACAATGGTGACAAAGAGGGGGTAGGTGAGAGGGAAAGAGTGAACTTTACTCTCACTGGATTTGATTTAAGGACGGAACAGCTTGCATACTCATTTGGACATGGAAATCTATCTTACCATATAGGAAAATAGGCAGGAAGGGGATAAGAGAAAGGTGAATGTTAGAAGGGGGCAGATTGGAGGAGGGGGTAATAAGAAGCAAACACTCTGAAGAGGGATAGTGTAAATGGAGAGAATATAATAAATGGGGAGCAGGGCAGGATGGAAGGGATTATAGTAAGTCTTTCACAACATGACTACTATGGAAATACTTTGCCTGACTATACATGCATAACTTATATTGAATTGCTTGCCTTCTCTAAGAGGGTGGCTGGGGAAGGAAGAAGGAAAAGAACGTGGAACTCAAAGTTTTATAAATCAATGTTAAAAATGTTTTTGAATGCAACTGAGAAATAAGATATGCAAGCAATGGAGTGTAAAAGTATATCTTGCTTTACTGGAAATATAAGGAAAGAGTAGAAAAGAAGGGGGGTAATAGAAAGGAGGGAAGATTGGGAGAAAGAGTAATCAGAATTCATTCCATCTTGGTTAGGTTGGTGGGAAGAGATTGGGAGAAAATTTGGAACTCAAAGTCTTGTGGAAGTGAATGTTGAAAACTAAAGATAAATTAATAAAAAAATAAAAAAATGTTGTTTTCCTCAATTATCTTTTGTATTTTCTTTTCCATGTGGCCAATTGCATTCTTTAAAGAGTTGTTTCCTTCATTGAATTTTTGTATTTCCCTTTACATTTGGTCAAGTCTATTTTTAAACAGTTTTCCAGGCTATTGACATTTTTTTCACAATTCTCTTGCATCACCCTCATTTCTTTTTTCCATTTCTTTAACCACTCTTACATGATATTTAAGTTCCTTTTTTAGCTCTTCCACAAGTTTTTCTTTTTTGGAGGGAGGTGGATGGCTGCATAAGACTACTTCCCATTTTTCTTTGGAGTTTGCCCATAGGTATTTTGGCATTGTTGTCCTCTTTCGAGTTTGTCGCTGTCACCATAAGAACTTTCTCTGCTCAGAATCTTCTGTTGTTATTGTTTGCTCATCTTTTAAAATATTTTGGGGCCTTTTTCTTTTCTTTTAAAATTGAGCTCTTTCCCTGGGATGGAAGGGATAACATCTCAGGCTTATTGTTCCAATGACTGAAGGGCCCTGTGTTTACTTGGTGTTGTGATGACATTTCCCTGAGGCCCCATTTAGACCCTTGTGTCAGGTGCTGTGCTGAGAGGGATTAGAGCCATTTGGCAGCTTGCCTGGTAGTAAACTGGGATCCTAGTGGTGATGTCTGGCATGTGCTGAGTGAGGCCTGGTGGTGTGTTTCTGCATTTCTCCAGGTCTATGCTGAAGCACACGGAGGTTTGGACTCCTAGTCATGCAGGAGGATGCCTATTTACCCTGAGCTGTGCTGAAGCATGTGAAGTTCTGGCTGCTTTGTGCCCAGGGCTATGATGAAGCACATGGTGGTTTTCAGAGCCGGAGTCTGCCAATTCCCCTTGCTGTGCTAAGGCACATGGGGGTGGGGGATCCTGATATTGGTGCTTGACTGATATTGGGGCTCAGGATATTTCACTGGTTTGTTAAAGTAGGGCTTGCTACCAGTTTGCTGGTATACCTCTTGCCCTGGAATGTCTTCCTCTTTTTCCCAAGTAAGCCAGACCTTTCATGCCGATCTTTCAAGTTTCTTGGGCTAAAAGATTGCATACACCACCTTTTTGCTGGTTCTACTCTCCTGATTTGTTCGGGGAACACTATTTTATGGTTGTTTGGAGGTGAATATGAGTTATGACAATTTATTGCTTATCCACCATCTTGGCTCCTGAAAGTCTGAAACCTTCTGATCAATAAAATCCGGTGGCTCTTTATTATCCCCAGGACCAACTGAAAAAATATCCTCTTTGGGAATTTAAAGTACTTCACCATCTGACCCTCCTTAGATTTTACTTTCCTCTGCATGTTCTGTGTTCCAAGAGCAAAAACTTTCTGAGTGCTATGCATATATAACACCCTATCTCCAAAATTATCCCTTTTCTTTGACAGTCCCTCAGGTCTAGAATGCTCTCCTTTTTCACCTCTTCCGCCTAGTTCAAATTTTACCTGCTCTAGGAGGCCTTTTTCAGTTGCTACCCATTCTAAGGTCTTCCCTATGAAATTCTCTTCTATCAAATCTGTATCTAGCCATTATGTATGTAGTCATGTATGTTGTGTATTGCTCATTAGAATGTCAGCTCCTCAAGGGCCAGGCCAGGATTTTTGCATTATGCCCAGCACAGGGCCTAGAATATAACAAGACCTTGGTAAATGGTCACTGACTGAACTTTGAGGATAACATATCTGAAAGACAGAAAAGAAGGAAATGAATGTCAGGTAACAGATGGAGTGTTCATGAATGCCCAAATGTAGAAGGTTATACATCAAGTTTGGGCAATAGTTAATTGTACATCTTTGGCTAGACAATAGGTTACATGAAGGACAATAATAAGTGATAAGGCAGTAAAGAGGTTATAGAAAAATTGCAAAGGATTTTTATTTTCTTGCAAAGGGATTTTTATTTGCTCTAAAGAACTAAGGAAGCCTTCTGAGCAAATGGATTAAGTTGGTCAAGCCAGTGCCTTCAGGACATTATTTTGACAACTTTTTGAAGTTTTCACTGGAAAAGATTGGAAACAGGAAAAGATGTAAGGAATTTTTATTATATCTTGTTTGCAAAAGCCCAGACAAGAGTTTTCGATGGCCCAGACTAGTCTTTTGGCATTGTGATAGAAAAGAAGGGACTAGATGTGAGAGAAGCTATGGGGGAAGATTTAATAACTCTTGGCAATGATTCTGATGTGAGAGTAAAGAAAGAAGGACAAATGTAGGATGTCTCAGTTTTAAATCTTGATGACTTGGAGAGCAGTCTGCTATTAACAGAAAAATAAAGAAGTCAGAAGGAGGGAGAGGTTTACAGGAGAAGGTGAGTTGAGTTTTATAAATTCAATTTTGGACATTTTGATTTTGAGGTTCCAATGGGTTACTCAAGTGAAAATGTCCAGCAAACAGCTGGATATGTGAAATTAGGGTTAAGGAGATAAATTAAGGTTGGCTATAAAATTTTCAGTGCTCTATACAGAGGTGAACTTTAAACCATGCTGTTTGATTCATCATCTGCACCTTTGTTCTCCAGATTGTACTTCTTGCTGTTAGGCTATTTTCTCTTATCTCCTTTGACAACCCTATCCATTTATCCATTTTAGTGATGCTTTTAAGTCTCATCATGATGTGGAGGTTATCACAGAATCTCCTATTTGGAGGCACATCACAAGAAGTTTAATTAAACCCCAGCTTGAACAAGAGTCTTTTCTATAACTTAATAGAACTTTAATTATTTTATCAAAGCTCTTTAGTGAGGATTACTTTACTATGGGCCAGGTACTGATTTAAATACTATGGGATACAGGGAAAAAACAATCCTTGCCTTCTATTCTAATGGGAAGAGATAGCATATACAAAGCAGAGCATACAAGATAAATACCAATAAATGGAAAATTACTTTATAGGAGATACCAAGTTGAGAGACCCAGATAAAGGTTCCTTAAAGAGGTGACTATTGATCTGTATCTTAAAGGAAGTCAAGGATTCTTGGAAATGCACATAAGAAGTCTTCAGAGACAGTTTATCTTGTATTGGGGTAGTTCTGACGGTCACAGACTATTCCCCCCTGTTCATATCAATACTAAATATGGTTTCCAACAATTTCCAATCCAAATGCTTCTAGTTTAAAGTAACTAAGTGATACAGTGGACAGATCATCAATCCTACAATGAAGAAGACTTGAGTTCTAATGCAGCCTTAGATATTTACTAGCAGTGTCACCCTAGGGAAGTCACTTAACCTGACCACAGGCATGTACACTATCTGCTAAAACCTTAGAAGCTATCAAGTTCTATGACTTTGTTTGAGGGATGAGAAAACTGAGACCTCAGGGTTTAAGTGATTTACCTACAGTGATGCAGGTAATAATCCTCAAATAATGTGAACCCATCATCTAATATGAATATCAATCAAACTCTTTGTCTAAGTTGTGCTTTGCCCCAAAGGGCAGATGGTTTCAAGGTGTGAAAATTGAAGAGATATTTTGAGTTTCAGAAAGAAAATTCTAAAAACTATTGGAATTATCAAAAAGTGAAACTAGCTTCTTTACCAGGCCATATATTTCCTTTCTCTTGACATCTTAAAGTAGATTCATTTATTAGCTCAGTTTACTTGTTAATTCAGTTGGAATGAGAATTCTTGTTCATATATGTGTTGGACTAACAACTTCTGAGATGCATTCTCACTCTGAGAATGAGCTGCTCTGATTTATTGATATTATTCCTTCCTATTCCTGTCCCCACACACACCCCAACTAAATACTAGGTATTACACTAGATGTAATTAGCACCATTTTTTCTGTGTGATAACAACCACTGCAAAACTGTTGCCTTCAACAACCAAAACTGACAATATAGCATCTTAAAATTTGCAAAGCATTTTGCTGAGCTTACTGTATTTCAGCATCATAACAATGCTACCTGTTTTACTTCAATTAAATAGGTTAGGAAACAGAAAAATGGATAGTTGTAATGATCTGCTTAAGATCATGCAGGTGACAAGTAGAAAAATCAGCATTCAAACCCAGGCCCTCTTAGTCCAAAGTCAACCTCTTTTCAACTGTCCTCAAATTGCTAATTAGTTGATTCAGACTAGCTAGTTAATGTTTGTTTTGCAAGTCAGAGGAAATCTTAGAGGATAGGTAATTCACAAGTCTGAGAAGAATTCAGCAACAAGTCCAGGTCACTGAGGCAAGTGAGGAAGAAAAAGCATTAGAGTAAAGGGGGAAGAGATGGCCAACAAGGTATTTGTTGCTGCTACTGTTGTTCAGTTGTTGAGTCATAGCTGACTCTTTATGACCTTATGGACTATGACATGTCAGACACTTCAATCCTCCACTATCTTATGAAGTCTGTTCAAGCTTACATTTATTGCTTCTAGGACACAATCTCATGCTCTGCTATCCCCTTATTCATTCGCCTTCAGTCTTTTCCAACAACAGAGTCTTTTCCAGTGCATCCTGTCTTCTCCTTATGTAGCCAAAGAATTCAAGTTTCAACTTCAGTATTTGTTATTCCAATAAGTAGTTTGAATTCATTTTTTAATTATTGACTGATTTGACCTCCTCGCTATTCAAGGGACTCTCAAAAGTCCCCAGCATCATAATTGAAAAGTGTTGATTGTGCAGTGCTCTGCTTTTCTCATTGTCCAATCTCACAGTCATACATCTGTACTAAATGTGCACTGACAAAAAAACTTTGACTATACGGACCTTTGTTGGTAAGGTGATATCTGTGCTTTTAGCATGCTGTTCGAGTTTGTTATAGTTTAACTTCCAAGGAGCATGTGACTTTTACTTCCTTGGTTGCAGTCTCTGTCTTCAGTGATCTCTGAGCCCATGAATATAAAATCTGACACTGATTTCCATTTTTTCTCCCTCTACTTGTCAGGAAATAATTTAATTAGTAGCCATGATCTCAAATGTTATGTTTTTTAAGGTTAATTTTCAAACCAGCTTTTATACTCTTTTCTTTCACTCTCAAGTTCAAGTCACAAGAACTGTGGGACAGAGCCCTTTTTGCCCCAGAAGCAGAGATCTACTATAAAAGCCAGGAAAAGAGTGATCATCATGAAGAAGAAAAGCAGAAAAGAAATGAACAAAGACTCTTTCTATGGGGACAAGTACCAAAACAGGAATACCAAAGAGATCAGCACTGAGACTGTATTCCCATGTAAATCTTCAGATGGAAATAAGAACTGGTTGCAAGGACAAAGAGCCTTCTTGGAAGAGCTGATAATCTCAAGAGCAGCCGGTGCAGATACCTGGGACTCCATGGCTCTCATCTGCTCAGTTCCACTGGGCTCACATCATGTGCTGATATACCCAAGGTTCTGCAGTGCATCCCCTGCCTCAGATAAGCCAGAGCTTCTTGCTCAGTCCTGTCATGGCAGGGACATGATGGTACAGCCTGTACCCTGTATACTGTGTGCTCCTCTAGCCCAGCAGAACAGTTCTTTCCTGTCAAACAGTCTGTTTGGGGCTGTGAATCTGCCACAGTCTGTCTCCTGTTCAATACTGACCCTCTAAAATATGTCTAGATAATCTTTTGAAAGATATTTGAAGGAATTTGTCTATGAGCTTAGGTGAGCAGTTGTTCTCACTCCACCATCTTGGCTCTACCTCCAAGAAAAAGCTTTTGACAAAATACAACACCCATTTCTATTGAAAACTCTGAAGAGCATAGGAATAAATGGAACTTTCAATAAAAATAATAAGCAGTATCTACTTAAAACTTTCAACGAGCATTGTACACAATGGGGATGTTAAATGCATTTCCAATAAAATCGGGGTGAAAGAAAGATGTCCATTAGCACCATTATTCAATATGGTACTAAAAATGAAAAGAAGAAAAAGAAATTGAAGGAATTAGAATAGTCAAAGAAGAACTAAGTTATCACAATTTTCAGATAATATAATGATATACTTAGAGAATCCCAGAGAATCAAGTAAAAAAGAACTACTTGAAATAATAAACAACTTTGACAAAGTTACACTTTACAAAATAAACCCACACATAAATCTGCACTTTCTATATATTACTACCAAAGCCCAACAGCAAGAGATAGAAAGAGAAATCTGATTTAAATATCCTATATATCTGGGAGTCTACATACCAAAACAGACCCAGAGACTATATAAAAACAATTATAAAACACTTTTCTGACAAATACAGTCAAATCTAAGTAAGTGGAAACACATCAGTTCGCTGAGCCAATATAATAAAAATGACAATTCTGCCTCAATTAATTTATTTATTCAGTGCTATACCAATCAAACTATCAGATAATTATTTTCAAGAGCTAGAGAAATAATATGAAAATTCATATGGAACAACAAAAGGTCCAGAAACATCAAAGGAAATAATGAAACAAAAATGCTAGGGAAGGTGGCCTAGTCCTACCAGATCACAAAATGTATTATAAAGCAGCAACTATCAAAACCATTTAGTACTAGCTAAGAAATAGAGAAGCAAACCACTGGAATCAGTTAGGTACTCAATATAGCAATCTACTGCTTGATAAACCCAAGGACCCCAGCTTCTGGGATAAGAACTCACTGTCTGACAAAAATTGCTGGGTAAACTGGATAACTGTGTAGCAGAACTGGGCAGAGACCAATGCCTGACACTGCACACAAGAATAAAGTCCACATGGGTACATGTTCTAGGTATAAAGATTGATACTAAAAACAAATTAGTGGAGCAAAGAATAGTGTATTTATCAGATTCATGGAGAATGGGGAAATTTTTGACTAAACAAGAGATAGAAACTATTAAGAAGTGCAAAGCAGATAATTTTGATTGCATTACATTGAAAAGTTTTTTTACACAAACTTGGTTCCATTTTTTAATGGATCCAAGATAAGAAGGGAAGCAGAAAACTGGGAGAGAATTTTTGCAACTATTATCTATGATAAAGGCTTCATTTCTAAAATATATAGAGAACTGGGTCAAATGTTAAAGAATACAAGTCATTCCCCAATTGATGAATGGTCAAAGGATATGAACAGATAGTTTCTAGAGGAAGAAATTAAAGCTCTCTATAGACATATGAAAAAATGCTCTAAATAACTATTGATTAGAGAGATGCAAATCAAAACAACTCTGAGCTACCACATAACACTTAACATACTGGATAACATGACAAAACAGGAAGAGGATAAATGTTGGAGAAGATGTGGGAGAGTTGGTGGAGCTATGAGATGATTCAAACATTCTAGAGAGCAATTTGTAACCCCCAAAGGGTTACAAAAATGTGCATACCTTTGACTCAGTAGTACCACTTCTAGGACTGTATCCCCAAGAGATCATAAAAATGGGAAGGGGTGCCACATGTACAGAAATATTTATAGCAGGTCTCTTTGTGATGGCCAAAAACTGGAAATCAAGATGATGTCCATAAATTGTGGAATGGTTGAATAAGTTGTGGTATATGAATGTAATGGCATACTATTGTGTCATAAGAAATGATGAACAGGAAGACTTCAGAGAGGCCTGGAAAGACTTACATGAACTGATGTTGAGCGAAAGGAGAAGAAGCAGGAGAACTTTCTACACAGCAACAGTCACAGTGCGTGAGGAATTTTTCTGGTAGACTTAATACTTTATTGCAGTGCAAGGACTTAAAAAATTCTCAGTGGACTCGAGGCAAAATGCCTTCCACCTCCAGAAAAAGAACTATGGAATTTGATCACAGAATGAAGCAGACAATGTTCTTTTCTATTATGTTTTATTTTGTTTTACTATTTCTTACATTCATTTTAATTCTTCTGTGCAACATGACCAAGATGATGGTATAGTTGATAGGAATGTAGGTGTAGAACCTATATGAAATTGTATGCCATCTCAAGGAGGGAGTCTGGATAGACGGTGGAAGGAGGGGGAGGGAGAGGAAAAAGTCTAACATATATTGAAGTGATTGAAGAACACTGAAAAGAAATGATATAATTTGATAAAAAAAGATGATGGAGTAAAGCAAATCTCTAGCCCATGATAGCCTGGAAGGTCAACAGAAAGTGTCTACCATCCCAAACTGCAAGTAGAGTACAGTTCAGTGTGGGTTGTGAGTGCATAGAGGAGACTTGAGCAGGCTTGGGGAGACTGAATCTCTCACAACTGTGATGGTTTCCATATTTCATGACCTCAAAATGCTAAGGATAAATTGGAAGTCCAGTGGGAAAAGCCTCTTGGACCAGTGCAGGAGAGGGGAGTTGTCCAGCCCTAGACCCAGGGTTACAAGAGGGGGGAAGGGCCGAGGAAAGCATTACAGCCACAGCAGCAGCAGGGGCACTGGCAGTCACTATTTCTGGAGCTCTACACCCACAAATCGTTGGGACATGGAGTGACTGACTATACACCCCCCACTCCCACTATAAGCGGAAAACTACCTTGACAAAGAGTCAAGGAAATGGCTGGGAAAATGAGCAAAAACTGGACAAAAAGAATCAGAATATAGAATCTTTGGTGATAAGGAGGACCAAAGCATGCACACAAAAGAAATGAAGTCAAAGTTCCTCCATCCAAAGCTTCCAAGAAAAATATGAAATGGTCTCAAGCCATGGAAGAGTTCAAAAAAGATTTTGAAAATCAAGTAAGAGAAGCAGAGCAATAATTGGGAAGAGCAATGAGAGTGCTGCAAGAAAATCATGAAAAATGAGTCAACTGCTTGCTAAAGAAGACCAAAAAATGCTGAAGAAAATAACACTTTAAAAAATAGACTACCCCAAATGGCAAAAGAGATCCAAAAAGTCAATGAGGAGAAAAATGCCCTAAAAAACAGAATTGGCCAGATGGAAAAAGAGATCCAAAAGTTCATTAAAGAAAATAATTCCTTAAAGATTACAATAGGGCAGATGGAAGCTAATGATTATGAAAAACCAAGATATTAAAATCAAAACCAAGGGAATGAAAAAAATAGAAGACAATGTTAAATATCTCATTGGTAAAACAACTGACCTGTAAAATGGAACCAGGAAACCGAACTTAAAAAATATGGGATTACCTGAAAGCCATGATCAAAAAGAGAGCTTAGATATCATCTTTCATGAAATTATCAAAGAAAACTACCCCGATATTTTAGAACTGGAAGGTCAAATAAGTATTGAAATAATGCACAGATTACCTCCTGAAAGAGATCCAAAAAGAAAAAACTTCTAAGAACATTGTAGCTAAATTCCAGAGTTCACAGGTTAAGGAGAAAATATTACCAGCAGCCAGAAAGAAATGATTTGAGTATTGTGGAAATAAAATTTGGATAAAATAAAATCTAGCAGCTTCTACATTGAAGGGCTGGGAATATGATATTCCAGAAGCCAAAGGAGCTAGGATTAAAACCAAGAATCACCTACCCAGCAAAACTGAGTATAATGCTACAGGGAAAAACGGTCATTCAATGAAATAGAGGATTTTCAAGCATTGATGAAAAAGACCAGAGCCGAATAGAAGACTGACTTTCAAACACAAGTATGAAAAGAAGCATAAAATGCCAAACAGGAAAGAGAAATCATAAGGGACTTGCTAAAATTGAACTGTTTACATTCCTATATGGAAAGATAATGTTTGCAACTCTTGAAACTTTTCTCAGTATTTGGATAGTTGGAGGGACTCATAACTATAGAAAGAGGGCACAGAGTGAGTTGAATAGGAAGGAATGATATTTAAAAAATAAAATTAAGGGTAGAAAAGGAATATATTGGGGGGAAAAGGGAGAAATAAAATGAGGCAAATTATCTCTCATAAAAGAGGCAAGAAAAAAAAATTTTCAATACAGGGGAAAGTGGGGGTAAGAGGGAAAGTGATGTTTACTCTCATCACATTTGGTTCAAGAAGGGAATAACATGTCCACTCAATTTGGTATGAAAATCTGTCTTACTCTGTAGGAAAGTAGGGAGGAAGGGAATAAGCAGGGGTGGGGATGATAGAAATGAGGGCAAATGCGAGGAAGGGGTAATAAAAAGTAAATACTTTAGGTGAAGGGCAAGGTCAAAATAGAGAACAGAATAGATGAGGGGAAGGATACAATAGAAGGAAATATAGTCTTTCACAACATAACTTTTATTGAAGTCTTTTGCATATCTACAGATCTGTAAACGATATTGAATTGCATGCCTTCTAAGTGTGAATGAGTGGGGAGGGAGGAAAGGAGAGAAGTTGGAATTCAAAGTTTTAAAAATGAATGTTAAAATTTGTTTTTGCAGGCAACTGGGAAATAAGAAACACAGGCAATGGGATTTAGAAATCTATCTTGCCCTAAATGAAAATAGAGGAGATGAGGTTAATGAAGGGAGAAGGGTGATAGAAAGGAGGGCAGATTGAGGGAAGGGCAGTGTTTTGATGAGAATGAGCAGTGTTTTGGGGTGTGAGATGGGACAGATGGGGAGAAAATTTAGAACTCAAAATCTTGTGGAAATGAATGTTAAAAAATAAAAAATAAATAAATTTATTAAAAAGAATCATCTCAATTCTTCTTCACTTTCTGCTATCAGAGTGGTATAGCCTGCATGTCTGATATTAATGATATTTCTCCTGGAAACCTTAATTCTGGATTTTGATTCATACAATATTGCATTGTACACGTGATACTCTGCATATAAATTGTCTACAATTTTTGTCCTTCATCATGCCCATTTTTGCATGAAATGTCCCATTGATATTTCTAATTTTCATATATACTATCTTCTATTGACCAGCAAAGGAAGAATATAGAATTTTAGGAGAGCATGCAAATATAGAGGTTTATTTCAAGAAGAGATAGGTTACTAGAATTCAGGAGAAAGTATTTCCATGACCCCATCACTTTTTACTTTGTCTCCTGGCCCTCAATGTATTTCATGTCTAATTTGTCCTCGGTGTATTTCATTGTGTCTCCTCAGTTCACAATCATTCAAATTTTTCTTCATCACCTATTGAAAAAATCATGAAATTTTCACTGAGACAATTTTAGTCATGGATAAAACACAGAATTAGGATCAGTATGACTCGGTGTTGGAAAGAACCTTAGAAGATAGCCAAGTGTCTGATTTGTTTCTGATCTGTCATGGCGAATTTTTTCCTGATGCTTTGCTCTTACCATACTCTCTATTAAAGTTATTTATGTACCTATTTTAATATTTCCTCTTATCCATTAAATCATAAGCTTCTTGAAAACAGGAACTGTATTGTTTTGCATATCAAGTCATGAGAAAGATTTTTAGAAAAAAGAGATTGGGAGCAGCCCTCAAATCACTCCATATCTGTTAACTAAGAACACCAACTTGATAAAAATCAACCATTGAAACTGTGAGTGAAAGTCATCTTTTTGTATAAATGTATCCAATTTTTAGTGACAACAAACAAAAAAATTACCAATATATTGGACTGGAATTTGGAAGGTTCTTCTATTCTTGTAATTATCACTGTTACATTTGAGATATGTGACTAATCACTTTATAACATACTTCTTCTTAAATTCCCAATGGAAACACTTCCTGGTTACCCTAATTTCTAGTGTTGTGATATATAAAGAAATTTTCCATCTCTTCTGAATTTATATACATGTTTAGATTTGTATATATTGTTTTCCCCTTTAGAATAGAATTGAAGCAGGGATTTTTTTTATCTTTCTTTCTATCCCTAGCGTCCAGTGTTTGATATATTCCAATATAAAAATAAATGTTTAATTAATTTCTGCCTGATTGATTAGGTTGCAGAGAGGTAGGGAGGTAGAGGGAGGACCAATGAAGTTATAGATCCTAGAATTGTTCAAGTAATGAGTATGTTGACCATTTAAAAATTCAACGTATTGACACTGATGACAAGCAAGATGAGCAATGGATTGCGCCTTGTCTTGCCTTGCAATCAGGAAGATCTATATTCAAGAACTACCTTTGACAAACTCAGGTTGTGCCACTTTGGAAAAGTCACTCAATCTCTCAGGGTCCTTTTCAACTCAATAACCTGCAGAAGAAAAGAAAAATTACCATTGCTAGACATTTCCTCCCTGAAAGCTCCCAAATCCAATAATACAAAAGGAATAGACCGACATCACCATTTCAGTTCTGCTCATCTATTTTTTCTTGTGACATCATCAAAATCTTCATATTTTATAAGTTTTGGAAGTTTCTTTTGTTCATTAAAAACTAGGTCAATTCATAAATTAAGCTTGAAAAGAAGAAAATGAATTTTAATAAGAATAGATGTGCCTAAAACTATTGCAAAATATTTCTCTAATGGGGTGCAGCCAAGATGGAGGAATAGAAAGATGGACATGCTCTAGCTCTTTCCCCACAGCCCATAAAATACCTGTAAATAATGACTCTCAACAAGTTCTAGAGCAGTAGAAACCATAGAATGATGGAGTAGAGGGGATTTTCAGCCCAGGGTGACCTGGAAGGCCAATGGAAAATGTCTGTTGCATCAGATGTGTAGTAGAGCACAGCAAAGCCTTGGCTGCCCAGTCCTGGGAGGAGCAGGGCCAGAGCAGGCTTCAGGAAGAATTCCCAGCAGCAGAGGTTCACATATTTTCTCAATCCACAGGTGACAAAGACATGTCAAAGATCAGTGAGAAAGCTTTTTCACCTCTGTGACAAGGGAGTAGGTTCCTCCCTTATCCCTGGCCACAGGTGGCTGCAGTTCTTTCTCCTGAAAGAGATCCAAAAAGAGAAACTCTTTGGAATATTGTAGCCAAATTTCAGAGTTACCAGGTCAAGGAGAAAATATTGTAAGCAGCTAGAAAGAAACAATTCAAGTATTGTGGAAATACAATCAGGATAATACAAGATCTAGCATTTTCTACATTAAGGGATCAAAGGACATAGGACATAATATTCCAGAAGTCAAAGGAACTAGGATTAAAACCAAGAATCACCTACCCAGCAAAACTGAGCATAATACTTCAGGTAAAATAAATTATCCTTCAATGAAATAGAGGACTTTCAAGCATTCTTGATGAAAAGACCAGAGATTAAAAGAAAATTTGACTTTCAAACACAAGAATCAAGAGAAGCATGAAAACATAAACAGGAAAGAATAATCATAAGGGACTTACTAAAGTTGCACTTTTTACATTCCTACATGGAAAGATAATATTTGTAACTATTGAAACTTTTCTCAGTATCCAGGGAGTTGGAAAGATTATACACACACACACACACACACACACACACATGCACACACATATACACACAGAGATAGACAAAGACAGAGACAGAGAGCACAAGGTGAGTTGAATAAGAAAGGATCATATCTAAAAAAAAATAAAATTAAGGGGTAAGAGAGGAATATATTTGTTGGAGAAAGGGAGAAATGGAATGGGGCAAATGATCTCTCATAAAAGAGGCAATAAAAAGTTTTTACAATGGAGGGGGGAAAGGGAAGGTGAGAAGGAAAAAAGTGAAGCTTATTCACATCAAGTTTGGCTCAATGAAGGGAATAATATGCACACTAAATTTGGTATGAAAAATCTATCCTACACCACAGGAAGGTAGAGCAGAAGGGGATAAGCAGGGTGGGGGGGTGATGGAAGGGAGGGCAAATGGGAGGAGGGAGCAATTTGAAGTAAACACTCTTGGGGAGGGACAAGGTCAAAAGAGAAAATAGAAGAAATGGGGGCAGCATGGGATGGAGGGAAATATAGTTAGTCTTACACAGCAGGACTATTATGGAAGTCATTTGCAAAAGTACACATATATAGTTTATATTAAATTGCTTGCCTTCTCAGTGGGGATGGGTGAGGAGGGAGGAAGGAAAAGAAGTTGGAACTCAAAGTTTTAGGAACAAATGTTGAGAATTGATTATGCATACAGCTTGGAAATAAGAAATACAGATAATAGGGTATAGAAATTTATCTTGCCCTATGGACAAGATGAGGGAAAGGGAAGGGGCAAGGGGGTATGCTGGGTATTTTGGGGTGGGGGAGGGGAGAGGTGGCAAAAAATTTTGGAACTCAAAATTTTGTGGAAATTAATGTTGTTAACTTAAAATAAATAAATAAACAAAAGTATTTCTCTATTGATTTCCCTTACCATAAATAGAGATCACTCTGGTACAACAGTTCTCATTTCTATTCCACATGATGATGTTCCGATCATTTCAAAATAAGATAGTAGAGCAATGCTTTTCTTCACTGAGCAATCAAACAACCATTTATCTGAAAAAATATTATTTCAATTTAAACACAATGCTGAATCATATCACAATCAGTTCCAAATCATAAACATTTCACATAAAATAAAAATCATTTTATAGTCATTGAAAATTTAATTTTAAAGTACAAATTTCTTGAGAAATTTAGAATGTAATCCACTTCACTGAGGGTATGATAAGGAAGGGTAGTCCAAACAAAGAAATGCTTCAAAAACCTTGCCTCCTTCTGTTTACACTAATTCTAATTTTATTTTTAACCATAGTAACACACACACTATATACATATATATAATATAGATGTATATGTGTATCTATCTATCTATACTTATATATTCATATGTACGCATATGTACAGAGAGTGACTGTATATGTGCAAATATATATAAAAGTGTGGATATATATGTACATATAGTGTGTATATATGTATTTGTGTATGTGTATATAAAGAGTTGGCATTTGTTTCTTGAATGCTATAAATAACGTAGTACACAGGACATAGATTTGATTCAGCAATATTGGGGGCCCACAAGAAGAATCTTCACATCTTCACAGCAGCAATTTACTTTATTTCTGTTTCTTTGTAAAGTTATAAACATATCTAAATTCATAGTGTAGATTTCAAGTTTTCAAAAAAGCACCTCTGCCTCTGATGCTGCTGACTCTAAATTTACATTTTAAATGAAATACACAATGTAAAAACTCCCTCAAGTTGAATCAGATACTTAATCCAAATCTGATATTTTGCCACAAATAATAAATTTTCCAATCTATCCTGAGCAAAGTTGGCATTCCTATCTGTGAATTAGCAAAGCAAAAAAATCCCTTTCCACTCATTTAAAAAAGCACCTATTCTAGGCACTGCCCTTTAGAGGGTGCAAGTAAAAAAATAACCTTCCTAAATGCGTTTCCCCAATATAAATTATTTCGACTCCAAGAATGCTACGTTGAAGAATAAAACCAGAGGACCAACAGGCAGTAATGATTTATGGAGTCATGGCATTTGGGGAGTTCGGAGAGAGAGTAAACCTCCATTTAACCTCCTCCTTGACTCTCACGTGGTTTAAGAATGGCTAAGGCACTTTCATTTAAGCAGCTGATTTTAAATTGCTCCTTGAGGCTGGTTTTGTAAAACTTCTATGATATTTTATGGGTCTACAGTTTTACGAGCACTATAAATGCCACAAACTCTAGAAATGGCTTAGCATTTCAACAGGAATGTCTTTTCCTGAATCAGGGTGAAATTGTGTTACTGTATGTTGAAATCTATTAAGTCTTACTCTTTACCAGACTTCCTAACACAAGGATGAAGTAAGTACATTACCCAGGGTGCTCTGTAGCCAGGGTCATTATTATTTAAAATGGTCTATCTGCATCGCCCCCCACCCCCACCTCTCAGTAGCCTTCCCGTGCCCTTTGTGGAATACAGTATTTTCTGTATTCCACCTTTTAAATAAAGCTGAGGAATCTATATTGGGCAAAGTCACATCTTCCTTCAAAGAGCATTGGTAACAACGGACTCAGAAGCGTTGGAAACAAAGGTGATTTTTCCCTTCTCTTGATATTAGGAGACCATAGCAAAAGAAATATAATATCTTTTAATTGAAATATAGGTAAGAAGCAGAGATGAATGTTGAATTTTGCATATAGGATTAGAGTAGCCCTGGGGGAAAAACACATAATTCAGGAACTAAAACAATTATTAAGGATCTACTGAGTGCCAGACATTGTGCAGGCACTGGCAATGTGTGTGAATACAAAGAATGCAACCACCCTACTCAAAAGAGGCTCTATTCTATAGAATTATGTTATAGAAAGAAATGCACTGCCAGTTGAAGGGAGTCAGTCAAACCAATGCCAAAATAAAGAGGATTCTGGTAAGGTTCTGGTAAGAAGTGGTTTGTCCTGGGCAGAGGTTATTCATCAGCCAGTACTTTATTTTGACTTCTCTGACCAACTTCATAGTCTAGTGTGCTGCAGCCATAGATAATGTGCTGGAAGTGGCTCCTCCTGATTCATAAGAGGTAATTGTTAAATTTTCAATGTGATCATTTGCATCTTAGACATCAGCAAATGCTATAATTCATGGCTAGATCTATGGTTTGTTAATTTTCTGAACTTAAAAAAAAGATGGAAAAAACATTAACAATGCAGATGAAACTTAAAACTGTATCTCATATACATTTTTTCTCCAAGAACTGGTTGCTAAACATTTTTTTTTCAGCACACCCCTAGGAATAGTGATTTCTACCTGTAGAAACAAGGTTAATTAATGGATCAATCCAACATTATCGTTGCAATTATTATTGTTTAATACATACTTCTTAATCTTCAAGTACAAATCCTGTTCTTCAAGACTCCTTTTAAAGAAGAAAAATATTTTATATCAAATATGGATTATTTCTATCTTTTTGGTGTGCATTTTAAGACTAGGAATGATCTACTTTGAAGCGTAGCTGCTTATAGCCTTACACATTTGCATGTCAGAATTTGTCTTACTTTTCTTTCACATTAACTTCTGTAAAATGTTTTGGGTGTTCCCTCCTATTCTTAGTCCCAACCCTCTCCACCACACACATCCCCATACCTTAAGATGATAGGAGGAACTTATTCTTTCACTTAGTCTCTCAGCTGAGAATCTTTTTCATATCTCATTAACTAACCAATCACAAGTTTGCTCCCAGATAAATAAAAGTTCTGAGGGTGTTGTATGTATGTTGAAGATGAATTGCCCTAAAGATAAATAATGAGTATACTGTTCATGTCTAGGCACATGCAGTTGGGTCAATTAGCATTCAATTCAGATTGCACATGTACTCTGGTGTTTTGTCCATTCATTTCAGTTGTGTCCTGCTCTTCATGACCCATTTTGGCATTTTCTTGGCGAAGATAGTAAAATTGCTTATCATTTTCTTTTCCAGGTCATTTTACAAATGTGGAAACTGAAGTAAACAGGATTAAGCAACTTGCCCAGAATCATGCAACTAATAAATATCTGAGATTGGATTTGAACTTTTTCTGACTCCAAGCCCAGCGCTCTATTCACTGTGCCACATAGCTGCCCACGTACAGGTATATAACACATGGCAAATCTAAATCTATAACAACACCAGAAGAACATAAATCTTTTTGTGTGTATCTGTTTATGTATGTAGAGAGAAAGGGAGGTTACTGATAGAGTGATATCAGAAGAAATGTTTTTCTTTTTCTTTGTAAGCTAGTGAAACCTCAAATTATAGTACCGTTGATCATTTGACTCTTACATGGGAAGACTGTGTAGGTATAGGGGTGATCAGAGGAATAGAAACACTAAAGATCTTGAGAAACATACATCTTCATCTGGTAGAACCAATGGAGGGGGTATTGAAAACTTTATTTCTCCCTTCATTCACTGTCCAGCTGAGATGTGGTCAGCTATAATCCATCTTCTGCAGTAATTCACTATGTTTGACAAACATCACCAGAATTTATATGAGTTGTGAGTTATATTTTGCTTTTAGCTTTCACAGACATGGGGGATAATATTTTACACAAAAATAATTCATTTAGAGAGCATGCATTGCTAAAAGTTTGGGAATGGGGAAGAGACTATGCTTATCTTTTCATGTTTTGTCTTATATACCACGGAGGCTAAATCAGAAGGTAAGGGCAATGAGCAAAGTATGGTGAAAGACAACCTCACACTCACTACTCACTTTATGATTCCATATTTTACCTATTTTCATTGACTAGTGGCTATGGTATGTTCCTTCCAATATAACTAATGAAATATGAATGCTATCCCTTACCTACAAATCTGGTACTCTCTTTCTAAATACAGCTTCCTAAGACAAAGTCTAGATGTTTTTCACTAGTTTCAGTTCTAGCAAAAAGAAAACAAACTGACTGAATTTGGAAAACCAGGAGCTGTAGGAAGAAAGGAGAACATGAGATAGACATCACCTTCCTTTTGTGCAAGAAAATTATGTTTTGTTCCCAAACTCCCAGGATTACAGTGGAACTAGAAAAGCCTAATTTACATTCTGATTCCTGAAAGGCAACTATGATGGTTTGTTTATCTCTGGATTCGCTATTTCCTCTTTAACCAAATGTCTCATTCGTTGTGAACATTGAAGAAATAAATTTTTGGTAGACTTCTGATATCTTTAACTTATCTAATTTCCTTCTTTGAGAGGAAAACTAACCCTGATGAAGCTAAGGGCATTCAGTATTGCCACTTTCCATTGAAGAGCAATAATTGATTTTTTTTTTCAAGAACTTTGATATTCCCTTAAAAGACAAGGAAATATCCTCTAGATAGATTTGTGATACTTTGTCCAGTGTGAGGTTCTCTAAAAATGACATGGATCTTAAAAAATACACCATTGCAGTGTGTGTATAGGAGGCTGTGAGCCCACACAAAACAGCAAAATGGGAACCATCTTAACCTGAAGCAGAAAGCTATTATTCTCTCTATCCAGAATTCCAATTAAACAATATCCAAGAGAAAACAACAGTGCTGAAAATAATGAAGACAGCAGCAGATTTGATTTCAAGAATTGCCCAGAAGAGAATGAAAATAATGAAACCAAATCACATCCAATGAATTCTATAAAGGTTATTTGAAACACTTTAGACAATATGAATAAAATAGTGTTCTGAGAATTTGCTGTCCTTAAGCTTGTAAACCAAAGCAGTTTGTAGTTAAATATATTCAAATGATATGCAGGAAGCATTCTATTATACACAATGAACTGCTACCCATTCTTGTCTTTAATGTTATTGGCTAGATCACATTTTTGAGTAATAATACACCTCTATAAGCTTTAGGTTCATCTTTTAATAAGATCACAGGCTTTTAAGCTACAATGGATTTTAGAGATCCAGTTCAAATCTGATCCAACTCCTTTCATAGTTGAATAAAATGAGTCTAAGGAGATAGAAGATAAAAGAATATACCTAAAATTTAAAAGAAGAAAATGACCATTCCCCTCTCTCCAAAAAGAAGTGGAATAACTCTCTAAGTATTTGTAGAACAGACTGTTCTCTTTAGTAATAGCAGGGAAGGCACAATATTTGACTTCCAGTATGCTATGCAAGCAAGTGGAAATCAATTAACTAGTCAATGACACTAAGGAAGAAGATAGGAAAAAAAAAACAGTTGGAACAGACCAGTTACATACATAGGAAATCCATGCTGGAGATAAAACAATTTAGAGAGCATTGCAGAATGACTTATGAACATAGCCAAAAGAGGACAAGATACTGAACTGTTAAGAAGAAACTATCAACATTATTATTGAAAAGAAGTGTTCCAGGAAGAGATAAGATGACAGATTAGAGGAAATTCAGCTGAATTTTTTCAACATGTCCCTACAAACAATATTAGAATAACACCTCAAATCAAATTTTGAGGCAGAAGGGCCAAGAAAAGGTCAGTGCAAGACAATTTTCTGACCTATGAAAACAAAGGAGTCAGCAAAAGAAGTTTGAGATACTAGGTTGAAGTCTGTCCAGTGCCCAAACATGGGATAGCAACAACAGTGACTGAAGCAGCAGCCTTTTGGAAGTTCTCAGCTCAGAGACAGTAAGGGAGCCTTAAAACTGATAGAAGAATAAATTAAAGGGGAGTCTGCTGGTACTGGATATAGACAGTACTAATTGGTAACTCTATTGCCCATATACAATTCTGGATCACAGTTCCAGGGAAGAGAAGAGAACTGGAGTTCATCAAAAAGGGAGTAGGTGCCCTAGTCACAGCTCTAAGGTGAAGAGATTGTTAGCATTTGTGGCTACAAGGGATCAGGGATTCTTTCCTGGGTAAAGACCTGAGTGCAGACAAGGAGAGCTTCTCCCAGGATTGAACCATCTTGGAAGCATCAAAACATTGCAAACCCCCAGGACTAGATCTGAAAACAGTGGCACAAAATAGTTTAAAGCTTGCGACAGTGTTTCCCCAAACCCAGGGGAGTATAGGCCAATTTTAACATAAAGTTCAAAGTCAAGAAATAGACTGGGAAATGAACAAGTAGCAATAACAAAAATGATCATAAAAACCTACTGTGGTAGCAAGGAAGACAAACTCAGAAGACAATAATGTGAAAACAACTACAACCAAAGTCTCAAACCAAAATGCGAACTGGAACCAAGACCAATAAGAATTCTGGGAAGACTTTAAGAAAAAAGGGTGGTAGGAGAAAAAATGGGACAAGAAATGAAAATTACGCAAAAAAAATTATGAAAAGAGAATTAACTGTTTGATAATATAGACACACACACAAACACACACACACACACGCATACATGCACAAATACTGAAGAAAATAACACCTTTAAAATTGGTCTAATGTTAAAAGAGGTACAAAAGTTCACCAAAGAAAATTATGCCTTAAATGTGCAGATGGGACAAATGGAAATCCATGCCTCCACACGACATCAAGAAACAATAAAATAGAGCCAATAGAATTAAAAAAAAAAACTATTTGAAAATGTTAAATATGTCATTGGAAAAAGAACTGACCTTGGAATGAAGGGAGAAATTTTATTATTTTTCTCAATTACCAAATTTCCCAATAAGTTTCAAATATTCTCCCTCCTTTCCTAAACATTCCTGTCCCCAACATTGTAACTAGTTTGTCATAGGTTATACATGTGCAATCATGCAAAACAGATATCTACATTAATCATGTTGTAAAAGAAGAAAAAGACCAAAAGAAAAAAAAAAGACAAAAATGTAAAAAAAAAAATAATATGAATTAATCTGTATTCAGATTCCACCAGTCCTTTCTCTGGATGTGGATAGTACTTTTCATCATGAGGCCTTTAGAATTGTCTTGGATCACTGTATTCTACAAATAACTAATTAACCCACAACTAATCATCACACAATATTGCTGTTACTGTGCACAATGTTCTGGTCCTGCTCACATCACTTTGCATCAGTTCATGTAAACCTTTTCAGGTTTTTTGGCAATCTGCCTGCTCAACATTACTTCAACCACAATACTAATCCATTACAATCATATATGACAACTTTTTCAGCTATTCCCTAATTTATGGATGTTCCCTCAATTTTCAGTTCTTTGCCACCACAAAAAGAACTGCTTTAAGTATTTTTTTGTATTGTACAGATCGGTCCTGTTCTCCCTTTTTTTGTTTATAACACAGACCTAGTAGCACCACAACTGGATCAATGAGTAAACAGAATTTGATTGCGCTTTGTTCAGAGTTCCAAAATGCTATGCATAATGGTTTGTTCAGTTTGCAACCCTACAAATAATGCATTATTGTTACAATTTTCTCACATTTCCCCCAAAATTTTATGATTTTCTTTTTTTGTCACATTGGCCAGTCTGATAAGTGTGAGGTAGCACCTCAGAATTTTGCATTTCTTTATTTTAATTTATTTATTTAACTTTTTTACATTCACTTTCACAAAATTTGGGGTTTCAAATATTCCCCCATTGGTCCCCTCCCCCCAGCCCAATACACCGAGCATTCTAATTTCCCTTATCACCAATCTACCCTCTCTTCCATCATCACTCCCGTCCTTTGTCCCCATCTTCTCTTTTGTCCTGTAGGGCCAGATAAATTTCTATTCCCCATTACCTATATTTCTTATTTCCTACTAGCAAGAACAATACTCAACAGTTGTTCCTAAAAATTTGAGTTCCAACTTCTCCCCATCCTTGTCTACTCACCCATTCCCCTTGGGAAGGCAGGCAATTCAATATAGGCCATATCTGTGTAGTTTTGCAAATGACTTCCATAATAGTTGTGTTGTGTAAGACTAACTATATTTCCCTCCATCCTGTCTGCCCCCCATTGCTTCTATTCTCTCTTTTGACCCTGTCCCTCCCCAAGAGTGTTGATTTCAAATTGCTCCCTCCTCCCATTGTCCTCTCTTCCATCATCCCCCCCCACCCTGCTTATCCCCTTCTCCCCCACTTTCCTGTATTGTAAGATAGGTTTTCATACCAAAATGAGCATGCATTTTATTCCTTCCTTTAGTTGAATGTGATGAGAGTAAACTTCATGTTTTTCTCTCAGCTCCCCTCTTTTCCCCTCCACTAAAAAGTCTCCTTCCTGCCTCTTCTATGAGAGATAATTTGCCTCATTCCATTTCTCCTTCTCTCCTCCCAATAAATTTCTCTCTCACCACTTAGCTTCATTTTTTTAAGATATGATCCCACCCTATTCAATTCACTCTGTGCTCTCTATCTCTGTGTGTGTGCACAAGTGTATTATGTGTGCGTGTGTGTGTGTAATCCCACCAACTACCCAGATACTGAAAAGTTTCAGTTTGGAAAAAGTTCAGTCCAGAAAAGTTTCAAGAGTTACAAATATTGTCTTTCCTTGTAGGAATGTAAACAGTTCAATTTTAGTGTCCCTTATGACTTCTCTTTGTTGTTTGACTTTTCATGCTTCTCTTCATTCTTGTGTTTGAAGGTCAAATTTTCTTTTCAGCTCTGGTCTTTCCATCAAGAATGCTTGAAAGTACTCTATTTCATTGAAAGACCATATTTTCCCCTGTAGTATCATACTCAGTTTTGCTGGGTAGGTGATTCTTGGTTTGAGTCCTACGTCCTTTGACTTCTGGAATATCATATTCCATGCCCTTTGATCCTTTAATGTAGAAGCTGCTAGATCTTCAGTTATCCTGATTGTATTTCCACAGTACTTGAATTGTTTCTTTCTAGCTGCTTGAAAATATTTTCTCCTTGACCTGGGAATTCTGGAATTTGGCCACAATGTTCCTAGGGGTTTCTCTTTGTGGATCTCTTTCAGGCGGTGATGGATGGATTCTTTCAATACTTATTTTGCCCTCTGGTTGTAGAATATCAGGGCAGTTTTCTTTGAAAATTTCATGAAAGATGATATCTAGGCTCTTTTTTTGATTATTGCTTTCAGGTAGTCCCATAATTTTTAAATTGTTTGTCCTGGATCTATTTTCCAGGTTAGTTATTTTCCAATGACATATTTCACATTATCTTCCATTTTTTCATTCTTTTTATTTTGGTTTGTCATTTCTTTGTTTCTCATAAAGTCATTAGCCTCCATCAGTTCCATTCTAATTTTGAAAGAACTATTTTCTTCAGTGAGCTTTTGAACCTCCTTTTCCATTTGGCTTATTCTGCTTTTGAAAGCATTCTTTTCCTCATTGGCTTTTTGAACCTCTTTTGCCCTTTGAGTTAGCCTATTTTTCAAGGTGTTATTTTCTTCAGCATTTTTTGGTTCTCCTTTAGCAAGATATTGACCCATTTTTCGTGCTTTTCTTGCATCTGTCTTATTTCTCTTCCCAGTTTTTCCTCCACCTGTCTAACTTGATTTTCAAAATCCTTTTTGAGCTCTTCCATGGCCTGAGCCCACTTAATATTTATTTTGGATGTTTAGGATACAGAAGAAGCACTGGCTTCTATGTCTTTCCCTGATGGTAAGCATTGTTCTTCCTCATCTGAAAAGATGGGAGGAGATATCTGTCCACCAAAAAAGTAACATTCTATGGTCTTATTTTTCCTCCTTTTCTGAGTATTTTCCCAGCTAGTTACTTGACTTCTGAGTTTCCTCTCCACACTTACCTTGCCTCCAAATCTGCCCAGCTAGTGCTTGGGATCTGAGATTCAAATGCTGCTTCCCAGCCTCAGGGCTTTCAGCGAGGGCAGGGCTGCTATTCAGTGTGAGATTAAGTTCAGGTGCTCAGGTGGGGGCAGTGCCACCACACATGTCTCAATTCCCTCAGGGTGTTTATGAGGAGATCTTCAACAATGGATCTGAGCTCCTGTCTGCTTTGGGACCCCCTGTCCACTGTGCTGCTGCCTCCAGAGGGGCCTGAGTTATGGAGACACCGTACTCCCATCTCATCGAGGTGAAAAGACCCTCTCACTGACTTTTGGCACCTGTGGATGGAGGGACCTGCATGGCTGCTGGAGATTCTGTCCCTGAAGCCTGCTTGGATCTGTTCTGCTCGGTGTGATGCAGCCAAGGCAGGGCTGGGCTCTGCAGGTCTGGTGCGCGACAGACCTTTTGTGTTTGTCTTTCAGGGCTCTCTGCAACAGAAATCCCCTCCATTCTGTTGTCGTGTGGTTTCCACTGCTTCAGAATTTGTTAGGAAGTATTTTACAGGTATTTCATCGTCTGTGGGTTATGAGCTGTCATATGTGCATCTTTCTACTCCTCCATCTTGGCTCCTCCCTTGATTTTGCATTTCAATGTGAGATAATTTAAGAATTGTTAAACTACCTGAGTATTATGATAAATAAAAACTAGACATTATATTTCAAGAAATTGTCAAGGAAAACAGCTCTATTAACTTACATCCAGAGGGTAAAATCGAAATTGAAAGAATTCACTTATCACTTCCTGAAAGGGATTCCAAGATGGAAACCCCAAGGAATATTAGAACCCAGTTCCAGAGCTCTCAAATCAAAGATTTAACACTTCCATCAATCAGGAAAACACATTCAAATATTGTGTAGCCATGGTCAGGCTCACAAAAGATTTAGGGGCTTTCACATTAAAAGAGTAGAGGCCTTTCCATATGATATTCCAGAAGGCAAAGGAACTTCAATTAAAATCAAGAATCTCCTACCAAGCAAAACAAAATATAATTCTTAAGGAGAAAAATGGATATTTAAGGAAATGAAGGACTTTTTAGCATTGCTGATGAAAAGATCAGATCTGAAAATAAAATTTAACAGCACAAACTAAACTCAAAAGAAATATAAAAATGTAAATGTTAAAAATGAATACTAAGGTAGAAGAGATGGGTGATGGAGTTAAAATGGAGGAGTAAAAGCAGAGACTAACCTGAGCTCTACCACACATTGCTTCAGATACCTGTAAAAAGTGAATTTGAACAAATTTTAGAGTGGCAAAATCCACTAGGAGACAGAATTTCACAGATTTCCGTCCCACGACCACCTCAAAGGTCAAAAGGAAGGATCTGTTACTTGGGATTGGTGGAGTGCAGAGTGCACAGGCTGCACCAGCACAGACTCTGCCATAGTGGAGCTGAGTGGGAATGGCCCTGGTAATAATGAAGCAGAAGTAGCCTCAGCGCATATTCTCCAACGTGTCAGCACAGGATAGGAGTCCAGCAGAACTGAGTGAGAGAGAAACACAGGGCCCCTGGTAACAGCCACAGTCAGACCTGAAACTATCAGCCCACAGATTAAATGTTTGAAAGTCACCTATTTGAACTTCTGAGGGAGTCAAGATGGTGGAGAAAACCGTAAGTGCTATCATCCTCCCCTGGTTGATCCTGAAAAATCCAGAGACGATTGCTCTGGGGAAAATCCTGGAATAGTGGAATCAGCAGAAGGGACACAGCAGTCTCTCCATTCGGGAGGCTAGGGAGATTGAGGAGAAGAGTATCTCTTGCTGGGGCTAAAGGGGACCAGTTCAGGACCAGAGATGACCTGGACAACTTCACCTCAGTGGTCCAAGAGGAAATCCTGAGCCCCATGTAGGTGGAGTCTGTAGGCACCAACACCAGGACCTCAGGCTTGCCTAAGCATTCTCTATATTGGTTGTTTTGGAACTCTTTTGCCATTTGGGTCAATCTATTTTTAAAGGTGTTACTTTCAGGATCTTTTTGGGTCTCCTTTTGCAAGCTATTGAGTCATTTCTCCTGATTTTCTCACATTACTCTCATTTCTCTTCTCATTTTTCCCTCTAATTCTCTTTTCTGATTTTCAAAATCCTTTTTGAGCTCATCCATGACCTGAGACCATTTCATATTTTTCTTGAAGACTTTAAATATAAGATCCTTGATCTTACTGTCTTCCTCCACTTGTATGTCTTGATCTTCCTCTTTGTAAGAAAATAACTTCTCACTGGGAAAGTAACCTTCTATAGTCTTATTTATTCTCCATTTTTGTCAATTCCCCATCCAAATACTTGACTTATAATGTCTGTGGAGGGTGTACTGCCCCAAGTCTTGGGGATTTTGTGCAGTTGTTTTCAGCGATGTCTCTGGGGATCTATAAATTCTCAGTTCCTCCAAAGTGGTATGATCAGTTGAGAGGTATCACTCCTCTCCTGCCCTGCACTCTTGTCTGTGAGCAACAACATGTACTCCTTTCTGCCCTTGAACTGTGAGTAGGGTTCCTTCTCCACGAGCCACCATGAGCTCAGCTATTCCAATGCTCCTCTTTGTCCCAGGACTGGCATTCTGGACTGTTTTCCAGATCAGCTGCTGATTCCTCCATCATCTGTAGACTGAAGTCTCCTGAATCAACTGCTTCAGCAGCAATGGCTACTGCCACCTTGGAACTGGGGTAGGGCCCATACCATGTTTTTTTTCTCACCCAGGTGAAAACGCTTTCCCACTGACCATTGAAGCTATTTTTGGTGTTTCTGGGTTCAGAAGTCAGGAAATCAGTACAACTGTCAGTGATTCAGTGCCCTGAGGCCTGCTCCAATTGGTCATCCAAACTATCTTGGGCTTGCTATCAGTTTGCTTTGTCATTTCATGGCTTCTGCTGCTCTAGAATTTGTTTAGGGTCATTTTATAGGTATTTTTAGGGTTTTGGGGGCAGGACTCAGGCAGGTTAATGTTTCTCCTCTGACATCTTGGCTCAGCCCCCCAGCTACCTATATTCTCTTAGTCACTATTGATTTGGGAAAAGCAAATTAAAATAACTTTGAATACTACTGCTCACACCTATTAGAAAGGACAAATATTGGAGGACATGGGAAAAAACAAGTGAATTAATGAACTGTTGGTGGAATAGTGAATTAGTCTTACCTTTCTTGAGAATATGGGAATGGTTGAGTAAGTTGTGGCACATGATTGTGATAGAGTAATATTGTGCTGTGAAAATGACAAGTTTGTTGGTTTCAGGAAAAAAATATGGCAACATCTATATGAACTGATGCAAAGTCAAGTAAGAAGTACTGGGAGATCATTGTGCACAGTAACAGTAATGTTGTGGTGACATTCAACTGTGAAAGACTTGGTTATTCTAATCAGTACAGTGTTCCAAAGCAATCTCAAAAGACTTATGATGAAAAATTACTATCCACCTTTACTTCCCTCTAGAAATGATAATCTCTGAGTATAAATTGAAGCATAATTTTCTCCTCTATTTTTCCTGTTTTTGAAACATAGCTAAAGTGGAAATGTATGTATGATTTCACAATTATAATTGATATCCTATAGCTTACTTTTTCAGTGGGTGGAAGAGATCATTTAAGGAAGAGAGGGAATTTAGAATTCAAAATTTAAATACACAAGAATATTAAAAATAAAGAATATTTGAAAATAAAGAAAATAATTGATCACTGACTACTGATCAACATACCTGTTTTTCATTCCTTTAAATTTTTAAGTCAATGATCCACACATTTATTGAGGGTCTGTTTTTTGAAAAGCTACCAGGAAAGCTATTGAAATGGCACAGAGAATATATTTGGAAGAGCAAAATATATTTGACTCTTTTCCATTAAGGACTGTACCACATATTAAGATTATACAATACTCTTTGATTGGTCAAAAAAGAGAGACAACTTCATTGAATTATCTTGTATTTATCAAGTACAAATTAGAAAAGTGAATCAAAGGTTTGTCCTGACAGAAGGCAGAAACAAGATTCACATAGAATCAAAATTAATCATAATTAATTAAAAATAGTGTCCTGACACAGTATCATGCCTTATCTTCTCTCTTTTCTTTGCTTCCCTTTTTCTCTTCTCTTCTCTTGCCTTCTCTTCGGTCCTCCTCTCTTCTTATTTTCCCTTCCCTTCGTCTGTATTCAAGAAAAAAAGGTTGCCTATCTGATTCATTTTTCATTCCATTCAAGATCCACATTTATGTATATCTAAAGTGATACTTTTAGATGACAGTTTTTTTAAAGAAATTTTCCCCCTCTTTCCCCAAGAGAGTCTTTTCACCTTCAAGTAATTCAGTTTACTTTAAAAAAAAATCTTGTAATGTTAGCTAAGAAAGAATAAGATAGGAATACACTCTGATACCATATTTTTGTAATAGCTGCATTTACTTTGGACTTCTATACATTTGTCTTAAATTATAGCTTAATAAATTATCAGTTACAGAAAAGAAAATTTATAAATATAAGTGGTTGTAAATATGAGTTTTAACATTGGTTTTAAAATTAAATTTTTGTTATATGTAATGTCAGTATTTAAAGAATGATAAAGGAATTCAATTATAAAAAAATAAATCTTGGACAAAATACTTGATCTGATGCACTGTGAAGGTCAGATTGAATACTCAATATAATCACATTTATAAAAGATTATTTTTGTTACATAATGAGGTCCTCTGGATAGTTTTTTTTTTTTATACATATGACATTGAGTTAACTGAGACAAAAAAAAAATTAGCACTCTACTGCACAAAGATATATTTTCCCCACGTAAAATGTGAGCTGAGTCCTGAGTTCAATAGGAGAAAGAAAGTAAATTAGATTGAATTTTGCAAAGGATATACCCTTTGAATGATTTAAGTCTCTTTATGAAACAAAACCCAATATTTTTAATATACATTTTTTCTGGGCCATGCAATATAACTGCAACACATGTGGTTGGATGAATTTTGGACGAATCAAAATTGTCAGTACCCCAAAGTACAGTAGAAGGAATTATGATGAGAATAAAAATCTTACAACATTTTAATGATGATGAACTTAAACATTCAATTCCAACAAGGGACAATAAGCAATACAATCACATAGTGAGACTGCACATGCTTCATCCTTGTTGGGTGCATTCTCTATGGAGGATTTGTGGAAGGATAAGAATCACATAATATGAGAAGTCCTGATTGAGTTACAGTGTGAAAATTTATGCATAAGCCAAGTTTAATGACTTTTTGACCAAAATCTGTCTACTAAGGTGAACAGAAGTTGTAGTCTGCAAAGCTGAAAGATTTTGACATACTGTAAGTAAGCAAAGTAGTTTTAATATGTAACACTTCTTGGTTTTCCCCCTTTGTTTCAGGTAAAGTTTATTAGCACAGGGGTCTCCTAGCAAGGCAATGCTGTCTAGCAATGAAGATTCGTTGCTGTTCTGCAATTCATAGTGAAGTTATGGAGAGTTTTTCACTTACATATTTGTCTGTATTGTTATAGAGCCAGGGGTGTGACTGGAACCCTAGACCTTCACAATTTCAAACCTAGTCCTCTCTTCATTGAGCTGCTCCACCTTAATTTTAAGCAAAATCATATTGGGACTGCATTTTTCTCAGATCAAAATACAACAAAAATTATATGTAATAAAAGACCATAGAAAGAGAGCAAAAATTAATTGGAAACTAAATGCTCAAATCAATCCTAAAGAATGAGTGAGTTAAACAACAAGTCAAAGAAACAATCAGCAATTTCATTCAAGAGAATGACAATAGTGAGATAAACTACCAAATCTTATAGGATACAGCAAAAGCAGTTGCTAGGGGAAGATGTATATCTTTGAAGGTCTACATTAATAAAATAGAGAAAGAGGAGATAAATGAATTGGGCATGCAGTTGAAAAAGGTAGAAAAAGAGCAAACTGAAAGTCCTCAAGTAAGTACCAAATAAGAAATATTGAAAAGCAAAGGAGAGATTAATAAAACTGAAATTCAGAAAACTATTGAACTAATAAATGAAACAAAGAGTTGGTTTTATAAAAACAAATAAAATTGATAACAGTTTGGTCAATTTGATTAGACAAAGAAAGAAGAAAACCAAATTACCAATGTCAAAAATGAAAAAGGTGAACTCACCTCCAATGAGGAGGAAATTAAAACAATAATTAGGAATTATATGCAAACTGTAGGCCCATGCATTTAGCAATCTAAATGAGATAGATGATTTTTTCAAAAAAAATATAAATTTCCCAGATTAACAGAAGAGGAAGTTGGATACTTAAATAACCCCATCTCAGAAAAAGAAATTGAATAACTCATCACTGAACTCCCCAGGTAAAAAATTTCCAGGGATTTACAAGTGAATACTATCAAACATTTAACGAAGACTTAATTCCAATACTATATAGACTATTTGGGAAAATTGGGGAAGAAGGATTCCTCCCAAATTCTTTTTATGATACAAATATGGTTTTGATACCTAAACTAAGAAGAGTCAAAACAGAGAAAGAAAATTATAGACCAATTTCTTTAAAGAATATACATGCACAAATTTTAAATATCATTTTAGGAAAAAAGAATACAGAAGTTTATCATGAGAATAACACATTATAATCAGGTAGGATTTATAACAGGAATGCAGGGCTGGTTGAATATTAGGAAAACTGTAAGGACTATCGATCATATCAACAACAAAACTAACAGAAACCATATGATTACCTCAATGACAAAACAGGAAGATGGTAAATGTTGGAGAAGATGTGGGAGGATTGGAACAATAATTCATTGTTGAGCTGATCCAACTATTCTGTAGAGCAATTTAGAACTATGCCCTGAAATCTCTAAAAATAATGCATACCCTTTTACCCAGTAGTACTGCTTCTAGGACTATATCCCAAAGAGATCATAAAAAATGGGGAAGAGTTCCACATGTACAAATAATGTATAGCAGCTCTTTTTGTGGTGGTCAAAAACTGGAAATCAATTGTGGAATGGATGAATAAATTGTGGTATGTGAATGTAATGGAATACTATTGTGGTATAAGAAATGATGAACAGAATGACTTCAGAGGGGACTTGAAAGACTTATATGAACTGATGCTGCATGAAAGGAGAAAAACCAAGAGACCTTTGCACAACAACCCCAGTGTGTGAGGATTTTTCTGGTAGGCTTAGTCCTTCATTGCAATGCAAGGAGTTAAGTAATTCCCAGTGGTCTCTTAAGGCAAAATGCCTTCCACATCCAGGCAAAGAACTATGAAATTTGATCATAGAATGAAGCACATCTTTTTCTCTTATGTTTTGTTTTGTTTTGCTTTATAGTTTCTCCCATTCATTTGAATTCTTCTATGCAACATGACTAAGGGGAAAATGTATTTAGTAGGAATGTTTATGTGGAACCTATATAAAACTGTATGCTGTCTCAGGGAGAGAGTGGTGTGGTAGGTGGAAGGGGGAGGGAAAGGAAAAATCTAAGATATTTGGAAGTGATTGTGTAGCACTGAAAACAAATAAAACAAACAAAATCATATTGGGATGCATGTATTTCTTATTTTCCTTTTCCTCCTTTACAGGTTTCCAGAAAGTTTTAAGTTGAAAACTTCTTTTGCCTGTATAGCTAATATTGATATGAATTAGAAAGTGAAAAAAAGAAATGGGTTTCCATCACATGTATGTAACTCAAATTATTTCCTAACTAACATTTAGCTCAACATAAATTTTTCAAGTAACTTTTAAAAATTTCATTAACCTAGCCCTTCTTCTATACCTTCCTTTGAGCAAATCTCTCTCTCTCTCTCTCTCTCTCTCTCTCTCTCTCTCTCTCTATACATATATATATATATATATATATATATATATATATATATATATATATATATATATATATATATATATATAGTTTGCCTAAACCAATTCCATTTATCTGTCTGCAAAGAAATGTCTTTTTTTTTGCATGTCCAGTTCATCACTTCACAGTCAGGAGGAGAATTATATCAACTAACCTTTTAAAAGTCTTCATCCACTGTACAATATCATGATACTCTGGGTTCCCAAGGCCTATGCCCAAAGGAGAAAGTGTCAGTGCCAAGAAAGTGAAGATAGACTGACCAACAGTACAGAGATGGAAGTGATTTTTTTTTCATTTCTTCCTCTCTATTACATTCATAGAGGCACACCAGGAGCTAACAAAGGTATATCATAGTTCATGACCTTGGCCAATCACTAAACCTCTTATTCCTCAACAATCAAGTGATAGAGTTTGACTACCTGATCTTGAAGGCTCCTAGTAGTCATAAAAGTTCACAACTCCTCTTGCATTTCCATTAGTATGGAAATCTATCATGCCATTTGATCCAATTTGTATTTGTATATGTGAAGGAAACAAATATGCAGCTAAGTAAAAGAAAAAGAATACACGACTAAGACCTGGAAAACTTGGTATCAAATCCAAACTTTCACAATTATAACTGTGTGATCTTAGATAACTCCCACTACTCTCTCTGTGCTTCAAAATTTTCACATCTTTTGTTTGTTTCTTTTGTTTATGTTTTTAGATGCAATTGAGGTAAGTGACTTATGAAGGCTGCACAGCTAGTAAGTGTCTGAGGCCAGATTTTTACTCAGATCATCCAGACTTCAGGACTGGTGCTCTATCCCCTACTGTAAACTCTTCATCTACAAAATTGAATCAAAACAACATTTAAATCAGCAAGGTGTAATAATTAGGAGGTAAAAAAAAAACAAACAAAAAAACTAACCTGAGTTCCTGTGATACATACTAGTTGTGTGATCACAAGCAAAGCATAACCTCTTGATCACCCTGGGCAACACTAAAAGTGTGTTATAGGTAAGTTACTAATCTGAATTAGGAGAGATCTCATAATGGAAGCTTCCTACGCTGAATATATCATAGGTCTAGACTTTTTATGTCTCTCTCTCTCTCTCTCTCTCTCTCTCTCTCTCTCTCTCTCTCTCTCTCTCTCTCTCTCTCTATCTTCTATCACAAGCAATATTTATAAATGTAAAAATTGTATGCATGTGCTTAGGTGTATAACATGTATCATTTTTTACGTGTATAATAATCTCTTCCTCTCAGTATTTTCCTGGGAGAAGTATCTTCTATCCTTAAAGCAGTTGAATATTGGTGGTATTGGTTTAATTATGATGGAGTTTTAGGATTAAAAGTCTGATTTTAGGAAAAGATAAAAGCAGAGATAATATCATCGGAGTAAAGGAAATGTAAAAAAAAATAATCAGTATGTTTATCTAAGAGGTCTTTATCTTTGGATAAACAAATCAAATTTTGCCATATTTACAAAATCCTGCAAGTGCTGTCAATAAACTTTACTATTTGTGCTTGTTATGAACATACTATTTAGGTCTTCTCCAGCCAACTGGAATTGTTTAGAATGGTCATTTGGACGAGCTAAGGATGGTGTGGAAGAATGTGGAATGTTATCACCCATGTGGAAACAAAATAAAATGCTTCCAATTCTCAACTGAAAGGCACTCATAGATATTTGGTCTTTATGTACGCAAATTCTCATCAATCAGAACTTCAGTCTCTTCTGGCAAAAAGGTTCACTCAGATTAGCTCTTAATATAAAGAAAACTAGAGATGATAGAGGGAGAGAGAAAGTAAAGAGAGAACAAGAAACAAAAAGCAATAGGAAATCACATTTTACTCATCTTTTCCTTTGCACATATCACATTCTACAATTTATCATGTTTTTATTTTGTATGATTTTTGCATACTAATAGAGTGTTATTTCTTTGACTATACATGTCTATGCTCTTTGTATTCCCAGTGTCTAGCCTAGTACCTAGCATGCAGTACATGCAGAATGACCAGAATAATTATTTGTTGAATGGAATATTCACGCAATTTTTCAGAGTGACTTGATAAAGAACATAGACAAAATCATTTTCAACTTCGTCTCCTCCCAATAAAGTCTTTTGAATAAATTATTTGATTCATGATTGATTAGAGATTATTTTGTTCATACATTGATGCCTTATTCTTGCCAAAAATATTTGAGAACAACTTACTCCTTTCTATGAGGTCTTTTTCATATGATTTATGAAATATTAGCAGGTATTTCATTTCTCTCAACTCCCCTCTCAAAGAAGAAAAAGAAATATTGTAATAAATATGTATAGTCAAGGAAAACAAAGTCCTCCATGTCCAAATAAATGTGTCTCATTTTGCATGTTTAGTCCATTACTAAGGACATTGTCCAATTCTATGATTTCCCTTTGATTTAGCTTTCTGTTAAGCACTTTACTACTAAGAGAGGAACATGAAATGTCTTATACTTGTGTTTGTAAAGTTTTAAAGCATGTGAGTTTAATATTTACTGTATTGCCACTTGTTTATTGTTTGATCATTTTAAATTTGCATTATCATTGCATGTTGTTGCTGCTGCTGTTATTATCATTTTTATTTCTTGATATATTTTTACTATGTCAAAGTTTTTTGTTTATCCTTTTTAATTGTTCCCTTTTTTGCAGAAGGGCTGTACTGTATGGTGAGTAGAATTCTAAAGTAGAAGACAAAAGAATAATGCCTCAAACACTGTCTCTAAAATATATATTAAAGCCATACAACCTACCTGAGTTTCATTTTCTCTATGAGTAAAATGGTAGTGATAAAGGCTTCATAGGATAAAGAATGCAAGTGAGTATATTAACTGCTTTACAAACCTTAAAACAATATGTGCACCAATATTTCTATTGTACTTTTACCTTATTTGATGCATTTTTTTCTGTTTGAGATAGTGAAAGAAAATTGGCACTGAAAACACTGTCACAGAAGTCCCTCCAATTTTCAGTACATTTTGAGGAAGGAAATAAGCATCACATTGAAACTGATGACTTTAAAATGTTATATAGTATATAGTTAAAAAACCCAACATAATTGCAAATAACAAACATTTCAAAAACAGCTATTCTCCCATTTTAGGAGAATTAAAAAAAAATTAAGAGAAATGGATTAATTATATTTTAATTGCTAATATTGCAAATATTGTTTAGTTCATTCATTCTTGTGCATCCTTTCTGCCATCTACCTCCCCCCCCCAACCCCCGAGAGTTGGAAAGACACAGGGCATTTTTGTTTCTTAATGTCTAGTGTAATTAGCTTACATTGAGGTATTGATTTTACATTAAGGAAGATAAATGTTAAAGTATTGAGAGAAGAATGTTGTTATTGAAACTGGCAGCTTGGAGATGGAAAGATGCCATGTCAGAAACAAGGTTGTATAGGTTGTACTGTGTATGTGTGTGATTATAGCTTGTAAATTACTTTACAGATAGGATGGAAACTGATTCAGGTCTTCTAAGGCAGTAGGTCTCAAATATTTAATGTTATTTAAGTGTTCTAGTGAAACTGTAGATTACATAAACAGAGACCTCCAGGTAATGCACAAGTCACTACAAATCATACAATATTAAAAAAATCTATTATTGGATTGGCCTTTAGGCATTTGTGTGCAGCATCCAACTTTTTTTAAATCTTTTGAATCCAGTGTCTTCACTATTTATGCTTCAGGTTCTTCATCTGTGAAATGGTGATAATAATAGCACCTAGCTCACAGGGTTGTTGTTGTTGAGATAACATGGGAAAATATTTGGAAAGAGCTTTGCAGACCTGAAAGCACTATACATAATGTATTGTCACCACTACTATCCTCATACTTTCTGCTTTATTTGATTATTATTTTTGTTTGCATTATTGTAAGCATTTGGGAATATTGTTTATCTAGGTATATTGGTATATGCATTTTGTGTCAGTTCATTAAAGTTAGCGGGCATATAGAGTTAATGAAGGAAGCTCTACTCACAAAACGCTTATGTTCTAAAGTTGAGACAAAAAGCATATATCTATAGCTATAGCAATATATAGACAGATAGACACATAGACAGGCAGGCAGACACACAGACAGATAGATAGATAGATAGATAGATAGATAGATAGATAGATAGATAGATAGATAGATAGATAGATAGATTTAGTTTGAGACAGACATATATATCAAGGTCTTGATTTGTGTGAATTGGGAAATGGCTGATAAAATTGTTGAATTAAATGTAATGGAAAATTATTATGCTATAGGAAATGGTGAAAGAGAGAATTTTGGAAATTCCTGGGTAGTATGAACTTACAGAGAATGAAAGCAGTAGAGTCAGTAAATCCACATTTGGATTTACTGCTCAGCTATTTTCAGTTACATGTGACTCTTTTTGAACCCTTTTGAAAGGTTCTTGACAAAGGTGCTTGAGTGGTTTTTCATTTTCTTCTACAGATTATTTAACAGATGAAGAAACTGATGTAAAATTAGTCACACAGCTACTAAGTCCCTGAGATCAAATTTGAACTCAGATAAATAAGTCTTCCTGACTCCAGCAGAGGCACTCTATCTGCTGTACCACCTAGCCGCCCCTATAAAATGACAAAAATGTCTTAATTTTGTGTGTGCATATAAATACAGATCAATTAGTATGTGTGTGTGAAGTTAAGAATGGATCAGTGCTATTAATGAATAAACATTATTTGAATTCACTCTATTTGGCACAATTCTGTTGAATATAGAAATTGGTTCCAGCCCAAAGGGTGACTTCACTCTGGATCATTTCATATTAACCAAGATTCTCTAAAATAATCTCTTTCATCATATTTTTCCTACACAATAATATCCTATTATATGTACACAACCCCTTGGATTCTAATTCTAGTTCTACTCTTTCCTTTTTTTTTTCTTCTTGTTAGTTTCCTTCCCTTTGGGATCAGAGGTATTATTTTGCTTACAAATATTCTTTCTTCAGTATTATCCTCCCTTTTAATTCCCATCTTCTTCTCTACTTGAATCTCTTGCATTTGATGCATTTCCATAATCAAGCTGTGTGTGTTCAACTCACTCTTGCTCATTTCAACAAAAAATCATTTGATATCCTCTCCATCCACCATTTTTTCCATTTTGTATATTCTTCTCACAGACCCACATTTGGAAAAATATATTCTATTGCTTCCTCACTATTTTTTATTTTTATATTTTTCATTTTAACTCCCTTCTCTTTTCTCACTTGAAACCCTCAGGAAAGAATCAGTTTATGCTAACTTTGTCTATCTTTTCTAACTCTACTCCCTCAATAACCTTTAAAGACATTAAAGTTCTTAATTAAAACTTCTTTTTTTCTCCCCTTATTGAAATATTAGTGCTACATTATGATGCCACTGCTTCCAATTACTCAAATAAATGTAATGTTCTAGGTTTCGCTGCACTCTTATTTTTATATTTCAAAGTTTCTCCTCTTTTCTGGTCTAAGGAGAGTGTAGTACTCACAGAAAAGGGATAGCCTGAGGCAGGCATGTAGATTGACTCCTGCCAAAACATCAACAGGTTAGTATTTTTCCCATCATTTCCTTTTGACTTCTTAAATATTGTTATATTATGATACTCTTTATCTATCCAAGACAAGCATCTGCCACTAAACACTTCTTCATTGTCTCTGTTCTCAATTTTTTAAAATAAATTTTATTCATATTTACTGTTTATATGTCATAGACATTTCTAGAATGTTCACTCCCCAAGCCCATATGCCCTAAATGATCTCTCCATTATTAAAATTGTAAACAGTCCTTCTGGAAAAGATTGAGATAAGGCCTTACTTGATAAAGACTGGAAGTTTTACTTCCCAATTTGAAAATAAAAAAAATAATTAATGGGATTGGTGAGAAAGGGGAGATTCTACTATAGGAAAGTTTTGTTTTTTGTTTTTGTAATAACTTTCTTTCTCTTGAGATGAGGAAAGTATACACAAAGAAGAAAGCATGGAAGTCCTTCTCTCTCCCTACCTAGAAAAGCAAGTATAGCATCAACTATTCGAAGTTCCCTTCATCAAATCCATTGTTCCTCCTGCAAAATGGAAGAAATTGATACTAACGAAACAAATGACAAGATATGTAACTTTATGAGCATGTATGTGGGAATATATGTACATGTGTATATGAGTATGCATATATGTGTGAATGTAGCAGGTAGCCCACTTTTTCTGTGCTAGTATTACCAATTATTCTCACTTCCACTGACAGTCCAGTCTTTTTGTTTCATGTATGAGTCAATGACTCTCTAGGCAGAATTTTTTTAGGATTATTTCATATGAGAGCCTTTGACTTATTTTTTTTATTATTATAAGCTATTAAATACTAGGAGATATTCAGAAATATTAGGAGATGATCAATCAATCATTTTTCTGATTTCTTGATATTCACTGCAAAATATATTGTTAATATCATTATTCTGTTTTGGGTTATTATTTTGTTATCTAATATATTTGTATGTAGAAAGTCTATACTATAATATTAAAAATAAGTAAATGAGAGGAAACTAGGAAACACCATCAAAAAATGACTGTATCTATTTTCTTTACCAGTAGTCTTTAACACAGGATCAAGAAGAAATATTCAAGGAAGAAATAAGGCAAGGGGAGAGAAAAATATACTACTACTTTCCTTAATGACAGACTTATTGGAAGTTAATGGTTGTCATAACTTATTCCAGTGTGCCTGAATTCTGAGTTTAATTTTTCTTTTGGTGAATATCAAAGTCCCTTATGATTTCAATATCAACATACCACAGAGGCATAAGACATACACACTCACTCCCACCTCCTCACATAATTATTACTTTATAATTAAGAACAAATCATATCTTTGCCTGGATGTTTATAATGGGAGAGGATTTCCATTTGTATCGATAGACAGTTATCATGTAAAAACCTGTCTATTGCTTGATTTTTTTTAAACAAGTTACTTTGGATCAATAGTTTTGCTTCCTGACAACAGTTCCAATTTCTACTGCACTGTCTCATTTTTTATGACATAAAGCATACTAAATTCAAAATATAGAAGTTTGCTGTGTGTATATCATAGGAGAAATAATCACCAAGGATGCAGATACTGAATTAAGATATAGTACATCTAAAATGCCCAGGATTTGAGATTATATAAAGAATCTTACCATGATTAATGAAAAGTAGTTAACAATGTAGTGAAAAGGGGGGAGGGGAGAAAGCAATCATTAGGTAAAACAACTGGGTCAACTAAGTGCTTTCCCATCAGTTTTGCTATACTTGACATAAATAGGGCACAGAAGAGAATATTTTTTTTTCTTGCAGTCCTGTTGATATCGACTGAATTTCATTCTGTTCTGCTTATATGCTGTCGCCTTAAGGAGCCCTGCAGTCCTGAAGTAAACACAGTATCAGAAACCTTGATCACTGAGCAGATCTCTTCCACTTTATTATTAAGATAATGGGTTATTTTTTCTTCAGGTTAAGCAGGTAGGTTTAAATAGATATTATGCGAAGAAGAATCATATCAGGTGGAATAGGTGAAGGGAGGTGCTCTATAAATTTCATACAAGAATAGAAAATGATAATAGCAGGGAAGTTTAGAGTTGTACCAGCACTCCATCACTAATAAACTCATCCATGTTTAAATCAAAATAAGAGGCTTCTCTTTGTACTGAGTGAGGATGAGGAATTATTTGTCTAGATTGCCTGAAGAAACTCTATATTTGGGCAAAATTATATATGTATATACGTATACATATATGTATGTGTATATGTATGTATTTATATATATACATATACACATACATATGTATGTGTATATATAATTATATCTCTGTGTGTGTATATATATGTATATATATATATATATATATATATATATATATAAAATCACTGTGACACTGCTTTTTATTTAATTATTTAACCTGGGTTACGAGTATTGATGATCATCTGTGGCTAAACTACCAAACCAGTATTAATGTTAGCTACCATTAAACTAATACTTTAAGGCTCACAAAGCACTTCAGAAATATTACCTTCTTTGATCACCACAGCTACTCTGGAAAGCAGGCATCATTATTTTCCACATAAGGAAACCTATTCTGACAGTGGTAAAGTGAGTTGGTTGGGTCACATAGTTGATGTATCTGAGGTATGACTTCAGGTTTCCCTGACTCCAAGTACAGAACTCTAACTACCTAGAAAATTGGTACATTTCAAGGATATATAATAAACCTTTTCTGTATAAAACCTAATGCATTGGAAACTTCGAATTCTTTGAGATGAAGCTAAACAATTTGATTTTTATAGAAAGCAATATGTGCAATCCCCTGAATACTTACATGTTTTTATGCCTTTTAAAGATTGACAAAGCACATCTCTAACATCAGTGCTGAGAAAATAAAATTACACAATATAATTCTGGGGTGGAGGGCATCTTACACAACTTCTAATCCACATTTCTCTTTGTAAAGAAGGAAACTGAAGCCAACTCTGATGAAAAGGACCAAGGTCATATAAATAGTAAGTAGTAAAATTATGATGTCAACCTCTTCTCCAATTCCAAACCCAATGCTTTCCACTCTACAGCTAAAGATCAGAGATTGTAAGTGGTGCCCCAATTTTTGCCACAGGTGGAATAGTTCAGAGAAAGTTAACGTTGAAACAGGAAATTTCGAATTAAGTACCACCTCTTAAGTACTTGTAACATTGGTCAAGGCTCAACATCTTGGAGTTCTGAAAAAATATCTAAAATTCTAAATCACAGAAAAGGTACTGACAATCATTGGTAGAGGGAATTTTAAAATTCAATTGTTACTTTATTAATGAAATTACATGTCCAATCCTTGTCCCTGTCCCTTGAACACATCTCGTAAATTCCTAAGCTAGTTTATAAATTCAGACTTCCAGATTCCAAATCTATTTTTCTTTCAGTTAACGTAAAAGTTCTTCTGTTTTACAAAGGAGGAAAAATAATCATGGACATGACTTGCTCATGTATGTAAGACATGATGAAAAAATTTTCAAGACTTGTCAAAGCTGATGATATTATCCATTAACAGTCATTTCGATGAATCCTAATGATATTGCAAGGAGAAATCTGGGAAGCACTACTGTTATGATGTCTTAGTCAAGAAACTAAACTCAGGGTCACTGGTGGTATTCTCATCACTGTTGCTGATCAAAGGCAATGGTTTTAGGAAAGAAAAGCATATTTGGTAGTTAATTTCTTGATACTTGTATATAGATAGTATCTGATAATGTGATTTAAATTTCTGTATGATTATTTACAATTCAGGAACAATAAGTCCTTTGTCAGAAAAAGATTGTCCCTAACACTGTCTGGTTGAAATTAATGTGCCTGGAGTGCTGTAAGTCTAGCAAAAAAGACTTTAGACTGAGTGGGGGAGGAGAGCCAGAAAAATGGTTTTGCACATCTTCCAAGGGGATTAGCCAAAGAGATGCAAGGAAATCTCTAGGAGATAAAATCCAGGAGAGGAGGATGCAAACAAACCCATTGAATGCATAAATATCATGTGCTCCAATTACCCAAAAATATAACGTAAGATAAGCAACTAGAGATTCTAAGAATCAATCTGCCATTTTGTCTATTCATGTTTCCCCCCAAAAAATGCAGATTGCAACTCATCCATGCTTGTATACCTCTTGTCCATGTTACCCTAAAATGTCATCACAAAGGACCAATCTAATTTACTGGAGTTTTTTTATTTTTTATTTTTTGCTTTCTCCAGCCATTGTGAGAATACTGATTGCAGCACATTGGTTGTTCACCTGTCATCCTTTGCTTTTGTCATGTGACAATCACATCTTCTCTTTATGTTACACAATCAGACCTCAAAGATGTCTTTGTGTCTATAGATGGGATACACAAGTGTTCTACAAGACGTTAGCCTTATACTCTATAAACTTGGGGTCTATAGGTTGTATAGGGATGCACAAGTGTTCTACAAGACATTAGCCTTATACTCTATAAACTTAGGGTCTATACAGCCTATATATAGGTCTATATACCTATACAAAACCTAGGGAGAACACATGGTGTCCACAAAACTCTGTTATGGTGCGAGATTGTAAGTGGCTTACCTTTCCTTTAAGAGACTTATCAGTGCTTCCAGTAATAATCATCTAAATTTTCTGACTACCCATTCCGTCAAAATTTCATACATTCTTCATAAATATTATTCGGATTGTTAGAAATCAATTAATCTATAAATATTTGATTTGTTTTCTACTTAATTGTGTGACAAAGTAATGACCATTATGGTTGTATAGACAATAGCAATGATTTTAACTCAAATTTCATTCATAAATAGAGGAAGAAATGGAAACAATCATCAGATTAGTCTTCAAACTATTACCATGGGGAAATAACGAAAGAAATGAGGTATTGTCAAGTAACAAGAACAAAGATACATGAAGATAGATAACAAGGAAACAGAATACACTGACAGTTGAAACTCTTCAGGTCTCACACTTTCTCTATAGGAAGGCCTGGCCAAGTTAGTAGCAGCAATAACTTATAAAAGAGTAAGTATTCCGACTTTAAAGGTAATATACTCTATTTTCTGTCCTGCTATATATGGAGTTTCTCAGGTCACCAAAGGGAGGTGAGGAGGATTTAATTCATGTATTGAATCAGTGAAGCAGACAGAGTTCTGTTTCCAAAATTTGAACTTGAGTAAGTTATGCATTTCTAAAGCACAAAACTCTACTATGCTGTCACCTGTATCATCATTCAGGGTCTCTATGTTACATAGCTATGCCTAAGGCTTACACATGTTCCTTGAATTTCTTCTGAACCACAGCTTAATCAGTCTCTTAGGGCCCAAGACCATGGTGGCCACAAAACTCTGCTACCATGCAAGATTGTAAGTGGCTTACCTTTCCTTTAAGAGACTCATCAGGGCTTCCAGTAATAATCATCTAAATTTTCTGACTACCCATTCCGTCAAGATATCATACCTTCTTCATAAATATTGTTCGGGTTGTTAGAAATCAATTAATCTATAAATATTTGATTTGCCTTCTATTTCATTGTGTGACAAAGTAATGACCATTATGGTTGTATAGACTAAATGAGTAATAGTATTAACTCAAATTTCATTCATAAATTTCCAAAGAATTTACCAGAATATACTATATGCTAGCCATTGTGTTTTATGAAGGCACTTGAAGAGATAAAGATACTTGAGGTTAAAAAAATTGATTTGTCCTTTTATTCCCACAAGAGCAAATCAAAAAGTTTAATCCTCAAAATATGTATTTTATATTACACTCTTACATTCAACATTTGTATAATGGCTTAAAGTTTATAAAGCATTTTCTTTAACATTCCTTAATGTAAAACATCTAAGTATTTGTGTCTCCATTTAAAGATGAAGTAACTAAGGGTTACAATAGTTTAGCAGAAACCATGAAATGATTATGTGCTATGAGCAGTATGATAGTACTATAAGATTTATTTGCATCAGAACTTTTCACAGAAATTGGGGCAAAGCTGTTCAGTAGCACTATTGCATATAACAAAGGTGTTCTACATTTCAGTTCTGTAGGACTTGAATGTTAATCTCACCTCAGAAACTAACTGTGAACCTTATCAAGTTTTCTCTTTTTATATTACATTTCTCTCCAAACTGATTTATTATTAAATTATAATATTGAAGCAGGAGAGAACAGGCTTTAGACCTGTAGTGGCAAAACTCAAAAAGCACTGACTGCATGATAACTTAAAAAACCACAAATTAACATCATTTATGTTGTATTTTATTTATTTTGTTAAACATTTTTCAATTAAATTTTTATCTGTTTACACAGAGTTTGACACCAATGCTCCAGAGGCAGAAAGTAATCTTGCTTGTCTGGAACATAAAATACATGGAATCATCATCATCAACAAAAATATTTGTAGCATTTTATGGTTTACAAACCCTTTTGTATACCTTATGACATTTGCTCCTCAAAAAAACAATGTGTGCTATCTTATGATCATTATTATAGAAATACGGAAACTGAAATTAAAGTTGAATAATTGAATCAAGGTCACACTTTATCTAAGAAGAGATTTAAATTCAGGTGCTACTGCCTTCAGATTCAGGACACCATTCTATATTCACAATTATTCCTCTTAAGAAATGCTATAAGGTGAATATCCCATAGTGTGAATTTACAAACAATTTTGTAGCTCTCATTCTAAAATTATTTCCATTGCAGTTACTGTTTTCAAAGAAACATATGTCAGATGATAAAATGACAAATAGTCAAAATTATTAAACTAATAGATAAGATTTCGTTTTTAGTTTCATATGTCAAGGTGAATACATTTCCAACATATTTTAAATGGGCTCTTATTTTTGCTAAATTGTATATTCCCTGTCATTGTGAACTGTGCCTGGTCATTATAAAGTCAGTTTCTGTGGAAAAGTCTCAATTTGATCAATAAGGTAATGATAGCAGTCTCAAAGAACACAATAATAAGGCAAGTAGCATTATCTGTATTTCTCATATAAATATCTTGAACGACTTTAAGAACATTGCTTAAATTTCTTAAGGGAACAGTGTTTTTTCTATTGTGCCCATTTTTCTAATGGGTAAACTTCAACTCCTACAAAATTTAACTTATTTTTTCCAAGTTATGAAGCAAGACAGCAACCAATACAGGAAATAAATCTTAAGTCATCTGCTTCAACCTTTACATAATTCAACATTCCCCACGAGTTTAAATTCCTTCACTGGTAAGTCCATGACATTTTGGGAATGTGAACATCATCTCTCCAGGGAGTAAATTGACAAGGATAAACTTAGCAAGGACCTGACTGCCACATTTTAAACTTGAAAGAATTTTCCATCCTCTGAAACATAAATACTATTGTTTGCAAATGGACAAAAACAGCTGTACAAAAACAAGGAACCTCATCCAGGTAAATATTTTAAACTTAAACTTTCACAATTACAAGAAATATTAAGAAAGTCATAGGAACTGACCAAAATAACAGGCGGGGGAAGGATTTTTCTTTCCTTTTCAACAAAAAATATAAATAGGAGTTGTCTCCAAAGGTATAATTAGCTGATGGAAAAGGGAATATTACACCAGCCTAGAAATAGGTCAGCTCACCTGAGGTTCCCTACTGCACTGACAACTGGCAAAATCTCTCTCTCTCTCTCTCTCTCTCTCTCTCTCTCTCTCTCTCTCTCTCTCTCTCTCTCTCTCTCTCTCTCTCTGTCTCTCTCATGAATGTATTTATTATGAATATGTGTGTGCATATGTGCAGGTATATATAAGTGCATCTTAATAACATTATGTTTTTTTATTTCATTAATGCTTTCTGTATAGCAATATAGACAAGGAAAGATCACTACAGTTGCAGCTTTACCTTGTTATTGAGTCAAAACCTACATTGGGGACTTGAGTATAATTATGAAACAGTATTAGCTTTACCCAAGTGTATAAAGCACTTTGCTAATTACATTTAAACGCAGAGGAACCATAACTGATGAAAGGGATTATGTATTACTTGCCGACCCTACAAATAGAACATGTACGTTTTAATTCAAATACAAATGTCAGTTCATTTTTATTGTTCAATATAGTGATTTCCCCATCCATAAATAAGTTCATTATTCTGGAATTCGTGAAAAAATAAGATGTTTCTATCATCACAAAATTCTGGGTCAAAGGATCATAAGAAGCATGATGTTATACTGTATTTCTGATTTTTTTAACGCTACTCAATACAGCAAAAATTAAGGTAAATTACACCCTTTGAGCTTTAGTTTCCTCATCTAAAAATTTTCTTGTTTAACTCTATTCTCCAGAGAGCGATGTGAATAGTACTGTAAAAGCAGTGCTAAACTTGGTCATATGACTGTCAAGAATGCAGATGTTTTGAGCATAATTCCCCAACCCAAAACAAGAAAAAATGCCAAATCTATAGTAATTAAAACTACATCAACATGATTAGAAGACAGAAGTACCATACAAAGTAAAAGCTTTTTAAAAAAATAGGAAACAAAACTATTTAAAAGTGCTGTATTTCAACGTCTGTCTCTGCTAGCATCTACACAATATGCCACGGGATTGAAATAGGGAGAGGCCAAACAGTGAAGAAGGAAGCCAGAGAAAAGCAACTGGAACAAAAGGCAAAAAAGGTGAAAGGCAAAAAGTTGAGAGAAAAGTTGAGGATCAGCCTTGATCTTGAACAAACTCTCAAAGAGACTCATAAAAATGGAATGAAAATTAGGTAAGAATTTTTTTAAAGCTACCACAAAACAAGTAAGAATTTAACTATCAGGTCATGCTAGCCCAAAACCTCTAATTCAAAAGAAAACAGGAAAATAATTATTAGAATTTCCTCAAAATTTTGCAAAAAATAAGGAACTAGAATTGTTTATAAAAGAAATTATATATTTGAAAGGCATTATTCATGTGAAATAATTAGGTCAGTACCTGGAACTTTCAGAGACAGAAGTCAGACAGTAGACAACTTAAACTCATTATGAAGACTCTTTCCAATACAGTAGAAGAATATTTAAAAAATGACAGATTTTTAATTCAAAAGTATAGAAACAGAAAAAAAAGAGGCAAAGGAAAACAAAAGGCAATTTTGAAAGAGCTCTTTAATTCTATATTAGCTACAGAAACAAGGTACAGATAAAATTAAGAATCATGATTCATCAAAAAAATGACCATTCCTTCTCAGTTACTTTTGCTGTTATCTTCATCCAAGTTATGTCCACAAATCTTATCTGTTCCCCTCAATGTCTCCCTTAGGTCCTGCACTCTTCTCCCTCTATTTTATTTTACTTGGTGATCTCATAAACTCCTATGGCTTCAAAAGTCATCACTATGCTAAGGATTCTCAGATCAACTTATCCAAACCTAACCTCTAATATCACATCTCCAACTGCCCATTGGACATCTTAAACTGGAGGTCCCATAGGTTGCTTAAACCCAATATGTCCAAAACCGAGCTTATTATATTTTCTCTAAGGCCTGCCCTCTTTTAAACTCCTTATTGAAGTTAAAGTCTGCCATGAAACCAATCACCTAAACTCTCAAGTGAGTTGCCCTTCTCAAATCCTAATATTCTTTTACCACCCATATGCAAACTGTTGCCAAATCCTACTGATTCTATCTTCATAACATTTTTAATATATGTTGCCTTCTTTCCTCTGAGACTTCCACTCCTCTGGTATAGGACTTCATCACCTTATGACCAGATTGTTAAAATAACCTGATGGATGACCTCCCTGACACAAGTCTTTCCCCACTACAGTTCATTCTCCAATTAACTATCAAATTGATGTCCCTAAAGCACAGATCTGATGGTGTCATTATTATCACCACTACCATTTCCCCTTCAATGAACTTGAATATTCCCCTATCATCAACTTGATCAAAAATAACATCTTAGTCTGGTTTGTAAAGTCCCTCCTAACCTGGACATTTGCTACCTTTCCCATCATCTTACATCTTACTCCTCACTACATAGTCTTCAAACTAGTGACAGTTGCCTCTTTCCTATTTCTCAAACAAGACACTCTGTCTAACCATGGATAATAATCATGGGATGTCCCACCCCATGTCAGAATTTCCTCCCCTACTTTTCTTTGTCTCCTAGATTCCTTCAAGTCCCAGCTACAATCTCATTTTCTGCAAGAAGCCATTCCCAATCCTCCTTCATACAATTGCCTTCCTTCTATTCATTATCTCCAAATTATAATGTATATATCTTCTTTGCACACAGTTCCTTAAAATCTGTTTACTCCACTACACTATGGATTCTTTGGATTGCTATTGTCTTTTCGGTTGTTTACTGATTTGTCCTATATTGTTGGGTTTTACTTTCTATCCTCACAGCTTAGCACATTGTCTGGTATATACTAAGCACTTAATCAAAATGTTCTAACTTTAATTGACCTGGCTAAAGCAAGCCCAAGTTAACACTCCTTACTGTATAACAATGCTAGTGAGAAGTTTGGGGATCAGTCTTGTCCTGCGTGATAGTCACCTACATCCTATTGCATTCCCAATAAAAGATTCAAAACAATATGTAAATTACTCGGAATAATATTTAATTTTGACATAATTTCATTTTGTGACTGTGCTAATAATCATGCCTATATGCTTTTACTGACATTAAACTGCTTTGGAACATTTGAGTTGGTATCCCTAGTGTTAACCAGTTCTTACTCAGTGAAACACTGGATTATGTGACTGTTTGACTCTGAGCAAGTCACATAAACTTCTCAGTGGCCTCATGCAAGTGAAGAGAAGTATATATTGCGGAGAAAGTGTCAATATAAATGAAAGAAGACCCTCACTGCTAGATTCCTACCTCATTGAAATTAAGTTTTGCTCCCCTCCAAAAGTGGCAGATCCTTCCCTGAGATTCCTTGGAACACATGTTCAAATTGGTAGAATACTTCTAGGTATGTGATGGTAGTCTACTTGGTCATTTGGAGCTCAATAGAATATACTTTATAGACTTGATAATGATAATGACTGGCTGCTGAGAAAACAGTCTAGGGCATATATTAATCCCTAGGAGCACTGATCTACCTCAGTTCTCTTATTCAAAGTCTTTTAGTCTATAGACATTTTGAATCATTCTGGGCTTCCTCCATGCTGTCAGTACAGGTGATGGATATTTAATATAGGTTATATGAGGACTCCACTGGCTAATATATCCTTTAGGTAGTTTCTAAGGTATTTTATCTCTGAGAGGGTAATCTTCCAAAGTAATGTTGAAAAAATCCTGAATCACTAAGGTGAATTCTATGAATTGCTCCATAGACACACCATACATATGCCATATATAAAGCATATACCAGGTCTAATACTTAATTTTTTTCCTCAAATTATCTCTCAATTCCTCAAGTACAAGAGAGGCATCACAATTTATCAATTGAGACAAAATGTATGTACAGAAGAAAATACAAGATGAAATGAGATAATTGGATAGTGGATGGCGAGACAGAAAATGTTTAAGTAAAACATTAGAGTGGGGATTATTTAGCTTTGGTTAAATAACTAGGCTCCCCCCATCTATTTTTTCATCCCAGAACATAGTCATTAGTCTAAAACAGATAGGAAAGGGGCCACTTTGTTACTCCCATGCTTTCTGTTCTATTCCTTTCCTCACAGCATACTTAGCAGACAGGCAATTGTGAAGGAACTTTTCATACAAGGATACTAAGTTTTGGGAAGCTACATCCTTAACACATGTCATGTAACAAGATAGATCAGGATTAAAGGCAAAGATTGACAGAATAGATTTCTAGGTAAACAAAAAGTCCATGTGGGATTCTACAGCATCTCAATCTATTAGATACAAAAAGCAGTTTCTTGAAGGCATTTTTAAGAGAGTAAAGCATCTACAGGTTTTGATAAATAATTTCAAACACTTAGGAAATGTAGCTGTAATCACTGTTTTAAAGCAGCTTGTTTAATCCTTCTTCAAGTAACTTCTTTGTTGTTATTAAAGATATATGGAGAGTCAATAAAGAAGCCTATTGTAAAAACTCTGAAACATATACAGGGATAAATAAGAAATGTGAAAATCTGTGAAGCTTCTTTTTGGTCTAAGTATAACTGCATAATTTAATGTATAAGAAATCCTCTACCTCTCCCTTTGGACCTCTGAGGATTGAGATGTTATAGAAACAGGGATCATCATAATTAAAAGGGCTGCAAAAATATAGATTCTAGGAAGAAATGTAGTTGAAAGTTTTTGTGTGTGATTAAAAAAAAAACTTTAGCTCATATTTAAGCAATTTTATGTTTTCTGATTGTAGAGATGAAAATAAATAGCATTTTTGTAATATATAATAAAAAAGTGACAACAGATACTTCTGCCAGGTCGTTACTTTACATCTAATTTGTATGTTGTAATTGGGTTCAGAGAGGACTATTACTAGGTAGGATGCAAGCTGATAAATTGTGTGGCCACAGCAGTTCTCAAAGACTATCTGTATTGTAGAACACTTGTGTTCTGCAATGCCATAAGGTGTACCCACAGAGGTGAATTTATGGATCTTAAAAATGCTGAAGTCCATAGTATCTAGCCACATACTTGGCTCATTTTCTCACTGTTAATGAAGAATCCATCACCCAGTGGTTGTAGTAAGGTTTACTGTGCTTAGCTAGACCTGTCTGTGGACAATGGATACAGTCTATCATAGACCCATGCCTTTCTATCTGGAATTTCTTCACTTTAGTAGGTCCTAGGAAATTATGATAACATACAAATATTTCATATCCTTTCCACCCTTTAGTTAGAATCTAAAAAGAGCAAAACTGAGATCATTTGTCCATCATTTCTTTAATGCACTCTGCAAATATGTAGGAAATTCAGTGCAAAGCACTATGGCAGGCACAATAGGGATTAGAAAGTTCTTTTGCTAAAATGTTTTATTGTATTTTTTAGGGTTTTTCTTTTTTATCGTTATTAATTTATTTGTTTTCAGTGTTCTACAATCACTTCCATATATCTTATATTTTTCTCCTCCCTCTCCTCCTTCTCCCCTACCTCCCTACTTTCTCCTTGAGGTTGCATACAGTTTTACATAGATTCTAGACATGCATTCCTATTAAATACATTTTCACCTTAGTCATGTTGCTTACAAGGAATTAAATGAATGGGAGAAATCATAAAACAAACCAAAACATAATACAAAAGAAAATGATCTTCTTCATTTTGTGATCAAATTCCATTATTCTTTCCCTAGAGGTGGAAGGTATTTTACCCTAAGAGACCACTGGAAATTATGTAGTTCCTTGCATTGCAATGAAGTACTAAGTCAACCAGAACAATTTCTTACACACTGTGGTTGTTGCTGTGTACAAAATTCTCTTGGTTCTGCTCCTTTCACTCAACATCAGTTCATATATGGCTTTCCAGGCCTCTCTGAAGTCTTCCTGTTAACCATTTCTTATAGGACAATAGCATTCCATTACATTCATATATCACAATTTATTCAGCCATTCCTCAATTGCTGGACATCCCCTTGATTTTCCAGTTCTTGGCCACCACAAACATAACCGCTATAAATATTTTTCTACATATGGGACCCTTCCTCATTTTAATGACCTCTTGGGGATACAGTCCTAGAAGCAGTATTACTGGGTCAAAGGGTATGCTCATTTTTGTAGCCCTTTGGGTATAGTTCCGAATTGCTCTCCAGAATGGTTGGATTAGCTCACAGCTCCACCAACAATGAATTAGTGTTCCAACTCTCCCATATCTTCTCCAACATTTATCATCATCCTGTTTCTTCATGCTAGCTAGTCTGGTAAGGTGTGGCGTGCTATTTCAGAGTGGTTTTGATTTGCATCTCTCTCATCTATAGTGATTTAGAGCATTTTTTTCATGTGACTATAGATAGTTTTAATTTCTTCTTCTGAAAACTGCCTGTTTGTACCTTTTGACCATTTATCAATTGGGGAACAATTTGCATTCTTGTACATTTGACTCAGTTCTTGATGTATATTTTAGAAATGAGGCTTTTATCACAGATAGTAGTTGAAAAATTCTTTCTGATTTATTTTCTTTAAAAAAAAACAAATACATATGCAAATTGTATAAAACACAAAAAAACACCTATAGGATTCTAGGTTTAGGATAAGAAACAATAATGGAGATCACCTGCTTGAACGTACTTTATGGATGAAGAACAGAAGACTAAGAGATTTTAAGTATCTTAATATATCAAGGGTCCTGCCATCACAGATTCTTAGATTGCATTAAAAAAAGGAAAGGTAATTTTTGAGGGGTTAACAATAACTTTAATGAAGCACATGAGTCCATCCTTTAACCAAACACATATATCATTTACTTATTTCAGGGGAGTCAGTTTCCCAAACTTCAAAGAACATACAGAGAAATTAAAAGTCAACAGATCGCCATCGGGGAAAGATGTGAAGGGCGGGGCCTCAGTACCCCAGACACCCCAGGGGGTTGTTGGGTGGGCTCAGGCCTTGGAAGAGCTCAAAAAGGATTTTGAAAAGCAAGTTAGACAGGTGGAGGAAAAGCTGGGAAGAGAAATGAGAGACATGCAAGAAAAGTATGAAAAACGGGTCAATACCTTGGTCAAGGAGACCCAAAAAAATGCTGAAGAAAATAACACCTTGAAGACTAGGCTCACTCAATTGGCAAAAGAGGTTCAAAAAGCCAATGAGGAGAAAAATGCTTTCAAAAGCAGAATTAGCCAAATGGAAAAAGAGGTTCAAAAGCTCACTGAATTTAAAAGTTCTCTCAAAATTAGAATGGAACAGATGGAGTCTAATGACTTTACGAGAAACCAAGAAATCACCAAACAAAACCAAAAGAATGAAAAAATGGAAGAGAATGTGAAATATCTCATGGGAAAAACAACTGACCTGGAAAATAGATCCAGGAGAGACAATTTAAAAATTATGGGACTACCTGAAACTCATGATCAGAAAAAGAGTCTAGACATCATCTTCTATGATATTATCAAGGAAAACTGCGCTGACATTCTAGAACCAGAGGGCAAAATAAGTATTGAAAGAATCCATCGATCACCACCTGAAAGAGATCCAAAAAGAGAAACTCTTAGGAACATTGTGGCCAAATTCCAGAACTCCCAGCTCAAGGAGAAAATCTTGCAAGCAGCTAGAAAGAAACAATTTCAGTGCTGTGGAAATACAATCAGGATAACTCAAGATTTAGCAGCTTCTACATTAAGAGATCGAAGGGCATGGAATAGGATATTCCAGAAGTCAAAGGAACTAGGACTCAAACCAAGAATCACCTACCCAGCTAAACTGAGTATAATACTTCAAGGGAAAATATGGTCTTTCAATGAAACAGAGGACTTTCAAGCATTCTTGATGAAAAGACCAGAGCTGAAAAGAAAATTTGACTTCCAAACACAAGAATGAGAAGAAGCATGAAAAAGTAAACAGCAAAGAGAAGTCTTAAGGGACTTACCAGAAGTGAACTGTTTACATTTCTACATGGAAAGACAATATTTGTAACTCTTAAAACTTTTCAGTATCTCGGTAGTTGGTGGGACCACACACACACATGTACACGCATGCACGTACACACACATACACACATGCACACACACACAGAGACAGAGAGCACAGAGTGAATTGATTAGGATGGGACCATAGCTTAAAAGAAATCAAGGTAAATGGTGAGAGAGAAATGGAGTGGGAGGAAAGAGGGTGAAATGGCATGGGGTAATTATATGTCATTTAAGAGGCAAGTAGGAGACTTATTAGTGGAAGGAAAAAGAGGAGAGCTGAGGAAAAGAAAAAAACCAAGAAGTGTACCCTCATCACATTTGACTAAAGGAAGGAATAAAATGCACACTCATTTGGATATGAAAACCTATCTTACAGTATAGGAAAGTGGGGGGGAAGGAGATAAGCAAGGGGGGTGATGATGGAAGGGAGGGCAAAGGGAGGAGGGAGCAATTCGAAGTCAACACTTGGGGAGGGTCAGGATCAAAAGATAGAAGAGAAACAATGAGGGACAGAATAGGATGGAGAGTAATTCAGTTAGTCTTACACAACACGACTATTAGGGAAGTCATTTGCAAAATTACACAGATATGGCCTATATTGAATTGCCTGACTTCCCAAAGGGAATGGGTGGGGAGGGAGGGATGGGGAGAATTTGGAACTCAAAGTTTTAGGAACAACTGTCTAGTATTGCTGTTGCTACTAAGAAAGAAGACATGGTTAAGGAGGAATGGAAAGTCATCTGGCCCTACAGGAGAAAAGAGAAGATGGAGACAAGAGAAGGGAGGGATGACAGAAGAGAGGGCAGATTGGAGATAGGGAAAATTAGATTGCTTGGGGTATTGGGGTGGGGGGAAGGGATAAAAGGGGAGAAAATTTGGAACCCAACAATTTTGTGAAAATGAATGTAAAAAGTTAAATAAATAAAAAATAAAATAAACAAAAAAAAATTGTAGTACTCTTAAAAAAAAAAAAAGTCGACAGACATCCTTCCAAAATGTCTGGCCATTAGAATACATATATTTTTACCAGAGAGGGAATATCTGGATTTCTCAAGGGGGGAGGGTTCCTTTATGGCTTCCTAGAATTCTCTTCTGGCCAAACACTTCTAGTCAGTAAGGCTCAAGGTAAAACCTCACCCTCAGAGTTTTTATACACTTTTTAGAGTCAGAAAGCATGGCCCTCTGACCCAGTGACTCAAAAGAAAAAACAAAAAGACATTTGGGACCCTCCTAAAAAACAAATCCCCTAATCAAGCTTCTCACAAGCAGTAGGTCCATCAATGGATAGGAAAGATGCTCCAGAGTCATATTCAAATATAGGCATTATGCTTCTTGATTATATTAAAACAAAAATAGTAAAAGATCTTACTCAACTTGCCATTACACTTATCCAAAGTAATACCAAAAGTGAGGAACAAATCTGAAATTTAAATGAAGATTCTATCACTCAAAGTTTAGAATACATTCCACTGAAATTTTAGAAAGGAAGTGCTATGAAAATTAAGAGGACTCTCAAATTACTTCTGATTCTGAAACATGGAAAGATTCATGAATTGAGCCTAGGTGAGTGGGTAAATTGGAATTTTAGAGAAAGAGGATGACAGTATTGTTACAGAATTTCAATCAATAACTTCGTTGAACACTGAGCATAGAAAGAAAGACAAAAGATATTCCTTATCCTCAGGGATCTTACAATACAAGAGAGGAAGATAAATTCCAAAAAGAAGTTGAAAGAGGTGGGGGAGGGGGGAATAAAGTGCCTGTCTCAGTCATGATGGAGAAGCACAGAGCAGTTCTGCTGAGTGAAGAAAAGATCATTCCAGAGGCAGTGAGTAATGAAAAGGTGTGAGTCCCAGTTCTATCAGGGCTTACTATAATGAAGGAGGAGAGGCAGAATCATAAGCAAGAACTCCAGAGAATTGAAACACAGAACTGAATCTCAGTACCACACCACAGACACAAACAAGTGTTGTAGGAGGAGAGACAGAATCATTCCTATGCCTTAAAGTCATAGGTTTTATCCCAGGCCACATCACCAATAAGATGAACGTCTATTTTTCCTTATTCTCATACATCTTCAACTTCTCCCCAAAGGGAAATACAAATAGCAGCTATCACCAATGATCTAGTGATGCAAGAACCCTGACAAGGTAGCAGCAATCTAAATAACTAACAAAAAGAGAAGTCTTATCTATAATCCTTAACATACACAGCACCTTCTTTTCTCCTGTCCACCACTCTCTTGCAGGGCAACAAAAGCAATATTTATAAGTCTTCAAAAAAAATAAATTCTTCATTGTTCTCGGGGGTGGAGCCAAGATGGCGGGGTAGAAAGATTCACGTATGCTAGCTCCAAAACCACAGCCCATATATTTCCTGCAAGAAGAATTCCCCACAAGTTCTGGAGCACTGGAAGGCGCACAGAAACACAGTGGAAAAGATTTCCATTCCAGAGAGCCCTGGAGAGCGGTCCCCAGGAGTGCGTTGCGCCCCGGAAAGCAGAGCCCACCCCTGGGCTGCCCTGGCCACGAGGCCTCAGAGGAGCAGATCCGAGCAGGCTTCAGGGACAGAATCTCTGGTGGCCGGGAAGGTCCCTCCACCCACAGATGCTACAGGTCAGTAAGAGAGATGTCTGGGCTGTCCGAGAGGGGAGTGGGGTGTCTCTGTGACTTGGGCCCCCTCAGGAGGCAGCGGCAGAGGCAGTGGCAGAGGTAGTCGCGGAGGCAGCGGTGGTGGCCCAGGACTCCCAGAGCAGCAGACAGAAGTTCAGGGCCATTACCAAAGGTCTCTGCATAAACCCCCTGAGGGAACTGAGCCTAGGAGATGGCCCTGCCCTGACCCGAGCACCAGAACTTAAGCTCACATTGAATAGCATCCATGTCTGCTGCGGAAAGCCCATTTGAATCTCAGACCCCAAGAACTAGCTGGGCGGATCTAGGCAGGGGTGCAGAGGAATCTCAGAAGTCAAGTAACTGGCTGCGAAAATGCCCAGAAAAAGGAAGAAAAATAAGACTATAGAAAGCTACTTTGATGGGGTACAGATGTTCCTGCCTTTCAATTCTGATGATGAGGAACTATTCTTATCATCAGGGAAAGATGTGGAGGTCAGGGCCTCTGTATCCCAGACATCCCAGGTGGATGTCCAGTGGGCTCAGGCCATGGAAGAGCTCAAAAAGGATTTTGAAAATCAAGCTAGACAGGTGGAGGAAAAACGGGGAAGAGAAATTAGAGAGATGTAAGAAAAACATGAAAAATGGGTCAATACCTTGCTAAAGGAGACCCAAAACAATGCTGAAGAAAATAACACCTTGAAAAATAGGCTCACTTGATTGGCAAAAGAGATTCAAAAAGCCAATGAGGAGAAGAATGCTTTCAAAAGCAGAATTAGCCAAATTGAAAAAGAGGTTCAAAAGCTCACTGAAGAGAATAGTTCTCTCAAAATTAGAATGGAACAGATGGAGGCTAATGACTTTCTGAGCAACCAAGAAATCACAAAACAAAATCAAAAGAATGAAAAAATGGAAGAGAATGTGAAATATCTCATTGGAAAAACAACTGACCTGGAAAATAGATCCAGGAGAGACAATTTAAAAATTATGGGACTACCTGAAAGTCATGATCAAAAAAAGAGCCTAGACATCATCTTGCATGAAATTATCAAGGAAAACTGCCCTGAGATTCTACAACCAGAGGGCAAAATAAGTATTGAAAGAATCCATCCATCACCGCCTGAAAGAGATCCAAAAAGAAAAACTCCTAGGAACATTGTGGCCAAATTCCAGAATTCCCAAGTCAAGGAGAAAATCTTGCAAACAGCTAGAAAGAAACAATTCCAGTATTGTGGAAATACAATCAGGATAACTCAAGGTCTAGCAGCTTCTGCATTAAGGGATCGAAGGGCGTGGAATAGGATATTCCAGAAGTCAAAGGAACTAGGACTCAAACCAAGAATCACCTACCCAGCAAAACTGAGTATAATACTTCAGGGGAAAATATGGTCTTTCAATGAAACAGCGGACTTTCAAGCATTCTTGATGAAAAGACCAGAGCTGAAAAGAAAATTTGACTTTCAAACACAAGAATGAGAAGAAGCATGAAAAAGTAAACAGCAAAGGGAAGTCACAAGGGTATTACCAAAGGTGAACTGTTTACATTCCTACATGGAAAGACAACATTTGTTACTCTTAAAACTTTTCAGTATCTGGGTAGTTGGTGGGACCACACACACACATACACAAACTCATGTACACGTGTGCACACATACACACATGCACGCACATACAGAGACAGAGAGCACGGAGTGAATTGAATAGGATGGGACCATATCTTAAAAGAAATTAAGGTAAATGGTGAGAGAGAAATGTAGTGGGAAGAGAGAAGGTGAAATGGAATGGGGTAAATTATATCTCATTCAAGAGGCAAGCAGGAGACTTTTTAGTGGAGGGAAAAAGAGGAGAGCTGAGAAAAAAACAAGAAGTTTACCCTCATCATATTCGACTAAAGGAAGGAATAAAATGCGCACTCATTTTGGTATGAAAACCTATCTTACAATACAGGGAAGTGGGGGAGAAGGAGATAAGCAAGGTGGGGGATGATGGAAGGGAGGGCAATGGGAGGAGGGAGCAATTTGAAGTCAACACTCTTGGGGAGGGACAGGATCAAAAGACAGAATAGAAACAATGGGGGGCAGGATAGGATGGAGGGAAATACAGTTAGTCTTGCACAACATGGCTATTATCGAAGTCATTTGCAAAACTACACAGATAGGGTCTATATTGAATTGCCTGCCTTCCCAAAGGGAATGGGTGGGGAGAGATGGATGGGGAGAATTTGAAACTCAAACTTTTAGGAACAACTGTTTAGTATTTTTGTTGCTACTAGGAAATAAGAAATACAGTTAATGGGGAATAGAAAGTCATCTGGCCCTACAGGACAAAAGAGAAGACGGGGACAAGAAAAGGGAGGGATGATAGAAGAGAGGGCAGATTGGTGATAGGGAAAATTAGATTATTTGGTGTACTGGGTTGGGGGAGGGGAGAAAATGGGAGAAAATTTGGAACCCAAAATTTTGTGAAAATGAATGTAAAAAGTTAAATAAATTTTTATTAGAAAATAAAAATTAAATTAAATTAAAAAAGAAATAAATTCTTCTTTCCATTCTCTCTTCAATAGTTCTATAAAATAGAAAGCCAAAAGCCAGAATCCTGATCTTCCTGGTACTACAACATGGAGGCACATTTGGACTAACATTTATTACTCCGCCAAAGAAGTGAGGAATAGGTATAATTGTATTAGGCTGTCAGGGTTGTACCAGGCCTGGAATAAAGAGGACTGGGACTGGCATCCAAAGGAAACCAATTCTTTCCCTCCAGAAGTCACTGGGGACAGAGACAGGCTAAGGAAAAATTAATTCCTTATTGTGATAGAAGTCTGAGAGACTAGAATTCTAACTCTCAAGGAAACTTCCATCAAGAAAGAAGGAGTCAGAAAAAGAGCAATAGGAGAATAGAAGGGGAAAAGTCTGAAAGTATCAAAAGAACTCAGGAAGAAGAAAACTCAGCTGAAGACTTTGAACACAAATTAGTTAAACAACAAGGAAGATGTTAAAAATAAAAGGGAATATGACTGGTAGATCATCTAAATGAGTTCAGTTGTATGGAAAAAAACCGAGCAAGACAGAAGAACATCCAATACAATAAACATTTATTAAGCATCTGGTATGTGCCAGATACAGTGAAAAGCACTGGGGATATAATTAATTTAAAAAAATTCAAGACCTCAAAGACATTACAATTTAATGAAGGGAGACAACACTCAAAAAGAGGCAGGAAAATGGAGTGGAGAAGAGGTACTAAAGTGTACTCAGTGTGAGTCATCTTGTTTTATGGAGCTGGAAGCAAGCAGCACAACAGATGAAACATGGAGTCAATAAACATGAATAAATACATAAAAAGTCAGGCAAATCTGTGAAGAGAAAGCAAGGAAACATAGTAGGATTTTCCCACATGGCTCAATAGAGAAATTAGAAACACAAAATCAGTTTTTGTGGCCTGCACAGTAGAAACAATTAATAAGAGAAAATGACATCAATAGTAGTAAATGTCTTGAAAGAAGCAAAAAAAAAAAATAAGACTTAAGAAAGCAAATAAACAGGAGTAAGGTTTAGTCTATTAAAAGATAAGTTAAAAGCAATACTATTAAAAGAAAGCATCATTTCAATATAAGTCAAGTGTACTAAAGAAAAGATACTAAGAGAAGGCTTAGGGATTGTGCATCTCCCAAAGAAAACAATGAGTCAAAAATCTCAGCACAAGTAGTGATGCAACAAAAGTATCCAAGAATTTCAGAAAATGGAAAAAAAAAGTCCCAGTAAAAATCATCATCTCTATAGCAATAAAATGAAATATGTTTGTTGCATATTCCAAGACGTGTAGAGGTTAAATTTAACAATTCAATTAACAAACTCAAATGTGCCAAGTTGCGAAGAGGAAGAATTTTGAATGTAAAGGAAAAGAAATCATGATTGTACAATAGTCTCCTACATCTGTAAGAAATCACAGAGGGAATAGAATAATGTGTTTTGAAGAAAAATGGAGCTCAAGATATAACCAAATTTGACATGCCTTGCCAAACTTAGTTTAATCATCAGTAACAAAGATGGATATTTAATAAAAGTGAGCATTTGTAGCATTCCTTTGGACCAAAAAAACCAAACCAAACCAAGAAGTGACATGACATAAGGAGAATATTTCAGTTTCAAAAACTCCAGGCTTAATAATATAAGAAAAGTAAAGAAATACAACTGAAGAAGGCACAGATAATAAGATTAATCACCCACATAAAACATAATAGATACCAGGAAAAGGACACCAATGGCTTTAACAACACAAACAATAGCAACAAAACAGAAATAGAAGAGATATTAATAGATTTCCTTCTAAAAGTAACCAGAAACAAAACTAAAAACTGCAATCAAATAGCATGGATGGTAGAGGAAAAGACTTTAAACTTCATGGACTAAGTAGCACAATAGCCAACCTCCACATGAACCAAGGACTTTTGCTTTCACTGTTTTCTTTTTCTGAGACTAGTAGGGTACATCAAAGGGGAGAGGGAAGACAAATATGGAGGGCAATATGTGATATACCTTGATCAAGGCGATGGTTAGTATTCAATAGGGACCATAGAAGGAACTGTCTCAGACAAAAATAAATTAAATGAGAATAGGTAAGAGGGCAAAGGGGAAAAAAGTGATGGAATCACAGTTCAGTGGTGGAAGGGTTTCCTCTGAAGATCACTATATTCAAGATATATTCTAAAATAGGTGTTGAGGAGCTCACAATGGTATAAAATGCATGGAATTGTTGCTTGGAGAGATCACTGCCTCTAAGAGAATATTATGATTATATGGACATCTTGCATTCATGGCAGATTGTGGAAGGAGGGTAAGGATGAAGTAGTGACGATATTGAAAGCAAGAAATAGTAACAAATTGCCCATAGACCAGAAAAAAATCTACTATAGGGCATTATTTCTTTCTTTTTGCTATAGGAATTGGTGTACAGGAAATATACATGAAAGAAAAAGGGGACAAAGGAGAAAGTGAACAAGCCAGTAACATAAAATTATGTAGAAAGGAAATAAAATAGATATTGTAACACTTTATTTTAGAAAAAAAAAGTAAAAAACTAAGTAGGAAATAAAAAACAAAACATGAACACAAGAATAAATACATGAAATAGAAAAGTAAAAGAAATAATGAAAAAAATGAGGGAATTTTTTTTTTTTTTTAAGAAAAGCTAGAGAGGGTAGAGCCAAGGTGGCGGAGTGAAACCAGGGACTCACCTGAGCTTGTCAACAAATTCCTACAGATACCTCTAAAAAGTGAATCAAAATAAATTTTGGAGTGGCAGAAACCACTAGGAGACAGAGTGTGGCTCATTTCCAGTCCAGGACAACCCAGAAGGTCAACAGGGAAAGATCTGTTACAATGGGCTGGGGAAGTGTAGACAAAACAGGCTGCACCAGAGTGGGCTTGACCATAGTGGAATGACCCGACAGGAAATGGCCCCTGGTGGACAGAATCAACTGCAGCAGTGCTGATTCCCAAACTTCTCATCATAGGCCATGAGACTGACGATGGTGCATGAGAGAGAATAGCAGGGCTCATTGCAGCAACAGCAGTGACAACTGGAACTATCAGCCCACAGGCTACATGTTTGAAAGACACCTATTTGGAGTGCTCCCGTCTCTCACTCACTGGTAGACACTGGTGAGCGGCAGAACCACCATTGCCGGGTTTGGTCGGGAGCAGGCTTGGGGAGATGGCTGTTGGGCCTTGGGTGGGGAGGTGGGGGTGGGGGAAATGGTGAACAGGCAAGCAGTGCCATGAACAGCTACCTCAGTAAGGAGCACAAGAAGCCCTACAGCCTCATGTATCAGCTTTTCCCCCAAAATGCTGCAGATAGAGAACACACATCACCATTTTATGGCATTCCATTTTACACAGACAAGAATATGGTCCACATGATCATGGAAGCATCTCAACAGGCAAACACAAAGATGGTGATCTCGACAAAGGATCCTTTAAGCCCTATTAAGCAAGACTTCAACAAGGGAAAACTCCACTATATTGCTGTCTTTCCTCACAAAGGTTTTATGTGGAACTATGGGGCCATCCCTCAGACTGGGAAAGATTCAGGGCATAAAGACCAGCATACAGGCTGCTGTGGGAACAATGACCTGATTGCTGTCTGTCAAATTGGGAGTAAGATATACTCAAGAGGAGAATTTATCAAAGTGAAAGTTCTGGACATATTAGTGATGGTTGATGAAGGAGAAATCCACTGGACAGTAATTGCAATCAACATGGATGACCATGATACATCTAACTATAATGATATTATCAATATCAGAAAACTGTAACTTGGTTATCTAGAAGTCACAGTGGAATGGTTTAGAAAATACAAGGATCCTGATGGGAAACCAGAAAATGAGTTTGCTTTCCATGCAAAATTTAAAGATAAGAACTTTGATACTGATATCATTAAAAGTACTCACAATCACTGGAAGGCATTGGTGGCAAAGAAAACAGATGGAGGAGGAGTTAACTTCCTGAACATGACCTTAGAGGACAATCCCTTCAAGTGAACCATGAAATCTGCCAAAGCAATTGTAGATACCCTGCCACCATCTTGTGAATCTACCTGTGTCATCCCCACAGATGTGGACAAGTGATTTTATTATCAGAACTACTAATAGCCTTCAGGAAGACCAGCCAACATTGCTTCATTCCCTTGATCAGGAAATTCTAGATTCCAAAACTGTAGTTTTTTAATGGAGAGCTCTGAAGAGGTAACTTTATGGAAGCCCAATTCTATGTCAACTAATTGTGTCTATCCACAATGTTTCATTTTCCCAAGAGTAGTTTCTCCTTATTCCTGCCTTTGTAGCAACAAATAGATCCCCAAGGCTGGTCTAGAGATAATTGGAAAACCATTTGTGGAGAGCTGTAAGTGCAGAAGCATGCATGCTATAGGTGTATGGGTTTACCATATAGTAGGAAATAAAATTGTTCTGCTGAAACTCAAAACAAAAAGTCACCTACTTGAAATTCCAGAAAGTAATATAGCAGAGTAGTGTAAGTGCTCTCATCCTCCCTTGTTGACCTTGAAAAATTAAGAGAATATTGCCCCAGAAAAAATCCTGGAATAGTGGAGCCAGCAGAAGAGGTACAGTACTCTCTTAATTCCAGGTGCCTTGGGAGATCAAGGGAAAGGGTCCCTCTTGTTGTGGCTGAAGGAGAGCAATGCAACAAATCCCAACTCAGTGGACCATCAGGAGATTCTGACCCCTGGGGGATGAAATTGGTAAGCAACAACTCCAGGACCCCAGGTGTCCTTTAGCACAGTCAGGGAAATTGGGTAGACACCAACATAGAAGGGGTTTGCCAGCCACTCAACATGCCTGTGCTCTAGTTCTACAAGAGGAGGAGATTTTCAGCAGCCAGATCAGACCTCCTCCACACCTCATTCTGAGAGTTTCAATGTAATCCCAAGAAAGCTCAGACAGACTTCACCTGACCTCAGCATTGGCACAAACCAGATAGCTGAGAGCCAGGTAAACTGCAGCATTATATTTCTTCTTGAAAGAACTACAGACCACAACACTCAAAGTCAGTAAACAGGCCCCTAACTCCCAGCACAAGAAACATGAGACAAAGTGTCCTACGACCCAGAAACAGAGATGAAGTTTAAAAGTCAAAGAAAAGGCAATCACCATGAGAAAGAAGCAAATTTGAGAAGCAAAACCATAGAATCTGGACAAGGAAGATCAAAATACAAATTTGGAAGACAATATCACTGACATTTAACCAACATTTGAGACCTCAAAAGGGAATATGAGCTGGCCTCAAGTCCAAACAGCATTCTTGAAAGAGCTCAAGAAGAATTTTAACAGCCAAATTAGAGAAGTAGAAGTAAAAATGATCAATGATTTAAAAAATACAATCAGCTCCTTAAAAAGTAAAATTGGTCAAATGGATAAGGGTAAATTCACCTCCAATGAAGAACAAAGTAAAATAATAATTAGAAATAAACAAATAAACAAAATAAATAATACTGACAATTCAACCTGAATTAATTTACTGATTCAGTGTCAAACCAATCAAACTATCAGATAATTATTTTCTAGAGCTACAAAAAATAATATCAAAATTCATCTGGAAGAACAAAAGATCCAGAATATCAAGGGAACTAATGAAAAGAGATGTTAGGGAATATTAGGGCCTAGTTCTACCAGATCTCAAATTGTATTATAAAGTAGCAATTATAAAAACCACTTGGTAATGACTAAGAAACAGAAGCATAGACCAGTGTAAGAGATTAGGTACTCAAAACATAGTAGTCAATGAATATAGCTATCTACTGTTGGATAAACCAAAGGACCCCAGCTTCTTGGATAAGCACTCACTGTGTGATAAAAATTGCTGGGAAAATTGGATAACAGTGTGGCAAAAACTGGGCATAGACCAATACCTGACATCATACACAGGAATAAACTCCAAATGGGTACATGATATAGGTATAAATATTGACACTATAAAAAAATTGGTGGAGGAAGGAATAATGTATCAGATTTGTGGAAAAGGGAAGAATATTTCACCAAACAAGAGAGAAAAAACATTATGAAGTACAAATTGGATAATTTTGAAAATTGAATTGAATTGAAAATTGAAAAGTTTTTGCACCACTAAACCCAATACAACCAAGATTAAAAGGGAAGCTGAAAACTGGGAAAGAATTTTTGCAACTAGTGTCTGTGATAAAGGCCTCATTTCTAAAATATATCGAGAACTGAGTCAAATGTACAAGAATACAAGTCATTTCCCAATTGATAAATGGTCAAAGGATATTAACAGACAGTTTTCAGAGGAAGAAATCAAAGCTATCTATAGTCATAAAAAAATGCTCTAAGTAGCTATTGATTAGACAGATGCAAATCACAACAACTCTGAGATACCACATCACATCTATCAGGTTGGCTAACATACAAAACAGGAAGATGGTAAATGCTGGAGAAGATGTGAGAGAGGTGGAACACTAATTCATTGTTGATGGAGCTGTTAGCTAATCCTACCATTCTGGAGAGCAATTTAAAACCATACCCAAAGGGTTACAAAAATGTGCATACGTTTTGACTCAGTAATACCACTTCTAGGATTGTATCCCCAAGAGATCATAAAAATGGGAAGGGTTCCACTTGTACAAAAATATTTATAGCAGCTCTCTATGTGGTGGCCAAAAACTCGAAATCCAGGGGATGTCCATCAATAGGGGAATGGCTGAATAAATTGTGGTATATGAACACAATGGAATACTGAAGCCTAGAAAGATTTGTTATGAACTGATGCTGAGTGAAAGGAGTAGAACCAGAAGTACTTTGTACACAACAACAACCACAGTGTTTGAGGAATTTTTCTGGTTGACTTAGTACTTCACTACAAAGTAGAGATTTAAATTTTAATTCCCAATGGTATCTTAAGGCAAAATGCCTTCCACACCCAGGGAAAAAACTATGGAATTTGATAGCAGAATGAAGCAGATCATTTTCTTTTATATTATGTTTCGGTTTGTTTTATGATTTCTCCTATTCATTTTAATTATTCTAAGCAATATGACTAAAGTGAAAATGTATTTAATAAGAATATATGTGTAGAACCAATATAAAACTGTATGTCATCTCAGGGAGCAAGTGGGGAAGGGGTGAGGGAGGGGAAATATCTAAGGAATATGGAAGTGGTTGTAGAACACTGAAAGCAAATAAAATATTAAAAAAATGATTTTGCCCAACTGTATGTCCACAAATTTGACAATGTTAGTAAAATGAATGAATATTTTAAGAAAATATAATTTGCCCAGATTAACAGAAAAGGAAGTAAAATACTTAAATTATCTCATCTCAGAAATTGAATAAGCCATCAATACATACCTGGGGAAAAAATCTCCAGCGTCAGATGTATTTAAAAGTGAATTCTGTCAAACATTAAAGAGCAGTTAATTCCAATACTATATAGACTACTTCAGATACTTGATGAAGAAGAGGTCCTACCAAATTTTTTATATTGATACAAATATGGTGCTGATGCCTAAATGGGAAAGAACCAAAAGAGAGAAAGAAAATTACAGTCCAATTTCCCTAGTGAATATAGATGTAAAAAAATTTAAATAAGATATCAGCAAAAAGATTACAGTATCATACAATGATAATGATACACTTTGATCAGGTAGGATTTATATCAGAAATTCAGGACTGGTTCAATATTAGGAAAACTATCAGCATTATTTATCATATCAATAACAATACTAGCAGAAAGCTTTTGATTATCTCAATCAATGGAGAAAAAGATGTTGACAAAATACAACACCTAATCCTATTAAAAACACTGGAGAATATAGGAATAATTTTTACCTTCTTTTAAATAATAAGTAGCATCTACTTAAAACCATAAACAAATATGTAATGCAGATAAGCTGGATGCATTTCCAGTAAGATCAGATGTGATAAAAGGATATCTATTATAACCACTGTTATTCAATATAGTACCCAAAATGTTAGCTTTAGCAATAAGAAAAAATAAATAGAAGTAATTAGAATTAGCAAAGAAGAAACTAAGTTATCACTCTTTGCAAATGATATGATGATATACTTAGAGAATCCTAAAGAAAAAAGCTACTTGAAATAAAAACCACTTTTGTAAAGTTGCAGGCTACAAAATAAACCCACATAAATAGTCTGCATTTCTCTATATTAGTAACAAAGCCCAACAGCAAAAGATAGAAAGAGAAATCCCATTTATGAAATATTTGGAAGTCTACCTGCCAAAACAAATCCAGGGATTATATGAACACAATCAATAAATGCTTTTCACAAAAATACAGTCAGATTTAAATAATTAGGAAATGTAGCAGCAAGTACCCCCAGAATACATAGGAGGGCCTGCTATATAGGCATACATATCTGCTTTTCTGAAAGGAAAGCTATTTTTGAGGAGGTCAACCATCTACTTTAATTGCATTCACTAACAGAAAATATACAAGCAGAGAAATAAAGACCAACAGACAGGGCTTCTAACTGTCTGACCAAAAGTAACATGTACATTACAGATAAACAGATCCAACTCTCCAACATACATACATAATTACCAGTGAGAGAAACCCCAGCATCTGAGTTTTAAAAGTAGAATGTGGGGGGCACAGTTACCAGAGTCTCACATGGCACAGAAACCTTCTTCCAAACGCCCAAAGCAAAATCTCACCTCAGAATATATATACACTGTTTTAGAGCCAGAGGTCATGAGCCTCATAAACCAGTTCCTCATTAATAAGCAAAAGGTGTTGGTGTTCTTACAAAATAAGCCTCCCCTAATCAAGCTCCCATTAGTGGGCTCCAAGTGAGGCCTATTAATGGGCAGGGAAGATCTTTATCTCTATTTAATTTTACAGGAAAACATCAGTTGTTCATGGGTAGGCCAAACTAATATAAAAAAATGACAATTCTACTTAAATTATTTTACTCATTCAGTGTCATAACAATGAAACTACTAAAAATAATTTCATAGAGCTAGAAAAAAATAATATCAAATTTCATCTGAAAGAGCAAATGTCCAGAATATAAAGGGAATTAATGAAATGAAATACCACATGTTGTCTTAGGGAGGGGTTGTGGTGGGAGGAGTACAAAATTTAAAACTTATTAAAGTCATCGTTGAAAACAAAACAAAAATGAATGAATTTGCTGGGGGGAAGAGTGAACCAAAATATTTTATTAAAAAAAAAGGTAGAGAAAATGAAATAAAAAAGAAAACAGTTAAAAGAGGGGAGAAGAAGGACGATCATGTCCAACTAATTAATGGAGGAAAAAGAGCAGAGTTAGTAATTGGGTAAAAGGAAGAATGAAAAAAAGTTTTAAGTCAAGCCAAATTACTATACTATGGAAAGCGATAACAAAAAAGAAAGGGAAAAGTTATTCGAAACTGAGGGTAAGAAATTTGGAGGGAATATAGTTACCCTTAAGTAGATTAAAAAAAAAAATAATGGAAGGATATTAAACAGTCCATATAGGAAGAGGAAGAAATTCAAGAAGAATAAGAAATCATAATAAAATATTAGAGAAAATGGAGCAAAATATAAATTGAACTCTCATCACTTTAAATGTGAATGGATTAAATTATCCAATAAAAGATTCTGATGTATTGCATAAGAAAAGAAATTCTCAAAATGTATTCTTTACAAGAAATAAGCCTAAAAAACAATGACATACCCAGAATAAAAACAAAGGCCTAGCCAAAAAAATACAGTGTATCAGCTAAATTTCCAATCATGTTAGCAACAGAAAAATAATAATTTCCCAAATATTATTAGATAAGGAAGCAAACTACATTGTGGTAAAAGGAAACAAACAATAGGTAATCAGTCAGTCAAATAAATATATATTAAGTAGATTGTACTATCCCAGGTGCTGTGCTAAGCACCAAGAAGAAAATGAAAGAAAGAAAAGGGAAAAAAAATCACAACAAAATAAAAATATTCCCTTCTCTCCACAAGCTCACAGTCTAACGGGGAGACAAGGAGGCTACTGCAAAAGTCCATTCACAAAGTGATGAGGACTTGTATAAGTATGGTAACAGTGGTAGAGGAGAGATAAGGGGATAAAAAGGAATTTATTAAGAAGGCACAATCTCTAAATCTTTGTAACAAATTGAATGCAGAGGGACAGGCAGAGACTGGTAGAGAGACACCTAGAGAGAGAGAGACAGCATCTCCCCAGGAAAAACCCTGGAACAATGCAAGCAGCAGAACGGGTAAACAGTCTCTTAACCCACGAGGTTAGGAACATTTCTAAGAAGGGTCCCTCTTGCTATGACTGAAGGAGAACAGTGCAAGACCTGAGCTATCCCAAACAGCCCCACTTCAGCAAACTGGGAGGAGATCCTGAGCCCCAGAGGGGTAAAACTCACAGTAGCCAACACCAGGACTCCAAGAGCACCTCAGCACCCCAGGAGATTTGGGAAGATACTAGCGCAGATGTGATCACCAACCACTGAGCCTGCCTATGGTCTAGCTCAGCAGAGGAGACGTCTTGTGATCAAACCACCCCTCCCTCACACTTAACACACCTAGCTCCAGGGCAACACTGGGGAAATCCAGATAGACTTCACCTGGTCTCTGCTTTCCAACACCAGCCAGCTCAGGACCAGGTAAGCTCCAGCATTTTAGGTTCCAGCTGAAAGAACCAAAGGCCACAACACACAAACTCTAAAATTTTAGGCACAAAAACTCTAGGATAGTGTCCCCTGTACCCTAGACGAAGAGATCTAATTTGAAAATCAAGAAAAGAGTGTTCTTCATAAGTAAAATGAAAAGAAGAAAAGAATCTTTCTATGGGGCAAGGACCAAAACACAAACAGCAAAGAGGTCAGCATTGAGACTGTACTCCCTTCTGAAACTTCGGAAGGGGATATGAACTTCTCTGAAGCACAAAGAGCATTCTTGGAAGAGTTCAGGAAGGATTTTAAAGGGCAAAATAGAGAAAGAGAAGAAAAATTGAGCAATGACTTTAAAAATATGAAAAAATCACAGAAGACTTTAAAAGGAAAATTGGAAAAATGGAAATGGGAGTACAAAACTTAACTGGAGGAAATAACTCCTTAAATGGAACAATGGGACAGATGGAAAATGAGGTGCAAAAGTTAACTAAAGAAAATAATTTGACAAAAATTAGAGTCAGGCAAGTAGAAGCTAATGACTCTATGAGATATCAAGAATTGGTGAACAGAATCTAAGAAATGAAAAGATAGAAGAAAATACAAAATATCTAACTGAAAAAAACAACTGACCTGGAAAATAGATCCAGGAGAGAAAATCTAAGAATTATTGGTCTACCAAAAAACCATGAAGAAAAAAAGAGCCTAAACAATATCTTCCAAGAAATCATCAAGGAAAATTGTCCAGAAGTCCTATATCCAAAGGGCAAAATAATCATATAAAGAACCCACTGTTTACCTCCTAAAAGAGATCCCAAACTAAAACCATCAAGGAATATCATTGCCAAATTCTAGAACTATCAAGTGAAAGAGAAAATACTGCACACATTCAGAAAGAAACAATTCAAATATTGAGGAACTACAATCAGGATCACATAGGACCTTGCAACTTCTCCATTAAAAAATCAAGGAAATTGGAATATGATATTCTATAAGGCAAAGGAGCTGGGACTACAACCAAGAATCAATTACCCAGCAAAGATGAGCATAATGTTTCAGGCAAGGTGATGGGCATTCAATGAAATAAGAGATTTCCAGACCTTACTGATGAAAATGCCAGAACTCAATAGAAAATTCGATCTTCAAATGCAGATCTCAAGAGAGACATAAAAAGTTAAGCAGAGGAAAACAAAACAAAACAAAACTTGTTACTCTATATGGGCAAACTGTTTATATCTCTATAAGGGAAGATGATACTTGTCAATCTTGAGAATTGTACATCAAATATGATATATAAAAAGGATATACATAGATAGAGGGAGTGGTATAAAATAAATGATGTCATGATAACAAGGTGATTTAAGACTGTGAAGGGATTGTAATGAGAGATGTGAAAAGGAGAAGTCATCAAAAGGTAAATTATATCACAAGAAGAGGCACAAAAATATATTACAGTAGAAGGAAAGAAGGGAGGGAGATGAGCATTGTTTGAGCTACTCTTATCTGATTTGGTTCAAGGAGGGAACAACAAACTCAGTTAAATACAACTAGAAATACAAGTAGTTCTATAGACAATAGGAGGGGAGGGGGAAAGAAAAATAAGGGAGGATAAAAGGGAGTGTAGAAGTACTTAGCAAAAAGGGAATTAAAAGGGAGGGAGGAAAAAAGAAGGGAAGGAAGACTGAGGGAGGCAGTGGTCAAAAATTAAAACTTTATTGTGGAGAAGGGAGAACTAAAAGCATAAGTGGGGGGAATAAGAATGGAGGGAAAGACACAGATAGTAATCATAACTGTGAATGTGAATGTGATGAACTCTCCCATAAAAGTGAGATGGATAGCAGAATGGATAAAAAATAATAATCCTACAATATGTTGTTTACAAGAAACACGTTTGAAATGGGGACGTATACACAGGGAAAAAGCAAAAGGTATATTTAGTACTTCATTGCAATGCATGGACTTAAAAAAATTTCCAGTGAACTCTTGAGCCAAAATTCTTTCCACATGCAGAGAAAGAACTATGCAATTGGATGGCACATAGAAACAGACCATTTTCTTATGTATTAATTTTTGTTTTGTTTTGTGGATTCTCCCACTCATTTTAATTCTTCTATGCAACACATATTTAATAAGTATGTACATGTAAAACCTATATAAGATTGTATGCTCTCTCAGTGAGGGAGTGGGGACTGAGTGGGGAATGAGTAGTGGAAACATAAAGAGAAGAAGAGAGTGGAAACATAAAATATATAGAAGTGATTGTTTAACATTGAAAACAAATGCAATAATTTAATTTAAAAAAAGAAAATAATCACTAGAAATTCATTTAAAATATTTTATTTTTTCTAATTACATGTAAAACAGGTTTAAAATCATTTTTTTGACTTCTAAATTTTCTTTTTTTCCCTCCCCTCCTCACACTCTAAGATTACAAGCAGTTCAAAATAGATTATACAATTCACACATGACATATTAATCATGTTATGAAAGAAAACACAGATCAAAAAAAGGAAAGAATAAAGTATGAAATAGTATGCTTTGATCTATGTTCAAATTTCAACAATCCTTTCTCTGAAGGTGGAGAGCAATTCCCATTAAAAGTCCTTTGAAATTATTTTAAATCTTTGTTGAGAATAAATACGACATTGACAGTTAATTATCATACAATACTGTTGCTGCTGTGTACAATGATCTGCTTCTGTTCATGCCACTTTCCGTCAGTTTGTGTAAGTCTTCTCACATTGTTTTGAAAGCATTCTACTCATCATTTTTACAGCACAATGGCATCCCTTCACACTTATATGCCACAACTTGTTTAGCAGTGACCAAACTGAAGGATATCCCCCCAATTTCCAGTTCTTTACCACTACAAAAAGAACTTCTATAAACATTTTTCTACATATAGGTGGTTTTCCTTTTTTATGTATTTTGCATAGACTATTAGTAGGCATATTGGTGGATCAAAAGTCTGCACAGTTTTATAGCCCTTTGAGCATAATTCAAATGGTTCTCCAGAATAGTTGGATCAGATTACAATTCCATCAGTGTTGCTGTAGTGTCCTAATTTCCCCACAAGCTGTCTAACATTTGTCATTTTCCTTTTCTGTTATATTAGCCATTTTGATAGTTGTGAGGTGGCACCTCAGGATTGCTTTAATTTGCATGTCTTTAATCAATAGTGATTCAGAGCATTTCTCTATATTTATAGATAGATTTGATTAGCTCCATTGAAATTCATTTTTAACATAGAAATTTAGAGATAAAATATAATACATTACAGGATTTTTCTGTTAAAACAAATAGCTTTCCCCAAGTTCCCAATCTCTTGAGTGCATTCTATGCTCCAACTAAACAGTATATGTCTGTCTTCATAATTACTCTATATCCCCCAGTAATGGCAATTATGAGTTACAGATCTTCTCCATCCATTAATGGACCTGCCCATTAAGAGAGTTTTGATTAGGGGAGACCCTCAGCTTTTGTTAATTTGCTAATGAGGCACTGGTTCTCAAGGTTTGTGATTCTCCCTGGTTCTGACAATTGTATAAATACTCTAAGATGAGGTTTCACTTTGGGGCTTACACATTGGAAGAGTTTGTTTGGCCAGACGAAACTCTGGACCACTGCTAAGGAGACCCTGGCTTTGAAAACCCAGGTTTTAGTGCTTCTTTCTCTGGTAAGTCTGTATGTATTACTTATGGTCAGACGTTTAGAAGTCCTGTCTGATGATATCTATTTCTTTGTATTTTCTCTTAAGCTCAGGATTCTGTCTTTCCCCCCCTAAACTACATGAATGATATATGTGCTTGATTAAAGGAAATGCTGACCTCTCAAAAATTGCCATTTCTTTTAGAAAAGTAGATTGAAGAATCTGTACAGCAGGTCCTTCTGTGTATGTTGGGGTCCTTGCTGCTACACCCCCATCTTCACATTTGACATGCCCACATAGACTATTGAATTTCCACCCAACATTCAAAGGCCATCCCAACTAGCACCTCTTTCAGGATCTCTTTTCTCTCAAATATGGCAAATATCTCATTACATAGTTACTTTTTTCTCTGTACCTAACCTCTGTCAAAATATTAACTCTGTCCATGAAAACAGCATGTCTTACAACTTAATACATTGCAATTGAATGAATGAATAAATGGATACACTTCACAAACACAACACAAGGAAACTGAGCTCTCAACTACCTCATTATTTCTTTCTTAGTTAGAGACAAGTAAATTTAAATAGAAAGATGAAAAGGTCTATCATTGCAAAAATACAGTAATCTTTAAGTTGCCTAATTCATGTGAGTTTATTTGACTTCATGTCAGTTTATATGCTAAAAATTCTGAATTGATTTATACATTCTTTAAAAGAAAAGATTGGAACCAAAAATAGAACCACTAAATGACATTCACTTGATAAGTATAATCACAGAATTTCATAGCTGAAGGGAACCTCAGAAATTTTCTGAGCTAGTCCCTTTGTTTAACAGACAAGGAAGGAGGCTGATATCCTGAAAATAATGATGAAGGCTATCTGGCTAGTCAGTGGCAAAACTGGTTTTGCTCTGAGGTCTTCTGATTCCTGTTCTTTCCAATAATGCATTCAAATGTGAACATAGTTTATATCAGAGAGCATTAAATTGAAAGTCAAGGGACTTGGGTCTTTTTTTTTCCATTAACTTTGTCACGAACTGTGTATATTGCAGATTACTCACATTGAAGGGAATAACATCCATTAGATATCCTGAGCCTCAGGGCACTGAATGGGGTTGGAGGGCCTCTGCTTCAGGGAATTCATAAATTGGGAGCCAAGTACTGACTCCATATATAGAATATTATAATTACATAATCCCAGTGTTGGAAGGAACCTCCCAGGCTATCTAGTCAAACTCTGATAGTTGAACTTAAGAACTGTGATACTAAATCCATTCTTTTCTCATACATCATTCTTTCTCATCTACAAGTAAGATATCCTTATAATTGATTGATGGGAAGCTATTTGATACTATACAATATTAATTGCTATTTGTGATTAGAAAGTGAAAAAAAATTAGTTCTCCATCTTATGGTATCCATAAAATTTTACATAAAATTTTAGTTTTAGAATTATAATTCATTACCATCATGTATTATAATTAATTATCCTATTCAATATTTCCTATTAGTGGGTGTATTTCTCAAATAAGACCAGTGAAGAAACTGTTTAAGATATCAAAAGTAGGGGGAGGAGCCAAGATAGCGGAGTAGAAAGACACACATATGCTAGCTCCAAAACCACAGCCTATAAAATATCTGTAAAGAAGAACTCCTAAAAAATTCTGGAGCGGTGGAAACCTCACAACAATGGAGCAGAGGAGATTTCTGTTCCAGAGAGCCATGAAAAACCATCACCAAAGGTCCATCTTGCACTGGACGGAGCAGAGCCCAGCCCTGCCTTGGCCGTGCGGCAACAAGAGGAGGATATCCGAGCAGGCTTCAGGGACAGAATCTTCAGCCACTGCAGAGGTCCCTCAACCCACAGGCACACAGGTCAGTGAGAGAGACTGTTTGGTGGGCCAAGAAGGGAGCGGGGTGTCTCCATAACTCGAACCCCTTTGGGAGGCAGCAGCAGACAGGGGCTCCCAAAGCAGGCAGGAGTTCCAGTCTCCATGTAAAGCCCCTGAGGGAACTGAGCCCCGTGAGGCAGCCCTGCCCCCACCTGAGCAGAAGAACTTAATCTCACACTGAATAGCAGCCACAACCCTACTGAAAGCCCTGAGGCTGGGAAGCAGCATTTGAATCACAGACACCAAGCTCTAGCTGGGAAGATCTGGAGGTGAGGTGGGTGTGGAAAGGAATCTCAGAAGTCAAGTAACTGGCTAGGAAAATGCCCAGAAAAGGGAAAACAAATAAGACCATAGAAGGTTACTTTCTTGGTGAACAGATGTTTCCTCCTTTCCTTTCTGATGAGGAAGAACAATGCTTACCATCAAAGAAAGACATAGAAGTCAAGGCTTCTGTATCCCAAATATCCAAAATAAATATTCAATGGGTTCCGGCCCTGGAAGAGCTCACAAAGGATTTTGAAAATCAAGTTAGACAGGTGGAAGAAAAGCTGGGAAGAGAAATGAGAGAGATGCAAGAAAAGCATGAAAAAACGGGCCAACACCTTGCTAAAGGTGACCCAAAAAATGCTGAAGAAAATAACACTTTGAAAAATAGGCCCACTCAATTGGCAAAAGAGGTTCAAAAAGCCAATGAGGAGAATAATGCTTTCAAAAGTAGAATTAGCCAAATGGAAAAGGAGGTTCAAAAGCTCACTGAAGAAAATAGTTCTCTCAAAATTAGAATGGAACTGATGGAAGCCAATGACTTTGTGAGAAACCAAGAAATCACAAAACAAAACTAAAAGAATGAAAAAAATTGAAGTTAATGTGAAATACATCATTGGAAAACAACTGACCTGGAAAATAGATCCAGGAGAGACAATTTAAAAATTATGGGACTACCTGAAAGCAAAAATCAAAAAAAGAGCCTAGACATCTTTTTTCATGAAATTATCAAGGAAAACTGCCCTGATATTCTAGAACCAGAGGGCAAAATAAGTATTCAAGGAATCCATTGATCACCGCCTGAAAGAGATCCAAAAAGAGAAACTCCTAGGAACATTGTGGCCAAATTCCAGAATTCCCAAGTGAAGGAGAAAATATTGCAAGCAGCTAGAAAGAAACTTTTCAAGTATTGTGGAAATACAGTCAGGATAACACAAGATCTAGCAGCTTCTACATTAAGGGATCGAAGGGTGTGGAATACGATATTCCAGAAGTCAAAGAAACTACAACTAAAACCAAGAATCACCTACCCAGCAAAACTGAGTATAATACTTCAGGGGGAAAATAGTCTTTCAATGAAATAGAGGACTTCCAAGCATTCTTGATGGAAAGAACAGAGCTGAAAAGAAAATTTGACTTTTAAACACAAGAATGAGAAGAAACATGAAAAAGTAAATAGCAAAGAGAAGTCATAAGAGACTTACCGAGTTGAACTGTTTGCATTCCTACATGGAAAGACAATATTTGTAACTCTTGAAACTTTTCAGTATCTGGGTAGTTGGTGGGATTACACACACACATACACACACACACATACACATACACACGTGTGTACACACAGAGACAGAGAGCACAGAGTGAATTGAATAGGGTGGGATCATATCTTTAAAAAATGAAGTTAAGTGGTGAGAGAGAAATTTATTGGGAGGAGAGAGGGAGAAATGGAATAGGGCAAATTATCTCTCGTAGAAGAGGCAGGCAGGAGACTTTTAGTGGAGGGAAAAAGAAGGGAGCTGAGAGAAAAACATGAAGTTTACTCTCATCTCATTTGACTGAAGGAAGAAATAAAATGCACACTCATTTTGGTATGAAAACCTATCTTACAATACAGGAAAGTGGGGGAGAAGCGGATAAGCAGGTTCGGGGGGATAATGGAAGGGAGGGCAATTGGAGGAGGGAGCAATTTGAAATCAACACTCTTGGGGAGGGAAATGATCAAAAGAGAGAATAGAAGTAATGGGGGGCATGATAGGATGGAAGGAAATACAGTTAGTCTTACACAACACGACTATTATGGAAGTCATTTGCAAAACTACACAGATATGGCCTATATTGAATTACTTGCTTCCCAAGGGGAATGCGTGGGGAGGGAGGGATGGGGAGAAGTTGGAACTCAAAGTTTTAGGAACAATTGTTGAGTATTGTTCTTGCTAGTAGGAAATAACAAATACCGGTAATGGGAAATAGAAAGTTATCTGACCGTACAGGACAAAAGAGAAGATCGGGTAAGGGAAGGGAGGGATGATAGAAGAGAGGGCAGATTGGTGATAGGAGAAATTAGAATGCTAAGTGTATTGGGGTGGGGGAGGGGACAAATGGGGAGAAAATTTGGAACCTAAAATTTTGTGAAAATCAATGTAAAAAGTTAAGTAAATAAATTTGTTTTTAAAAAAGATATCAAAAGTATATTGATTTTGATTATAGACTTATATTTACAATCAGAGGAATCATAGCACCTTCTCAAGAACTTTAGAAAGGTCTTTTTTCTTGTTTTTTATCTATTACCAAGAAAGAAAGGAAGTTGTGTTACAACATTTTGCATTTGTTTTCCTCTCCACTAAAATAAGTTGTAGCAGATGTCACTAGAAAGATATTCCATATTTATTTTCATCATCAATGGTCCATTTTGATCACATTTGACTTTTTTTTACTCTTAAAATCATATCAAGTTAAGATCACTCATACACATGTACAAACTTGACATCTTAACATAACTCTCATCCTTCTTTTTGCTTTTTACATTGATTTACTGCAGGTCAAAAAGGTCGATTTACTTCCTTCTGTGAGAGGTGTGGAACTAAGGTGTTTAGTAAGTAATGGATTTGAGGAGCTCATGCCAAATTTGTATTGGCTATTACCACAGTGATATCTGTTATCATTGTTGTAGCTACAACATGGTATGTGCAATTGTCTATGCTGTGTCATACTTGCGAAACATAATAAGAACTGACAACTTGGCTAGCCTCAAAGTGATTGTTTTATCTCTGAATAAAGTGGAAAATAACATTTGTCACTTCTGCAGCGAATCAGAAAACATGGTGGAACTAGAGAACAGGAATTGACTTATGATTATGGGTCAGAAGGAGAGAAGAAATTGTCTTACTACAATATATTACAAGAACCACTAATTAGACAAATTTTTAGCTAAAATTTCATTTTTTCAAAATGCCTGTTCAGCCCCTCTGTTTTAATTTCAAAATATAGCATTTAATTATGCTAATTAACTTTCACGGATTCCTTGTTAATGAATCAAATTCGTTTTCATGTTGTTAAAAATTGTCATTTTCATGTTCACCAAGAATAATAATGTTTTATTGGTGTGGTAATTTGATTTTCCTAATATCAGCAAAAAAGATAAAATGCAATCTCTTTAGTCTATAATTTAAGACCCTTTACTTTATCTTTGACCTACCCATCTAGCCTGATTCTATACACTATATGTTACAGCCAAATTGGTCCCTATTCTCTGAGCTTTATATTTTATCTCCTAGGCTGGCAGTACTCAAAATGGATCCAGTTCCTAGAATAAATTCTTCTCCTCAATTTCAAAGAATTTTGACCTTACTCTAAAATTCAGGTCATGTATCCTATCCTCACTGAAGTCTCTCTTGATGAGCCCATTCGTTAATGTTCTTTCTTACCTTGAATACCTCATTTCTTTATCTGATTACCTGCTGTAGCCCAATAAAATGCAAGCTCCTTGAAGATAGGCATTATTATTTTGTATCATATTCTTACTCCCTAGGACAGTATCTTATAAAGAACAGACATTTAATAATGGCTTTTTGAATTATTAAATTCAAAGAAGTTAGTATAAAAAAGAGAGATTGGGTATAAAATAAATTTATTTTTAACATTCACAAATGATAATTTATATAAGAGCTTAGATTTCTCTACATTTTTACTCCTTTAAAATCAACTTGGAGGCAGAACCAAGATGACAGCCTGCTTAGAGCTCTCCTCCAGATCCTTTCAAATACCATTGAAAAATAACTCTAAACAAATTCTAGAGAAGCAGAACCCACAATATATAAAGTAAAATAAATCCCCAGGCCAAAAGAACATGGAAGGTTGGCAGGAAAGGTCTATTGTACCAGTGTGATAGAAGAGCTTAGTGTGGCACAGGCCCCACTAGCATAGAACTCACTCTAGCAAACTTGGGGCAGGCCTCAGGGTCACTGAATCACTGGCAGCAAGGCATTTTTTCCAGACCTCTCAGTCTGCAGATACCAAAGACAACTAAGAAGATAAGTAGGAAAGGATTGTCTCATCTACTTGGGAGTGGAGCACAGTCTGGGGTAGGCCATTCCAAAACATTCAAAGCCCTAGCAAAACAGGGAATGATTAAATCAGCAACAACAGCAACTGTTTCCAGAGATCTCAGCCCCCATATGGGAAAAGGTTCAAGCAGCTGGTCAGAAAAAAAGATTACAGAAGTGTTTTTGTTGGAGGCAGAGCCAAGATGGTGGAGTTGAAAGATGCACAAACTCTAGTTCTTCCCCCACAGCCCATAAAATGCTTGTAAAAAATGACTCTCAACAGATTCTAGAGCATCAAAAGCCATAGAACAACAGAGTGAAAGAGATGTTCAGCCAAAGATAACCTGGAAGGCCAACAGGAAAAGTTTATTTCCACAGGATGCAGACCAGAATGGAGCCCAGCCCTGGCCATGTAGCAATGGGAGAACAGGACTGGAACAGGTTGCTGGGGCAGAATCCCCGGTAGGAAGGGTCTAAGATCCCACAACCCACAAACGCCAAAGAAAATTCCAATATTGTGAAAATACAATCAGGATAACACAGGATCTGACAGCTTCAAACTTAAGGGATCAAACAACTTGGAACAGAATATTCCAGAAGTCAAAGAAACTGGAATTAAAGCCAAGAATCACATACCCAGCAAAACTGAGTATAATACTTCAAGGGAATAAATGGTAATTCAATGAAATAGAGGACTTTCAAGCATTCTTGATGAAAAGAATAGAACTGAAGAGAAAATTTGATTTTCAAACACAAGAATCAAGAGATTCATGAAAAGGTAAACAGGAAAGAGAAACCATAAAGGACTTTGTAAAGCTGAACTCTTTACATTCCTCCATGGAAAGATAATATTTGTAACTCTTGAAATTTTTCTCAGTATTTGGATAGATGGAAGAAGAGATTAGACACACACAAACATACACACACAGAGCACAGGTTTAGTTGAATCAGAAGAGATGATACCTATTAAAAATAAAATTAAGGGGTGAGAGAGGAATATATTGGGAAGATAAAGGGAGAAATGGAATGGGGAAAATTATCACTCATAAAAGAGATAAGAAAAATATTTTTTTCAATGGAGAAGAAAAGGGAGAGCGGGGAGGGGAAAAGTGAAGCTTACTCTTTTCACATATGGCTTAAGGAAGGAATGATATGCTCACTAAATTTGGTATGAAAATCTATCTTACACTACTGGAAAGCAGAGGAGAAGGGGACAAGTGAGATGAGGGGGATGATAGAAGTGAGGGCAAATGGGAGAAGGGAGCAACTAGAAGTAAACACTTTTGGGAAGGGAAAAGGACAAATGAGAGAACAGTATAAAGTGGGGACAGGAAAGGATGGAGTGAAATATAGTTAGTCTTATACAATGTGACTATTATGGAAAACTGCAAAACGACACATATATAGCCTATACGGCTATATATGAATCACTTGCCTTGTCAGTGGGGATGGGTGGGGAGGGAGGAAGGGAGAGAAGTTGAAATTCAAGGTATTAAAAACAAATATTGAGAATTGTTATTGCATATAACTGGGGAAAAAGAAATACAGGTAATGGAATATAGAAATCTATCTTGCCCTATAATAAAAGAGAGAAGATGGGGATAATGGAAGAGTGGGATGTGATAGAAGGAAGGACACATTGAGGGAAGGGGTAATTGAAATGCAAGGTGTAATGGGGCAGGGGAAGGGGAGAGATGAGGAGAAAAATTGGAGCTCAAAATTTTGTGGGAATGTACGTTGTAATATGAAAATAAATAAATTGAAAAAATAAAATGCATATAAAAAAAAGAAGTGTTTTGCTAGCTCAGAGGTAGGAGTCTGTTGCTTTACCTATACTCAAATCTGAGTACCAATCCTAGGTGGCATTCCTAGGGTGAGAAGGAACACTAGCATTGCAGAGTGTCTAGCACCAGTTGAGCAGAGGCTCTTATGACAGGTCCAGGACAGAAAAGAATGTTTGTAGTATCTCCCAGACCAGAGTACATTTCCCAAGAGTGGTAAAAACCTCTCCTTAGATCAGATCAACTTGGAAGAACTGAAAACTTATATATCCCTAGAAATATGTCTGAAGATAGCTGCACAAAACTCATGAAGCATGGAACAGTGCACCCTCCACACAGAAAGGAGAGTCCTATTTAACAAAGAACTAAAAGTCAACTAGGAAGCTAGGAAAGTAGCAAACAAAACAAAACAAAAAACTCTTGAGTATTGAAAATTACTGAAATGAAAAGAAATCAAAAGACATAATCAGAAGAAGACAAAAAAGACAAAGTTCATACACCCAAAGCCTTCAAGGAAAATATGAATTGGTCTCAGGCTGTCAATGAGCTCAAAAAGAATTTGAAAATAAAGTAAGAGAATAGAGGAAAATTTGGTAAGAGAAATGAAAGTGACGGAAGAAAAATCATGAAAAATGAGTGCTTGGTAAAGCAACACACACACACACACACACACACACACACACACACACACACCACTGAAGAAAATAAGACCTTAAAAACCAGGCTACGATAAATGGTAAAATCGGTCCAAAAGGCCCACAAGACAAGAATGCCTTAATAAGTAAAAAATGACCAAATGGAAAATGCGGGTTAAAAGCTCACTGAAGTGAATAATTCCTTAAAGGAACAAATAGAAACTAATAAATTTATGAGAAATCAAGAAAAAATAAAACAAAATGAAAATAATGAAAAAAATAGAAGACATTGTGAACTACCTCCTTATAAAAAACTACTGATCTGGAAAATAGATCCAAGAAAGATAACTTAAAAATTATTGGACTATTTGAAAGTTAACATGCAAAAATAAGCATAGACACAATCTTTCAAAATATTATCCAGTAAAACTGTCCTGATATTCTAGAACCAGAGTAAGACAGAAATGTAAAGAATCTATTGATCGCTTCATGAGAAAAGATCCAAAAATAAAAACTCCAAGAAATATTGTAGCTATATTCCAGAGTTCCTAGGTCAAGGAGAAAATTTTGCAAGCAGTCAGAAAGAAACAATCCAATATCATGGAAGTATAGTCAGAACAACACAAGATTTAGAAGTTTACAGGATCAGGGTGGTAAGAATATGATATGCTTGAAGACAAAGGAAATAGGATTAGAACCAAGAATCACTCACCCAGCAAAACTGAGTAGAATCCTACAGGGGAAAAAATGGAAATTCAGTGAGATAGAGGACTTCCAAGGGAAAAGACTAGAGCTGAATAGAAAAGCTGACTTTCAAATACCAGACTCAAAGGAAGCATAAAAAGATGAACAATAAAGGAAATCATCAGGGACTTAATAATTTTAAATTGTTTGCATTGCTATGTGGGAAAATGATATTTTAAACTCATAAGACCTTTCTCATGTTTAGGGTAGTTAGAAGGAAGGCACAGATGTGACCTGAATATGAAGGGATGTATATTAAAGGGTGAGATATAGGAAAAGAAGAGGTAGAATGGAGTAAATTAACTCACAAAAAAAGAGCAACACAAAATTTTTACAGTGGAGAGGAGAGCTAAGGGGGAAGTGAGGGTGAGTGAACCTTATTCTCATCAGAATTGGCTCAAAGAGGGAAAAATATATATACTTAATTCATTGGGTATAGAAATCTGTTACCCTATAGGAAAGTTCTTATAGGAAAATAGGAAAGAAGGGGATAAAAGAAGAGAGAGGGTGATAAATGGAAGGGCAGATTAGGAGAGAAGGTAGTTAGAAGCAAAACACTTTTTGAGGAGGAACAGAGTGAAAAGAGAGAAATAATAAAACAAATGGAAGAAGATAATAGGACAGAGGGAAATACAGTTAGCAATAGCAAATGTGAAAAAAATTAAGCAAATTTTTCTAATAAAAGCCTCTTTTTTCAAACAGATAGTGAACTGAGTCAAATTTATAAAAATAAAAGGCATTCTCCAACTGATAAATGATGAAAAAGTATGATCAGTTTTCAGATGAAGTAATCAAAGCTGTCATTAGCCATATGAAAAAATACTCCAACTCACTATTGATCAGAGAAATGCAAATTAAAACAATTCTGAGGTATTACTTCCTACCTATTAGATTGGCTAAAAGGACAGAGAAGGCAAATGACAAATGTTGGAGGGGACATGGGAGAAATGGTACTTTAATGCATTGTCAGTGGAGTTGTGAACTGATGCAATCATTCTGTAGAGCAATTTGGAACTATGCCCAAAGAGCTATAAAACCATGCATACTCTTTGACATAGCAATACCATTGCTATGTTTGCATCTCAAAAGAGATAGAAAATGAACCATAAAAAAAAACAACAAAGAAATAAAGGACCCACGTACACAAAAAATATTTATAGCCGATCTTTTCTGGGAGTAAAGAATTAGAAGTTGAGGGGAAGTCCATGCATCGAGGAATAGCTGAACACTCTGTTGTATGTGATTATGATGGAATGCTACTGTAGCATAAGAAATGATTAGCAATGTTCTCTCAGAAAAAAAAAACGGGAAATCTTTCATGCAAAGTGCAAAATATTGTGTACCAACTAACAGAAATAATGCAAGGTGATCAACTGTGAATGACTTGAATATTCTCAGAAATACAATATTCCAAGACAGCTCTGAAGGACTCATGATGAAAAATGCCATCCAATCTCAGAGAAAGAACTGATGGAGTCGGAATACAGATTGAAGAGTACATTTTTTTCTTTTTTTTAATTTTTCTTGAATTTTTTGTCTATATTTTATTTCAAAGCATGCCTATTATGGTTATATTTTACATGACTAAACACTTATATCAAATTGTTTGCCTTCTCAATGAGAGCGAGTAAGGAAGAAAGAAGGAGGAGAATTTGGAAATCAGAGTTTTAAAAACAAATGTTAAAAATTGTTTTAGATGTAACTAGGGAAAAATAAAATAGATAAAAATAAAACAAATTTTTAAGTAAAACAACAACCATGGAAAGATTTCCATGAAATCATGAAGAATAAAATGAATGGAAACATGAGAACTTTGTATGGACTAACCACACTATTGTTTTAAGAATAACTTTGAGCAAGCAGTCATTTTGGCTATTATAAATACCCAAATTAACAAAGTACCTATGAAGGAAAATGCTATGTACATGCAGAGAAAGAACTAATAAATAGAAATATGTATAGCATGGTTTTATTTACACCATGGTTTTCTATATTTATGTCCAATGGTAGTAATCTGTAGGGTGATAAGGCAGGGAATAAACACAAAGTTCACAGGATAACATATTTGCAAGGAATAGCAATTTGCACATAATAGATTTTCAGTTTCATGAACAATCTTTTTTCTATTCTATTTTGTTAAATAAATGTTTATGTTATCTGTCTATAATACAAAATAACAAAAAAGAAAAAAAAAACATCAAAATTAAGTTGCCCAATGGTTTGCTGATTTCATGAGTCTTTAGAGATCTTTGTTTTACCTATTCAATGATATTTTGCTTTTCTTTTAATCTTCTCTTAAATTTAATTTGTTTTGCATGTGTGGTCAATTTGATATTGTTGTGAAGAAGTTCATCTGTGTCCAACTGCTTGTGACCCCATGGACAAATTGTCCGTGGGGTTTTCTTGACAAAGATACTGGGGTGGTTTGTCATTTCCTTCACCAGTGGACTAAGATGGAGAGAGGTTGAGTGACTTACCCAGAATCACACAACTGGTGAATGTCTCAGACCAGATTTGAACTCATTATCTTCCGCATTCCAGGCCCAGAGCTTTGTCCACTGAACCACGTATCTATTTCTCAATTTAAGATTGTGAATTGACTGTTTTCTAGTTTCTTAATTATATGTTCAGTTCATCAATATTTTTGTTTAAATGGTTTTTTCAGAGGCATGTATTGTCATCAGAAGATTGTTTTAGATCCATCTCATAATATTTGTTTCCTCATTTAAATTATTCCTCATTCAATAAAACAAATATAATGTATCATATTTACAAAAATGAAAACAACTTTAATACACAACCACATAAAAACAGATGATGACTACTATCTTAATCCCTTAAACCACACATTAGAAATCATTCTGTAAAATTTCATTCTTAAAATCTCTGAAATGGGTATAGAACCTTTGTGGAGAGCTTTGCAAGAAGAAAACATGGCCTCAGACTGATCTCTTGGCTGCAGTGGCTGGCATGGCAGCATCTGAAAATGGTAGCTAGTTGGGTCCGAGACAACAGGGCTCAGTGGTGGGGCAGATACTGGAGTCACCATGGTGAGGCACAGGAATGTTGGACGTTACAACTGTGATGAAGATTTTGAAGATGATGATCTCTATGGCCAGTCTGTAGAGTGTTATTATTGGATTTCACCATCAACAGCTGCTAAGTTTATTTACTCAAGACATAATAAACCACCATCATTTTTTGAAGTCAGTACAAGAATATGACTATGAAATCACAAAAGAACTGTGTTCTTGAATCAGTTTCTAAATTAGCTCTTCCACCTCACACCATTCAGGCATTAGAAAAACAGAACACAACACCAACACCAGTAGAAAAGTCTAATAAGCTGAAGCAACAAATAGATGTGAAGGCTGAACTTGAGAAGAAGCAAAGGGGAAGGAGCTGCTCAGTTTGGTGGTCATAGGTCATGTGGATGCTGGGAAAAGTGTTTTGATGGGTCATCTGCTTTATTTCCTGAGCAATGTAAATAAAAGAACTATGCACAAATGTGAACAATAATCTAAAAAGGCTGGTAAAGCCTCCTTTACTTGTGCTTGAGTCTTGGATGAGACTGGAGAAGAAAGGGAAAGGGGAGTTACCATGGACATAGGTATGACAATGTTGAGACCAAGACCAAAGTTATTGCATTAACGGATGCTGCAGACCATAAGGACTTAATTCCAAATATTATTACAGGAGCTTCCCAGGTTGATGTTGCTGTTTTAGTTGTGGATGCCAGCAGGGGGTAATTTGAAACTGGGTCTGAGATGGGAGGACAGACACCAGAACATGGACTCTTGGTTCGCTGTCTTGGAGTAACACCGTTGGCAATTGCAGTTAATAAAATGGATCAGGTTAATTGGCAACAGGAAAGATTTAAAGAGATTACTGGCAAATTTGGACACCACCTTAAGCATTCTGTTTTTAAGGAGAGTGATGTGGCCTTCATCCCTACAAGTGGTCTTAGTGGAGAAAACCAAACTACAAAATCTCAATCAAGTGAATTAGCAAAATGCTATCAAGCAAAATATTTGTGAGAACCAACTGATCCTTTCAAACCTCCACAAAGATGCATAAAAAACCTTTTAGATTATGTGTATCTGATGCTTTGAAATATCAAGGATCTGGATTCTTTGTGACTGGTAAAATCGAAGCTGACTAGTGGCAAACTGCTAGCTATGCCTCCTAATGAAACTTGCACTACAAAAGGAATCATGCTACATGATAAGCCTGTTGATTGGGCAGTAACAGAAGATCACGTTACTCTCACCTTGGTTGGTATGGATATCATCAAAATAAATGTTGCTTATATTTTCTTCCACCCCAAAGAACATATTAAAGCCTGTACTTGTTTCAGAACTTGAATTCTCATCTTTAATATTGAAATACCCATCACTAAAGGATTCCCTGTGCTGTTACACTATCAAACTCTAAGTGAACCTTCTATCATCAGAAGATTGATGTCCTACATAAAAGCACTGGTGAAGTCACAAAGAAAAAACCCACATTGTTGACTAAAGACCAGAATGCTTTAGTAGAACTGCTGACACAAAGACCTATTGCTCTTGAATTATACAAAGACTTTAAAGAATCGGGGAGATTCATGCTGTGTTACAGTGGTTCTACTATAGCTGCAGGTGTTGTCACTGAGAGATTGCATGGTATACCGGAAAGAATATTGACCTGGGAATCAGGAGACCTGTCGCAAGTCTTCTACAAACTAGCTATATAAAAGAATGACAATGGAATCAGGACTTTATCCTCTAATCAAAGGCCATAACTCAACTAGACCTCTGTTTGTAAAAAATCTTGTTGCTCCACTTAAAGAAAAAACATACACTTCAGCATTTAAAATGAGGGAGAGAAATTTAAGCTGCAGTAGACTGTTAGGAAGTATTAACATTTTATCCTGCAAAACAAAATGCCAAATGACAAGGGAATGTCACCATTGCACCTTCATTTCAAAAACATTTTCCCTATGAAATTTTAGTTGTGTGGATATGACTCACCAAGAGTTATGAAAATTATCAGAAAGATGTATTAGAAGATATTAAATCATCATGAAATGGAGTCTTTCCAGACAAATACCAGAATGTTTATGGTTTTTTTCTTTTGATTTGTGAATTTACTGCACATTCTTTTAGGAAGATTGACTAAATTAAGCTGTTAGTGTAGTTGAAAGTTAACTTGGATCTTTTTTTCCCAAGTTGACTGAGGAAGAATTACCAAACTTTTCGGAGAAAGGCATATTGTGTTGAGCACAAGAATGCATTTCTCCCCAAAGTAAATTTGAAAATATTTAATTTGAAGTTAGTAGAAGCAGCTCCTATAGTGATCATATTATTTAAGAAATGTGAAATAAGTAAATATTAAAGTATCCTGGTTTGAGTGTAAAAAAAAATCTCTGAAATGCTCTTCCCATGACTCATTAAATGGTCTTTGCTATTTGGTCTGTGTAGCAGAGGGAGAAGTGGGGGTGGGAGGTGATCATCAGTGGCCAGCCAGTCATTTGGTGATTTACTTCTCAGCTTTTTTATTGTGATAAGCAGACTATACACACAGACAGTTTGTCAAAAGAAAAGTGGCATGGGATGAGGCCTTTCAAAACTTTATAGGTTGGTAGACTATACCAGAGATTGGTTCATTTATTAAGCAGATATTCTGTAACTACTGAACACTGGAGTATATTCTCAGTGTTAAAAATGCAATAAGCAAAACAAAACAAAACAAAGAAAGAACAATTCCTTCCCTCAAAGAACTTACATTTCACTGAGAAAAAAAATATGAAAAGGTAAGTTAATATTAAGTAATGTAGGAGATATATGAGTTAACAAAAACTGAGTGGATCAGATATCAAATGTCTGACAAGATGGTAGAATTTTTCCCACACCCATATACACTCACACTCACACACACACACATGCACACACATATGTATGTGTGTATATATGTGCATGCATATATGTATATATGCACACATACATATATGTGTTTATATATGTGTGTGTATATATATGTATGTATGACATAATAAAGTTGAATCCTCAGAATTTGAAGACAGAAATCCCCCTATTGTCTCATCAAAAAGAAATAGAAATATTTAAAATTCGTCCTCAGCAACCCTACCAACAACCCACATCAAGTAAAGAGAGCAAGCAATATAAGCAACCACATAGGAACATGGTCAAAGTCTAGCCATGGAATCTCCTTTCAGGGTTCCCATGAGCAGAAATCTGTCTGAACCCTTTCCTGGTACCCTATAAGGATGAGAAGGGGTTGATTCTGCCTATATGCATAAAAAAAAGCAATTAGGGAGGAGCCAAGATGGTGGAGTAGAAAGATTCACATATGCTAGCTCCAAACCCACAGCTCATAAATTACATGTAAAGAGGAACTCCCAACAAATTCTGGAGCAGTGGAAGCCACACAACAACGGAGTGGAGGAGATTTCTGTTCCAGAGAGACCAGAAAACCAAGACCAAAGGTCCATCATGCACCAGACCCAGAGCAGAGCCCTGCCTTGTCAACATGGCCCCAAGAGGAGCAGATCCCAGCAAGCTTCAGGGATGGAATCTCCGATGGCCGCAAAGGTCCCTCAACCCATAGGCTATACAGGTCAACGAGAGAGCCTTCAAGACTGGCTGAGAGGGGAGCAGCATGTCTCCATAACTCAGCCTGCCTTGGGAGGTAGCAGCAGAGGCAGCAGGTGGCAGGGGATCCCAAAGCAGGCAGGAGCTCAGATCCATTATTGAAGATCTCCACATAAACCCCCTGAGGGAACTGAGCCCCGTGTGGTGGCCCTGCCCCCACCTGAGCACCTGAACTTAATCTCACACTGAATAGCGGTCCCACCCCCGTTGAAAGCCCTGAGACTGGAAAGCAGCATTTGAATCTCAGACCCCAAGCACTAGCTGGGCAGAACAGAAGGTGAGGTGGGTGTGGAGAGGAATATCAGAAGTCAAGTAACTGACTGGGAAAATGCCCAGAAAAGGGAAAAAAATAAGACCATAGAAGGTTACTTTCTTGGTGAACAGATGTTCCCTCCTTTCCTTTCTGATGAGGAAGAAGAATGCTTACCATCAGGGAAAGACAGAGAAGCCAAGGCCTCTGTATCCCAAACATCCAAAGTAAATATTCAATGGGCTCAGGCCATGGAAGAGCTCAAAAAGGATTTTAAAAATCAAGTTAGACAGGTGGAGGAAAAACTGGGAAGAGAAATGAGAGAGATGGAAGAAAAGCATGAAGAATGGGTCAACACCTTGCTAAAGGAGACCCAAAAAAATGCTGAAGAAAATAACATCTTGAAAAATAGGCTAACTCGGGGGGGCGGGGAGCCAAGAGGGTGGAGTAGAAAGACTTACGTATGCTTGCTCCAAATCCAGAGCCCAGAAATTTCCTATAAAAAGAACTCCCCACAAATTCTGGAGCAGAGCAAGCCATGCAGAAACACAGTGAAACAGGTTTCTGCTCCAGAGAGCCCTGGAAAGCCATCCCCAGGGGTCCGTCATGCTCCAGACAGCAGAGCTCACCTCTGTGATGCCCTGGCCTGGCAGCCCCAGAGGAGCAGATCCAAGCAGGCTTCAGGGACGGAACCTCTGGCGGCCACAAAGATCCTTCCACCCACAGGCACTCCAGGTCAGTGAGAGAGACATCTGGGCTGGCTGAGAGGGGAGTGGGGTGTCTCCGTGACTTGGGCCCCCTCAGGAGGTGGTGGCAGAGGCAGTAGCAGCCAGGCTCTCCCAGAGCAGACAGGAGCTCAGGGCCATTACCGAAGGTCTCTGCATAAACCCCTTGAGGAAACTGAGCCTGGGAGGTGGCCCTGCCCCCACCTGAGCACCAGAACTTAAGTTCACATTGAATATCAGCCATGCCCACCACTGAAAGCCCTGAGGCTGGAGAGCAGCATTTGAATCTCAGACCCCAAGCACTAGCTGGGCGGATCTAGGCGGGGGTGCAGAGGAATCTCAGAAGTCAAGTAACTGGCTGGGAAAATGCCCAGAAAAGGGAAGAAAAATAAGACCATAGAAAGCTACTTACCCTTCCCAGCAGAACTTTGACTCTATCCCTGGAACACTTGGCTGTGATGGGTAAAATTATATTTAATGTTTGCCGGAATTACACAACTTTCAAACCATGCTATTGTTTGCATACCCTCTGAGTACAAATTAAAATGTTATGGATGAATACTTCTCCATGCATTCAACTATGGGGACTGGTATGCTTCTATCATTCTATTATGAGCCGCAGTTTTTCTCAGTCACCATTTACACATTTCTATCCTTTCAAACTCTCCATGAAATAGATAATGCAAATGTCATTATCCCCACTTTATGACTATGGGTTGAGAAGTTCTAAGAAGTTTATTATGTCTTGCCACAATCACATAATATCAGTTTTACAATTTGAAGTCACATCCACTGACTGTAACAGTGGTATTTTTAACACTTTATCTTGTTTCTCTTCATGTGGCATGGGACGATTTCATTATTTAGAGGTAAATCTAGGGACCTTGTTCACAGAAACTTCTTTCTGGGTCAAGTAGTTCTTTTCAAGTGATTCAAGCAGAAAGAAGCTAAATGCAATAGAACTTTCTCGTCCTATATGACATTCTATTAGTTTCGAATCAGTGCTTGTTTCATGGTCTTGAAGTATAGACAGTGAAGAGGATAGTTAGGATTTGATGGAACACTTTAGAGATACCATGATAAAATCTGACAAAAGTATTTTGTCAGGAAAAAAAAAAGCTCTCCAAAACTTCTTTTTTCAACACAAGCCAATAAGTCAGCCTTTACCTCTATGTGGTCCCCAAATACAGAAACTACCCATGTCGCTTGGAGTCATCAAATCACAACAGCTTAACATGTTTGTAACTCTATGTAAGTTCACAAAAAAGGGAGATGGGAGAGACCTCAGGGACAATCTAATGCAATGACTTCATTTTAACGTGAGGAAACTAAGGCCTATGGAGGTTACATTCCTTGCCACAGGTAACACAAGTAGTAAGCATCTGAGGTAGAATTTGAATACAAGTCTGTTGATATCAGTGTCAGTGTTCTTTCTTCTGTATCACCCAGGAAAGAAAGATGAATGGGGATAGTAGTTTATTTTCATGTGATGCCCTGGGACAAATGTGTAGGTGCTGATTGGAGGATAGAAAGAATTACTGGGAATTAAAAGGAAATAGGTACATAGGTGTGTGCTTGTTAACATACTTTAATTTGAAGATCTTTCCCACCCATTAAAAGGCCTATGTGACCTGCTTAAATCACATGGAACCCTAAGTCACACATGGTAGGAAAATCTTGTTGATTTGGTGAAACAGGAAGAGTGGAGCAGAGCTGGGAGGAAGTTAATGAGATCACTTAGAGGAGACAGGACACAGGCAGGCACAGCTATTGCTTATAGAAAGGCCCCAGCAAGGGGTGGGGGTGGGGAGCCTTGGGAATGGTGTTGTCTCCTGCAATGCTAATGTGTATTGACTTCTTGGCTAACATGAATGAATTTGGCATTCTGGTTTGGGGATTTGGTTTTCTGGTGTCTGAATAAATGTTTTTCTTCTACCTTCTCTTTTACTTTGTGATTCAGAACTACACCAGCATATTCACAGTCACTGTCAACGCTGTGAATATTGCCATGGTGTCACAGGGTGGCAAGGATCCAAGAGTGATGGCACCAATCCAGAATGTGGTAATGACAATAGTAGCAACCAGGTCATCCACCAACGAGCTAGCACTGAAGTATACTTAAATCAAGTGGAACAAGGGAACTGTATTACTCAGATAAATGGATAATACAGGATTAGAGGTGGATGGGTGCAAATATTCCCTTAACTGGAATTCCATATTTGGTCTCACTTCTGCCACTTCCCTTATTGTCACTGTCATCTTGGTTATATAAGGCCAGGATCTGAATCTTCTGGGGGTGGGGAAAGAGGTCACTCTTCCCACCATGCCCACTACTGCTTCCCAGGACTTTGAGTCCCATTTCTTTGATTTACATATTATAATAAATGTGTTTTATATCTCCTTTTATTAGAAATTTATTCCTTGAAAAAGAGGTGATTTATTCCTTGAGAAACATAGTGAGACAAATGAAAAGATTGACAGAGTTTTGGGGTAATTAATAATCAATTTATTAATTAGGGTAGCTGATAATAAATTGATGGTCAGTGATTTCTGTTGGTAACCTAGGATTCCAGCGGAGACACTGAATGTCTCAAAGTTTTGTTATTGTTATTTTTCTTGATAGAGGAATCCCCTGATTAACTGTTGAACAGTTAATGAGGAGGTGGGCATATTAAGGAAGAGATAGACTAATGGATGTCAGCTGAGAATGTGCTTGATCAGCTGTCTCCAGAAAAGGATAAAGGAATCCATCTCTATCCAGAACACTCTGGTTGGTTTTCTCCTTCATGAGCTGAGTTACTTTAAAGCCAAATGCAGGGGTATGAGGATATGGGATTAATCCTTTGAGACTAGAATTTACTTAGATTAGATTCTGTTTACCCTCCAACAGAAGTAAGGTTTCCTAGTTGGGTGAAGTCTCCCCCCAACATCGCTGAGAATGTTCCTCAGGGGGATTTGGGAAGTCTCATGTATCATCAATATTCCTCAGAGACTGACTGACTGACTGAAAGTGACTGGTCCTTGAATAAGGAAATAAAGAGAAAAAGATTTAATCTCATTTAACAACTGAATATTAATACAATAGAAAAGCAATTTCCATTGGTAATCATTTAATCAATAATCTTTTTTTCAAGTTCTTACTTTGTTCAAGGTGCTGTACTAATCACTGTAAGTAAAAAACAAGCTATAAACAGTTTCTTCCTTCAAGAAGTTTATATTCATCCAGGAGCATAAATTTATGCAAATGCAAGTGCACCTGAAAGATATGCCTAATGAATACCAGGCAACTGGGTGTAAAGGAGTTAGTCATTGAAAAGAGATAAGGAAAGAGATCTCTTGTATAAAACAGAACTGTGGTACTGAAAAAAATACAAAGGCACGGAGGGAAAGTATTCTAGAGAAGTGGGTCTGAAAATATAAATTCATGGAGAAAGAAAGTGGAGTGTCCTTGTTGAGGAACTACAATTAAGTCAGTATGCCTGGTCTGTAGCATATATGAAGGAAGTAAACATGTAAATAGATGTTTAAGAAAACAGGAAAAAATGAACTACTATAGGTTTAAAAGTTACCAAGTTTATTTCGGTGAGCCAAAATATGATTCTTATCAAGGTTATTAGCAAAAAGTATCTCTAATATTTTAATTAGGCCAACTTGTGAAAGTAAGGACGCCAGCCTGCACAGGAGTGTCTGCTCTACAGGTTCTTTGATCTACTTTTCTAAAAGGAAAGCAACTTTTGAAGGGTCAACAATCACTTTAATCAAACACATATGCCTTTCACTTAGATCAGGGGAAAATGACAGCACCCCAAAATTCAGAGAAAATACAGAAAAATCAAAATCAACAGGCTTCCAGCTGCCTGAAATAAGCAATACATACATCGTAGATCAACAGACAGATCCAATTGTCAGACCATTGTATACATAGTTACCAGAGAGAGAAACACCAACATCTGGGTTTTCAAAGCTGGAGGGCACCTTAGCAGATTCCCAGAGTCTCATCTGGCACACAAACTTTCTTCCAAATACTAAGCCCCAAAGAAAAACCTCACCTCAGAGTAGTTATACATTTTTCAGAGCCAGAGGGCCATCACAACCCTTGAAAACCAGTGCCTCCATTAGAAAATTAATCAAAGGTATTTGATACCTATTAATGGACAGGAAAGATCTTTAACTCTTCCCCTGACCTACTATTAAACTGAAATTACCATCACACAACTGTAAAGAGTAAAAGAGTGTAGATGCTTCACTTAACATTCAGTTTGCTTTCAAGTAGTCTCTTTCCATTTGAAAAAAATATTTCTTTAAATTTTGAGTTCCATATTCTCCCTAACCCCAGTGCCTTCTCCATCAACTGATAAAGTAACATAATATAATATATATATATATATATATATATATATATATATATATGTGAAATCATGTAAAACATTTCCATGTTAGCCATGTTGCAAAAAGAGAAGAGAAAAATAAAGAAAATGAAAAAGTATACTTCAATTTGTATTCACAGTCATCTGTTCACTCTCTGGAGATAAATGGCATTTCTCATCATGAGTTTCTTGGTATTGTCTTGGATCATTGTATTGATCAGAAGAGTTAAGTATTTCACAGTTTATTATTCTATGATATTGTTGTTACTATGTAAAATAATTTTCTGTTCTCTCTGAAATCTGCCTGTTCATCATCATTTTTATAGCACCAAGAGTATTCCATTACATTCATATACCATAATTTATTCAGCCATTCCCCAATTGATGGGCATCCCCTTGATTTCCAGTTTTTGACCACCATAAAGAAGGCTGTTAAAATATTTTTGGACATGTGGGACCCTTTCCCATTTTTAGGGTCTCTTGGGGATACAGTCCTAGAAGCAGTATTCCTGGATCAAAGGGCATGCATATTTTTGTAGCCCTTTGGGCATAGTTCCAAATTGCTCTCCAGAATGGTTAGATCAGCTCACAGTCCACCAACAATAAATTAATGTTCCAACTGTCCCACATCTTTTTCAACGTTTATCATCTAACTGTTCTGTCATGTTAGCCAATCTGATATATGTTAAGTGGTATCTCAGAGTTGTTTTGATTTCCATGTCTCTAATCAATAGTGATTTAGAGCATTTTTTCATATGATTATAGATATCTTGAATTTCTTCCTCTGAAAACTAGCTGTCCATATCCTTTGACCATTTATCAATTGGGGAATGACTTGTATTCCAGTACATATGACTCAGTTCTCTATACATTTTAGAAATGAGGCCTTTATCATGGACACTAGTTGTAAAAACTCTTTTCCAGTTTTCTGCTTCCCTCCTAATCTTGCTTGCGTTGGATTTGGTTGTACAAAACTTTATGTTTAATGTAATCAAAATTATACATTCTGCTCTTCATAATGCTTTTTATCTCTTCTTTAGTCAAAATCTTTACCTGCTCCATAAATCTGGTAAATACAGTATTCTTTGCTCCACTAATTTGTTTATAGTGTCAATCTTGATACCTAGATCATGTACTCATTTGGACTTTATTCTTGTGTTCAGTGTCAGGGATTGTTCCTTGCCTAGTTTACGCCATACTTTGATCCAGTTTTCCCAGCAACTTTTGTCAAACAGTGAGTGCTTATCCCAGAAGCTGGAGTCTTTGGTTTTATCAAACAGTAGATTGCTATATTCATTGACTACTGTGTCTTGAGTACATAGCATATTTCACTGGTCTACACTTCTGTTTTTTAGCCATTATCAAGTGATTTTGATAATTGCTGCTTTATAATATAATTTGAGATCTGGCCTCCTTCCCTAGAATTTCTTTTCATTAGTTCTCTTGCTACTCTGGACCTTTTGTTCTTCCAGATGAATTTTGATATTATTTTTTCCAGCTCTAGAAAATAATTATCAGATAGTTAGATTGGTATGGCACTAAATAAGTAAATTGATTTAGGTAGACTTGTAACTTTTATTATATTGGGTCAGCCTACCCATGAACAACTGATGTTTTCCATTTACTTAGATCTGACTTTATTTGTGAGAAAAGTGTCTTATAATTGTGTTCATATAGTCCCTGGATTTGTTTTGGCAGGTAGACTCCCAAATAATTTTATAGTGTCTACCCTAAGCTTTAAATGGGATTTCTCTTGCTATTTCTTGCTGTTGGATTTTGTTAGTAATATATAGAAATGCAGAAAATTTCTGTGGGTTTATTTTGTAACCTGCAATTTTGCCAAAGTTATTTATTGTTTCAAGTAGTTTTTTACTTGAATTTCTGGGATTCTCTAAGTATATCATCACACCATTGGCAAAGGGTGATAACTTAGTTTCTTCTTTGCCTATTCTAATTCCCTCAATTTCTTTATCTTCTCTAATTGCTACAGTTGACATTTCTACTACCATACTGAATAACAGTGGTGATCATAGACATCCTTGTTTCACCTCTGATCTTACTACAAATGCACCTAACTTATCTCCATTGCATAGAATGCTTGCTGAGGGTATAGGTACTATTTATTATTTTATGGAAAGTCTCCTTTATTCCTATGCTCTCCAGTGTTTTCAATAGGAATGGGTGTTGTATTTTGCAAAAAAAAAGCTTTTTCTTCATCTATTGAGATATAATTATGTGGTTTCTGTTAGGCTTGTTGTTGATATGATCAATAATGCTAATATTTTTCCTAATATTGAACCAGCCCTGCATTCCTGGTATGAAGCCTACCTGATCAAAATGTATTACTCTCATGATAAGTTACTGTATTCTTTTTGCTAAAATCTTATTTAAAATTTTAGCATCTATATTCATAAGAAAAATTGGTTATAATTTCCTTTCTCTCTTTTGTTTCTTCCTGGTTTAGGTATCAAAAGCATATTTGTATCATAAAAAGAATTTGGGAGGACTCCTTCCCTAATTTTCCTAAATAATCTACATAGTATTGAAAATAACTGTTCTTTTAATATTTGATAGAATTCAGTCACAAATCCATCTGGCCATGGAGATTTCTTCCTGGGGAGTTCACTGATATATTGTTCAATTTCTTTTTCTGAGATGGGGTTGTTTAAGTATTCAACTTCCTCTTCTCTTAATCTGGGCAGTTTAAATTTTTTTAAATAATCATCCATCCCATTTAGATTGTCGAATTTATGGGCATAAATTTGGGCAAAGTAATTTCTAATTGTTGTTGTAATTTCCTCCTCATTGGAGGGGAGTTCACTCCTTTCATTTTTGATAGCGGTAATTTGGTTTTCTTCTTTTTTTAAATCAAATTGACCAAAGGTTTATCAATTTTATTGTTTTTTTTCATAGAACCAATTCTTAGTTTTAATTGATAGTTCAATGATTTTTCTTAATTTCAATTTATTAATATTTCCTTGAGTTTTCAGTATTTCTAATTTGATATTTACTTGGGGATTTTCAATTTTTTTTTCCTTTTCTAGCTTTTTCAGCTGCATGCCCAGTTTACTGATCTCCTCTTTATTTTATTCATATAGGCATTCAAAGATATAAAGCTTCCCATAAGAACTGCTACTGCAATGCCCTATAAGATTTGGTAGGTAGTCTCACTATTGTCATACTCTTGAATGACGTTGTTGACTGTTTCTGTGATTTGTTGTTTAACCTACTTCTTCTTTAGGATTAGATTATTTAGTTTCCAATTAATTTTTGGTCTATCTTTCCATGGCCTTTTATTACATATGATTTTTATTTCATTATGATCTGAGAGGCATGCATTGACTATCTCTGCCTTTCTACACTAGATTGTGAGTTTTTTATGGCCTAGCACATGGTCAATTCTTTTATATGTGCCATGTACCACTGAGAAAAAGGTATATTCCTTTCTATTCCCATTCAGTTTTCTCCAGAGATCTATCATATCTACCTTATCCAGAGTTTTATTCACCTCCTTAATTTCTTTCTTATTTATTTTAAGGTTAGATTTATCAAGTACAAAGAGGGAGAGGTTGAAGTCCCCCACTAGTTTAGTTTTGCTGTCTATTTCTTCCTGTAATTCCCTTAATTTGGATGCTATACCACTGGAGCATATATGTTTAGTAATGATATTGCTTCATTTTCTATGTTGCCTTTTATTAGGGTATAATTTCCTTTCTTATCTCTTTTGATTAGATCTATTTCTACTTTTTCTTTGTCTGAGATTAGGATTGCTATCCTTGATTTTCTTATATCAGTTGAAGCACAATATATTCTGCTCCAACCTTTTACCTTTACCTTGTGTGTATCCCCCCATTTCAAATGTGTTTCTTGTAAACAGCATACTATTGTATTATGGCTTTTAATCCATTCTCCTATCTGTCTCCATTTTATGGGAGAATCCATCCCATTCACATTCACAGTTATGTTTACTATCTGTGTCATTCCCTCCATCCTCTTTCCCACCATTTGCTCTTTCAGTTCTCCCTTCTCCCTCCCCCTCCATAATAGATTTTTAATTTTTATCAGCAAATCCCACAGTCTTCCCTTCCTTCTTTCAGCTCCCCCTCTTTTACTGCCCTCTTCCCTTACTACTTTTTCCCTCCTTTTTAGCCTCCCCTCCCCTTTCTTTCCCCCTTCCCTTTCTACTGCCTGTAGAGCTGGTTAGATTTATATACTTAAATAAGTTTGTTGTTCCCGCCTTGAACTAAATTAGATGAGAGTACCTGTCAAACAATACTCATCTCCCTCCCCTCTTTCCCTCTACTGTAATATAAATTTGTACTTCTTCCTGTGATATAACTTACCATTTTCTGCTTCCTCCTTTTCACATCTCCTGTTACAGTCACTTTGAATGCTTAAATCACATTTTTATCATCACATAATTTACTTTATACCCCTTCCCTCTATCTCTGAATACCCTTTTTATATTTCATATTAGATATACAGTTCTCTAGATTAACAAATATTATCTTCCCTTATAGAGAGGTAAGCAGTTTGCTCAAATATAGTAGCAAGTTTTTTTTCTACCTCTGTTTACCTTTGTATGCCTGTCTTAAACCTGTGTTCAAAGATAGAATTTTCTATTGAGTTCTGAACATTTTATCAGGAAGATATGGAAATCCCTTATTTAATTGAATGTCCATTCCATTTCCTGAAATGTTATGCTGAACTTTACTGGGTAATTGATCCTTGGTTGTAATCCCAGCTCCTTTGCCTTGCAAAATATCATATTCCAATTCCTTTGTTCTTTTAATGTAGAAGCTGCAAGGTCCTGTGTGATCCTGAATGTAGCTCCTCAATATTTGAATGATTTCTTTCTAGCTATCTGTAGTATCTTCTCTTTCACTTGACAGTTTTGGAATTTGGCAACAATATTTTTTGGTGTTTTTAATTTAAGGTCCCTTTCAGGAGGTGAATAGTGGATTCTTTCAATGAACACTTTGCCCTTTGGATCAAGCACTTCTGGAAAGTTTTCCTTGATAATTTCTTGGAAGATACTGTCCAGGCTCATTTGTTCATCATGGTTTTGTGGTAGGCCAATAATTCTTAAATTTTCTCTCCTGGATCTATTTTCCATGTCAATTGTTTTTTTTTTTTCAATCACCTATTTTACATTTTCTTCTATCTTTTCATTCTTTAGATTTTTGTGTGACTGATTCTTGATGTCTCATATAGTCATTAGCTTCTACTTGCCCAATTCTAATTTTCATCAAATTGTTTTCTTCAGTTAACTTTTGCATCTTCTTTTCCATGTGTCCAATTATTTCTTTTAAGGAATTATTTTCTCTGGTTGGTTTTTGTACTTCCTCTTCCATTTGTCCAGTTTTCCCAGTTAGGTTGTGTGCTTCCTTTTCCCTTTGTTCAATTTTCCTCTTTAAAGAGCTGTTTTCTTCAGTGAATTCTTTTGTTTTTATTCCTTTAAAATAATTGGCCATTTTTTCCACTTTTCACTCTTCAATTGTTCCAGGAGTGCTCTCTGTGCATGCGAGCATTTAATAGTCCCTTCTGAAGTTTTAGATGGGAGTAGTCTCAATACTGACCTCTTTGGTATTAGTGTTTTGGTCCTTGTCCCCACAGAAAGATTCTATGGTCTTTTCCTTCCTCCTTTGCTTCTTGTTCATAATGGTGAGGCTTTGTGTGCTGTGGCCTCTACTTCTATCAGTTAGACTCTAAAGAACTTGATGCTGAACTGGTTGGTGTCAGAAATCTAAGGGAGAACAAAGGTAAGCTCAGCACTCTGTGATCCCAGGTGTTTTTCCATTTCCCCTGGAGCACTGAGACACACCTTGGTCCTAGTGTGAGGCTCCACATCCCTGGAGCTCTGGCTTTCTGAGACATCTCTGTTTCTCAGCCCCACTAAGGGGAATATTCATTTGCTATTTTTCTAGCCTCACATGCTATGAGACTGTTTGCTCCTTCTGCTGATTCCACTGATCCAGGATTTATCTGGGGAAATATTTTATGGTTCCTTCAAGGTCAGCAAGGGGAGGGGAGGAGAGTATTTATTGATCACTGCCATTTTGGCCTCTGGAAGTTCAAGTAGGTGATTTATGGATATTTAATTTGCAGGCTAATAGTCTCAGGATAAACTGCTGCATATACCTGGGCCTCCTTTCTGCGGCTCTCACTTGCTCAGCTCTGCTTGACTATCACCCTAAGCTGCTATCCCGTCATGTTACCACTTCCTCAGACCACCCCCAGGCTTTCCTGTTCAGCCATGCTGTGGCAGGAATCCTGTGCTGTGTGCTGTATCCTCCTCCACCCTTGTGGAAAAGATTCTTCCTGTAGATGTTTCAGACTTTCCTGGACTGTGAAACGGCCAGAGTCTGTCTCCTATTGGATTATGCACCTCCAAAATTTGGTCAGATTCTCTTTTTAGAGGTATCTGAAGGAGTTTTTCTAGGAGCTTAGGTGAGTAGTTATTCTCACTCTGCCATCTTCCACGAGGTTTTTTGACAAAGATCTGAGGTGGTTAACCATATCCTTCTCCACTGAATTAAAACAAAAGGAGTTTAAGTGACTTGCTCAGAATCACACAGCTAGTTAATGCCTGAATCTAGATCTGAACTCAGATCTTCCCAACTGTAGGCTTAGAACTCCGTCCACTGAGCCATCTGACTGCCTCTACACTCCATCAAATTTCCCTAATAATGTTAAAGTTTAAAGTTATAAATATCTTCTCATACAGGAAAGGATAAAGTCTGTTTTTATAGAAATTATTACTTTTTCATGTTTCTCTTTATTCTAGTATTTGAAAGTTAAAATTTCTGTTTAGCTCTGATCTTTTCATCAGGATAGCTTGAAAGTCCTTTATTTCATTATATTTTAATTTCCCTATCAAGGATTACATTCAGTTTTTCTTTGTAAGTGATTCGTGGTTGTAATCCTAGTGCTTTTGCCTTCCAGAATGTCATATTCCCAGCCCACCCATACTTTAATGTAAAAGCTGCTAAATCTCGTGTTATCCTGTGATTCCATGATATTTGAATTGTTTCTTTCTGGCTGCTTGCAATACATTCCTCCTTGATCTTGAAGCTCTAGAATTTGACTACAATATCCCAGGGAGTTTTCCTTTCGTGATCTCTTTCCAGAGCTGATTTGTGAATTCTTTCAATTTCTATTTTATTATCTCAGTGTAATATATTGAGACAATTCTCCTTTATAATATCATTAATATATGTCTCAAGACCTTTCTGTTGATGATAACTTTCAGGATACAAGTCATTCTTAAATTATCTCTCCTTGATCTTTTTCATGTGAGTTGTTTTTTGATGAGATAGTTCACATTTTCTTCTATTTTTACTTTTTTTTTCTTTCATTGTTTTTTGATCTCGTGGAATCATTAGCTTCCATTTGCCTAATTCTAATGATGTAGGAATTATTTTCTTCAGTAAGTTTTTGTACATCTTTTTTCCATTTGAACAATTCTACTTTTTAAATATTTCTCCATAGAATTTTTGTACCTTTTTCTCTTAACCACTTGTCCAAAACTGTTTTTTCTTCAGTATTTTTGTACCTCTTTTACTAAGCTGTGATAATTCTTTTCATAACTGTGACCCATCACTGCCTATTTAAAATTAGGTTTGCCAAACACTGCCTGGTTCTGAGCTCAGTGTTTGCTCAGAGTCCCTTGCAATATCTTCCTGACCAGTTATCCAATCCCTTTGCTGTCCTTGGGGGGCAAGCTCTGAAAATACCGCTGTTGTTGCTGCTATTGTACCAACAGCCTTCAAGGCCTACTGCTGAAGTTATTACTGGCTTGTCTAGCTTGCTTCTAGCCCAGTAATAGGCCTCTCTCACAGACTCCAGAAGATGTTTTTAGCTGAAAAAAAAGTCTTACCCTAACCTATTGTTCACTGCACCTCCGTAGTCCAGATATTACTAGGAAAGTTCAATAGCATTGCAGTCTCTACTCTGTCACCTTTGTTTTGCCACAAGTAGCCTGTTTCTTGACATGAGATGGAATCTTTATGCTTAAGATCAAATATGTTTTATCAGATAGGTTTATTATAATATAAATGAACTCTTGTGGTCTGATCGAAGGGCGTGGAATGGGATATTCCAGAAGTCAAAGGAACTGGGACTCAAACCAAGAATCACCTACCCAGCAAAGCTGAGTATAATACTTCAGGGGAAAATATGGTCTTTCAATGAAACAGAGGACTTTCAGGGATTCTTGATGAAATGACCAGAGCTGAAAAGAAAATTTGACTTTCAAACACAAGAATGAGGAGCATGAAAAAGTAAACAGCAAAGAGAAGTCATAAGGGACTTACCAAAGGTGAACTGTTTACATTCCTACATGGAAAGACAATATTTGTAACTTTTAAAATTTTTCAGTATCTGGGTAGTTGATGGGACCACACGCACGCATACACACACACATGCACACACACACGTACACATGTGTACGCCCACACACATACACACATGCATGCACATACAGAGACAGAGAGCACAGAGTGAATTGAATAGGATGGGACCATATCTTAAAAGAAATTAAGGTAAACAGTGAGAGAGAAATGTAGTGGGAGGAGAGAGGATGAAATGGAATGGGGTGAATTATCTCTCAATCAAGAGGCAAGCAGGAGACTTTTTAATGGAGGGAAACAGAGGAGAGCTGAGAAATGAAACATGAAGTTTATCCTCATCACATTCGACTAAAGGAAGGAATAAAATGCACACTCATTTTGGTATGAAAACCTATCCTACAATACAGGAAAGTGGGGGGGAAGGAGATAAGCAGGGTAGGGGGGATGATGGAAGGGAGGGTAATGGGAGGAGGGAGCAATTTGAAGTCAACACTCTTGGGGAGGGACAGGATCAAAAGACAGAATAGAAACAATGGGGGCCAGGATAGGATGGAGGGAATTACAGTTAGTCTTACACAACACGAATATTATTGAAGTCATTTGTGAAACTACGCAAAAATGGCCTGTATTGAATTGCCTGCCTTCCCAAAGGGAAGGGGTGGGGAGGGAGGGATGGGGATAATTTGGAACTCAAAGTTCTAGGAACAACTGTTTAGTATTGTTCATGCTACTAGGAAATCAGAAATATAGTTAATGGGGAATAGAAAGTCATCTGACAAAAGAGAAGACGGGCACAAGAGAAGGGAGGGATGATAGAAGAGAGGGCAGATTGGAGATAGGGAAAATTAGAATGTTCGGTGTATTGGGGTGGGGGGAGGGGATAAATGGGGAGAAAATTTGGAACCCAAAATTTTGTGAAAATTAATATGAAAAGTTAAAAAAATAAATGTATATTTAAAAAAATAAAAAAAATATTAAATCTATTTCATTTGCCACTGGAGAAACAAAGATTTAAAAAATAATAATAATTTATTTGCTCAATAGAGACCTTGAACGTGAAGACAGATCATCATTGTGCTGGAGGCCGCTACAACTGGCTCGTAAGAAACTATTACTAAATTTACAATATAAGTATTATACCTTGGAAATTGTAAAATGCTAGAAATATAATCCTGGAAAATTTATCATTTTGTTCATTGTCTGGATTTAAAATTTTTGTTATGTTTGTTCAACATAAGATGTATCATTTGTATATATTTTTTGGGAGAGAGAATCAATTCTTAAATATTTCTGAGTGCAACCTTCCATTTCCAGTACAAAACCTTGCCTTCTCTACATTGGAGTGTTTCTTTAACCAATACCAACTCTCCCCCAAAGAAAATTATTTTATATTACTTCCAAAATACTTATTATCATTGATTTATAGTGGAATATAACTTCAATGCCATAACTCCCTTATTTGACAAATAAGGGGACAGTGGCTCTGAGAGGAGAAGTGACTTCCCAAAGGCTACATAGTAGCCTGCACAGTGTTGCAGGCAGGACTCTAATCTTCCTGACTTCTGGTCCAATGCTCATTCCACTATGGTATTCATCTCTCTTTAATTATTAATATTCAAGCAATCCCAGTAGAATATAAGCTCCATGAGGACAGAGAATATTTTCATTTTTGTCTTTTTATTCTCAGTGCATATAGTACAGTGGCCAGAACAAATTAAGTAATTAATGCTTAATGAGATGAACTGAAATTCAAATGGTGATTTTCTAATTCCAAGTCCATTTTGTGATCTTTTCTACACACACACACACGTGCACACACATCTTGTAATGAAAACTCAAAACATTACACACTTTAGGTGGAGGGGGAATTGGAAAAGGAAAAGGAAAGAGCAGTGATGTCATCAGAATGCAGACTCCAGTATCCTCCCAGAGCTATTTTTTCAAAAGTTATTTCTTTTGTTGCATTCATTTTATCACTACCTCTCTTTGAAGTGGCTCCTCAAGTATTAATTGTGTTTCCTACAAAATATACTTCATGACTACACAAGAAGCGTAGATTTAAAACTAATGAGATGTCTTCCAAGACAGGAAAAACAGATTACTTTTTTTTTTTTTTTTGCTTGAATCATTTGGGAAGGACTTCTCAACACACACAGTAGTTAGTAAAATAGTCATCGTGAGAAATTCCTTGAATAAAAATGCTGTGACTTTCAAAGGAAGTATAGTGTAGAAAGGGATAAGTTAACTGGCCTTAGAGTTAAAAGACTTTGGTTTGGGTGTCAGTTCTGATACTTCCCCATGCTTGGGACTATGGGCAAATGATTTCCCATACTCTATAGGGAGGAAAGAAATAAGTATTTATATAGTGCATACTACATCTCAGGCACTGTACTAAGTGCTCTGCAATGTGATCTCATTTCCTGGGCAATAATTTGGATGTAATAAAAATTGTATTTTTGAAACCTACTGACCAGGTGATCCTAGGAAAGTCACTTGACATTCTAGTGCCAGAAGTAACTACTGTAAAGGAGGTGATATTCTGAATTGATAAAGGAATATCCTTACTAGAAAATCCTTTATATTGAGGAAATTATAAACTTGAATCAAAACACACAGACCAAACAAATCAACCAACTCTCCCTTTAGCTGTGGCACAGGATTGTTGTGAGGAATGCTTATTTTAAAATATATAGTGCTTTAGAAATGTAAACTATCATTTCCTCTCCATTTTCATTGGATTTCCAGCTCTAAAAAGACCTTACAAGTAATCTGATCTTATTTGTTCATTTTATAGATGGGGAAACTAAGGTAGAAGAAGCTAGGTTACTTTTTTTTTTCCAAACTAAGTAGTAGGGCCAGAATCTGACACATAGAATGGTAATTCTTCTATTATATCATACTGACTCAGGAATGGGAGATCTTGGTCAGAGGAAGTGTCAAATAATCTTGGAAAAACAGTTGTCCAATCTTAATTTTAAGATATAGGATGGATACCAAGATTAAGGTGAAGTAAATCAGCAATGATGACTTCCTTCAATGTCAAAAAGTCAAAGGTTGCCTCTGAAAAAATAACATCATTCTTGAATGAATCTCTGTGTTGGCAGAGACAATTAAATTGCAAATTATTTTTGACATTGTTATTACTATTCTCATTGTTGTTTGAAACATAAAGAAGAAGCCTCAAAAAGGGAGATCGCCTGATCAGCCCATTATTGCCACTGTCTGATAAAAGAAATGTGAACAATTGTTTTTCAAACAAGAAGGGAAATTTTCTGGTGTACAATGCTAATACTACATTCCCTGAGCTGATTTTGTCTATTTTGTATTCACAGTATGGAATCAAAACTACACCTTCATTGTTCTTCTGTGATTCTTACGTAATTATCTTGTTCGTTGATGTGGCAGTATGGAATAGTGGAGAGAAATGGTTCCAGACTCATAAAGACTTGGGTTTGAGTCTTGTCTTTGACAAAAAAAATGTTTTTCTCCCATCCTGGGCAAGTCACTGAACCTCTCACTGTACCTAGTAATTCTCTGGGATTACAAATTATCAAACTTAGGTTGATTTGCAGTACATGGAGAAGCCCCTTACTAGGAGTTCCATAGACGTCAGGTTTGAATGAAAACAAAAAAAAAAATCTTCCACACAAAAATTTTACTTCTCCCTTTTAGTATCCAAATTTCACATTTGCCACAGAATATTTAGTCTCCTATTTTACTGAGAAAATGGAAGCCAACCATTATGTGCTCCCTCAATACATACATGCATATACATTTATTTATTCATCTCAGATTCTCCAAAAGTCTTAGTTTGAATTTTGAGCTTAATTTTGTTTTAAAGGAAAAATCAGACATGCTCAGCAACCTCTATTCCTATAAAAGCCTTCCTTCCTCTTCTCTACACTATCTACACACCATCCTTCTCTTTCCTTCACACCAGCATTTCTTGAAAAAAAAAAAGCAATATGATGTCAACTTTTTTAAAATAAATTTTTTAGCATTTTTTAAAAATTTTGATTTCTGAACTCTCCCTCCACAATCTATTTCACATTGAAAAGACAAGGAATATGATATTAATAATAAATGAGAATTAAGGTAGCCATAAGAAATATCAATTATCTCTGATACATAGAAAATACCACTCTGATAAGAGAAAAATGAGAAGCCTCTTCATGAGGGAGAAAAAGAAAAATGTAAAAACTGACTTGGAGCTTAATGTCAAAACAACTAAGATAACACAACTGGACCCATCACCTCCTGGCTAATAGAGGGAGAAGAAATGGATACAGTCTCAGATTTATATTATTTGGTTCAAAAAACTCTGTAGACAGCGACTATCACCATGAAATTAAGACACTTGCTCCTTGAAAAGAAAGCTATGGCAAATCTTGACAATATATTAAAAAACAGAGACATCTCCTTGCTGACACAGGCCCACATAGTTAAAGCTATGGTTTTTCCAGTAGTAATATATGGCTGAGAGTGCCAAAGACTCAACACTTTCAGAATGCGATGCTGGAGAAAGCTTTTGAGGGTCACTTGAACATCAAGGAGATCAAATCAATCAATAGTTAAAGAAATCAATTCAGATTATTCATTTTAAGGACAAATACTGCAACTGATGCTTAAATACTTTAGTCACATAATGAGAAGACAGGATTCATTGGAAAAGACTCTGTATATTGGGAAAGATTGAAGGCCACATGAGAAAGGGACAATAAAAGATAAAATAGTGTCCTGAAAGGAATGAACATGAGCTTAGACAGATTTCAAGAGAGTGGAGGATAGAAGGACCTGGTTTACTATGATTCATCAGGTCATGAAGAGTCAGAAATTAGTAATTAATGAAAGAACAATAATACATGTGAAGTCACGCAAAATACGATTCCAGAATAATCATGTTATGAAAAAAAGCAAGAAAAATACAGTGAAAAAAAGATTTTAATTTGTACTCAGAGTTCTTCAATTCTTCTCTGGAGGTGGATAACATTTCTCATGAAGGGTCCTTTGAACTGTCTGGGATCTATATATTGATCAGAGTAGCTAAGTCTATCACAGTTGATCTGCAATACAATATTATTGTCACTGTGTACATAGTTCTGGTTCTGTTCATTTCACTTTGCATCAGTTCATATAAGTCTTGAAATGTTTTTTTTTTTTTTTTTCCTGGAACTATTTCTTTTGTCAGTTCACATAGAACAAGTCTTCCATTACAGTTATATACCACCACTTGTTCAGTCATTGATCAACATTTTCTATATTTACAAATCTTTGGACCGCAAACAAGAACTGATACAAATATTTTTATACATACCAGTACTTTTCCTTTTTCTTTGGTCTCTTTGAGATAAAGACCTAAAAGAGGTATTTTGGAGCCAAAGAGTATGAAGAGTTTATAGCCTTTGAGGCACAGGTCCAACTTGTTTTTGAGGATGGATACCTCTACTTCACCACACATTCAATCCTAAACCTCTTGAAATCTCATTTCTGACCTCACTGAAATTATGCTCTCCGAGGGCAGCAATGATTTTCTAAACATCAAATCTGATTTTATTTTGACGTTGTCATCCTTTTTGGTCTCTCCATACTACAGTATGCTATTCTATACAACCGCTATACACTGCTAGTCACATTCTTTCCTCCTTCACATTTTTTCTCATACCTACACTTAGAGGTAGTCAGGTTTTCTTACTTCATACCTGCTCAATCAGCCTACTTTTTTGAGCTGTCGTGTGCTGAGTAAACTAAGGTTCTACTGTCATCAGGCACTAGTCAATTTATAGCAAGCCCTTCTTTTTATGATTCTCTTCTAATTTATCTGACCCCTATGGTAGTAAAAAATAAAGTCCTGTTTAGCATTAACTAAAATATAACTATTTTGTAATTAATTTTGTTTGTTTCCTTATTTGTTTTTATACAGACCTATTCATTGCTAACAAATTCTAAATTAAATACTACATCACCATTGCTTCTTGAGCTTTCTCTGAATGGTTTATCTGTAGTTTATTTCAGAGCTTTAGACTGATCAATGGGTTGCATAAAAGAGAAATAACTACTTCCCACTGTTCATCTTAGTGGCAAGACTCTCTCTCTCTCTCTCTCTCTCTCTCTCTCTCTCTCTCTCACACACACACACACACACACACACACACACACAAAAGGACAGAGACATTTCTGTGACTCATCTTATTAAATTACATTTGGATATGTTTCATGAAAAAAACAGTATGGCTGACCTAAAGCTTTTAATTTGATTCATTAGATGACAGTATTACTTGGCAGTAGATTCATTTAAGCACATACAGACACTACAAAAGCAGTTAGTTTTAAAAATGAATTGGTCTGAAATTTTTACTGTGATTACTTTTTTCACACCAGCAGTGATTATAAATAGATATTTCTACAAATAGGAGTATATGTTGCTTTAAAAGCAACTAACTGCCTCCTTATATTCTTTGTCAGAGTCCCCCCACAGAAACAAAGTGCTTCTATTTTTTTTCTTGGAAAGTTATTTCCGCCAATTTCCATCTAGCTTGCCTAATGCAAATTGACTTTCTTTTTCCTGCCCTTTACCCAGCAGGGGCTAGGTTCATATGCTCACTACCTGAAACATCAGAGTAGTTTAAGTAGGTTTAGCTCCTCTGCCAAAGGCAAAATAAAAAACAAAAACAAACCCAACAACTTGGCAGAGTTGGGTTGTTTTGTTTTGTCCACTTCTTTACTGCAAATTTAGTAAAGTTGAAGTCAATTGACCTTTTGTTATAATATATAAATAAAAAAGAGTAACTATAAATATTTCCAGATAATTATTATGTCAGTTTGCATTTCATCATCAGCTCCTGGATATAAAACACATGCTTTGTCACATAACACGTATATGTACATAATATGCATACATGTACATAATGTACACATGTATATTTAAACATGTATGCATCTATATCTAAGTACATATATTAATATACATAAAATATTTATATAGCAATATATAACTAATATGTGTGTGCCTATGTATATGTATATATGTATATTATGAGTAACATGCCTATTATGAGTAAACAGCACATCACATAGTAATTTTCTGAAAGAAATAAACCTATATACACATATTAACTTGTGAAGAACTTTTATCTCCCTTTTCTGTTCATATTTTCTATTTCTATTTCTATAGTGTGATCATATTAAAAGAAGAACAAAGAACATATAATAGAGGAATTAAACTTATAAACTAATGGGAGAAAGCATCAATTGAGACTACAAAGGAAAATTAAAAACATTATTTCTTCAATATCAAATAATATTTTTCAAAAATGAGCAAATTTAAAAGGACTGTATCAAAACTAGATATTTGCATGAGTTTTACCACATATATGGAAAGCACTAGTACTAAGGTGGAATGGTAAATTTTTCTTGCAGAAGGTAAGACTTCAAATGACTTGGAGGAAGGTAGTGAAGCTTCAAGTGAAGATAAGAAGAAGGAGGGAGGGAGGGAGAGAGAGGAGAGAAGGAGAGAGAGGGAGAAAAAGGGGGGAAGAGAGAGAGAGAGAGAGAGAGAGAGAGAGAGAGAGAGAGAGAGAGTGAGTGAGAGAGAGAAACATCCAGCACATGGAGAAATGGCAAATGAAAATGCCATTACTCATCCTTGACTAGTTACTCTCTCACATCCTCTATCTACATCTATATCTATGTCTGTATCTATGTCTATGTCTATATCTATATCTACCTATCTACATCTATCTATCTATCTATCTATCTATCTATCTATCTATCTATCTATCTATCTATAATGAAAAAGTGACAGGGATAATGGCATTATCATGCACAAATATAGGGAAGTTGGGAATAGGGGCAAGTATTAGGAAAAAAGAAAATAATTTCAGTTTTGAACATGTTAAGTTTAAGATATCTATGATCATCCAGTTTAAAATGTCCAATTGGTTTTTATAGATGTGAGACTGGAGGTTAGGAGCAAGGTTAGAATTGCTTATATACAACTGAGAATTTTCTGCATAGTAATGATAGTTGACTCTATGGGAACTGATGGGATCACCAAATGAAAAAGTATAGAGAAAGGAGAGATGAGGGTTGACAATAGAGCCTTGAGGGATGCCCACCATTGATGGTCATGATCTGGATGAAAATCCAACAAAGGAGATTCAGAAGGAGCAATCAGTCAAGTAGAAGCACCAGAAGAGTTTCACCAAAATCATAGGAAGAAGATGATTTACAATGTTAATGACCATGCAGATTAAAAGGGATGTGGATTGAGGGGGAATAATTAAGTGACCATTGACAAATTTAGAGAGAGAATTTTTGGTGGAATGATGAGGTCAGAAGGCAGATTGTTGAGATTTAAGAACATAGTGTCAACAGCTTTCTCAAGGAGTTTAGTTACAAAAGGGAGGAGAGAAATGGATAATAGCTATTGAGAATGGATTATCAAATCAGGGTTTTTGAATGTTACAAGAGACATGAGTATGTTTCTAGGAAGTAGGGAAATAGTCCGTAGACAAAAAAAAAGAAACAGAAAAAAAGATAAATGATAGAGTTGGAATGAAACAGGGGGAAATATGCTGAAGAAGATGGAGTAGAATGTGACCACATGTAGAAAGGTTTGTCTTGGGAAGGAGAAGGCTTAATTCTTCATGTGAGTCAGAGGTGAAAGAGAAAATGGAGTGATGTTAGATGAAGAACATGGAAGAATGGGGAACTTTTGGTAAATGGCCTCAAATTCTTCAGCAATATATGAGACAAGATGAGATTGTGGGAGTAAAGGAGCCATGGGAGGCTTAAGGAGGGATGATAGTTATTGAATATTATATTTCCATGAGAAATGATGATTATGTGGAATATAAAGAAACATGGGAAGACATTTGAATTGAGACAAAGTGAAATAAGCAAAACCAGGAAACAATATACACAATGAATATCGTCATGAAAGTGGAAAGAATAAGAATAATGCTCTGCAATTAAATTAACTTTGTTCAAAAAGAATGGATGAGAAAAATTCAACTCTTGTTTACAGACATGTTGGGGATTATGGAAATGGAACATTGCATATGCTGCCAGATTCAGTCACAATATTGGTTGATTTTGCTGGATTGATATTTCTTTCTTTTTAACTTCTTATAAAAGTTGAATCTCTAGGGAGGAAAGAGTTAAAAAAAAATTGGAAACAAAGGTGATATAATACCAGAAGATACTAAAAATTAATGATATTAGAAGAAAAGAAACATTTTAAACAAAGATTTAAGAATATGCTCACCACATTACAACAAAGTCACATAACAGTTGAATATGATGATAATTGATGTAAGCACTCATTTTCTTTGGAATCCAAGAGGTTTCTCCTAATATTGGGGTTGTGGAGTTGAGTGAGGAAAGAATAAGAAATAGATTTTGTGGCATCAACTTGACTGTACTGAGACTTGGAAAGTTAGCCTCAGGTATATTGTCTAGACAGTCTGCTCTGCCCAGCGAAGCAGAATTCCACCACCTAAAGCCAGAAGGATGGGCATATAAACTTTTTAAATCAAAAACAAAAAAAGAAACAATTCTTGGCTATTATCACTTAAATGTGTTGCGTGGAATTAAAGAAAAAGCTTCTCAAATGAGAAAATTTAACTCTTTAAGAGATGAATATACATATAAAATTAAATGAGAATGTTGCTCAGACAGTCATGTCTAATTCTTTCTGAATGTGTTTAGGGATGTCTTGGCAAAGACGCTGGAGGGGTTCACCATTTCCTTCTTTAGCACATTTTAGAGAGGAGGAAACTGAGGTAAATATGGTTAAATGCCTTGCTCAAGGTCATAGAGCAAGTGTCAGAGTTCAGATTTGAATTCAAGTCTTTCTGATACCATACATGATACTCTATCCACCATGCAACCTAGCTACCCAATTAAAATCTTAAGAAATGCAATAATCTTTTCTGCTTAGAGATTTCATATTACAATGGAATTCACTGATAATGAAAAGACTAGAAATAATTCTTATGATTTTCAAAATGGAAAAGGAATAAGATAGAGGCTGAATGAGTTAACTTTCAAATCACCTAAATGTCAATATAATTTTATTTATCATAATGGTGAAAAAATTTTTATAGCCATAATGAGAAAATAGAATGTCAAGATGATTTGGGGACAAGATAACCCCCCTCGAAGAGAAGTAATGATTTTAAAGTAGTTCAAAATTTAGAAGAGTTTGTATCTCTGAAGCACAAGACAAATATAATACCAATATCCTCAGGAGAACTGGACTCTTGCTCTTAAAAAGATACTGCTGATGATATTGATCAAGCAGAAAGAGTATAAAAACAAGTGCACTTATTCAGGGATCAGTGATAGGAATCTATCAGAAAATTAAAGTCAATATATTTGTTGCTGTGTGCACTTAGAAACAACAAACTCTACAAGTATGGAGGATCAAAATAAAATCATGAGTTATTCCGAGAGATCAGATTAATCTAGGGAAATAAATCTACTCTTTTCAAATGAATTAACTTTACTGGTTTTTTCAGTAAGGACTGCTGGTCCAGAATCTGTCAATAATTATTACTTTTGCTTTTTTTGTTAGCTTTCATATTTATCGAAGCATGTGTATACTTGTGCAATATGTTTACATGTATTGCAACATTTTTATAATCTGGAACAGAAAAAATTAGTCCTATCTTATTTGTGCCCTATATACCTTTCAGGGAGAAGATGCTTTAAATATTAGGATCCAAGGATTTAATCTTCATTTGTTGGTCAAAGAGCTAGAAATAGTATTTAAGTAGATGATTGAAATGATGTAACAATATATAAGTATTACACAGGTCATTTTAAACAAAGAACAAAACATTTCTAGAAGTACTTACTATATAGAGGGAAACAGGGTATTGCTGAGGGGTACAAAACAAGCAAAAAAAGGCAATAATCTTTGCATTCATTGAATTTCAATTTTCTGTGTTAGCTATATAAAATTGAATTAGAGAATGGAAAAACTGAAAATAGGAGTTTTATATAGTATGAAGAGGACAAGGTATAAGTATCTGAGTAAAGTCATGAAAAGGAGAGAGTTCTGGAGTTGGAGGTTGCATGTATACCTGACTACTGCTCATCACTTCCAAACAAGAAGAAATGAGTTAGGTAAAAATGTAGGATGAGGAATATGAAAAGCACGAATGAAGCAGAACAAGGAAATATGTTCACACTCTACAACTTTTAAAGAAATAAAAATAAATAAATGGATGGATAGATGAATGGATAGATGCAAGAAAAAAATTAATAGATAAATTGAGGTCATGTGAATAGCTCTGTACTTCTGGTTGCATGCTGCATTCCCAGCTCACTGAATATTACGTTGAGTCCCAAACCTTCATCTAAAAACTAGATTGTATAACATCTCTTGCTTTCATTTATTTCATCTCTGCTTGCAAATGTGTTCATCTCCCTTCACTTTCTCATAGTCATTCCTTACCAAAAAAGAATAAGAGGGACAAGCATAGTTTAGGAAAATTATTTAATAGATCAAAAAATTCTATCATATTGTGATTCATAACCAAATTTTCTCACTTATTCAAATAAGCGGAGAGAGTACTTTCTCATTTTTTATTTATTGGAATCAAGATTAGTAGTTATAGTTTTATAACATTCATTTTATGCTATTGTTTGTATTTTTGTATATATTTCATTTATATTATTACATTTTTGTTTTGTAATTTTTGTCTATTTCCTTCACATTGCATTTGTTCATGGAAGTCTCATACTTTTTCTGTATTCAACAATAATACAACGTCACTTATACTCCATTAAATTCATGCATCACTATTTATTTAGAAATTATTTCTAGTTCCTTGCTATCAAAATGTCAATGACAGATTTGGAACTTTCCTTAACCTCCTTGTCAGCTTCCTTTAGAATTAGTTTATCCAATTGTTCTGTGTGAGCAGGAGCCTGTTCCCTCTTCCAAGGAGGAAATTCCACATATTTCACTAAAAGTGCCTTCATGATATTGTATCTGGCCATCACATCATCCTAGTTTTCCTATTTGCAGTACATATTTCAAGCAGTATGAGACCATCTCCTCTTACTAGCTACACAAAATGTGAAGAACTAACCTGATTCAGAACACCATATTATCAATTCAGGTTTGATTTTGGAAGAGAATGAAGCAGTTGTGGATCATTCAATAGCTAGGAAAAGGAGATCTACTTATACACAACACAGAAAACATATTAAAAATGATACTATATTCACATCTTTGTAAATGTGGCCCTTATGGAAATGCTTCTGAGGGAAATGCTTTTGGTCACAAGGATAGAATAACATGAATATTAGTGTCAGGATGACAGCCATATTGGAAAGCCTCTAATATGATTTGGGTGGGGCTATTTTTTGTCTTTAGGCAACCAGGAAGGCACCAGCAATATTTTCAGATGCTACCAAGAAATTCATATTAATAGAGATGTAGTGCTAAGGCAACCAAAATCCTGGGAAAAATTTTATGGACTCTTGGAGGAAAAAAATCCCAAACTAGTCTATCCCATACTGAAGTAGAAGGGAAAACACTGAAAGATATTAGCCCTACCAATGATTCTTTATAATGTTTAATCAATATTTCACATTCCCCCTCCCTAAATGTTCTCATCAGTAGGAAGGATATTCTCAATGTCTTTTTTGCAAGCTCCAAGAATCACTTTTAATACCAAAAGTTTGGCATGAAGTTCATTTCTAAAGCTTTGCACCAGTGCTTCGAAGATTTCACATCCATTTTACTTAATTTAGTTTAAATCTTAATCACAATGTACACAGTAATATTATATCAATATTTAAGCACACAACCATGGAAAGTAATAAGTAGGAAATAGGTTCAACATAAAATCAGTGAAACAAAGTGGTTTTGTTCAACAAAGGATTTCTAATAGGAACACCAAAAATAAAATAAGAAATAGAAACTTCCTCCATTAAAAAATTAATGCAAATGTGTTATTGTAAGCCAACTAAGTACACACATATGTATATTACATGTATCTATGTGTATGTGTATATATACATATATATATACACACATTTGCATATATGTGTAAGTGTTCAATATATGTTTAGTAACCGCCTATTATGTGCCAGACACTGTACTAAGTGCTGAGAGATACAAATAAGAAAAGAAAAAAAAAGAGATGGTTCCTGCTGTTAAGGATCTTATAATTTACTAAAGGAAGTCAATGTACAAAAGGAAACTATAATTCAGGGAAGGGGAACACCAGGAGGTACCCTGTACTGAGGGAATCTTGTGTCTCAGATTTGAAATCAAGTGGAATTCTTGATGGAAAGTAGAATGAGCATGCATGAACTGCCTCTGTCTATCTATCTATCTATCTATCTATCTATCTATCTATCTATCTATCTATCTATCTATCTACCTACTCAAAGAGATGCTACTCAAACATAGCAGATAGGGGACCTATAACCAGTATCAATAATTTTCAGTGGTTAGAAGCAATTAAGAGCTGAGTGTGAGTTACAACATAGAAAGTGGTCTGGAGATAGAATATAAAAGGTGGTAGGTAACAAAACCTATTGAGAAGAGATAACCTGAGGTAGATGTGTTTAATTTCATGATAAACACATAGAAAACAAGATGAAATTATATGCATGTGCATATATATGGCACATGAATTAAATAGTATTTATAATAGATAGAAGGGGAAGATAATAATAGAAAGAAATCAGAACAGCATAGAAAATGAGAATTAAAATCAAATCAAGTTGAAATGGAGAAAACATAGGGATTTTTCTTGATTACTAAGAAAAAGAAAAAAGTTACATAAGTAGATTGAAAGAAGGAACAATAAGGAATTATAAGCTAAGCAACATTCTAAAAGGAGAGAAAAGTTAACAAATGGGAGGGAGAATTTGAGGAAAAGAGAAGATAACTAGTGAGAATGAAAATACCATAAATCAGGATAAACTAATAATTGAAAAATATTTTTTTCTGAAAGAGAACATTTTTTTAAAATAGGGAAATATAGAAAAATACAAACTTAAAACTCGACTTTAATTGTTAATGGATTAAAGAATTCAGTAAATAGAAGGAAAAGAAGAGTGATAAACTAGAAAAGAAAATTAATTTCCACAATGTCTTGCTTACAAGAAACACATCCCAAAACAAATACACAGACAAAAACTGAAGGGCTGGAGCAAAATTTACTGTGTTTCAAGTGAATCAAAAAAGCCAAGAGCTGATAGAATGGTAACATTGCCCCATGGTAAGAATTTTCCATGTCCTTGATTGTGTCCTCAGTCTTACTCATTTTGGAACTCCTTGTTAAATTTTTTTTCTATTTTTCATGAAATCTTTCACAGTCTCTACCCTCTCAGTCTTCTGGATAGCAGCTGTACTCAGAAGTTTTAATTCTCTTTCTCTTGCAACTGGATGAGTAGTCTCTCTAACTACTAAATTATGACAGGTTATCCTCATTTTAAGGCCTTTTCACCTTAGAGGATATCTCTCTTCCCTTATGGGAGCATTCTTAAATATGACTTCCTCACAATATTCCCACTTTATTTTTTCCTGTTTTGATCCTCTTTGCCTCCTTACCCATTCTCCTATAATTATATTTTTTTGTCTTGAGAGAATATAGGATTTATTTTTCCCTTATTCTTAACCTATGATTTCATTAGAATACATCATATCCTATGCTTTCCTGAATGCTCTCTCTTCTCCCCCTTTAATACATTTTCCCATTCTGTCATTTAGTCCATTAAAAACACATTTATTCAGATGTGAAGCTTATTTCACTGTATTTTAAACTTTCACCCTTATATCTTTGTGTACTTTTAGAAACAATTCTCTTGGCGGAGCCAAGATGATGAATTAAAGGCAGGAACTCACTGGATCTTTCCCAAACTCCCCTCAAACAAATTTAAATGGTTTTTCAAGATAAATTCTCAAGCAGCAGAATCAACAACAATAGAAAGAAGGTGAACAACTTTCCATTCCAAGATGAAGATCATTAAGAAAAGTCTGTCTCACTAAGGTGAGAGTAAAGAACAATACGGGGCTTGCCACACCCCACTAAGCCAGTAGCACGAATTAAAATTGAATCTTCCGTAGTGACTGAATCTGCATGGGGGCTTTCAGAGCTCGGTCCACAGACTGCAAAATGACCAGACAACTAGTCAGAAAGAGATTACAGGGAAGACTTTGGTACACTGGGCACAAAAGTCTGCTGTATTACTCATGAGTGATTCAAAGTCTTAGTCCCAGGATAAGGAATAAGATCGCTAATGCATTAGAGTATGCAGCTGTAAGGGGACAGGGTCCCTGGTTACAGTTTGAGAGTGGAGGAGGGTATTTATGGACCCTCATGGACAAGAGCACAGGTAGGGAAAGCAGTGGCTACACATTTCCTTAAATTATACCACCTGGGAAGAAAATACAGATCACCAGAACTAGCTCTGAAAAAGAGTAGCATGAAAAAAAATGAAAAATAGGCTATTATTACTCCTTTCCCTCCAGAAACAGAGCACAAATGTAACACAAAGTTACAAAGGGGCAGAGCCAAGATGACAGAGTAGAAGCATGGACTTGCTCTAGGTCTCCCCCCATCGCCTATAAAATACTTATACACATGACTCTCAACAAATTCTGGAGCAGCAGAAGCCACAAAATGACAGCCCAAGATAGCCTGGAAGGCCAACAGGAAAGGGCTGTCACACTAGGCTCAGAGGAGAGTGCAACTCAGCCTTGGACAGAGCACAGTACACATGGGTCTGGAGCAGACTCCAGGGCACAGAATAATGGGCAGCAGCTGTGGTTCCCAGATTTCTCACCCCACAAATGCCGAAGATAGCTTCAAAGATCAGTAAGAAAGCTCTTTCGCTTGGTTGAAAGGGGAGTGGCTTCTGGTCCCAGACCTGACCCCAGAGCAGTGCCATTCACTGCTGAAGCATCCAACTTTGGAGCTCACAGACTGAAGACCCTGAGGGAATTGATCACTGATCTGGGTCTCAGTTTTGAGTTCTGGTCCTGGAGGAGGCTCTGGAGAAGGAATCCTACTCACAGATCCTCAGCAGAAAGGAGAACTTGTGGTTGCTCACAGAGCAGATCATAGGCCACAAGAGGAGTAAATTCCTCTCCCTTGATAATGCCACCTTGGAGGAATTGAGAACTTATAGATTGCTAGAGCATACTCTCTACTTGACAATGGATTCAAAAGTCAAGTAACTGACTGAGAAAATACCCCAAAAAGGAGAAAAATTAAGATTTTACAAGGTTACTTTCTTGAAGAATAGTTATTTTCTTCTATCATTTTAGATGAGAAAGAACAAAAGCTCTTCAGAGAAAGAAGAGCTTTTCATCAAAGGTAGAAAGAAAATTCACCAGAAAAAGACATAAAAGTCAAGTCTTCTACACCAAAAACCTCATAAAAATAAAAGCAATGGTCTCAGACAATGGAAGAGCATAAAAAAGATTTTGAAAATCAAGTAAGAGAGGTGGAGGAAAAGGTTGGAACAGAAATGAGAGTCATGCAAGAAATTCATGTAAAGCAAGTCAACAGCTTCCTAAAGGAGACCCTGAAAACTGCTGAAGAAAATAGACTAACTCAAATGGCAAAAGAGGATCCAAAAAATCAATGAGGAAAAGAATGCCTTAAATAGCAGAATGGAACAAATAGATAAGGAGGATCAAAGGCTCACTGAAGAAAAGAATTCTTTAAAAATTAGAATGGAGCAGATGGAAACTAATGACTTTATGAGAAGCCAAGAAATTTCAAGGCAAAACTAAAAAAATGAAAAAAAATAGAAGATAATGTGAAATATCTCATTGGAAAAACAAAAAACCTGGAAAATAGTTCCAGGAGAGATAATTTAAAATTTATTGGTCTACCTGAAAACCATGATCAAAAAGTAGCCTAGACATCATCTTCTAAGACAGTATCAAGGAAAACTGCCCTGATATTCTGCAGAGGGTAAAATATAAATGGAAAGAATTCACCAATCACCTCCTGAAGGAGAGGAAAAGGTAAACAGGAAAGAGAAATCATAATAGACATGCCAAAGTTGAACTGTTTACATTCCTACATGGAAAGAGAATATTTGTAACTCTTAAAACTTTTCTCAGTGTTTGGGTAGTTGAAGGGATTACACACACATACACACACATATATACATAAATACGTATATATAAACATACATACATATGCATGTATATATACATATAGGTATACACATACATATGTACATGTATATATATATATATGTATGTATGTGTGTATGTATATATATATATATATTGACAGAGGGCATGGAGTGAGTTGAACAGGAAGGGATGATATCTAAATAAATAAAATTAAGGAGTGAGAGAGGAATATATTAGGAGGAGAAAGGAAGAAATGGAATGTAGCAAATTATCTCATAGGAAAAGGCTAGAAAAAGTTTTTTTCAACGGAGGGGAAAAAGGGGAGGTGAGAGGGAAAAAGTCAAGCTTACTTTCATCACATTTGGCTTAAGGTAGGAATAACATGTACACACAATTTGGTGTAAAAATCTATCTTACACTGCAGGAAAGTAGGAGAGAAGAGGATATGATTGTGTGGGGGAATGATAGAAGGGAGGACAAACGAAAGGAGGGGGATAATTAGAAGTGAACCCTTTTGGGGAGCGATAAGGTCAAAATATAGAATAGAATAAATTGGGGCAGGATAGAATGGAGGAAAATAAAGGTAGTCTTTTACAACATGACTGCTATAGAAGTCTTTAGCAAAGCTACACACATATCAACTCTATCGAATTGCTTGTTTTCTCAATGAGAGTGGGTGAGGAGGGAGGGAGAGAATATGGAACTCAAAGCTTTAGGAATGAAGGTTAAAAATTATTTTAGCATGGAACTTGACATTAAGTTGTATGGCAATGTTGTATAGAAATCTATTTTGCCCTACAGGAGGCAAAGGGAGAAGGAAGAAGGGTGGGTAATAGAAGGAAGGACAAAATGGAGGAAGGGGTGGATGGGATGCATGCTGTCCTGGGCTAGAAGTGATTAGAGATGAGGAGAAAATTTTGAATTCAAATTCTTGTGAAGGTGGATGTTAAGAACTGAAAAATAAAGAAATTATATATTAAAAAAAAAGAACTTTGTGCAGTTAGAAAAAGTGTACATAGAGGGCATGAGTGTAATGTGGCAATTAAAAAGATGTGCTAGACATAGTTTCTGGATAATTAAAACATTTTTCATAAATCCAGCACATTTGTTAATAAAAGAATGGACATTTGGATATTTATCTTAGAAAAATGACAATCAATGCAGTGGCTCACAATTTATATACTTTTTGAAGAGTAGGTATTCTCCCAGGATGATAATCAACCCTGATTGGTTAACAATTTGTGAGAGTAAACACACACACACATATATGAGAGTATATGTGTGTATATATATATACATACATACCTATATACATACATGCATGTGATATGTATAATACATGCATGTGTATGTGCGTATAAAATAAGAGGTTAAGTGATACCAGATCACCCTTGAATAGAGAGACTATCTTTATATCCAGACTACTCCCAGTCTTTGGCAATCTATTTTAAGAACTTATGCCTGTGCAAAACACAATGGCTACTCCACCTATGTGGAGTCTGAACAAGGTAGTTAGTCCAAACTCATTATCAGCAATGTCCTTCAAGAGACTTAACCTTTAAAAATCACAATTTTGAAAATAAGGGGGCACTCTCTATCTCCCTAAATCATTGGTTGTTAATAATAATTTCTCCCAGTTTGTTGACTATATATAAAAAAAATTAAAGGAAGTGGTAAGAGAGAGGGAAACACTGGAAGTAGATGTAAAAGAGATGTAGAATGTGATTAAATTATCCCAGATGAAAGAAACATGAAAACAAACTTTAAAAGTGGAAGGCAAGATGGTGGGAGTTGGTGGGTAATACTTGAAACTTACATTCAGCAGAATTGGTTTAGAAAGAAAATAATATACCCAATCAGCTGAATATAGAATCTGTCTTACTCTGCAGAAAAGTAGTAAGGTTAAGGGGATAAAAAAAGCTGTGGTCAGAGAGTGTTTGGTCCTGATAGACAGGTGAGTGAATTTGGTGAGATGATTAAAAGGAAAACATTTTTGAGGAATAACAGTGTGAAAGGAAAGAAAGAAATGCAAACAATGAAAAATAGGAAGAAGAGAAATGTACAATTAAAAATCACAAATGGAGAAAATTTATAACATTTTAGAAAATTTCTAAAGGACTCATTTCTCAAAAATTTCTAAGAATATGAATCATTCCCCAGTTGATAAATGGTCAAAGGATATGAACAGACAGTTTCAGATGAAGTAATCAAAGCTGTCTATAATTATGTGAAAAAATTCTCTAAATTCCTGTTGATTCCAGACATGCAAATTTAGACAACTCTGAGGTACCACCTCGCAACTATCAGGTTGGCTAATATGACAGGAGGGGAAAATAATACGTATTGAAAGGGATGTGAGAAAATTTGGTTGCTAAGGAGCTGTTGGTGGACTTGTGAAATGGAAAGCATTCTGGAGAGCAATTTAAAATTTAGCCTAAAGAGCTAGAAAACTATGTATACCCTTTGACCCAGCATTACCACTCCTAAGTCTGTATACTAAAGACATAATTATAAAAGGAAAAAGATCTATTTGTAAATATATATGTGTGTGTATATATATACACATATATTTATGTATATATACATATATTGCTATATATGTATATATGTGTGTATACATACACACATATATACATATATATATACATATACATATATACATATATATGTATATCAATTCTTTTTTGTGATTACAGAGAACTGGAAATTGAGGGGATGCCCATAAACTGAAAAGCCACATTCACTTCTGGTTTTTTTGTGTCTTTCCTGTTGGTTTTTTAGCTTATGTTCAAGATCTTTAACTGAGTGTCCTTCCTCCTGAGATCTTTGGAAATGCCATCCTTCATATTTGTGTTCCCTTATTGTCCACTTCATGACTCCTTTCTTATTTGCGATAATCTTCTTGAGATTTTCAAAACCATTTCAGCATCTTCCCACATTAGGCAATTCATGTTTCACTTGACTGTATTTCTGACTCAAATTATTTCTGGGATAGGAGTAGAACTGCCCTCACTTGAACACTGGAGTTTTGCTTCGAGGAGGTCTAGTGGATCCACATGCTCTGGAATCCTGCCTCAGGTAAAAGGAATGAACAATTCTTGGGTCAGATATGGCGCTAAGCACTTTACAAATATATTCCCGATGTTCCACATGGAGCCTGGAATACAGTAGTTGCTTAAAAAATATTTATTGATTAACTGATTGATCTTCACAATAGCTATGTGAAATAGATGACATTATAATCTCCATTTTACATTCAGGAAACTGAGGCAGACAGAGTTTAAGTGGTTTTTCTGAAGCTGTACCACTAGGAAATGTCCAAAATTGGACCTGAAAGCAGTGTTAAAGAATAGCTTTTACACCATGGAAACAGCTGATATTGTTGTGCATTATTCTCATACATCATTCCCAGTTTGAAGAGGATTTAGAAGAATTGGAGAGTGTATCCAGTTGTCTGAGTTGCTGATCATGTTACCATTTATTGTCTTGGAGAAACACCTAAACTCTTTGGAGGTTAAGTGATTTCCCTAGGGTCAGACAACTAATGGCAGAAATAGGTCTTCCTGGCTCAAAGGCCAGCTCTCTAGCCACCATGTAATACTACCACCCTATGCTATTGGAGGTGTAATAATACTTCTATTGTTTCATGTTAATACAATTTTCCAACAAAAAATAAGGATAGCCTGGAAGAAGGCACAGGAAATTCTTAGACATGTTATTGTACTCTGATTATTGAAATACAATTCTAATATTAATATTTCAATCAAATAAACTTGCATGTAACAGATCAAAACATGAATTCAACACAATTTTTCATTATGCCCCGAATGTATAAGAAACTATTTTATTTTCACTTGAAAAATATAATAGCTCTTCTATTTGAAGGGGGAGGCATTTGCAAAATATGGCAAAGGATAGAAGAACTGACTTTTCGTCATAGTGCTACCATTGACCAGTTCTGTGGTTATGGATTGTTCTTTGGTCTGGGCTACATTCTTAAGGGACAAGCCCTAGATTTGATGATTTCTCTATGGCCCCTTCCAATTCACAAATTTCAAGTCAATGAGTTTGTGAAATATAAACTGTAATATATTGTATGAATGTCTAATATTAGATAATACCTAATTTTATCAGTTTCCAAATATATTATCATCTTTGCATTTTCATTCATTTTCATGCAAATTGAGTTGATCATTGTGAGTTCATTTGTAAGTATTTGATTATTCTCTTTACTTATGTGTAATAGACACACTATAGCTTTCGTTGAATTGAGTCAACTCTATAAATTATTTTAAAAAGTTTAAATTGTAAGAGATTAATATTTAAAGCATCTCTATCAAGTATTTAATGTTTAGGAGTTTAATTTTCATATAATTACCATATGTATTAGGTTTTTGGTTAGTTGTTTTAAGAATATTTAAAGAATGCTGATAAAATGTTTAATGACTGTTTTTTCAGTCAAAGAAATTTCAGAATCTCCAGTTAAGAAGGGTCATTAAAAAGTACCCATTCGAAACTGTGATAGCAAAGTTGTTAGATATTAAAATTTTGTTTAGAATATTCTATATTTTCAGAATTTAAATGACTTTCATATTTTTGCTTATATGGAACAAAAACATATATATCTTCAAAACTTTCAACATATCTTTCCTCATTCTGTTTTCTGGGATCAAGCATTTTAATCTGTCTTCTATGTGATAAACCTTCAAATATTTGTAAAAATTTGTACTTTTTTTGTCATTTTTTTTCCAAACAAAAAAAAATGCCAGGTGATTCAATAGTACTCATCTGGCAAACTCAATAAATTGCCATTCCTAGTCATGCTTCCCTGGTCATGTCCCTTATTTTCTACATACTTCATACAATATGACTTCCAGAACTTGTTACAAAAATATCCTTGGGCTCTAAATAGAATGAATCACATTGGCACTATAATTTTTATGGTTCTATGTATTATATCTTAATGTATCCAATGGTTATTTGTTTTTTTGTTTTTTTTTAGTTTTTTTGTCGGAGGAATGGGGAAAAGTCTGATATTACATTAGTTACTCATACTACAATAAAAACCCCTTGAAGACAGAGACTGCTTTATTTTTCGTTTGAATCTTTAGTGTTTAACATGTTGCCTGGTAAACAATTGGAACCTAAATTTGAAGTAAAGACTTGTGGTATTTGCCATCCTTTCCCAATCTGTATCATCTACTAATTTGATAAAATTCCTTTATACCTCTGTGGAAATCACTGACACTGTTTAAGAGCACAGATACTTCCTTCCAAGAAATCATCATACTATTCACTTCTCTAGTCTGGTTCAGGGATGGGAAACCTGTGGCCTCAAGGCCACATGTCACCTTCTAGGTCCTCAAGGGCATCCCTTTGACTGAATAACTACTTCACAGAACAAATCTGATTTGTTCCCCACCCCTGCCTGATCATTCAGTTAATTGAGAATTCCTCAAACGTACTATCATCTACCCATATCTCTCCTTCTTGCCCACAAGAAAACATGAAGATAGTATTATCTTCTTTATGACTTACATCAATGCTATTGATAAATTCCCTTGATCTATCAACCATAGAATCCTTTTTAAAAGAGAGTTTAACTTAGCATAACCAGGTTGTTGTTTTTCTTTCTTTCTTTTTTTTTTTTAAAGAAGACATGATCTTTCTGTGTGACTATTAGTTGGTTTACTAGGTATTCACTGACCATTTCTTTAATGTAACACATTCCAGAATTTTTGTTGGGAAGTGATAATAGTGCTCTACAAATTTTAGATTCCATTATCTAAACTTAAAAAAAAATAAACAGCACAATATCAATATCATGCCCTCTGTAATCTTATCTATATAAAATAAGAACTGAATAGATATACATTCTCTCAATCTTTTGTCATTGATCTATTTACCTGCAGTGGAATCTTTATGCCTTTTATGATCTTCCATTTTACCCTGATATAAATGAACTTAAATACCAGCATTTTTTTCTATTCCCCTAATTACTCTTCAATAGTCTCAGCTAATTCAGGACTTGAATACTTCTGGCTCTTCTTTTGTAGGATTGTACCCACTACATATAAGTATTCAGCCTTGGTTATCTGCTCCTGTTCCTCTTTCTGTGGATATCTCCTCCACATCTAAATTGGCTGATTAGTTCACTGTGCATCAACATTATTCTCTTTAGACAATACTCTTTTGTTTCTTGTAAAATCTGGCTTCTTGGGTTTATAGTTTATTTCTTTTTTAATCTGTCTTTTTTTTTCACTTATTTTGAGTGTTTCTCATCACTCCTCAGGTTAACTCTGCATAATTTTAATCTTTGAGATTCTATCTTTTCTCAGAACCTTCTGAAATATTGTAGAGAGCATTTATCCAACTCAAGAAAATTAATACTCCCTTTCTATGAGAAACGTTAAGATAGAACATTAAGTTATGCCTGTTAATCACCTTTTCTACCTCAGGCATGAAATCTTCCTGACTGATAAAAATAAGATCTAGTACAAAAGTTCCCAACGCTGTTTTACCTACTTTTCAGAGGATAAAATTTTCATTGAGGCAAGTCAAGAAATTTTTAGATAACCCGGGAGATGTAATTGAAGTTTTCCATTAGCATTAGATCAGGCTTTTCTGCAATGTTTCTGATATGTTTTTCAAAGAACTCTTCTTTTGCCTGTTCCTGTCTAAGAAGTCTTTCACAGAGAGAAATACTTTTGACTGTCTTTCTGTTGATCTTAAAGAATATAATTCTCACCATATTTTGCCCTTGTGGTTCTCTTATTTATTTATGTGAGTATATCCCTAACCCTACTTAGTATAAAGATGCAATGTTTTTAGACCCCACTATAAGTCTTAAATTATGTTGTTCTTTTGATTAAGGTAAAATCTTCCAGAAGGTCATATAAGTTTTGGATCCAATCTCACAAAAATGTTACAAATACATATTTCTTTTAAGATCTCTCATTCACGAGGGGCGGAGCCAAGATGGCGGAGTAGAAGCACGCACATTCACGAGCTCCGAGCCCACAACACATGGAATTGAGGTAAACGGAGATCCCCATAAATTCTGAATCTCTGCAGGGGGTGCACAAACATAGGGGAAGAGATTTCCGTTCCACTGAACCCTGGAGAGCCGTCCCCGGGGTCCATCGCACACTAGAAAGCGGACCCCACCCCCACCCCTGGCCGCGACCCAGAGAAGCTGACCTGAGCAGACTTCAGAGAGGAAAGCTCCGGGAGAATCTCCGGCAGCCGGGAAAGTCCCTCTGCCCACAGAAGCTAAAGGTCAGTAAGAAGCCTGCGCTAGGGGAGGGGAGCGGGCCCCCTCGGGAGGAAGCGGCGGCGGCAGAGACGGGGGCAGGAAGCGGCGGAGGCAGAGGCGTGGGCGGGCGGCTGAGGCGGCAACGGCCCGGGACTCAGGAATCCCCCAGCAGCAGGTTGGATCTTCAATACTGAAGGTCTTTCCAACCTGAGGAAGCCGAGCAGGGGAGACTGCCCTGCCCCCGCCCTGCCCTACTGCTGAACGCCTCTGAATAAAACCCCAAGGGAGCTGAGCACAGCAGGCGGGGCTCCCCACCCCGCCCCCACACGCTCCGTTCCTGAAAGTCTCTTCAGAAAGCCCCTGAGGGCCCAACTTAGGAGGCGGCCCTGCCCCCACCCTGCGCCAGATCTAAAGCTTGCCGCGGGAAAGCGCATTTGAATCTCAGAGGCCAAGGACTAGCTGGGCGGATCCAGGCGGAGGTGGAAAGGAATCTCAGAAGTCAAGTAACTGGCTGGGAAAATGCCTAGAAAGGGAAAGAAAAATAAGACTTTAGAGAGTTTTTTCCAACAAATGCAAATGATCCCGACCTTCGGATCTGATGGGGAGGACGACAACGTATTTTTCCCATCAGGGAAAGATGTGGAGGGCGGGGCCTCAGCACCCCAGACACCCCAGGGGGGTGTTGGGTGGGCTCAGGCCTTGGAAGAGCTTAAAAAGGATTTTGAAAAGCAAGTTAGACAGGTGGAGGAAAAACTGGGAAGAGAAATGACAAAGATGCAAGTAGAGTATGAAAAAAAGGTCAATATCTTGGTAAAGGAGTCCCAAAAAAATGCTGAGGAAATTAACACCTTGAAAAATAGGCTCACTCAATTGGCAAAAGAGGTTCAAAAAGCCAATGAGGAGAAGAATGCTTTCAAAAGCAGAATGAGCCAAATGGAAAAAGAGGTTCAAAAGCTCACTGAATTTAATAGTTCTCTCAAAATTAGAATGGAACAGATGGAGTCTAATGACTTTATGAGAAACCAAGAAATCACCAAACAAAACCAAAAGAACGATAAAATGGAAGAGAATGTGAAATATCTCATGGGAAAAACAACTGACCTGGAAAATAGATCAAGGAGAGACAACTTAAAAATTATGGGACTACCTGAAAGCCATGATCAAAAAAAGAGCCTAGACATCGTCTTGCATGAAATTATCAAGGAAAACTGCCCTGACATTCTAGGACCAGAGGGCAACATAAGTATTGAAAGAATCCATCGATCACCACCTGAAAGAGATCCAAAAAGAGAAACTCCTAGGAATATTGTGGCCAAATTCCAGAACTCCCAGCTCAAGGAAAAAATCTTGCAAGCAGCCAGAAACAAACAATTCCAGTACTGTGGAACTACAATCAGGATAACCCAAGATCTAGCAGCTTCTACATTAAGGGATCGAAGGGCATGGAATAGGATATTCCAGAAGGCAAAGGAACTAGGACTGAAACCAAGAATCACCTACCCAGCTAAACTGAGTATAATACTTCAAGGGAAAATATGGTCTTTCAATGAAACAGAGGACTTTCAATCATTCTTAATGAAAAGACCAGAGCTGAAAAGAAAATTTGACTTTCAAACACAAGAATGAGAAGAAGCATGCAAAAGTAAACAGCAAGGAGAAGTATTAAGGGACTTACCAGAAATGAACTGTTTGCATTCATACAGGGAAGGACAATATTTCTAACTCTTAAAACTTTTCAGTATCTGGGTGGTTGGTGGGACCACACATACACATGTACACGCATGCACACACATACACACATGCATTCACATGCAGAGACAGAGAGCACAGATTGAACTGAATAGGATGGGACCATACCTTAAAAGAAATTAAGGTAAATGGTGAGAGAGAAATGTAGTGAGAGGAAAGAGGGGGAAATGGAAGGGGGTAACTATATGTCATATAAGAGGCAAGTAGGAGAAGTTTTTAGTGGAGGGAAAAAGAGGAGAGCTGAGGGAAAAAAACAAACAAACAAACAAACAAAAGTTTACCCTCATCACATTTGACTAAACGAAGGAGTGAAATGCACACTCATTTTGGTATGAAAACCTATCTTACAGTATAAGAAAGCGGGGGAGAAGGAAATATTGGGGGGGGGATGATGGAAGGGAGGGCAAAGGGAGGAGGGAGTAATTGAAAGTCAACACTTGGGGAGGGACAGGATCAAAGGACAGAAGAGAAACAATGAGGGGCAGGTTAGGAGGGATGGCAATTCAGTTAGTCTTACACAACACGACTATCAGGAAGGTCATTTGCAAAGCTACACAGATATGGCCTATAATGAATTGTCTGCCGTACCAAAGGGAATGGGTGGGGAGGGAGGGATGGGGAGAATTTGGAACTCAAAGTTTTAGGAACAATTGTTTAGTATTGTTGTTGCAACTAGGAAAGAAGACATACAGTTAATGAGGAATAGAAAGTCATCTGGACCTACAGGAGAAAAGAGAAGATGGAGACAAGGGAAGGGAGGGATGACAGAAGAGAGGACAGATTGGAGATAGGGAAAATTAGATTGCTTGGGGTATTGGGGTGGGGGGAGGGGAGAAAAGGGGAGAAAATTTGGAACCCAAAAATTTGTGAAAATGAATGTAAAAAGCTAAATAAATAAATAAAAAAAAAAAAAAAAAAAAAAAAAAAAAAAGATCTCTCATTCATTTGGTGCTGTCCATATTTTTAAATTTTGTGTAAACGTCTGTTTTTATTTTTATTGTTGGCTCTTTTATTGAATTTTGTCTTTTTCCCTAGGAGTGGCTTTCAAAATTAAAGTACAGATTTTTAAAAAATGTTTACTTTTGTGAGCTTATATGATCAATTTTTTCACTGTCTTCCTCTTCAAATTAAATTGTTTGCATAGGATATGTAATATTCCATCATATATACTGTAAATATTCCCATCCCTAATAAGGAATCTGCTATTTCTATATTTTAGGTTCTGATCCAGAAATCCAAATCCCATTTCACTGAATAGTCACTTCTTAAATTTACCTTTCCTTTTTTTTTTAAATTTACTTCCTTCAATTATGAAAGCTCTCAGTGCCAAGACAGCACTTATTCCCCTGATATTTCTAGTTCTTACTGAATATTTTCTAAGCTTTAAGAATGCCTTATGGATGTATTCTGGTAGTAGAATTTGTGCCCAAATGAACTGCCAGAAACTGTTAACAGTAATTCAATTTTACATATCACAGGACTCATGCCACCTCTTGGAAACGTGCTCTCAAATAACAGCGTACCTCTCATTTGTTTTTAATAGCACAAATGAAAACTTTTCCCGACTCCAACACATGGAGAATCAACGACTACTATTCACTGAATACTTCATTACTTCTATTGAATAGATAAATTAAGTTAAAAAAATACAAAATGCCAACTTTAATTATTGAAATACTCAAGCAAAACATGAAACCTACAAGTTTAAACAGGGAAAAATAACATTAATACATCTTGCTAGAGATAGACAAGGACTGACTATACCAACTGGTGCCCCCAAATCATCCTAAAATGTTAGAACGTCTTGTAATTATCACAGTTAAAAACAAAACAAAACAAAGTGAAACACGGCAATCTCAAAGGCTGCATTTATGATTCCCCTTGAGTCTTGACTCATGGTATTTTTTAGAAGTTTTGACTCTGATATTACCCCAGTATTAAATGTTCATGGCAGGTTAGTTAGTAAGGACCAGGCTTACTAGAACCAATTCATGCCCATGCTGCCATATTACAACTAAGTGATAAGGTAGAAGGTCAAGTAAAGAGGACATCCAAGAAACATCAAGCAGCCATAATTTTAAAAAGCAACATTTGGGGTGATAATGTTGCATTAGACAAATGATCAATTTTACCTATATCCTCATGTGAGTGATACCAATCAAGTGATTTAACCTTTCTAGACCTCCATTTCTTCATTTAAAAATGAAAATTTTGGACTAGAGGATCTCTAAGTGTCTTTCCTAAACATAAATATAGAGAATATGTCCCCTCTGTGAACTTTCCCTGGAATCATTCCCAGCAGGAAATGTAGGTTAGAGAAATTAATAATATAGGTGGGCTGTTACCATTTAAAATGAGATTACACACTGATAGACATTTTACTAGTTAATTATAGTGATTTTCTCTTAAAAGATTAATAAATATTTTTAAGAAAAAAATTAAAATTTGACTACATTCTTTGTAAAAATGTAGACAGTTGTGTGAGTGTGTTGCTTATAGTCATAATATTCTATTACAGGTCTATAGGAGTGAGCATGGAAATTGAGCTGAAAACTGTAGTTAGACATAAAGGCTATTTGTTGATGTCAGGCAGAATATCAGAACCAACAAAAAAGGGAAATTTTTTTAAGATATTACATCACTAGATCTTCAACTCACAACCTAGGAAGAAATACAGTAGTAATCATGATCATACACAACACAACCATTGGCAGGAATTCTCCTGCCAGGAGAAAATTAATTTGACTGACAAATAGAAGCAGGGATGAAATCCCAAGGACACAAAGAGCCTGAGACTCCAGGATACCACCTTTTCAGGGGATTGGAGAAAGAGACCCCTACTAATAGTAAATATAATTGATTATTCCACATAACATGGGGCAAAAGTACAGAGGTATGGGTATACCTGTTCACTAGAAATATTATTCTGACTTGTTAATCACTGAACATTTATGGAGCAAAGAAGTGACATAATAAATCTGATATTATAAAATAACTCAGAGTCTGGAAAGAAATTGAATAAAAGTATATTGCTATTTTCAAATATATATTATAGAATTAGAACTGTGCTTTGTATTTCTGGGAAAACTTCCTCCCTTCCCCAAACACCCTCAATAATAGCTTCCAAGGAAAGCCCTCCCTATCATATTTAACCCTCTAGAGTACAGCTATCATGCAAGGATGTTATCAAATAGATTGAATATTCCAATTATATCATAATGCCATTTTTATTGCATAGAAAAGCTGACCTATTTGTAGTGAAAGAATTCAGAATTAAATCTGTAAACAATCTAAGTAGAGTTAAACTCCAAATGAACAGGAAAGATAATGATTTTTTTCTTTTTTTAAATATAAATTTATTTATTTAACTTTTTATATTCATTTTCACAAAATTGTGGGTTCCAAATTTTCTCCCCATTTGCCCCCTCCCCCCACCCCAATACACTGAGCATTCTAATTTTCCCTATCACCAATCTGCCCTCTCTTCTATCATCCCTCCCTTCTCTTGTCCCCATCTTTTCTTTTGTCCTGTAGGGCCAGATGACTTTCTATTCCCCATTAACTGTATTTCTTATTTCCTAGTAGCATGAACAATACTCAACAGTTGTTCCTAGAACTTTGAATTCCAACTTCTCCCCATCCCTCCCTCCCCACCCATTCCCTTTGGGAAGGCAGGTAATTCAATATAGGCCATATCTGTGTAGTTTTGCAAATGACTTCGATAATAGTCGTGTTGTGTAAGACTAACTGTATTTCCCTCCATCCTATCCTGCCCCCCATTGTTTCTATTCTGTCTTTTGATCCTGTCCCTCCCCAAGAGTGTTGACTTCAAATTGCTCCCTCCTCCTATTGCCCTCCCTTCCAACATCACCCCCACCCTGCTTGTCTCCTCCTCCCCCACTTACCTGTACTGTAAGATGGGTTTTCATACCAAAATGAGTATGCATTTTATTCCTTCCTTTAGTCGAATGTGATAAGGGTAAACTTCATGCTTTTTTTCAGCTCTCCTTTTTTCCCTCTACTAAAAAGTCTCCTGCTTGCCTCTTGAATGAGATATAATTTACCCCATTCCATTCCACCCTCTCTCCTCCCACTACATTTCTATCTCACACCTTAATTTCTTTTAAGATATGGTCCCATCCTCTTCAATTCATTCTGTGCTCTGTCTCTGTGTGTGCATGTGTGTATGTGTGTGTGCACGCACGTGTGTACGTGTGTCTGTATGTCTGTGTGTGGTCCCACCAACTACCCAGATACTGAAAAGTTTTAAGAGTTACAAATATTGTCTTTCCATGCAGGAATGTAAACAGTTCACCTTTGGTAAGTCCCTTATGACATCTCTTTGCTGTTTACTTTTTCATGCTTCTTCTATTTCTTGTGTTTGAAAGTCAAATTTTCTTTTCAGCTCTGGTCATTTCATCAAGAATGCTTGAAAGTCCTCTGTTTCATTGAAAGACCATATTTTCCCCTGAAGTATTATACTCAGTTTTGCTGGGTAGGTGATTCTTGGTTTGAGTCCTAGTTCCTTTGACTTCTGGAACATCCTGTTCCATGCCCTTCGATCCCTTAATGTAGAAGCTGCTAGATCTTGTGTTATCCTGATTGTATTTCCACAATACTGGAATTGTTTCTTTCTAGCTGCTTGCAAGATTTTCTCCTTGAGCTGGGAGTTCTGGAATTTGGCCACAATATTCCTAAGAGTTTCTCTTTTCGGATCTCTTTCAGGCGGTGATTGATGGATTCCTTCAATATTTATTTTGCCCCCTGGTTCTAGAATCTGAGGGCAGTTTTCCTTGATAATTTCCTGCAAGATGATGTCTAGGCTCTTTTTTTTGATCATGGCTTTCAAGTAGTCCCATAATTTTTAAATTGTCTCTCCTGGATCTATTTTCCAGGTCAGTTGTTTTTCCCATGAGATATTTCACATTCTCTTTCATTTTTTCTTTCTTTGGTTTTGTTTTGTGATTTCTTGGTTTCTCAAAAAGTAATTAGCTTCCATCTGTTCCATTCTAATTTTGAGAGAACTATTATCTTCAGTGAGCTTTTGAACCTCTTTTTCCATTTAGCTAATTCTGCTTTTGAAAGCATTCTTCTCCTCATTGGCTTTTTGATCCTCTTTTGCCAATTGAGTGAGCCTATTTTTCAAGGTGTTATTTTCTTCAGCATTTTTTTGGATCTCTTTTAGCAAGGTATTGACCTGTTTTTCATGCTTTTCTTGCATCTCTCTCATTTCTCTTCCCAGTTTTTCCTCTACCTAACTTGATTTTCAAAATCCTTTTTGAGCTCTTCCATGGCCTGTGCCTACCAAGCATCCACCTCAGATGTCTGGGATACAGAGGCCCCGACCTCCACGTCTTTCCCTGATAGTAAGAATTGCTCCTCGTCATCGGAAATGAAAGGTGGGAACATCTGTCCTCCAAGAAAGTATCTTTCTATTGTGTTATTTTTCTTCCCTTTTTTGGGCATTTTCCCAGTCAGTTACTTGACTTCTGATATTCCTCTGCACCCAGGCCTAGATCTGCCCAGCTATTGCTTCGCGTGTGAGATTCAAATGCTGCTCCCCAGCCTCAGGGCTTTCCATGGTGGGCCGGCTGCTATTCAAGGTGAGCTTAAGTTCTAGTGCTCAGGTGGGGGCAGGGCCGCCTCCCAGGTTTAGTTCCCTCAGGGGGTTTATGTGGAGACCTTTGGTAATGGCTCTGAGCTCCTGCCTGCTTGGGAAGTCCCAGGCTGCCGCTGCCTCTGCTGCTGCCTCTGCTGCTCCCTCTGCTGCTTCCTCCTGAGGGGTCCTGAGCCATGGAGATACCCCGCTCCCCTCTTGGCCAGCCCAGACATCTCACTCACTGACCTGTAGTGCCTGTGGGTGGAGGGACCTTCGCGGCCGCTGGAGGTTCCATCCCTGAAGCCTGCTCAGATCTGCTCCTCTTGGGGCCATGCAGCCAGGGCAGAGGCTCCGCTCCACCTCCGGTGCATGAAGGACCTTTGGTGCCCGGTTTTTCAGGGCTCTCTGGAAAGGAAATCCTCTCCACTGCGTTGCTGCGCAGCTTGCACTGCTCCAGAATTTGTGGGGAGTTCTTTTTACAGGAAATTTATGGGCTGTGGGTTCGGAGCTAGCATACATGAGTCTTTCTACTCTACCATCTTGGCTCCTCCCCGCTAATGAACTTTTTCAAAAACATTTCTCATCTTCTGTAGAAAAAGAAATACATGATCTGTTTCTATTGAGGCAAGAGTAATTCCCATGACAAGAAAATAAATTTGATAAAAATCAAATCTGTTGGAAATGCAGTATAACACTCTCAGTGAGTGCTCTGATAGTCTATTAGGTTTAAATACTGAACAAATCTTAGATTTTAATATAAACATCAGTTCAGTACATAGTCATTTTAACTGATCATATCATACATTACATTTAAAATGCTTTTCATTTGGCTGGTAATTGGCTTATTTAAACATAGATGAACATGAACAGAGCAGTAAGCTCATTCTCAATTAGCTGATGATATTGTTATACATTCTTCTTATCATAAGCTTTGGATGCAATTTGACTTTAATGTTTTCAGCTTCCATATAGAGGACATAATTAAAACTCAGATGAGAGGAAGTCTTCTACTCATTCTACCAATTTAGTCAGGTGCTTAGTTTTAACTTTTATCTAAATGCCAGAAATCTGGGAATGAGATGGCAGCTGATTTTTCATTTATGGGACCATTAAGCCATGAAAGGAATTGTAAGCAAATGGACCTCCTGTTGGATTCCATGTCAAAAGAAATTCTTAATGACAATTTCAGAGACAGCAAGATGCTAAGCAGGATCTGAGGATTTTGATTTGCAGATTGGACACCGTAGGGAGCTGGTGTTTCTTTGCATAATCTTGACATTTCCCTTTTATAAAGAAATTCAATCCTCTTTATTTAATCCTGATTAGTAAATTGCTAAGAATAGAGGCAGCAGGTTGGTGCCATCACATTATTTAGAATCATAATATTATTGGCAGTGGATCTGCTGTTTCTAAAATAAATATCCTATGTGTTATGTTAACACATTCTATTATTGACATCTGAGATGATGAAAGACAAATTACAGCTTTCAAGAAGACAGTGGCAAGAAATACTGAATAGAGGATCTTACTTAAAAGGTGGGTTTAACTTTTAAATGTTCTTAACTAACAACAGGTAATATTGATAAAGATTTTCTTCCTAACTGAAATATAGCAATATAGTGAAGTGAGAACTGTATTTCAAATCAGAAAAATAGGTCTTTGCCCACTGCTATCTGGGCATTCTTAATAGTCATGCTATGCAATCTCCTTGATCCTGATTCCTCATCTATAAAACAGGGAAATGGATAATTATACTATTTAATGTCCATGGCTATTTGTGCAAAAAGTAAGAAATTTATAAACTTTCCTATATGTAAGGTATTTTTATTACAAAAGTCATCATATCTCAGTAGGGAAAGTTCTGGATTTTGGGTCAGAAACACACAGGATCCACACCTTCTTGTGACAATTGCTAACTTTTGGACCATGTAATCATAAATATAGGAGGGGAAGATATCTCAGAAGCTTTGATCATATGCCCTCAATTCACAGATGAAGAAATTGAGATTCAGACATGATAGGTTAAATGCCTAGAATTATGTAGTTAGTGTCAGTGACAGGGTTTCAACCCAGGTTCTCCTGGTCCCAAGGTTATAGGAGCCATGACCACATATTGCCTCACATAAATCATTTATCATCCTGTAAGTTACAATCAACTCACTAAGATTATATTTGTTATAGATGAGCTGCAATCAGCATCAGGGGAGAGTATCAACATATGAATAAAAACAAAGGTCTTTCATATATTAATGTAGCACTTACCTTTTAAGTTTGTTGTGAGGAAAGAACTTTGTGAGGAGCTAGAGCCATGTGAGTTATTATTATCAGCTATTTATCTTTTTTATTACCTTTTCTTTGCTAGACAAGGTCATTTTTGCTAGTTCATAAATATCCAGAACTGAAAGGCAGTCTATCAATTCAACTTTTCCATTAGAGTATGAATATAGTTATACTAGGGAATAAAATGAATGCTAATGTTCTTCTAGATAGTTTTTTTTAAATGCCTTTTGATATGGTCTGTGCTTCTCATCTGATCTCTAATTTTATTTCATCCATATGCCACATTTAATGTCAATTATGTTGTTACAAATTTTATTGCCAACCTTATTGGCTCATGTAACTCAAAATTCAGGGTCATCTTAGAAAACTTTACATTAGTGGATCAAGTTATCTTTTTTTTTTACAAAACCAGAGTAGTCATCTATTTAGAAATTTTGTTTAGGTTGCAAAAGAATAAGTAATTTTACAGAATCCCTCTGGGCTAATAATGTTAATAAAATATGAACTGTTACCAAAATTGAAATCCTAGAAGTTTATGTGATTCATTTTTACATTTATCATCTAGACTATGCACCCTAGATCTTAACAGTAAATTCCTCACCCATATTGTATAGCAAAGCATGCATTCCTGAAAGTCTTTTTTAAAACTAATAATCTTTTCTACGTTCTTATTGCCTTGGACACATACTAAAACAAGAATGATGAACAAATATTTACTGTGCAAAAACTCAGAATTTTATTACAACTTGTTAGTTTCCAGTTATGTCAGTGTCTCAGGTGAGCATGTCTTGTTTGACCCTACTCAAATCAGTACCAGAACTGCCTGACCACAGATGTCAAAGTGCATTGTCAGTCAAAACTGAAGGTCTTTCCTAGCATTTCTACTCCGATTTATTTTCTAGCAGTTGGCTGTGGCATTGGAACACATCTAGAATAAGATGACCTACAAATAGGTGCATAGAATGTAACTAATAGATACATATATTCAGATATATACAATACATATATATGTGGCAAGCAGGGATGTATTATAATGTCCATTATCCTAGGGAACTCATGAATGAATTAGATCATGGATACATTAAATATCTATAGAAAAAAAAAGAAGGAAATAAAGGAAGTTTTGATACTGATATCTGTTGTTTTTACATTACATAAATTTCCCATTATTTGACCCTGTCTCCTTTCCCCTTCCCAGAAAACCATTTCATATGTGTATGGGACAGCTTTCCCTAGGTGTCTTTGTTTCTAGGTCTTGCTTTTCAGTTAAGAACAGGTATGCATGCTAGAAGAAACAGCAGGAGCCCCAGTATTAGTAACTTAAATAACAGCAGTAACCTTAGCAGCAGAAATAGTTACCTCAGCAGCCACAACAGTAGCAGTAGCAGAAGCGGCAGCCGTAAGAAAATTACTAATGGAATATCAGTGCCCAAGGAGATGGTTCTTGTTATTTGCCCTATAGGAGTATGGGAGCTGGTATTTCAGAGATGAGGATTCTTTGCCCTTAAGTCTTATGACTGTTACTTTGTTCCATTTTTTTTTTGTCTTAGGTTGAGAAAACTGCTACGTTCACTTTGCCTCTTGAAATTAAGCTCTGTTTACAAGAGGTTTTGAAAGTTGGTAAAGATTGAAGAAAACATCTATTCCTTCATCTTATTGATCACCTGATCTAGAATTTCTTCTTTTTCACTTTAAAATACTTCTTTGTTATATGGGATGGGTCTATGACAGAGAGAAACATCAAGGATGAGAAGGGGAGTTTGGGAGACACAAAGACAAAAACATAAATAATAATATTTAAATTCTCATTAGTATTCTTATTTCTATCAAAGGAAAGAATGGATACAAGTACTTCATCATCTTCATAAACACCATCAAAGCATGAAACTTCAAATAAATGAAAATTTACAAAACTAACTTTTGTCAAGAAATTAGGCAATTTCTATTTTGAATATCATTCCACAATTCCTGATGATTTTCATCTATTTCAATAACTTGTGCGCTACCTCCAAATTTGAAGATTATTTCTAAAAATTACAATAGTATCATCATTGAAAATATAAAATTTTCAGTATGCTATAAAGACAGAATTGGGTAAAGAAAAACAATAGTTGTGTCATTCCCACTACTGTCTGTATTGTATTGATCAAATCTATATGGAGTTGTGATACTGTATCAGGAAAGCATTTAAATATTTTCAAAGATTTTGAAACTTAAATATTTGACAATCATACATTCTCATAGGAAACTTTGGCAGTACATTAGCTAGAGTACCAAGTATGGTGGCAGAAAGACCTGGCTTTCAATCTAGTCAGAGACACTATAGTCACACAGCTATATAATATTGTTCTCCACTATCTGCCTCAGTTTCTCACCTATAAAATGGGAATAATAGAAACACTTTCCACCCAGGATTGTAGTAAGCATCATATGAGATAATAATTATAGAGTGTTTAGTACAATTCTTGGCACATATCAAGGGCTCTATAAATACTAGCTATTAATATTTTTAATGAATACTCTTGCGGGATCCCTTTATACTTCTTCAGAGATGATGACTGAGTGGTTGAAAAGTAGGGAAACTATGTTAATAACATAACTCATAAACATGAAATTAGAAGGAGATAGCTACTCACAGGTTTTGCAAAGAGAGTCAAATAAAAGAAATGGGTGGTTCTTTCTGTACAAAAGTAGAACACAATACAATTTGGGCAGACAGTTACTTGACTTTTCGGTGGTCACGATGAGTTTAATATAAAACAGATCAACATAGGCGTGCATGACTTGGTAAACTAGAATCTATTGCAGAAGATGAAAACGACCATACAAAGGGACTTTTCCGAGATATTTTAAAGAAGTTTCAAAAACAATGATAAAATGCAGATGATAATTTTACCCTAATACATGTTTACTTTCCCATCTTGGTAAAACTTTGATGTGAATGATCTATATAGACTTAAATACATACAGCTCAAGGGTATTTTTCATGAAAATAAGATAACTGGCAGAATTTTACAACAATTTTCTAAAGCAGATGGCATCTGAAAATCATACAATTGACTGAAAAGTACAAAACCCAGAAATATCTATGTTTATTTTCATTGACAAAAAAATTGAATCAATAAAGCAAATGTAGTCTTAAAGCTCTTCCTCTAATGATAACTCCCTTGTGCTTATATTAGTGCAGCACAAAATTCCCTGATAAGTGCAACCACAGAGATAATTCTATTTAATAATCCTATGATGATTAATGTTAATCAAAGCACAAAACATGCATAATTACATGAGCTTGCCAGTCAAAAACAACACCATGCAAAAAAAAAAAACCAAAATGCAAGAGATTTCTATATAAATAGTGAGGCCTTCCACATGATTATGTTACTAAGCATTTCAAGTCTACGGACAATACAGGACTACATTAGTGAGACAAAAAGGTCAATCTAATAATGCATTAAAGGAAAACCAAAACAGATATAAAAAAGTTTATTTCTCAAATAAAAATATACATTTGGATGCCAACACTATTGGAATAGTACATCAGTACCTAAATCTAGGGCATCTACAACAGACAGATAATGAGTTCAGTTCTGGATTAAATAAAAGGAAAAATGGGGTAGGTTTATTTGAGGAAATTGCATTATGTTTTTAGGAATTATAAACTGTTTACTGATGTATACACTCACACAATTTTAATATAGGTAATATTTCGATAATGTCAGGTGGGTACAATACATGGAACATTATAATATTTAAAAATCCAAAATAGAAATGAAATTGTAGATGATCTAAATGACAATAAATAAATTTGTACTGGCAGAGCTCATTGCATTGGTTTCCAAATGACCAACTTTAACAGCAAGAAATGAAATATAGGATATTGGGAAATTTATGAAGAGACAAAACGGTTAGCTGGACTAGATCAATGACATGAAGGCCAGATAAGAGGTGGATATATGTATGCATGTATGTACACAATATGCTTATCTCTCTGTATTATATGTATTTTATTGACTGATACAAAATAAAAAAATAGAAGTTACTCTTAGCTCATATAATCAAAAAGATGGAGGAGAAGTTATTTTCTCTATCATCATGATCTGAAAAGCTGAAACTATGTGCTAGAGATAAATTGACTTCAAATATCTTCATAGTTAGAATACCTGGAATTCAAAAAAAGATGAAAAAAAAAGAAATCAATTAACTTACCTTACCCTAAGGTCACTTACCATAACCTTCCCTACCACACACCATGTTAAAGAAGCAAGGCTCACTTGTTGATACAAGGATCTCCATGAACTTGCAACAAAATCCAGCCCTACATCTCATTTCACCATTATTTTCCAGTGCCTTGGAAATTCAGGCTCCAGGCTGTAGAAACCTGCTAGAGTCATAACAAATAGCCAATGCTATGGCAGCAGCGTTCAATACTGCAAAACATCTCTGCAGGAGAAGAGAGGAAAAGAAAAGGGGGCAAGGTTTGTATCTAGGCTTGAAGTAATCTCAACTCTATACCCTATCAGATACTTCCAGAGCCTTAGAGACCTGAACTACAGAAATAAACCCTGTAGGATCAGCAAGATAGATCCGTAAACTACTAATGCCAGACCAGAAAATCAAGTAACAGGAAAAGAGAGGATACCAGAAAAGGACATTGATTGGGGACAAGGCTATGAAGTACTCTTTTTTTCTCTTCAAAGCAACTTTTCCCAATTACATATAAAGATAGTTTTCACCATTCATTTTTGTCAGATTTTGAGATCCAAATTTTCTCCTTTCTTCCTTTCTCTCCCCCCTCCCTGAGATAGCAAGCAATCTGATATAGGTTACACATGTGCAATCATGTCAGACATATTTCCCCATTAGTCATATTGTCAAAAAGGATTAAGAACAAAATGGAAAAACCATAAGAATGAAAAAGTCCAAAAAAGTGAAAATAGTATGTTTCTTTTTCTGCATTCAGACTCCATAATACTACCTGTAGATTTGGAAAAGTTTGGAGAAAAACAGTTATGGGATAAATTTTGGATGAAGATTTAGAATAACCAAGTTTTAAGTTTACAATGTATAGTTTAAGTTTACAATGTATAGTTTAAAGTTTACGTTTAAACTATACAATGTATAGTTTAAGTTTACCAATGTATAGGTGTATAATTTTGTACAACTCTGTGAGCCTCTGTTTTCCCATTTGCAAAGTGATAGAATTGTGTTACATAGCCTCTTCCAAGAAGGAAAAGTTCTAAATTTTAGATATTTACATATCGATTGCATGATCAATGTACCTCCTTAAGAGAGATACATTCAGTCTCCTTAGGAGAACTTATTTGCAATGATTGCAAGTAACGATGTCCAGGAGTAAATGTAAGTACCTTCATAATGCTTCTATATACATAATAGGAAATGTTTCCAATTGCACAGATATTTTAGATCATCTTACCCTCACTTTTATCTTTTCCATGAACCATTACCTAGATTATTTGGATCTTTTCTTCAATTCTTATCTATCAAAAACTTTAATTTCAACAGAAATATTGGCTTTGTTTTTTTTTCATATGAACCCCAAGCTTCAGTGTTACTAATATTGAATTCTAGAGAATAACTGAATTCTGTATTTTCATTCAAGCTATATTCTTGGCAAAATCAATATTAAAAAGATTAGAAAGTCCCTGAGGGAAACAAAAAACTTTGTAGAACTATTCTTTAGTTATTCACTTGCAGAAAATCATGATTAGCTTTGTGTAAAATTTATGGACAAGACACACAAAAACAGAAACATAGATCCATGTGGCTCATTTATCCTTTTTCTTATGGATAGGATATTTCTCAGCTGACCATCTTGGAAAAGGTAATCGAGTATAAGTCTTTGGCTATTCAACAAATAGATAATGTTGAGGATCATCTTAAGGATCATTCTTGAAAATAAACCTTGAAGATCAGGTTAATAATAGCCATAAAAATTAGCCCTTCATAGAACAAAAATAATTAATTTGAGCTTAAATGAAGGCTAATCCTTGGAAAGTAAGGACAATGCAAACTAAAGCCAATATGCAGTTGTAAATACAAGGTATTCAAATCCTTTCCATGAGAAGAAAAAAGCTTGAAAAGAATAATAAATTCAGTAATGAGATAATAAAAATTTTAGCATACTCACTAGTTTGCAAGGATTTCAGTCATAAAACCTCATTTTGGAGAAAATGTTTATTTGTGTTTGAGGTAATCTTTGAGTTGATTAGAGTTGCTGAGTGGCATTGTTAATTATTCCTCCATATATTATTAATTATAAAAAACTGATAATTCAAATATTGACAATGGAGAATTAAAATGCAGATATGGAGAATGAATTATTTTAAGGCACAAGTTTGCATGAGCAAGGTGTCTGTGACTTCTGAAACCCAAAAGATCATTACAATATACTTTTTTTAATACTGAGGACTTACACAAAAAATATCATCTATTTGTTAAAATTTATTTCAAAGTTCCTCAAAGTAGAAGAAATCTTATCATGTTTCAAAATTATGCTATTGTTTTAACCCAATTCAAAGATGATGTGATACCCTATTAAATCAATTAAACATGTGAGCCCACTGCTACAGGTACTATCTTCTATAATAAAAATCTTGGATCATTGTGTAACTGAGAATTATTGTCATTCAAAGCAGCTCATGTCACAACATTGCTGTTACTCTGTACACAATACATTTCACTTTGCATCAGTCCAAGTAAGCCTTTCCAAATTTTTCTGAGAGCATTCTACTTAGCATTTCTTATAGCACAATGGGATTCCATCACAATCACATACCACAATTTGTTCAGCCATTCCCCAAAGGAAGGACATCCCTTCAATTTCTAATTCTTTGCTACTAGAAAATAGCTGCACATAAAAGGACATGTATTTGCCTTTCCTTTTTTTTGTTTTGATTCTTTTGTCTATAGAACTAGTAGTAGTATTGCTTGGTCAAAGAGTATGCAGGTTTTTATAGTCCTTAGGCATAATTCCAAATTGCTCTACAGAATGGTTGAATAAGTTCACAACTCCACTAATATGTATTAATGTCTCACTATCCTCTTGACCATTGGTCAGTTTATTTTTCTGTCCAATTAGCCAACCAAATAAGTATAAGGTAGTACATCAGAATTCTTTTAATTTGCTTGTCTCCAATCAATAGTGAGATGATTGTTTTTCATATGGTTATAGATACCACTGATTACAACATTTGAAAATGTTTCATATTTTTTGATCATCTCTTTGCTATTTACTTTTTCATGCTTCTTCTCATTCTTGTGTTTGAAAGTCAAACTTTCTTTTCAGCTCTGATCTTTTCATCAGGAATGCTTGAAAGTCCTCTATTTCATTGAAAGACCATATTTTCCCCTGAAGTATTATACTCCGTGTTGCTGGGTAGGTGATTCTTGGTTTGAGTCCTAGCTCCTTTGACTTCTGGAATATCATGCCCTGTCCCCCCTCCCCCGCCTTGATCCCTTAACGTAGAAGCTGCTAGATCTTGTGTTATCCTGATTGTATTTCCACAATACTGGAATTGTTTCTTTCTAGCTGCTTGCAATATTTTCTCCTTGACCTGGGAATTCTGGAATTTGGCCACAATATTCCTAGGAGTTTCTCTTTTTGGGTCTCTTTCAGGCGGTGATCAGTGGATTCCTTGAATGCTTATTTTGCCCTCTGGTTCTGGAATATCAGGTAAGTTTTCCTTGAAAATTTCATGAAAGATGATGTCTAGGCTCTTTTTTTGATCATGGCTTTCAGGTAGTCCCATAATTTTTAAATTGTCTCTCCTGAATCTATTTTCCAGGTCAGTTGTTTTTCCAATGAGATATTTTACATTCTCTTCCATTTTTTTCATTCTTTTGGTTTTGTTTGGTGATTTCTTGGTTTCTCAGAAATTCATTAGCCTCCATCTGTTCCATTCTAATTTTGAAAGAACTATTTTCTTCAGTGAGCTTTTGAACCTCCTTTTCCATTTGGCTAATTCTGCTTTTGAAAGCATTCTTCTCCTCATTGACTTTTTAACCTCTTTTGCCAATTGAGTTAGACTATTTTTCAAGGTGTTATTTTCTTCAGCATTTTTTTGGGTTTCCTTTAGCAAGGTATTGACCTGCTTCTCATGCTTTTCTTGCATCTCTCTCATTTCTCTTCCCAGTTTTTCCTCCACCTGTCTAACTTGATTTTCAAAAATCCTTTTTCACCTCTTCTGTGGCCTGAGCCCACTGGGTATCTATTGTGGATGTTTGGGATTCAGAGTCCTTGAATCTATGTCTTTCCCTGATGGTAAGCATTGTTCTTCCTCATCAGAAAGTAAAGGAGGAAATATCTGTTCACCAAGAAAGCAACCTTCTATGGTCTTATTTTTTTTTTCCCTTTTCTGGGCATTTTCCCAGCCAGTTACTTGACTTCTGAGATTCTTCTCCCCCCCAACTAGATCCACCCAGCTAGTGCTTGGGGTCTGAGATTCAAATGCTGCTCCCCAGCCTCAGGGCATTCAGTGGTGGGCCAGGCTGCTATTCAGGGTAAGATTAAATTCAGGTTCTCAGGTGGGGGCAGGGCCATCTCCCAGGCTCAGTTCCCTCAGCGGGTATATGCGGAGATCTTCAGTAATAGATATGAGCTCCTGCTTGCTTTGGGAGCTCCTGACATCTGTTTCCTCTGCTGCTGCCTCCCAAAAGGACCTGAATTATGGAGACACCCCACTCCCCTCTCAACCAATCCAGAAGGCCTGCTCACTGACCTGTAGCACCTGTGGGTGCAGGGACCTTTGTGGCTGCCAGAGATTCCATCCCTGAAGCCTGCTCTGATCTGCTCCTCTGGGGCCACGCAGCCAGGGCAGGGCTGAGCTCTGCTCAGGGTCCAGTGCATGATGGACCTTTGGGGTTGGTTTTTTCAGGGCTCTCTGAAACAGAAATCTCCTCCACTCCATTGCTGTACAGCTTCCACTGCTCCAGAATTTGTTGGGAGTTCCTCTTTACAGGTAATTAAGGGCTGTGGGTTCGAATCTAGCATATGTGAATCTTTCTGCTCCACCATCTTGGCTCAACCCCCCAAAGTGACTTTTTTTAAAAATTTATTAATTTGCTTTTACTTTTCACTATTAATTTTCACAAGATTTTGAGTTTCAAATTTTCTTTCCATCTTGCCTTTCCCCCACCCAAGGACACCATGCACCCTGATTATTCCTTCTTCCAATCTGCCCTCTCTTCTATCACACCTTTCCCTTCCATTATCCCCATATTCTCTCTTTTCTTGTAGGGCAAGATAGATTTTTATACCTCATTACCTGTGTTTCTTATTTCCCAGTTGCATGCAAATACAATCCTCAACATTCCTTTCTAAATCTTGGATTTCCAACTTCTCTGCCTCCCCACATCCTCATTGTGAAGACAAGAAATTTAATATAGATTAAACATGTGTAGTCTTACAAAAGATTTCCATAGCAGTCATGTTGTGAAAAACCAACTGTATTTCCTTCCATCCTACCCTGTCCCCCACTTATTCTATTCTGTCTTGTCTTTTTGTCTCTCCCCAAAGTTGTTTACTTCTAAAGACTCCCTCCTCCAATTTGCCCTCCCTTCTATCATTCCCCCACACACAACTTATCCTCTTCTTTCCTACTTTCCTGTAGCATAAGATCGATTTTCACACCCAATTTCAGGTACATGTTATTACCGCTTTAAGCTAAATGTGCTAAGAGTAAGCTTCACTTTTTCCCTCTCACCTCCCCGCATTTCTCCTCCATTGAAAAAGCTTTTTCTTGTTTTAAAAGAGATAATTTATCCCATTCCATTTCTCCCTTTCTCCTCCCACTTATGCTCCCTTCTCACCCAGGTGTAAGAACTTTCTCACTGACATTTGAAGCTATCTTTGGCACTTGTGGTTTGAGAAATATGAAACAGCAGCTGCTACCCATGATTCTTGCCCTGAAGCCTGCTCCAGTCCTGTCCCTGCAGTGTGGCATGATCAAGGCTGGGCTGTGCTCCCCTTGAAACCTGGTGAGGTAAACCTATCTTGCTGACATTCCAGGCTGTCTTGGGCTGGAAATCTCTTTCACTCTGTTGTTTTGAGGCTGCTATTGGTCCATAATTTGTTTAGAGTCATTTTTACAGGTATTTTATGGGCTTTGGGAGTAGAGCTAGAGTGGTCAGTCCTTCTACTTGACCATCTTGTCTATGCCCTGACAAAGAGATTTTTGTAATCTCCTTCTCACGAGTTGTTCAACCCCTTTACCATCTGTGCTCTAACAGCTCTAGAAGCATCACCTGCTACTGCTGATTCAGTGCCTTCCAATGCCTGTACTCCATTTTCTGAGGCCCTGCCTGCACTGGTACAGCCTGTACTGCAATGTAATCTCTCACCCTGTTGCAGCACATCTTTCCTGCCAACCTAAGTTGTCTTGGTCTAGAAATTGGCTTTACTCCATCTTTTGGGGCATTCTGGTTATCTATAGCTTATTTAGAGTCATCATTCCAATGTATTTAGAGGACTCTTGAGGAGAGCTCAAATGAGTCCCTGCCTTTACCATGCCATCTTGCCTGCCTCCTTTTAAGTGGCACTTCCAGGCATTATAGATGAAAAAAAAAACAGAAAAGAAATAGGAGGCAGGGACAAGAGGGTGGAGTAAAAGCAGAGACTTGCTTGAGCTCCCCCCCCCCAAACTCATTAAAATACCTGTAAAAATGACTCTACACTAATTCTCGAGCAATAGAAGTCACAAAATGACAGGATGAAACAGATTTCCAGGCCAAGATAAACTGGAAGGCTGACAGAAAGGGCCTATTGCACTGAGTTTGGAGAGAAACACAGCCCAGTCACTCTGGCACAGATGGGTGAGAAAGGTCCTTGGTGAAAGAGGAACATGGTATTGCCCCAGTCCTAGCCCCATAGCAGTGGAAGCCACTGGTACAGCAAAGGCTGCTACTGGAGCTCTCAGCTTACAGACAATGAGGAAATCCAGTGACTGATCTGAGTTGCAGTCCTGGGTAGTGATCCTGGAGCAAGGAAGAGCACTGGTGTGGGAAAGTTGGTAGTGTCTGTGGAGAGAGACTCCTAGTCACAGTTACAGGGCAGGAAAGAGTGCTTGTAGTTGCTCACAGATTAGAGTTCAGGCCAGAAGAGAAGAAAACACCTCTCCTTTGATCATACCACTTTGGAGGAACTGAGAATTTTCAGGTCCCTAGAGATATTTTTAGGCATTACACTGCCCACTTAACAAAAAGTTCAAAAGTCAAGCAATTGGCTGTGAAAATGACCAAAAAGAGGAAAAAATAAGACTACAGAAGGTTACTTTCTTGGTGCAAAGGTATTTTCTTATGCGCTTGGGGGTGAGGAAGATCAAAGCATACAACTGGAGAAAGATTAAAGCATATGGGAGGAAGATAGCAAAGCTCCTACATCAAAAGCCTCCAGAAAAATATGAAATGATCTCAAGCCATGGAAGTGCTCAAGAAAGATTTTGAAAACCAAGTGAGATAAGGAGAGGAAAACTGGGAAGAAAAATGAGAGCAATGCAAGAAAATCTTGAAAAACAAATCAACAACTTGCTAAAGGAGACCACCAAAAATGCTGAAGAAAATAACACCTTTGAAAATAGATTAACCCAAATGGCAAAAGAGGCCCAAAAGTCAAAGAGAAGAAGAATGACTTAAAAAGTAGAATTGGCCAAATGAAAAAGGAGGTCCAAGTTCTCATTGAAAAAAATAGCAAATGGAAGCTAATGACTTTATTTGAAATCAAGAAATTGTAAAACAGAACTAAAAGAATGAAAAAAGTAGAAGACAATGTGAAATATCTCATTGGAAATCCCACTGATCTGGAAAATGAATCCAGGAGAGATAGTTCAAAAATTATTGGTCTGCATGAAAAGTATGTTAAAAAAGGAGTCTAAACATCATCTTTCAAGAAATTATCAAGGAAAACTGCCCTGATATTCTAGACCCAAAAGGTAAAATAGAAATGGGAAGAATGCACCAATCACCTCCTGGAGGAGATTCCAAAAGCAAAACTCCTAAGAATATTGTAGCTAAATTCCAGAGTTCCCAGGCCAAGCAACAAGAAGCAATTGAAAATTGTGGAAATACAATCAGGATAACACAAAATCTAGCAGCTTCTACTTTAAGGGATTGAAGATGTTGGAATATGATATTATAGAGGTCAGAGGAGCTAGGAGTAAAACCAAGAATCACCTGTGGAGCAAAACTACTTCAGGGGGAAAAATGGAATTTCAAAGAGAGGACTTTCAAGCATTCTTTTTGAAAAGACCAGAGCTAACTAGAACATTTGACTTTCAAATACAAGACTCAAGAAAATCATGAAAATTGAACATGAAAGAGAAGGCATAAGGGACTGTTGAAAACTGAAGTGTTTATATTCCTACATGGAAAAATGATATTTGCAACTCATGAAACTTTTCTCAGGATATTTAGAGGGTAAACATATGTGTGTGTGTATGTATATATATATACACACATACATATATACATATAAATACATAAATACCTATTTGAATGTATACATACATACATATATATGCATAGGTATGTGTCTGCGTATGAGTGAGTGTGTGTGTGTTTATGGTACAGGGTAAGCTGAATATGAAGGGAGGTTATCTGAAAAAAAAATTAAATGTTGAGAGGAAAGTACTGGGAGAAAGAGAAAGGGAGATGTAGACTGTAGCAAATCATCTCATGTAAAAGGGGCAAGAAAGAGCTTTTATAATGTAATGGAAGAGGGAGCAGGTGAGAGGGAATATGTGAGCCTTACACTCATTGGATTTGGCTAAAGGATGGAATAATACACATTCTATTGGATACAGAAATCTATCTTAACTTCCAGGTGGACAGGGGAGAAGGGAATAGTGGAGGTAGGATAACGGAAGGTAAGGCAGATTGGGTGAAGGAGGAATCAGAAGCACACACTATTGTAGGAGGACAGGTCAAGGAAGAGAATTGAAGAAATGAAGGGCAGGACAAGAGAGAGGGAAATTTGGTTAGTCTTTAGCAGCATGACTGCTGTAGAAGTGTTTTGCATGCCGATGCACATATGACCAATATCAAATTGCTTGCTTTCTCAATGAGGGTGGGTGTGGAGGGAGGAAGGAAAAGAATGTGGAACTCAAAGCTTGAAAGGTAAATGTAAAAAATTGGTTTTGCATGCAGCTGGGAAATAAGTTTTATAAGCAATGGGGAATAGAAATCTATCTTTCCCTAAAGAAAAATAGGGAGGAGGGGAATGGGAGAAGGGGGGGTGAGAAAAGGGAGGACAGATTAGAGAAAGGGGTGGTTGGGTGCATGATGTGCAGGAGTGGGGGAGGGCAAAGTTGGTGAGAAAATTTTGAATATTTAAAATTCAAAATCTTGTGAAAGTGAATGTTTAAAACTGAAAATAAATTGTATCAAAACAATTTACACTCAACTCTCAAGTTAACTATAAAAAATAATTATGAATGTATAATCACAAAGAACTCCAAAGACTAAACTGTTTAATTTTCTGAATAAGATGATGAGACATACCTCACATTATTTTGTCATCATTAAGATAACTATAAAGAATGTACATAAAAGGCAAGTGTGTGATTCTGTTATGTTGGAAAAACCTCAAATGAAAAATAGAAGGTTGAAAAAGAGTAGTGTACTTGAAGAAGTGGAAGTGGGGAGAAAAAAATGAGGAAAATTGTTGTATATAAATAAGTTGACTCAGAAAGTAATTTTACTACTGAGGTTGGGATTGGGGCAATGCTGGAACATGACATTGGTACTGGTTCAAAGAGAGAAGAATACACATACACACACACAAAACTAAGTAGAAAGCCATCTTACTCAATAAGAAAGAAAGAGTGAGAGGGGCTAAGAGAAAGGGCTGAGGTGGAAAAAGGGAAGGAAGATAAAGGAAAGCAGTAACCAAAAGTAAAAGAGACTTTTTAGGACAGACAGGAATTTTAAAAAAGGAAAAGAAAAGGAGAATAATCAAAACTGTAAAAATGAATGGAATTAACTCATCAATAAAATGGAAATAGAGAGCATAATGGATTAGAAATTACTCCAACAATATATTTTTACCAAAAAACAACCAAAAAAACTTGAAACAAAAATATACACATGTTGTTAAATAAGGGGTGGAGCAGAAACTATTATGCTTCAGCCAACTTAAAAAAATGATTGGGGTAATTATTACAACCTCAGACAATCAAATACACACACATATATAATTGCATATATATATATATATATATATATATACATATATATAGAAAGAGATTTACAGGGAAATGACATCTTGCTAAAAGTCACCATAGACAAAGAAATAATATCAGTACTAAATATATATATACAATTAGCATAGAATCCAAACTCTTAAATGAAAAGCTAAATGAATTACAAGAGGAAGTAAACAGTAAAGCTATACTAGTGGAAGACTTCAATTTATCTCTCTCTGAATTAGATAAATCTAAATATTTAATAAATTAGAAAGAATTTAAAATGATTAATAGGATTTGAGAAAAATTAATTTTGACAGACCTCTGGATAATGGGGTAAAAAAGAATAGAAGGGAGCAAGCATTTTCTTAGTTGTACATGGTATCTTCACAAAATTACCATTTATTAAGGAATAAGGAATGAAATCCAGAAAAGAAGAAATATTAAATTCACCTTTTCCAGACCATTATGCAATAAAAATGACATTCCATAAAAGTTCTGAGAAGTATAGAATAAAAAGTAATTGGAAATGAAAAACTATAATCCTACAGAATGAATGGCTCCAAGAACAATTAAAAGAAACAATATTTTCATTGAACAGAATGCCTATAATGAGACAATATAGTAAAATGTATGGAGTGCAGTACTTAGAGGACAATTTGTATCCCTGAATTGGATATGCAACTAAAATAATGCAGAAAAATAATACATAGAAATTCTCAATTAACCACCAAAATAGAAATCTTGAAAACCAAAGGAGATTAATAAAATAAAAGGAAAAATAAATTGAGGTAATAAAATGAGGAAATGGTTTTATTTTAAGTATTGGTAGGATGAACTCTTTGTGAACTTGATTTTTTAAAAGAGAAAGAAAATCAAATTATCAGTAAAAACATGTGAAAATGGTGAATGTACATAAAATTCAAGTACTTGGAGCTATTTTTCTCAATTATCTCACAAAAAATTTGACAAACTAAATGAAATGGATGAATATTTAGAAATTATAAATTTTCTAGATAAAAGAAGAAATAAAGTATTTGCACTAACATTTTTTAGTAAAATAAATTTAATGAGTAAGCCCCAAATGAAATTCCTAAGATACAAGGCAAGGTATATTGAGAGATGAATTCTACAAACAGTTAAATAACCGCTTCTAATACTATCTACACTATTTAGAAACGTTAAGTAAAGAAAGTGTCCCACTAGATTTCTTCTATGACATAAACATGGTTTTAATAGAGAATTATGTAACAATTTTCCTAATGAATATGAATGTATACATTTTGCATAAAATACTAATGAGGGGACTATGGAACTATAATGCTAATGAGATTTAAGATCCTCTCCACTCATTAATGAGCCTGCCCATTAAGGGGAGTTTGATTAGAGGAGATTTGCAGGAAGGTTCACACCTTTTGTTAATGAGGCACTGGTTGTCAAGGGCTGTTATGCCCTCTGATTCTGAAAAATGTATAAATACTCTGAGGTGAGGTTTTACTTTGGGGCTTACTCATTGGAAGGGTTTGTCTGGCCAGACAAGACTCTGGGCAGCATGTAAGGAGCTGTCTGGCTTTGAAAACCCAGATCTTGGTGTTCCTCTCTATGGTAACTATGTGTGGATGGTCAGACAGGTGCATCTGTCTGTTGATCAGTATTGTACATATCGTTTATGGTCTGGCAGATGTTTCCATTGATCTTTATTACCTCTATATTTTCTCTGTAGTTCAGGGTACTGACTTCTTCCCCTGAACTAAGTGAGTAATATGTATGTGCTTGATTAAAATGTTTGCCGACCCCTCAAAAGTTGCCTTTCCTTTTAGAAAAGCAGATCTAACAACGTATGATAGCAGGCCCTCCTGTGTCTGTCAAGGTGCTTGTTTTTATAGGGATTCATACCATTATTTCAGAGTAGGTTTAATATTAAGAAAACTATTACCATAATTGACCAAATCAATAACCAAAAAATATGACTTTAACAATAGAGGCATAAAAAAACTTTTGACAAAATATCTATTTAAAGTTCTAGATGGGGGCAGCTAGGTTACAGAGTGGGTACAGTACCAGCCCTGGAGTGAGTAAGATCTGAGTTCAAATCCCACCTCAGACACCTGGTACTTCCTGGCTTTGTGACCCTGGGCAAGTCACTTAACCCTGTCTCACAACAGTACAAAACAAAACAAAATAAAAACTGCTGCATTGCATGAGAATAAATGGAACTTTCTTAAAATGATAAATAGTATCTAAAACCAAGAAGAAGCATTATTTCTTATGGGGATAAACTAGATGCCTTCAATAAGATCAGAGTTGAAGCAATGATATTTATTATTTCCACTTTTGTTTAATATTGTGTCAAAAATATTAGCTTTAGCTGCAAGAAAAGAAAAAAAGGAAATTGAAGGAATAACAATAAGCGACAACAAAACAACACTATCAGTCTTTGTAGAGAACATGATGTCATATTTAGAAAACCCTAGAGGAAAAGCTAAAAACCTAGTTGAAAACAATAACATGACAGAACAGTTTAATGATAAGTCCTGGAGTATTAGTTTACACAAGTAAACTAATACTCTTTTGGAGGCATTTTCAACTAGGTCAATCCTTTTAGAGAACAATTTGTAAGGTCTGTAAAACTCTGAATATTCATTGACACAGCAATACTACTACTAGTTCTGTATCCTAAAGAGACAAAAGGAAAAGGACTCATATGTGTAAATATATTTATAGCTACTCTATTTTTGGTGACAAAGAATTGGAAAATGAAGGGATGCCCATCAATAAGTTGTGGTAGGTGATTCTCATTTAATACTATGGTGCTGTAAGAAGTCTGGGAAGTCTTATATGAAATCATGCAAAATAAAGTGAGTAGTACCAGGAGAACATTGTAAGGATAGACAACCATGAACAATTTATATACTCTGCTCAATACAAAGGAAAATTCAAAGACACTGGTTATGAAAAAAATACTATCCATCTCCAGAGAAAAAACTGATGAATTCCTAATTCAGATGGAGACATTTTTATTTTATTTTACCTTTTTTTTGCAACATAGCTTATATCCATATGTGTTCTGCATGACTTCACATGTATAATGGCTATTATATTGCTTGCCTTCACAAGAGGTTGATGAGAGCCTAGGACAGATATTCACAACTTGGCAGTAGGTGGGGACCAAAACTAAAATAAGCTAAACTTGTTCAGGCAGCAGATAGCTATGATTTTAGTGACTCATTTTTTAATTAAAGATATAACTGATGATTAAACTATTTTTTCAAATAAACCACATTAAAAAGGGAAATTTCAATTAATACCAGTTAATTACATTTATTACTGGAGATTCTTATATATCATTGTTAAAATTACTTTGCTAATCCGTACAAGTTTTCATACATTTTTCATGTTTTCTTGCTGTTTGCATTTAGCAAAGATCAAAAACATAGTGAAATGGTAAAAACTCTCATTCTTCTCAGACTAGAGACAGAATGGCAATGGTTGGTTGCCACTGGTCACATGAAAAACAGGTGCACGTTGGCAGCCCAATCACAATGCCACATGATGGGCACCATAGTGACTAGTGAAGGGAAGTTAAGAGGGGCACAGACAAAGAATTCATACATCTTTACTTTCTTTTACATGGTTTACATTTCTCACAGTCTAATGTTGTGCATTTCTAGCCAAGAAGACCTACGTTTAGGTAAAAGCACCATGTATTTATGTTCCACTCTTTTGAATTCTTCCCTTCTTTGAGATGTACTTGAGTATTTAAAATCATTTTCTTGATATGGTGTGTAGAATTATTTTCTTTACCTAGTCAAAAAATATGCAGACCTTTGTTTCTGGATTCAGTTTTTAAATAGAAATATACTTCTCATTGGAAAAAAAAAATAAGTAAGAGATTCAAGTGGTTCCACATTTCTTTCTGATAAGAGTAAATCAATATTAAGCACAAGCAGATCTATTCCTTTTTTGCATCTTTTTGGTTTCTCCCTGATTTCATCTGTAAATGATATTGAAAACAACTGATTAAATTGGATTTTATAAAAATCTCACAAAAAGCTATTTTTTCTCAATGCCTTTTTTGCCTTTGAGATGGTACATTTATTTTTTTTCTCCTATCCTCCTTACACAGGTGTGGGATAGATAAGAAATCATATATTTTTCACCTCATCTCTCAGATTTTGTGTTTTTGATGATGATGTTGATTATGATGAACACTAGATTTGGAGTAAGAGGGTTCAAATTCTGATTCTACCAGCACTTCCTCTGTAATCTTGGGAAAATGAATATGCCTTCTTAAATGGTTTCATTTTCTTCCTCTGAAAATGAAGGGATTGAATCAGATTATCTTTGGGATCCATGGCAGTTCCAAATGCTATGATACCAATAAAAGATGGTTGTTGTTTCCTTAAAGAACACATAAAACTCATTTTAAAGTAATTATTCTTTCTGGCACCAGCTATTTTATCCCATTATTATGCAGTGTAGTCCATTTTTATATCATTTATCCCCACTCTTAATCTTTCCTTAAAGAAGGTTTTCATCATTTCCAGTCATGAGATTTCTAAGCAATCTTGAAGCCTTTGTCCACTTCGGCTATAAATTATTTTTTATTTTTTTAAATTTATTTTTTTAATTTTTTTAATTTTTTATTTAATTTTTTATTTTATTATTTTTATTACATATATATTATTTTCATTTATATTTTAAATTTATTAAATTTATTTTTTCAAAGCTTTTTCCACCATGTCTTAAACCCACTTTGTCATTGAAATTGTAAAATATGTTGATTTCCTCTGCATATTCTCAAGGAGATCATCATAAAGCATTTATAACTGTATAAAAGATACTTATTAATAATATCCACTTATCTTTATATCCTGTTACAAAAGATTTAGGAACAATACAACAGATAGTGAATGTGTTTTCTGAGATAATACATTTAGGTTTTCTAATTTGTTTTCTTTGAGGACATGATGAAATGGTTTCTACCAGTTCCTTTATTTGTATGTTGATTGAGAACCCGCAAATTGTCTTTCCATTTGACTACGACTTTTTAATAACTTCCCAATTTTATCTATAGTGAGAATGTTGTGATTTTTCTTCTTTGCTTCAGAGTATGTATTCCCTTATTGATCACTGGGGCATCAAAAGTGCCAAGTAGCATTCATGTAAGAAGAGAAATTAAAAATGTGTAATTTTTAGTTCTGTGGGCCCCTATTCTAACACCACAAGCAGAGGAGGGCCCATAACCAAGGAATATATTTTACTCACTTCTTTAATTTGAAATAGTAACAAATATCAAGCAGCTAAGGGCTAGTTAGATGGTAACATCCTTTCTTTGAATTTAACTGGTTCATAAATAATATATGAATCTTCCAACAGACCCATAATAGAAATCTCTCCTCTTTATAAAGATTCCTAACATTTATAACCCACTGACATGACTATGGGAGATAGTGGAGCATAGAACAGCCTAGTGTTCATGGGGTCACAAAGATTGAATGACAAGACTGAATGAAAAAAAAAATATCACTTAGAAACACCCAAGATTAATTGTGACATCACAAGAAAGTACTGAGGATTTCAGTAAAGATATTCATAAACAAATTAATAAACAATGCTTTCTTTATTTGAACTATTATGCTATCATTAATGTTTTTAGTCGTATTCACAATGCATGACCTCATTTATTTTGCAGATTCTCTGAGAAGATTCTCTTGTTTGGGATATCACAATGGTGATCTAATTATTTCAAGTAAAGCTCAGCAAATATATAGTTGGATCTCATTTCTCAAGAATCTCAGTGAAAAATTGAGCATAATAAAATCAGAAGAAACTGAATTAGCTACACCATACTTTTGATGAAGCACTTCTCATCTGAACTGACTTGCAATGTTTCAATCATTTTTAACTACCTGCTTAATTACTTTCTATAGTGATACTGAAGTTTCTTAAGATCCTAGGTGTTTTTAAGGGAGAGAGAGACAGAGAGAGAGAGAGAGAGAGAGAGAGAGAGACAGAGACAGAGACAGAGAAAAAGACAGAGACAGAGGCAGAGACAGAGAGAGAGACAGAGAGAGAGAGAGACAGAGACAGAGACAGAGACAGAGAAAAAGACAGAGACAGAGGCAGAGACAGAGAGAGAGACAGAGAGAGATAGAGAGAGAGAGAGAGAGAGAGAGACAGAGACAGAGAAAAAGACAGAGACAGAGGCAGAGACAGAGAGAATTTTCTATGTCATTAGTGATTTTTAATAAACTCTGTTGTAGTCCTCATTAGATTTTTTTAAAGTAATGTATTTTAAGAAACTGTGAAACTTTACCAGAGACAAGAAAATTTCTGAGGAAGAGACTCTTTGAAGAGCATGAATTCTACTCTTAAGACCTGAAAATGAGGAAAAATCTTTAATGATTATTCAAATATATTGGTAATTACAATATTGAAAGCATTTGTGCTCCCAAGTGGAGCTACAATTGCCATCAAACAAATACAAGCATATCTCACTTGAGCCATGGCACAAGGAAAATTTAAAAAAAAAGATTCAGAGAAAATAGATCTGAAGTTTCCATAGTTTAGCACACACAAATCTGAAGTCACAGCCAATGAAAAATGATGTATTGTTATTGAAGGGTGCTGAGGAGAATAATAATGCTTAGCATAATAATATAAATTATATATATACATGTATATATACATATATATGCATCTATGTATGTACATATACATATATACACATATAGACATAGGTATATACATATAAACATACAGAGAGAAAGAGTTTTAACAGAAAAACTACAAAGATGCTCCCCATTTATCTGCTACTCGTGATTTCAGCTACATTACTTTTGTTGTGTGTGGAAAAGCTTTTAAATTGGCCAGTTTTTGATCTATGCTCTTCTCGATTCCCTATTTGGGCATGGACTCTTTCTCCATCCATAATCTGACAGGTAATATCTTTCTTGATCTTTTGATTTGCTTATAGCGACACGTTTACAGGCCAGCTAGGCAGCTCAACTGGAGTTAGGAAGACCTGAATTCAAATCTAGCCTCAGACACTTACTGACTGTGTGACCCTGAGCAAGTCATTTACCCTTTACTTCAGTTTCTCATGCTTAAAATGAGCTGGAAAATGAACTGGAAAATCACTCCAGTCTTTTTGCCAAGAAAACCCTAAATGGGTTCACAGGTAGGTGGACACAACAGAAATGACTCAACAATAACAGATAATCTCTGAGTCACAGTACCCATTTGAGGATGATTTTGCTTATGCTGTAGAATACTGGTCTATATTGAGTTTTCTGCCACACCAATTTCTTGTTTTCCCTACAATTTCTATTTAGTAGTGTATTCTTTCCTCAGTAGTGGGCATCTTTGACATTATCAAACATTAGTCCACAGTGATCACTTACTCCTGTATATTGTAAGTGTAAATTTTCCTACAATTCATCTTCTCCATTTCTTAATTATATCCTAATAATTTGATGATTTCTGCTTTGTAGTATATTTTAAAATGTGACACAAGTAAACTGTGCTTCCTCCATTTTATTTAATATGCTTGAGATTCTTGACATTTTTTCCTCCAGGTGAATATATATTTTAGCCTTATGAAGCTATATTTTTCTAACTTGATTAAAATTTTTTCGTAGTTTGATTGTTATATCATGGAATAAATAAAATAATTTAGTTAGTGTTGCCACTATATTGTGTCAGCTGATGCATGAGCAATTAATTTTTCTCCAGTTTTTTATATCTCTATTTGTGTAGAGAATATTATGTAGTTGCTATTATTTGTTCTTATATGGGTGTTGGCAGATGTATGTTCAAGTTTAATCATTTTTTCTTCTTAAATGGAATTTCTCTTTTTCTTCTTTCTGGTTTTCATGTTGATTTGTTTTATGGACTTCATCTTTTCTGAATTTCTTAATTGTTTTAGCTAGTTTTTTACTTCATTTTCTAAATTTTTCTAAATAAATCACCATGATATATGCAAAAAGTAATAATTTCAAATCCTCTTTGTGACTATTCCATTAATTTATTCATATATATATATGAATTCTAACACTATATTGATATTAATCATGAAAAATAAAGTCTTTGTTTTACCCCTGATCTCATGGAAATGGCCCCTACTTTACTGACATTAAATATAATGTTGGTATTTAGTTTTTAGATAGATAACACTCATCCAATAGGGAAAGCTAGATTTCTTCCAATTTGAAGTCCTTTTAACATGCTTGGATGTCGTTTCTTGCTAAAATATCATTTTTTTCATCTATTAACGTAATCATGATTAGTTGTTAGTATTGTCTATATAGTTTTCCTAAGAACGAAAAAGTTGTACAGCCCTGACATAAATCCTTCCTGATTAAATTGCATAATCTTTAGAATAGGTTGCTATATTCTCTTTCCCAATATTTTACTTAATTTTTTTTGTTGATATTGATTAATAATATTTGTCTGTGGTTGTCTATCTCTTTTAATTATCCTTGTTTTAGACCAATAACATATTTTACCATGAAAGGAATTTCATAAAACCCTTTCCTATTTTTCAAATCGTTTATATAATTTTGCATTTTTTCTTTAAATATTTCACAAAATTCACTCTAGTTTGTCAGTTCTTAAAATTATTTTTTCATCGTAAAGATCATTTTCCTTTGCACCACAATGAATTGCATTACAATTATTCCTCAAAGAAGCAGACTTTGAAATGTGTCTAACAGTCATTGAAGTTTATTCTTTAAGAGTTACAGGGGTATGGAGACAAGATGATGGAGTAAAAGGAGGGATTTCTCTGAGCTCTCCCACAAAGACCTGCAAATATCTGAAGAAAAAAAATGGCTAAACAAATTCTAGAACTACACAATCCACAAAATGACAGAGTAAAACAAATCCCCAGCCAAAGACACCCTAGAAAGTCGACAGGAAACAATTTTTCACTGTGCATGGAGCAGAACCAAGTCCAACATGGGCCATACTGGCACAATCAATCAGAGAAGTCCTCAAAGGACTGAATCTTTGGCAGCTATGGCAGTTTCCAAACTTCTCAACACACAAGAATAATGAAAAGGTCAGTGGGAAAACTCTGTGGGACCTGAGTGAAAGAGGAGCCTGTAATCTGGCTGAGTCCAGCCCTAGTCCCAGACCCAGGGTGGTGGGGGTGAGGATAGCAGCAGCAGCAGAAACAGTGACAGAGGTTTCTTCTGGAGTTCTGGGTCCAAAGACAATGGGGGATCGAGAAGTTAATAAAAAAATACCTGAAGCCTGGGATAAGTACATCTGCCCCACCCCCCAACCTCACTGGAAGCAGAGTCCTACCTTGACAAAGATTTAGAAAGTCAAATGTTTGACTGGGAAGATGAGTAAACATCACAAAAGAACTCAAATTATAGAACCTTACTTTAGTGACAAGGAAGATCAGGGTATTCAACCAGAGGAGGAGAGTAGAGTCAAAGCTCCTACATCAAAAACCTCCAAGAGGAATATGAATTGACCACAGGCAATGGAGGAACTCAAAAAGTATTTTGAAAATCAAGTAAGAGAAGAAGAAGAAAAACTGGAAAGAGAAATGAGAGTGATCCAAGAAAACATTAAAAGTTAATCAACAGCTTGCTAAAGGAAAACCAAAAAATACTGAAGAAAATAACACCTTAAAAATAGACTAAGCCATTCGACAAAATACAACACCCATTCCTATTAAAAACACTGGAGAACATAGGAATAAAGGGAACTTTCCATAAAATAATAAGCAGCATCCACCTAAAACCTTCAGCAAGCATTATATGCAATGGAGATAAGCTAGAGGCATTTCCAATAAGGTCAGGGGTGAAACAAGGATGCCCATTATCACCATTATTATTCAATATGGTACAAGAAATATTAGCGGTAGCAATTAGACAAGATAAAGAAATTGAAGGAATAAAAATAGCCAAAGAAGAAACTAAGCTATCACTCTTTGCAGATGATATGATGATATATTTAGAGAATCTCAGAGATTCAAGTAAAAAACTACTTGAAATAATAAACAACTTTGGCAAAGTTACAGGTTACAAAATAAACCCATACAAATCTTCTGCATTCCTATATATTAGCAACAAAGTCCAACGGCAAGAGATAGAAAGAGAAATCCCATTTAAAGCTAGGGTAGACACTATAAAATACTTAGGAGTTTACCTGCCAAAACAAACCCAGGGATTATATGAACACAATTACAAGACACTTTTTGCACAAATAAAGTCAGATTTAAGTAAGTGGAAAAACATCAGTTGTTCATGGGTAGGCCGAGCTAATATAATAAAAATGACAATTCTACCTAAATTAATCTACTTATTTAGTGCCAAACCAATTAAACTATCAGATAATTATTTTCTAGAGCTGGATAAAACCATATCAAAATTCATTTGGAAAAACAAAAGGTCCAGAATATCAAAGGGACTAATGAAAAGAAATGCTTGGGAAGGTGGCCTAGCGCTACCAGACCTCAAATTGTGTTATAAAGCAGCAATTATCAAAACCACTTGGTATTGGCTAAGAAACAGAGGGGTAGACAAATGGAATAGGCTTGGCACTCAAGACACAGTAGGCAAGGAATATAGCAACCTCCTGTTTGATAAACCCAAAGATCCCAGCTTCTGGGATAAGAACTCATTGTTCGACAAAAATTGCTGGGAAAACTGGTTAACTGTATGGTGGAAATTAGGCATAGACCCATGCCTGACACTGTACACAAGAATAAAGTCCAAATGGGTACATGATTTAGGTATAAAGATTGATACCATGAATAAACTGGAGAAGCAAGGTATAGTGTATTTATCAGATTTATGGAGAGGGGAAGAATTTTTTTCTAAAGAAATGATAGAAAGCATTATGAAATGTAAGGTGGATAATTTTGATTACTTTAAACTGAAAAGTTTTTGCACAACCAAATCCAATGCAACCAAAATTCGGAGGGAGGTAGTAAACTGGGAAAAAAATTTTACAGCTAGGCTCGGGGATAAAGGCCTCATTTCTAGAACATATAGAGAACTGACTCAAATATATAACCATACAAGTCATTCCCCAATTGATAAATGGTCAAAGGATATGAACAAGCAATTTTCAGGGGAAGAAATCAAAGATGTCTATAATCATATGAAAAAGTGCTCTAAATCACTATTGATTAGAGAGATGAAAATCAAAACAACTCTGAGGTACCACATCACACCTGTAAGATTAGCAAACATGACAGAACAAGAAAATGATAAATGCTGGAGAGGATGTGGAAGAGTTGGAACACTAATTCATTGTTGGTGGAGCTGTGAGATCATCCAACCCTTCTGGAGAACGGTTTGGAACTATGCCCAAAGGGTTGCAAAAATGTGCATACCCTTTGACCCAGAAATATCGCTACTAAGACTGTATTCCCAAGAGATTATAAAAACGGGAAAGGGTCCCACGTGTACAAAAATATTTATAGCAGCACTCTTTGTGGTAGCCAAAAACTGGAAGTCAAGGGGATGCCCATCAATTGGGGAATGGCTGAAGAAATTATGGTATATGAATGTAATGGAGTACTATTGTGCCATAAGAAATGATGAACAAGAAGACTTCAGGGAGGCCTGGAAGGACTTATATGATGTGATGCTGAGTGAAAGGAGCAGAACCAGGAGAACTTTGTGGACAGCAACGACCACAGTGTGCGAGAGTTTTTTCTGGTAGACTTGGAACTTTGTAATAACACAAGAACTTACTTAGAAAAAAAAAAATCCTAATGTCGGTCTTCTAAGGCAAAATGCCTTCCACACTCAGAGAAAGAAATGTGGAAGTCTTTTGCAGAATGTAGCAGATCATGTTTGTGTGTGGGTGGGTTTCAGTGTATTATGTGTTGGTTTTTTATATGATTTCTTCCATTTATTTTAGTTCGGCTACGTAGCATGAATATAGTGAAAATGTGCTCAATAGGAAAGTATATGTAGAACCTAAACAGAATTGTATGCTGTCATGGGGAGGGAGGGGGGTATTGGGGGAAAGGTGGGGGGGATAAAATCTTAACTTTAAGGAAATGATTGTAAAACATTAAAAAAATAAAATAAAATACAAATCAATAAAAAAAATAGACTAAGCCAAATGACAAAAGAAGTCTTAAAAAATTAATGAGAGGAAGAATGCCTTAAAGAGCAGAATTGGCCAAATTGAAAAGGAGGTCCAAAAGCTCACTGAAGAAATTAATTTCTTCAAAAGTAGAATGGAGCAAATGGAAGCTAATGACTTTATGATAAATCAATAAATTACAAAAGAGAAAGAAAAATGAAAAAAAAAAGTAGAAGGCAATGTGAAATATCTCACTGGAAATTCCACTGACCTGGAAAATGAATCCAGGAGAGATAATTTGAAAATTGTTGTACTACCTGAAAATCATGATCAAAAAAGAGCCTAGACATCATCTTTCAAGAAATTGTCAAGGAAAACTGCCTGGATATTCGATAATGAGAGGGTAAAATAGAAATGGAAAGCATCTACCAATTACCTTTGGAAAGAGAGCCTAAAAGGAAAACTCCTAAGAATACTGTAGCCAAATTCCAAAACTTTCAGGTCAAGCAGAATAAAACAATTCAAAAACTGTGTAAATACAATCAGTATAACACAAGATCTAGCACCTTCTACATTAAGGGATTGAAGGTCATGGAATATGACATTCCAGAAGTCAAAGGAACTAGGACTAAAACCAAGAATCACCTACCCAGCAAAACTGAGTATAATACAGAAGGAGAAAAAAATGGTCATTCAATGAAATAGAGGATTTTCAAGCATTCTTGATGAAAAGACTAGAGCTGAATAGAAACTTTCAAACACAAGAATCAAAAGAAGCATGAAAAGATAAACAGGAAAGAGACATCATAAAAGCCTTATTAAAGTTGAACTGTTTACATTCCTACATGGAAAGATAATATTTGTAACTCATGAGACCTTTCTCATTATTAGGGTAGTTGGAGGAGATGATAGATAGATAGATAGATAGATAGATAGATAGATAGATAGATAGATAGATAGATAGATAGATAGATAGATTATAAATAGATAGATAGATAGCATGAGGTGAGTTGAAAATGAAGGGAAGATATCTAAAAACTAAAATTAATGGGTAAGAGCAGAATATATTGGGAGATGAAAAAAGAGAGAGATAGAATGGGGCAAACTAACATTAAAAAGACAATAAAAAGGTTTTATAATAGAAGAGAAGAGGGGAGAAAGTAAGAAGGAATGAGTGAACCCTATTCTCATCAGATTTAGCTTAAGGAAGGAATAGCATACACACTCATTTGAGTATCTTACCCTCCAAGAAAGTAGCAGAGAAGGGGATGATAGAAGGGAGGGTAGATTGGAGGAGAAGCAAACGCTTTTCCAAAGGGACACGATCAAGGGAGAAAATAGAATAATTGGGGGTGGGATAGGATAGAGGGAAATATAGTGTTTCACTATTAACTATTGTGGATGTGATTTGCATAGCTACACACGTACAAACTATATTGAATTGGCTGTCTTCCCAATGAGGGTGAGTGGGGAGGGAAGACTCAAAATTTTAAAAGGCAAATGTTAAAAAAAGTGTTTTTACATGCAACTTGGAAATAAGACATACAGTCAATGAGATATAGAAATATATCTTGCCTTTCAAAAACGTAAAAGGAAAGGGCATAAAATGGGGGATGATAAAAGGGAGAGCAGACTCGGGAAAGGGGTAATCAGAATGCATACCATCTCAGGGATGGGAGAAGGGGAAATATGGGGAGAAAACTGGAACTCAAAATCTTGTGGAAATGAAAGTTGAAAACCAAACTAACTAAATAAATTTAAATCTTAAAAAAATAAAATGCAATTAATTAGAAAAAAAGTTACTACTTTTACATGTAACCTTAGATCAGTATCTGTTTTTTTGAGAATCAAAAACTAAAATTCAATGAAAGAGAACAATGTTTAATATGTGCCTGCCACAAAATCCAGCATTTTGGTACTGACTAAAGATAGAAAATTTAGCTCAACCCTCTTTAATTTAGTTAAGGTGAGACAGTCTGAGTCAGGCATTTCTCCGAAGCGGACACATGAGCATTACTGTCATAAAATGAAACCATATCAAAATTGCAGTTTTTCTCAAGTAATTCACACAGTCTTACTCTAACTGGATAACCTAAGGCAAGTCATTTAACTGCTCTAGGTCTCTTCATGGAAAAAAAAAGATCATTATATCTACCCAATTTATCCTAAAATTTTTAGTTATTGTTTCTTTTTTTCCCCTGAAACTGAATTGAAACAAAGCATATGAAATCACATCAATGACTCAAATGCTATTTTGAAAACACATGGCATGATTTTTCATTTCTTTTGTTTGTTCTTCTTAGTATATATGTAATAAAAACAAGAGAAGAGAAAATGTATGAATATATATGATAACTCATGGCCATCAAGAGTAGGGAGAAATCAAAATAAGGATTCTCTTAGAATTAGAATTTCTGATTCCTTGCAATGTTCCTCATGTGCTAAAAAACTGTTTCATATTGTTTAGACAGACAGTTAATCACTTGCTCTTATCATAGTATGGGATGAGTACATTCTTGAAGAGAAGATTAACTGTAAAAAGAATGATATATTTTCATAGAACATTGAGCTCCAAATTTTGGTCCCATTCTTCTTTGAGTATGACTATCTAATACTGAAATTAATCCTCAAAGTAAGTACATGAGGAGGAAGAAAGCAATCATGCTCTAATGAGTATAAATCTTATGCCTGGTCATCTGTAATTGATCCTCCACTTTAAGAGAAATTCTTTCCTTAATGATCCCTTCAAGCATCTTCATAGATGTGAGGAAATGCACCTCATGCAGACCTTTCAAGTCTGAGAGCATGATGCCATTCTAATGAGCATCTCTCTTCTATGTGTTCCTTCTGATTTTACTAGAGACTTAATACTCTTGTAAAGTTAACAAGATGTTTAGCAATGAGCAACTTGCTGTGTTGCTTAGCATCACCTAATTGGTAGCTTTGATATATTATTGATACACACATACATGTAGGCAGGTATGCATACACACATGCACAGACATACACACAGACACACACACCCCCAGATATACAGAAACCTATAAGTACACAAACATATATAATCCATCATAAACATTCTGCATCTAACTAGAGGTTTCTGAAAGGGCTACCTGAAGAATAACATATGGAATTCTGTTGATCATCTAAATCTCTTATAGGATTTTACTCAGTTTTCATATTTTTCTTAAAGGGAGTCTGAAATAAATTTATCCCATTTTGTCCTGATGGCAAGGTCGAATTTCTTGGGACTTATTCAATGATCTACTGCCATGTATTTTTGACATTTGAGATTTTGTGCATCCAATATTGATAGGTAACCAGAAACTAAATCTTTGTTCATGTAACTGCTGCCCAAGAATCTGTCATAGATTATATCTTTAAGGGAAACAGAATATAATATATACATATCTGGCCTTTTTTTCCCCAACCCTTTCCAAAGGGAGTCATCCATTTCTTCTAGGAGGGGAAGCAGGAGGTTAAGAGCCAGAGATAACAACTCTGCTGTTCTTAGAGAGAAGTAGTATTGGATTCAAAGTATACTTATCTGCTCCCTTACATATTGTTTGACCAGTGGATATGATCAGATTTGAGCAAATTTTTGATCATTTTGTCATTTGAGACAGGAAGGACCCTATGTTCTATATCTAAGGATTAACCCTTTTCCCACTAATGCCAGTTCCACAATGAATACACATAGCAAATATAGGAAAGAAACTCATTTAAACAAATCATAACAAAACAGAGGTTAAAGCATGTATACACTGGAGAATATATAACAGACAATGGAGAATGAAGGAGCTCTCCCATTGGAAGTGAGATACCTCATTTCAACCAAGAGAGAATACCCTTGATCTCACCCAAGCGGAAATTACCCAAACTCTCTAGAATAAGAAGCCAGAGGTAAAGACATGATGGAGACCACTATCTTCTCATATTTCCCTAGTCTTTTACTTCAGCATCCTGAAATAGGGTTGATCTCTTCCATCTTTCATCTAAAAATCAGAAACTTACTCAACACCTTGTTCAAACAAGATTCCTACTCAAAGAGTTGAAAAGTAGAAGGGAATTTCCACTTCAAAAGTCCCCCAATGATGACTGACAACTGAAACTCTTGCTTTTTGCAATCGTATCTCCTCCGATACAGAAAGAATTCAATATCAATGGACTTTGGGACAGGAATTATATTCTGTTGCCCTTTCATGTCTTGTTTTATGGTCTCTATTAAGTAGGGGGAAAAAGTTTCTTGATGAGTTTGTTTTTTAAATCGTTAATATTTTTATTGTATTCGATTCCAAGCAGAATTGTGTAGAATCATGGAAAATCAGATGGTGAGAATTTTATTTTTGGTAATTTTCCAGGGTTACAGTCTTATATTTGGAAAAGAAATCAGAACTCAAATTTTCCTAATTTTGTCTAAATTATTTTCTACAGTATTTAATTGGACTTGATATATTGGCCATTCTCATTTTCCTTTAAATTTTCCATTAGAGATTGATCGAGTATCGTACAACTTCATTTGATTCTATTATTGTGTGATTTTCTTTACAACATACCGGCTGCTTATCTGTTATTTCTATCTCTTATTTCATCACTGGTTCCATTTCTTTTTCTGGTCATACACCGAAGGCTTAAAGAAACAGAGATGTAGAACTAGAAGTCATATAGTTCAGTCGCTTTATTTTCCTCGTAAGTAAACTGAGTCCCAGAGAGGCCAATCAATTTTCTCGAAGATAAAATGTAACAAGTAGCACAGATAGGATTTGTTTTCATCTAGAGCTCATTCCATTTTACCACATCATGGAAAATGGAATATTTAATGGTGATTTCCATTCACTGATCTTGTTTCATAATTATATATGCACACATGTCCATAGTTTACTTTATAAAAACAAAATGGAAAAGGAAGGGAGGGAGGGAGGGAGAAAATAAGGGATGGAGATAGTCAACTATGGAACACCTTTCTCCAACCCTCTCAACTGAGGACTTTGAATCATATTAATGAAAAAAAAAACAATTGAGACTATTCACTGAGAGCTCCTCATTTTTCCTTCCTCTTCCTCCTAATTTCATATTACTTAGACATGTATTGCAATTAAATGTCTCTTCCCCCATTATGGCATCAGATATAGTGATATAACCCTTCTTGTTGTCAAACCATATACAAGACATCATCTTGTCCCATATTTTCTAATAAATCCCTCCCCATCATTTTAATTTTTTCTCTCATCTTTAATTTCTCATCTCCTGACTTCTTCAATGCTGTTTTATAAATACACCTTACCCACTTTGTTTCCTCTAAATAAATGAGCAAACAAAAAGCAAATATAAGAATAAATAAAAAAAACAAATTAATGTACAGATAAAAACATGAACAGATGGATAGGTAGATAGAGATGGATAGATAAACAGATAGATAGATAAATAGATAGATAGATAGATAGGAAGATAGGTAGATGGCATAGGGGATAGAGCTCTGGGTCTGAAGTCAGACAAAGTTCAGACTCAGATACTTATTAGCTGTGCAAACCTGAGCAAGTCATTTAACCTCTGTTTGTCTCATTTTCCTTTTTCATGTTTATTTATTTATTTTTAGTTTTCAACATTTATTTTCACAAAATATTGAGTTCCAAATTTTCTCTCCATATCTCTCCTTCACCCAGCTCAAAATGCCATGCATTTTGATTACCCTTTCCCCCAACCTGACCTCCCTTCTGTCACACCCCTCCCTTCCTTTATCCCCCTCTTCTCTCTTGTCTTGTAGAGCAAGATAAATTTCTACACCCCACTGCCTGTATTTCTTATTTTGCAGTTGCATGAAAAAACACTTCTCAATAATCATTCCTAAAACTTTGAGTACCAACTTCTCTCCCTTCCTCCCTCCCCACCCATCCCCAATAAGAAGGAAAGCAATTCTACATAGGCCATATATGTGTAGTTTTGCAGAAGACTTACATAATAGTCATGTTGTGGAACACTAACTATACTTCTCTCCATCCTATCTTGTCCCTCCATTTGTTCAGTTCTTTCTTTTGACCTTGTCCCTCCCCCAAAATGGTTACTTCTAATTATTCCCTTCTCCCATTTGCCCTCTTACTTTTTCATCCTTCTCTTGAGTCTTGTGTTCGGAAGTCAAGTTTTCTATTCAGCTCTGGTCTCGTTATCAAGAATGCTTGAAAGTCCTCTATTTCATTGAATGAACATTTTTCCCCTGAAGTATTATACTAGTTTTGCTGGGTAGGTGATTCTTGGTTTTAATCCTAGCACCTTTGAGTACAAGCATTTCAATAGCTTAATGTTGAACCTGCTAGATCTTGTGTTATCCTGAGTATATTTCCACAATACTTGAATAATTTCTTCCTACATGCTTGCAATATTTTCTCCTTGACCTGGAAGCTCTGGAATTTGACTACAATATTTCTAGAAGTTTATCTTTTCGAATATCTTTCAGCAGGTGATTGGTCAATTCTTTCAATATTTATTTTACCATCTAATTCTAGAACATCAGGGCAGTTTTCTTTGATAATTTCATGAAAGATGATGTCTAGGCTCTTTTTTTGATCTTGGCTTTCAGGAAGCTGCATAATTTTCAAATTGTCTTTCCTGGATCTATTTTCCAGATCAGTTGTTTTTCCAATGAGATATTTCAGATTATTTCTATTTTTTCATTCTTTTGGTTTTGTTTTGTAATTTCTTGGCTTGTCATAAAGTCATTAGCTTCCATCTATGCCATTCTAAATATTAAAGAACTATTTTCCTCAGTGAGCTTTGAAACCTCCTTTTCCATTTGGCTCATTCTGCTTTTAAAAGCATTCTTTTCCTCATTGACTTTTTGGACCTCTTTTTCCAACTGAGTCAAACTATTTTTAAAAGTGTTATTTTCTTTAACATTTTTGGGAGTCACCTTTAGCAAGCTGCCAACCTACTTTTCATGATTTTCTTGCATTTCTCTCATTTTTCTTCCCAATTTTCCCTCCACCTCTCTTGGTTTTCAAAATCCTTTTTGAGCTCTTTCATGGACTGATTCCATTGTATATTTTTTTTGCAGGTTTGAGATGCAGAAGCCTTGACTTTTAGATCTTCCTCTGATGGTATGCATTGTTCTTCTTCAACTGAAAGGATGGAAGAAAATACCTGTTCAGCAAGAAAGTAGCCTCTGTACTCTTATTTTTTCCCTTTTCTGGGCATTTTCCCAGCCAGTTGCTTGACTTTTGAATTACTCTGGCATCCTGTAAGTTCTCAGTTCCTCCATGGCGGAGCTATCAAGGGAAAGGAGTCTACTCTTCTCCTGGCTGGAACTCTGATATGCGAGCAGCTGAAAGCATTCTTCTATGCAGGATCTGCAAGTAGAATTCCCTCTCCACAGCCGCTTCCAACTCCATCATGTTATCCAGTTCCTCTCCACACCCCAGGGCCACCACTTAGGGCTGAGACTCAGATCAGCAGTTTAATTTCCCCAAGGGCTGTAGGCAGAGGACTACAAAAATGTACACTGCTGCTGCCTGGAACCGGGGCGAGACCATGTTCCCCTCTCACCCAGGTGAAAGAGCTTTCTCATTGAACTTTGAAGCTGTCTCTGACCTTTGTGTGTTGAGCAATCTGGGAACCACAGATACTTCTGGGGGTTTCAGCCCCCTGATGCCTGCTCTGGTCCCATCTGTGCTGAGCCTCATGGCCAAGTCTGCATGTGACTCCATACGAGGTGCAATGGACCTTTCCTGTCAGCCGTCCAAGCTGCCTTGCACTGGAAAGCTCTTTCACTCTGTTTTGTGGCTTCACTTCTCTAGAATTTGTTTAGAGTCTTTTTATAGATATTTTATGGGCTATGGGAGGAAACTTCTACAAGTACATCCTTCTACTCAGCCATTTTAGCTTTGCCCTCTCCACCTTGTTGTTTGTCTCATTTCTTTATCTTTAAAATGAGGGTGATAATGTTACATATGTCTCAGGGTTTGTGGTGAGGATCAAATGAGATAATAATTTGAAATGCCTAGCACAGTGCCTGACACACAGTAAATGCTATAAAAACTTTTAACTATTATTATTATTATCATTAAATGAAGGAATGTATATTTCAACAAGTAGTATATATTATATTATATGTTGTTTATAAACAAATAAATGAATTAAATGAATAAATAAATAAGTGAAAATGTTGCACGATTAAATTATTTGTCACTTATTGTCATATTCCTCCTCCTCTTTGTGGTTAAACTTTCCACTTTCTCTCCTTTGTTTTGTCCCTATACCCACTGAAATCTAACTTATCAAATCATTCAACTGACTCTACTCCTTTCAAAGTTACCAGCATTCTCCTAATTGCTAAATCATATCATTTTTCTCAATTCTTGTTCTGCTTGATCTCTCTTAAGATTTTTGACACTATTAATTTCCTTCTTTTCTTTAATGCTACCTCCTCCTTGGGTTTTCACAAAATTACTTTTTTCTGATTTTCCTCCTGACTGCAACCACTCATTTTTTCAGTCTCCTTTGCTGGTTTTGCATTCATCTCAAGCCCACTAGTAATGAGTGTTCCCCAAAACTCTAGCTCGATTTTCCTCTTTTTTTCTATGTTATCTTGTTAATCTTATCAGCTCCCATTAGTTCAATTATCATTTCTTTGTATAATGTTCATATATATGCATATATATATATATATACATATATATATATACGTATATATACACAAGCACAAGTGTATCTGTGTGTGTATGTATGTATATGGTTTTGTCAGGGTGCAGCTGCTGCACATGCTACAACTTACTTTAGTCACAGGTGAGAGCTGGGTGAGAGATGGACACCAAAGTTGGATGAGGTGGTATATATACATATACATATATATATGTATGTGTATCTCTATCTATATATGTGCATGTGTACAGATGTGTACACATACATATTTATACATTCATATACTCTCATATGCCAAGATGATTTTTCTAAAGCATAGATTATGAGCATGTTACCTTTCCTGATCAATGAATGCCAGTGGGTCTCTATTACCATCAGGATCAAATATAAAATACCCCCTTTGGCATTTGAAACTCTTTATAACCAATGTCTTCCTTTCTTCCTTTCTGGTCTTCATACACTTTACCACCAATCACATACTCTATAATCCAGGCAGTTTGCCCTACTGATGTTTCTCTAAGTCACATTCCTATCCTTTTGCCTGTAGTGCTGTGTCCTTCCACCTATTCTTATTAATTCTCCTAAACACAAGATTCATCAGAAAGCTTACTTTTTGCACATCTTTCTCTGTCTCCCCAGCTACTAATATCTTTATCTTTCAGATCACTTTCTATATAAGCTATCTATCTCTTTCTCCATACATATGCATAGACAGATAGATAGATAGACAGATAGATAGATAAACACACATACCTATTCATTTACAAGCTTTCTTACTAATTATAAAGTATACTTCTTGAGGACAGAGGCTTTTTTTCCCTTTCTTGATATCCCAGCTTTTAGCACAGTATCTAGTATATAAGTAATTGACAAATATTTGTTAACTGACACTTTCACTTCAAAATACATGTTCCCCTCACCCCTACAGAGTAAGCCATCACATATAAGGATTAAAATGAACCAAAAATTATATCACCTTTGAAAGTTAAGTGGCATAGTGGATTGAGCACCACTCCTGAAGTCATTAGCACCTGAGTTTACATTTGGCCTTAGACATTTGACACTTACTAGCTGTAAGAGCCATGCGATTATACATGTATACATGCATGTATGCATGCATGTATGTACCTAGGTATGTATATGTTTCACATCTATAGTACTCCACATGTACAATAATGTGAGAAATCTTTCATGTAATTTTTGCAGTTGTTCTCTAGAGCTAATGATGTGTGATGATAATACTACACAATTATCCTTCATTTTATTCAGCTATTATAACTTGTCATTCTTTAGTTAACTGGCATTTATTTTGCTTTCAGTTTTTCCTAATTAAAAAGTGTTACTATATATGTAAGTGTGTATGTATATGTATTTGAGGTGTATTACTTTCTGTTTTAACGTCTTTGGCATATATGTCTATTCTTGCAAAGCCCAAGGGTAGTTTATGAATATTTTAGTATAATTGCAAGTAATATTCCAGTGGTATTATACTAGTTTGTAACTCTGAGAATAATTTATTCTATGTCTATTTTTCAACAGTCCTTAAAATTTGTTTGTTGTGAGGTAAAACCTCAGAGTGGTTTTAGTTGGTTTCTGTCATTATTAGAGACTTGGATCAATCTTTTACTTGCTATTAATAGTTTGTAGTTCTTCATTTGAAAATTATTTATTTATATACTTTGACCATTATCCATTGTGAAATGACTTTTAATCTCAAATACTTGTAGAACCTCCCTGTATATCTTGAATATGAGAATTTCATCTGAGATTCTTAGTACAATTTTTTCTCAATTACCAATTACCTTTCTCCTAGTTTCAGTGCCTTAATTATTGAAAATGTCTTTTCTATGTCATGTAATAAGAATGGTATATTTTTTATTTTCTGATTTTTATACTTTGATTGATTAAGCAATTATGTTCTTAATACTATATGAATGATTTCTGTGTCCATTCTTTTCTTAATGCAAACATCCATTTGGAATTCATGACATATGGCATGAGATGATGATATAAAAATTTTTTACCCAATATTTTACCAAAATATTTTAAAGTTTATGCTCAACTTCTTTTCAACTGGAAGCCCCCTTCCATAGTCATGGTTACTTACATTTTCAGATTTATCATATATTGTGTGAAAACAAATTACTTCTATTTCTTATTCATGTATTCTGAGCTACTTTTTATTTTAAGACTAGCACAAAATTATTTTGATAATCTTGATTTAATAAGTAGAGTTCAGTTATTGCCATTCTCTCTTCATTGCTATTTTTCTCATTACTTGAGAAATCTTATACACTTTTCCAAGTGCATGTAGTCATTTAAAAAAATGTATCTACAAAATAATCTATTGGTAGTTTGCTTGGTATAGAAATAAATACATTAATTAATTTAGATATTATCACCAGTTCAATTGATATGGCTCATCGTTGAGCAATAGTTATATTTCAAATTATTTTATTCTTTATTTTTAAAAAATCTTTAGATTCTTTACTTTTAAAATCTACTTCGCAATTGTATTTATTTAAGTCTTGATTATGTTTTTTACATTGATACTGATATACTATTTATTTTGTAGTTGTTTCAAATAGGCTTTCTATTTTTCCTCCAATTTTTGTTATTGTTATATGGAAATGGTAATAACTTTATGTATTTATTTTATATCAAACTAGTTTAATGAAGTTGCTTCTTTTTCTCAATTAGTTTTTATGTTTATTCTTTTTTTAGTTAAATATGCAATCATGTAAGCAAAGAACAGTTTTCAAAATAAAATTCACAACCTATCAACAATAATATGAAAGAATTCTCAATACATTAACATATATATATGGTAATTAAAGAAATTCAACAACACTGGCATTTACATTCATACTCTCAAATTAGCAAAGATGATTAAATGATTAAAAAAGAAATAGTAAATGTTAGAGAAGAGAAGGAATGGCAAAAGCACCAGTACACTGATGGTGTATCTATGATTTGATCCAATCATTGTGAAAACAATTTGAAAATATGTAAGAAAAATCAATAGACTATTTGTATCCATTGACTCAGTAATCTTATTTTTGAGTGGGGTCACCTATGCACCAGTCTCAGTAGAACTGTCTGCCACTATGATGCTAGGAATTACTATCTAGGATCCTTGAGGCTATTCCGGTAGTTCCTATATAATATCTGAAAATTAGACATTGCCATGACCAGGTATCCTGGAAAATTGATCTCTTAAAAGATAGCAAATTCCTTGTGTATAAATGGGACGACTTAGATGAAATGGAACGGAATGAAATATGTAGAATTATGAAAGTGTTATGGACAATGACTGCAACAATATAAAAGAAAACATCACTGATTGATTGCTTTACCCATTATAAATTATAATGATCAGATTTATTGTAAGGTTATATGTTCTAGAGAAAAGGTGGTGAAACATTGCTTCTTCTCAATGTATATATAGAAATAGATCTACCTATACAAAGACATAGATCTATATAAATACAAAAATATAGTTGCAGTTTTGGTTTATTTTGCTTAGCTTTTTCTTTATTGTGTATGTTTGTCCTTCATTGCTGAAGAAGACCACGCCATCAGAGAAATGAAGACATGACTTGCATTTGACTTTGTTTTGAGTGAGGCAGAGCAGTGCAAGGTCACCAGCCTTCATTCTCCTCCAGAGTCATCTGAATCCAGTGACCTGATACTCATCAGAATGACTCAAGATGGCACAGAATGAGGCAACTGGGGTTAAGTGACTTGCCCAAAGTCACTCAGCTAGGTGAGATTTGAACTCAGCTCCTCCTGACTCCTGCACTGGTGCTCTATCTACTGTACCACCTAGCTGCCCCAACTTTTACTTTATTATGATAGAGTTGAATAGTGTAAGGATGACCTATCAGGAAGTTCCTGTGGCATAAAAAAAGAAAAATAAATAAAATTTGAAAAGTAATGTAAAATATTGGATCCAATAGCAATTAATAATTAGTATTACTTAATTAGTACTTCAAGTTTTATTTTTTCCCAAGGGCATGACAATATTTTGTTTTATTTTCACAGTGCAGTTGCAAAGATGCTGCCCTAAGCACTAGGATTAGAAACATAAGTGCACTACATGGACAAAACAAGTTTATGATTTAAGAGATTGTGGCATAGCAGGACAGCATGTATGTTAACAACTAGAGTAGAATTGAAAATTAGAACAGTTCAACAGAGAGCTTCAAGCAAAGCTCATTGAAATATTTGAGTAGGTATTTATTTACCATAATTTGGAATTTACAAGTGTTCTTCATTATGAGGTCCTTATTTGATAATCTACATATTCAATAATGATAATGCTATTCAATGGACAATATTTATTACATGGAAAATAAATTTGCGTGATTTTTTTTAAAGATCATCTGGTGGGCTAATGAATTGAACTAAATAATAAGCCAATAATTATTGAACCCAATGACCCTGTTAACATAATCTGCAGTAATGAGTCATTTAACCACTTCTATGGTTGTGATAGTAGAGGGGATATTAACTCAATAAAAATGAAAATAAAGTTTGTTTTAATTTATTTTAAAAAATGACAAAATTTACTTTTCATATCTGAGCAATTTTCTGAAAATTGAATTAATACTTTTTTAACCCATATTGATTCATTTGTTTTCTCCTCTAAAATCTGTCATGGACTTAGCCATTTGTGGTTTGGCTAAATATCTTAGCTAAGGAGTAAATAGAATATAACAGGCATTAGGCAACAGGTCAATTTCTAATTTAAAAATGAAATAATCATTTACAAGAAGCAATGTGCATTTATAAGCAGCAAAGATGAGATAATTATGGAACTGCCTTTACATTTTCTTAATGAAAAAAGTAACTGAATGAGCTTCCCCCAAAACATTACACTAGTAGTGTTATCTGGACAGTTCCCAATTTAGTAACCAGTTTTAAAAAGAATATAGTCATAGGGCACAAATGAAACAATCATTTCCTGTACTAGAGAATGAAGATAAATTCCTATTGGATAGATTCATCTAATTTTTTTTTAGTTAATTGGCACATAGATGTAGTATATCCTCAACTGAATACTTATTGAAGGTGCAGTGTGTGTTTCATTAAAGTATGGAGTAAGGGGGAGGTGAGAATAGGGAATTTTTCTACTCAATTTTCATAAGTAGAATACACAAGGACAATCTAAAGCTTCTATGGCTTTTTTGAATCCTGCCCTATCCTTGTCACGTGACCCTAGGGAAATCACTTAACATTTCTCAGCTTTAAAATGGAGCTAGTAGTGATATAGTATTTAACATCACTGAATTTCTGTGCAGATAATATCCAAAAAGTGCTTTTTAAATGTTAAAGCACTCCATGAATGATAGTTCTTCTTACTATTCAACACTAAATTCTAATTAAATACTTTCTTTCATTGAAGTGGATGAATTCTAGCTTAAGTTTTATTCAAGTAGTCCTGTAGTTGTACTTTTGTTGAGGAGACAATATAATTCAGCAAAATAATCTGACAAAGATGTGTGTAAATTGAGACTCAATCATTTTCTGGGTGGGTGGTATAAAGTAAGCTATCTATTTATTGTATGAATCAGTTTCTCCATCCGTCAAATGAGATGACACCGATAGCCTCATATTGTCCCTGGATTTCTAAGGATTCAATGGCTTGATATATGTGAAAGCACTTCAAAATAGCTTTTATAAAAATAATATTTTTTTCAGTAAACAATGGTCTCTTCAGAATTAGTATACTTTACAGGGACAAGATCATATCTTGTAATCCTTTATGAACTTTTTCAGTTTTACTCTAATTCCTAAATTCAACATTTTGGAAACCTTCTTCTGGTTCTTAAAATAATTTGTGTCCATAGGTACAGCTCCTCAGAAGGCCCTTATTTTTTTCCCATTACCAGCCCACCCCTTATTTTCTGGTAATACATATTCTCGATTCTATGCCACTCATCAGTCACTCATTGTGAGTCATTATCCACAATATATTTATACCTGCCAAAAATTTTTCTATTGTCTTTGTGGTCACCTGCAATTTTGATTCTTCTGACATTCTGTTTTTCAACAATTGATGGAATCACCTATAGTAATATTTGCTTAAAAAGAGTCAGTGTTCCATGAGATCCTTCTTGGGGCCCTGCCTTGGCCAGATCATGTCACCAATCATCTGTACCTTTTCTTCTTGCATAATAATTTTTCTTGTTCATCAACAGGTCATTCCTTGATGATATACAGACTAATGTTGAAGCTTCCTCTTTTATTACTTAGAGATACATTGTATTGTTTACAGAAACCAGAACAACATTCATGTAACCCACTTGTTATTCTTTAAGTATGTTCAAATAAATATGCATTGATTGTAATAGTTAATATTAATAATAGGTCACAATTTATATAATATTTTAAGGTTTTCAAAGCGTTTTACAAATATTATCTCATTTTATCCTCACAGTAACCCTGCTAGGTAGAAAATAATTGACTAGCTCAGGGTCAAACAGTCAAAAAATATGAGAAGTTAAATTAGAATTTAGGTCTTCCTGTTTCCACTTACAAAGTTCTATACATTATACTACCTGTGTTTTCTATATAATATTTAAGATAGAGTATATTTGATGCTGGAATACTTGTATTAGTGATGGAGTTTCTGCTGTGGTCCTCTCAATAAAAAGGAGTATTGACTGGAGAAGGACTAAACAAATTGTCATCTATAAATGTAATGTAATATTATGAGCCATAAGAAATTAACGAGTGGGAAGGAAATACAGACTCATGGAAAGTTATGAGTGGGTCAAAAGTGACATAATCAGAACAACAAAAATATCTACAATGAATATCAGTCCAATTTAACTAAACGTGGTAAAATGCAATTAACAATGTTAAGCCTTGTGAAGCGATGAGAAAATATACTTCTTCCTTTCTTTGCAAAGGTTGAGGCCTTTGTATATGGAACTTTGCATGTATTCTCAAACTTGATGTAATTTTTACTTTTTGTTAAACTGCTCCCCCAAATCTCTCCTTTTCATTCCGTGATGCAAGGGATGGTTTTTCCCTGCTTCATGGAAGAGATGGATATATTTGAATATGAAGATGATGCAAAAAACACAAGACATCCAGAGAAATCAAAAAAAGACAAATCAACAAGCATTTATTAATAACTTACAATGCTTCAAGTTAAAAGAAGTTCTAAGGATACAAAGAAAGTCAAAAACAGCTTTGCTCTCAATGATCTCACAGTCTAACAGGGGAGATAACATGCAAACAATGATATATTTACAAAAATGTGTATAGTCTAAATTGGAAAAAAAATCTCAAAGAAAAGGATCTAAATTTACTGAAGTCGGGGAAAGACTTCTGGCAGAAAAAAAGGACTTTAGCTGAGTCTTGAAAGGAGAAACAATGAACACAATTCAATTGATATAGTGCTAATTTTTCATTTTGAGGAAAAAGAAACTAGTGAATTTTATGGATTCTTCAATGCAATTGAAAGGTTTTACACCTTCTTACATAATTTGATCTTAATATTTTCACTACCACTCTATCACATCAACAATCTTCTATCAAATACCTGGAATAGGAGGCATTCAGTATACTACCTTAACAAAAGACAATGCTGTTTGAAATTTTGTGAACAGATTTGAAAACCATATCTAGGTATTGTTTTACCATGCCCACCTTACACATATTTTCTCTAATTCTCTGAAAGCATGAAATACCTGCATTTCTAAGCAATGAGAATGATTAATCGATGACAAGCTCTAGCATAAATATTAAACAATTTACTACTTATACCAACGTAGTAGAATTTTTCTCTTCTGTTTTTCTTCTTTACTTTTCAGTTTTCAGCAGAGTTGGCTGGGATAGACTGAATGGTAGTTTAAAATTTTTTAATGTAAATGTATTCTTAATAGTCAGGAATACTTAGATTCCTTGGTTTGTCTAGTGAGCAATCTAGTTCCCTATCCATACAAACTTCAACTTGACAAGATCAGAGATATTTAATTCCCTAAGCACAACCTTAGTTCATTCTTCTTCCCTCCAATTATTGTCATATGCCCTTCCTACCAATTTCTATAACCACCTTGGCCACTCTACAGAACTGTTAAAATCCATGTAAATCCTCATCCCCAACTCATCAACTGTGTTTTATGACTCTGTCCTTATTCTGAAGGATACTTTTGGTTTTATCTCTACTTTATCCTAGTGTATCAGGCTCCATCTGATGCCTTGATTCCAATGCGTGTATCCCTCTCTGTTACTCCTTATATCTGATCTTCAGTTCTTACTACCATACACAGTGCTACATGTCCTTTGAGAATGAGTCCTTTCTGTATTTTTCTAGTTGCCTCCAACTATTTGGATTCTACCCTAGAAACCCAGCATCTGTGGTGGCATCTTTGCTGCCTACTGGAAGACCTCCTTTACATTGACCAACTACTAACTTGGACTTTTGATGTTTGGCATATACTAGAATCTTATCTGTCAGAAACCTCCTTATTAATCACTACTGGAAATAACTAGTAGACAGGGATATCTTTCCCACCCAAATTTTATGTTTTGCCTTCTTTTGCTAAGATAAATCACACAAAGTATTTCCTAAAATGGAGATAAAGAAGTCTAATTTAACCTTACTTCTACACTTTACCCAAACTAAAAGTATTAGTCTAGTAAAAACAATAATGATCATTTATATACTACTATCAGGCTTCCAAAGGACTTCACAACACACTGCTTCATTTCATCTTCACAAAAATCTTATGATATAGTTACTATAACTATTGCTATCCTATTGTATAGAAAAGCAATTGCGTTTCATGTGGAGAAGAACCTGAACCCAACTTTCTTTTTTTCTGCTACCCATTGATAGACAACCTACCACTACCTGCTAATGTTCCTCTACATCTAGATGTTAAAATAACTTTGTTATCATTCTAAGAGCTAGTTATGACTTATCCTAGTTAATTTATATACAAATAAATTGTTAAACATCTGTCAATGTTCCTCTAAGCATCCTCACTTTGTTAACATAAGCCATATTGCTCTACAAATCTAGAAAAGTACTATACAAGGCATACGATTAAGAGGCATATACAAGGCATGAGATTAAGAGCTAGAAAGAATGTTGGCCAACATTGGTTCTAGCTTTTCATTTTGAGGATGAAAACACTGAGACACACATGGAATAGAGCAGCAGAACCAGAGTTCAAATCCTTATCCTTTGAGTACAAATCCCAGGCTCCTACCACTATAAGGGAGAATAGAAATGCAATGGAGGGACAGTTCTCTTTTCTCCTAATGATCAGTCAATAAACACATTAATTACCTTCAGCATTCCAGTCACTCTACTAAGCACTGGACACTCATTGCTTGTGCATATTCCTCCCTCCCCCCAAAAATATAGAGACCACTCAAGCTTATTAATGGTAAGTAAATAATACCTGACAAAGTGCATCGTTCAGACTCCTTTACACTTAATCCTACTCCTGTTAATGTACTGATTCTGGGCTTTATGAGAGCACATGCAGAAAATACATGTGAATAAAATTGGAACTGGCATATTGAATCATGTGTATGCTAGAGTGGAGTCAGGCAGTTATTTGCTTGCCCACTAATAAAAGTTTATGAAGTGGCAGGGAATGAGAAGCAAAGCTGAGAAAGATAAACCGTGTGTGGAAAGAATTCCAACAGGAAGTTGAGAAAACCTTTAGACACACTAAGACTTCAACCTTTCATAATTTAATGGGAATCTCTTCACCCGATATATTTAATAACTGCCAGAAAACCAAATCAGCTAAAATTCAATAGATTCATCCATATTGAAAGGCTAGAAATTAACTTTGAAAAAAGAGTTGAAATAAGTTTTATTAAACTGTTCAGTATGGTAATGAAAAACCATTATACCCAGATAGAGAAAACGTAAGGAGGATTTCACCAACTTGTCAAAATAAAACAAAACAAAACAAAACAAAACAAAAAAAACAGGACTAGATGTAGGCAATGCACACAGTCACCCACTGTAATATTCCATGGAGTCTAGAGAGGAATGGTTTTTTATTTTTTTTTTAAATGCACCTATTTAAATGCCAAAATTCTGATATTTAAATAATGACCATTTTATTTCATGATAATTATTTATTCAGTGCCTATTTGCCAAGCATTGTACTTGGCACTGGGGATGAAATAAAGATAGCTCCTCTCATCAAGGTGCTTATATTCAATTAAGAGAAACAACATATGCATGCTGTTATGGTGTACAAAAGAGATATAAGGTGACTTGTGTGGAGAGGGCCCAAGCAGACTGGGAGAGGAGAACAATACTGCTCATGATAACTCTCTATATAATGACATCACAGAAAAGTTGCCATAAACAAAACAAACAAACAAGCAACCAACAACCTAATGAATGAAATAAACAAATAATGCTGATTCTATTTTTTTTGGCATTTTAATATAATTTATTTATTTTCAGTTTTCAACATTCACTTCCATGAGATTTTGAATTCCAAACTTTCTCCCCATATCTCCCCTCCCACCACTATAGGACAGTGTCCAGCCCAATCACACCTTTCCCCAATCTGCCCTCCCCTCTATCACTCCCCCTTCTTCCATTCCCCTCCTCTCTATTTTCTTGTAGGGCAAGATAGACTTCTATGGCCCATAGCCTATTAATCTTATTTCCAAGTTGCTTGCAATAGCAATTTTTAACATTCACTTTTAAAACTTTGATTTCCACATTCTCTCCTTTCCTCGCTCCCCATCAACACTGATTGAGAAAGCAAGCAATATAATATAGATCATGCATGTGTAGCCATGTAAAACACTTCCAGAATAGTAATATTGCAAAAGACTAATCACATTTCCCTCTATCCTATCCTGCCCTACAATTATTCCATTGTCTCCCTTGACCTGTTGCCCCAGAATAGTGTTTGTTTCTGACTACCTCATCCCTCAATCAGGCTCTTCTAATATCCTCCCTCTCTTATGCTTTTCTTCCCTGCCCCCCGGCAGGTTAAGATAGATTTCCATATGCAATTGAATGTACGTTAAGTGTGTTCTTAAGTCAAAACTCACGAGAGTAAGGCTCACCTATTCCTTCTCACTTCCCCCCTCTTCCCCTCCATTGTAAAAGCTCTTTCTTGCCTCTTTTATGTGAGAAGATTTACTACATTCTACCTCTCCCTTTCTCTTTCTCCCAGTACATTACTTTCAACATTTAATTTTATTTTTTAGATATTCTCTCTCCAGATTCAGCTTGCCTTTGGTCTATACATGCATGTATGTATGTGTATTTACATACACACATGCATGCATACATACATATATATGCACATATATATATAAACATTCATGCACACATACATACATATATTCCCACTAACTACCCTAATACTGAAAAATGTCTCAAATATCTTCTTTCCTTGTATGAGTATTAACAGTTCAACTTTAACAAGATGCTTATGGCTTTTCTGTCCTGTTTACCTTTTCAAGGTTCCCTTGAGTCTTGTATTTGAAAGTAAAATTTTCTATTCAGCTCTGGTGTTTTCAGTAAGAATGCTCAGAAATCCTCTCTATCACTGAATTTTTTTTTTCCTGGAAGTATTATACTCAGTTTTGCTGGGTAGGTAATTCTTGATTTTAATCCTACCTCCTTTGACTTCTGGAATATCATATTCTAAGCTGTCCAATCCCTTAATGTAGAAGCTTCTAAATCCTGTGTTATCCTGATTGTTTCCTCAGTACTTGAATTAGTTTTTTCTGACTTCTTGTAATATTTTCACCTTGACCTGGGAACTCTGGAAATTGGCTATAATATTCCTAGGAATTTTCCTTTGGGGATCTCTTTCAGGAGGTGAGTAGTGGATTCATTCCATTTCCATTTTTTCCTCTGTGTATAAAATGTCAGGGCAGTTTTCCTTGGTAATTTATTGAAAGATGATGTTTATGGTTTTTTATCATGGTTTTCAGGTAGACCAATAATTTTTAAATTATCCATCCTGGATTTATTTTCCAAGTCAGTGCTTTCTGCAATGAGATATTTCATATTGTCTTCTATTTTTTCATTCTTTTGGTTCTGTTCTATAATTTCTTGATTTCTCAAAAAGTCATTACCTCCTTAAGTGGAAGGTGTATTGCCCAAAGTTTCTGTGGTTTGTGCAGTTGTTTACAGAGATATCTCTAGGGACCTCAGTTTCTCCAAAGTGGTATGATCAAAGGAGAGGTGTTTACTCTTCTCCTAGTCTGTACTCTGATCTGTGAGCAACTGTAAGTACCCTTTCTACCCTGGAACTGCAAATAGGATTCCCTCTCCACAGCCACCATCAACTCTGCCATGCCAGTATTCTTCCTCACCCCAGGACCATCACCCAGGACCATCACCAAAGATGACAACCCAGATCTGCCACTGGATTTCCCCAGTCTGTAGGGTACTCCAGAAGCAGCCTTTGCTACAGTAATGGCTGCCACTTCTTGGGGCTAGGGCAGGGGAAGGACCATGATCCTCTCTCACCCAGGTGTGAGTTCTTTCCCATGGACCTTTGAAGCTATCTTTGGTGTTTATGGGTTGAAAAGGCTGGCAACTGCTACAGTTGCTGGTGATTTGGTGTCCTAAGGCCTGCTCCAGTACCATCTGTACTGGCTAGACTTTGCTCCTCTAACAGCCTAGTGCAATAAACACTTCCTGTCAGCCTTCCAGATTGTTTTGGGCTAGGAATCTATTTCACTCGATCATTTTGCCACTTTTACTGCTCTAGAATTTGTTTAGAGTCATTTTTACAGATATTTTGAGAGATTTGGGGAGGGAGAACTCAGACATATCCCTGCTTCTACTCTGCCATCCTAGCTTTATTCCCCCCAGACTTTTTGGAAAGATCTGATTTCAAATCCAGCCTATTATATGACCCTTGGCAAGGCAAAAATATTCAATCTATTTGTTTTCTCTCTTGTAAAATACAGATAATAATAGTTTCTTCTTCTCAGGGTTGTTGTGAGGATCAAATGACACAATGATTGTGAAGTGCTTAGCATATTGTCTGACAGTCTAGGTACTTAAGAAATGCTTATAACCTTCCATTCAAGAAGAATAATGAAGTAAATATTCTAAAATATTACATGTTGTATCTAAATATTATCTATATTTTCCAGTGACACTATTCATTCTATTTTATCAATGATTTGTCTGTTTATAATATTATGTATGTTCTTTGGGGAAGGAATCACGTTTTCAGAGATGGTGAAGTTTTGGAAGTAAGTCTCAAAGATTTGATAGTTCAGGTCAAAAATGGAATTTATCTTCTTGTGGAATTAGTCATGCCTCATTACATCATAGTAAGTTTCCTTGGGAAATATAAATAACAGATAGGCAAGATATGGTTTACAGAACACAGATAAATAAATTGATGTTAGTACAAAAATGCATATCTCTTCAGATAGTTCAATTAATATTTTCTTGTGCTATGCTTAAGAAGTAAAGTTACACAGATGTTGTATATTGGTCATTCATAAAATTTTCTTTATATTACAGATAGTTCTGGGCTAGTGTTGTCATGAATCCCTTGGATTGGTTTCATTCTTTTCCAATATGTACTATTCAACGTTATAATTATGCAAAATACAGTTATTGCTTCAACGAATATATGCAATGAAAATTTAAAGACTACAACAAGTTCAGGGGCTTCATTATTTGCACTAATACTAAATACTCTTTTGTTTTGTTTGGTTTCTATTGAAATTTTATTGGAAGTTTCTATGTTTATGAGTATCAGCATAGGTCATAGAAATTAGAGGCAGCAGTTACCATGACTCCCCCCAATCCTCTTTCTTTTTTAATATTTATTTATCTATTTTTAGATTTCAATATTCATTTCCACAAAATTTTGAGTTCCAGTTTTTCTCTCTATGTCTCCCCTCCTCCCACCTCATAACACCTTGCATTCTGATTACCCCTTCCCCTCAATGTATCCTTCCTTCTCTCACACCCTACCCTTCCCTTATCCCCATATTCTCTCTTTTCTTGTAGGGCAAGAGAGATTTCTATACCCCATTACCTGTCTTTCTTATTTCCCTGTTATATACAACAACAATTCTCAACATTCATATCTAATACTTTGAATTCCAACATCTCTCTCCCTCCCTCCCTCCCCACTCATCCCCAGTGAGAAGGCAAGCAATTCAATACAGGCTATATATGTGTCATTTTGCAGAAGACTTCCATAACAATCATGTTGTGTAAGACTAACCATATTTCCCTCCATCCACCCCTATCCTTCCCTTTATTTTAATTCTGTCATTTGACCTTGTCCATTCTCAAAAGTATTTACTTCTAATTACTCCCTTCTCCCATTTGCCCTCCCTTCTATCATCACCCTCATCCCACTGGTCCCCTTTTCCCCTACTTTCCTGTAGTGTAAGAAAGATTTTCATACCAAATTTAGTGAGCATGCTATTCCCTCCTTCAGCCATATGTGAAGAGAGTATACTTCACTTTTCCCCTCTCACCTGCCTTTCATCTCTATTGAATAAGATTTTTCTTATCTCTTTTATGAGTGATAATTTGCCCTATATCATTTCTCCCTTTCTCTCCCTTTCTCCTCCCAATATATTCCTCTATCACTCCTTAATTTTATTTTTATAGATATCATCCCTTCTGATTCATTGCAACTTATGCTCTCTGTATATATATATATATATTATATACACACACATATGTATGTGTGTGCATGTGTGTGTGTGTATGTGTGTGTGCATCATCCCTTCACCTATCCAAATACTGAGAAAGTTCTAAAGAGTTACAAATAGTATCTTTCCATGTAGGAATGTGAACAGTTCAACTTCAGAAAGTCTTTTATGAAATCTCTTTCCTGTTTACCTTTTCATGCTTCTCTTGATTCTTGTGTTTGAAAGTTAAATTTCTCTTCAGTTTTGGTCTTTTCATCAAGAGTGCTTGAAAGTTTTCCGTATCATTGAATGCCCATTTTTCCCCTGAAGTATTATACTCTGCTTTGATGGGTAGATAATTCTTGGTTTTAGTCCCAGCTATTTTGACTTCTCGAATATCCCATTACAAGCCCTTTGATTCCTTAATGTAGAAGCTGCCAGATCCTGTGTTATCCTGATTATATTGTCACAATACTTGAATTGTTTCTTTCCAGCTGCTTGCAATATTTTCTCCTTGACCTAGGAACTCTGAAATTTGACTACAATATTCCTAGGAGATTTTTTGTTTGGGTCTCTTTCAGGAGGTGGTCAGGGATTCTTTCAATATTTATTTTGCCCTTGGGTTCTGGAATATCAGGGCAGTTTTTCTTTATAATTTCAAGAAGGATGATGTCTATGCTCTTTTTTTTTTTGATCATGGCTTTCAGGTTGTCCCATCATTTTTAAATTGTGTCACTTGGATTTATTTTACATTTCAGTTATTTTTCCAACGAGATATTTCATGGTATCTTCCATTTTTTCATTTGCTTGGTTTTGTTTTGTAATTTATTGTTTTCTCATAAAGTCATTAACTTCCATCTGCTCCACTCCCGCTTTTAAAGAACAATTTTGTTCAATGAACTTTTGAACCCTCTTTTCCCTTTGACTAATTCTGCTTTTTAAAGCCTTCTTCTCCTCATCAGCTTTTTGGACCTCTTTTGTCAATTGATAGCCTATTTTTAAAGGTGTTATTTTCATCAGCATGTTTTTTAGGTTTCCTTAGCAAGTTGTTGATTAGCTTTTCAACTTCTTCTATAGCTTGAGATCACTGCATATTTATTTTGGAGGTGCTGGATGCAGAAGCCTTGTCTTCCTCTAACAGTATGCATTGCTTTTTTCTCATCTGAAGGGATGGAAGGAAATACCTTTTATCAGGAAAGTAACCCTCTATGATCTTATTTTTTTCCCTTTTCGGGCATTTTCCCAGACAGTTACTTGACTTCTGAATCCTTTCTCAAAAGGAAAGTCCCAGTGTTCCTCCTCACCTCAGGACCATGCTCAGGGATGAGATTTAGATCAGCTGCTCAATTCCCCCAGGGACTTAAGGCAGAGTGCTTCACAAATAGATGCTGCAGCTGCCACCATCACTGCTGCTGGCACTGCTACTGCCACCACCACCTGGGGCCAGTACTGGGGGGTTGGGACTCTGTTCCCCTCTTGTCCAGTTGGGAAAGCTCTCTCACTGACCTTTGAAGTTTTCTTTGGAGCTTGTTAATTGAAGGAACCTGACTTTCTTTGGCAGTTGTGGGTTGAGGAAATCTGAGACCCTGCGCTGCTCCTAGGAATTCTGCCTTGGAGGCCCGTTCATGTCCTTTTCCTCCAAAGGCCCCATTGCCAGGGCTAGGTTCTGCTCTGCTCCACACCCTGCATGACAGACCTTTCCTATTGGCCTTCCAGGTTTCCTTTGGCTGGAAATCCTTTTCACTTTGTCTTTCTGTGGCTTCTGCTGCTCTAGAATTTGTTGAGAATCTTTTTTTTTTTTACAGGTATTTTATAGGCTGAGGGGAAAGTGCTAGAGTATGTGCATCTTTCTACTCCACCATATTGGCTCTGCCCCCCAATACTCTTTCACTAATATCCTTGTGATTAGTCTCATAGATGTCAGTGAGATGAATGTGCTGATTATGTCACTGAACCAATTCTAATCTTACCATTCTCCTTTCTCTTCTTCAAGTCCTCTGGCAACTATGGAAGTGATTTTCAGAATCAAGAGACTGTCTTCTGTAAGGGAGTGTGCCAACTGTCCTATAGTGACTTACCTTCCTGGAGACAGTCATGCTGGAAACGGAATCCGGGCTTTCCTCTATGTTTATGCACAATTGCCTGAATTTTCAATAGTGACTAAACTCTGTTCTTCCAAAGACGAAATAAGTTACAGAAGGTTTAAATAAGTATTTGTTCAGTTCATTCTCTACACTGGGAGTACAAACTTGGCATATTATTTATCTCAAATAGTAACATAAATCTATGCTTAGAACAAAGGTCAAAAGCCATGTAGTCTCATCCATGTATTTATGGAAATGGTGTGCAAGAACTTTACATTATTTACCCAAGGTCACAAAAAGAATAAGTGATGGGCACAGGTTTCACCCATGTCCTCTGATTACAGTCAACACTCTATTCACTTTTTCATGTTAAGACTTTCACTGAGAGAGAAACTTGTAGATTAAGTCTAAGTGGATGCAAAATATTGGTAGTGTAGACAAACTCAGTTTCATATTTAATTAAAATCCAAAAATTATGGAATAAATTGTGCAAATTACCCAAATATTTGAAGGTTACCTAGAGTTTGCTAATTGTTGTAGAGTTGGGCTTTTTGTTTTTTTTTAGAATTATCAAGATTCTTCCTTGTGTATGTCTTCCCTGTATGTTATCAAGCAGAATGTAAGCTTGTTGAGGGCATACATGATTTTGCTTTTACTGTCATATTCACTACCCCTAGCACAATATGGGTACATATTTTAGTAATTGCTTAACAAACACATGCTTAACTGAACTTTCTCTTCATTATTTTCATATTCTATCACATTAGTTTTGATTGCTACATACTTACAAAATGAACACATGGACAAATATCTGGGTAGACATTCTCAGGCGTTGTGAACTATAGTGGGTGTTTGTGTATACACTTTTCTTAAAATTATATAACAATTCATCTTTTTTAAATCCTGAATTTAACAGATAATAATTGTAATTGCCAGGAGAATTAAATATGGTTATTATTTTATGATGATATATTTAATATGCACAAAATATCTCTGCATAGCAGCATGGTGGAAACAGATCAGGCAACTTTTAAAAAATCTCATGGTTTTTTTGTTGTTCTTGCAGCTCAATAAATATTGCATAATATAGCTTGCAATAACATATTTCTTTGTCCAAAGACAAGACCAGTGTAGAAAAGAATGGAAAAAGTCAGCAATTGAGTAGGGAGCGTAATCGAAACAATTTTCTTCTTCAGCTAACATTTTTTATATCACTAAGACAGGAACACATATAACCCAATAGCCCACGAACTAAATGTTTGCAATACATTTTATTGTTTTTTGCAGAGGGTCTATGACATGAAAGTATACATGTTATATGACCCCTGTGCTCTTAAAATTGAAATTGTTATTTTATACTCATATATACTTAGTATATTTTTATACTCATATATACTTTTTATACTCATATATACTTAGTATATTTTTGTACATTATCATGTACGTTTATAAAGACATTAATAGCACATCGGATGTTATTAACTATTTTTCTTTCTAGTAGTTATAGTTTTACACTATTACATCCATTATTTTATGTTTTGGCATCTATATGGCCCAATGGGTACTATGTTAGACTTGGAATAAGAAAGATCTGAGTTCAAATCTTGCCTCAGACACTTATTTTGTTATGTGATCTCGACTATTTAATGTCTCAGTCTTAGTTTCTACAATTATAAAATAGGAACAGTAATAGGACCCACTTAACTGCCATGAGATTCAAATGTGATAACATGTAAATTGATTTGAAAATTTTAACGTACTATATACATATAAACAATAATTGCTATTGTGGTGATGATTATATTTATCATCCTTATGAAGTACATTTTCTGGATGGAGTTGCAGTAGTCTATGACAATAAAACTAAGCAAAGCTAAATTGATATTGAGAATAAATGAATATTCCCAGTTCAAAATTATAAAAAAGTTGAAGGACAAAACATTTTGTATGAGAAAAAATGCAATTTGTAGTGGACTGCAATACCAGTATGTATGAACAGTAAGGTAAAGCAGTCGAGGAAAAAAAAAACAACATAATGAAATTTCAAGTTTTCATTGAGTGCTATGGTAACCAGAGGTTGGGTTGTGGTAAGTCATGAGCAGAATCTGATTTCAACTCTCAAGATATAGAGGCCATATTCAAGTTAAATGAATATTTATGAGGTGCCTGTTAGGTTTAGAGGCATTGGAAGGAAATATAAACCTAAGGCAACATACTATCCCTGTTCTCAGAAGACTTAGAATTGAATGGGAATGGGGAGAGAAATAAACACAGTTAAATTATACTACATGGTTTCATTCAGATAGTCAAATAGAATCTATTAAGTATATATTCTATGCTAGATACTGCATTGAGTACTATGGACATAAAACAAGGCAAAAAAAATTCCCAATCTCAAGGTGCTCATGGTTTAATGGGTGAATCAACATGAGGAGAAAAAATGGATACATGTAAGATGTATTGAGGATATATTACAGGTAATCTCAGAGGTTTAGCTGAGACATGAGAGAAGTTAAGGACAATGTTGGGATGGAGAGAGGAAGAGAGAGCATTCTAGACAAGGTGGATAGCCAACAAGACCCTTACAGTTGGGAGATGAGTGTATGGAGTGTTGTATTCAAGGATTCATTGCAATGATTCAAAGAGTATCGAATTATAGGCTGAAAATAGATCATAAAGGTGAAAAACAAAGCATTATGGGAAGTCTGAAAGGGAATGATGTTACTGACCTGTGAGAGTTGTGAAAGCTTCCTAGAGACAATGGTGCTTTAGCCAGGATCTATAGGATATGAAGTTATTCAACATTCTAAGAAAAGAAGGAGGTGGGATAGAGAATAATACAAAGAAGGCACAAAGGTATAAAAGAGCAAAGTACATTTTATCTGGAACTAGAGAATGGACAGGAGAGAAGTTTGACAATTTTTCAAAACTAATATTTTATAATTATATAATATTTTAAGGTATACAAAGGACATAATATACATTATCTCATTTGATTCTCACAACAACCACATGAATAGAGAGGATGAAATCATTCCTGGTTTGCAAAGGAAGAAGCTTAAATCTGAGAAAGATCAAGTGACTTGCTCAGGGTGACATAATGTCAGAAGATTTAAAGCCAGATTTAGTGAGCTTATCTATACACGATATCATATTAACATATTCATTTTATCATATGCATAATGCATTATTTTTAATATAAGTAAAAATCTTTATTCTAGCATTATATCATATAGAAGCTTATTGTTGAGAAAATTTATATATTTTATTTTTAATAGATACCATAGTGATCATGTCCTTTCATATATTTTTGAGCAGAGGCAAAAATCAAGGTAATGCTATATACTGCTTTAAAAAAAGTAGCATACATACAGCAAACAGGGAAACTCATAATCTTAAATTGCTTTCTGTATATATTTTTCCTTTTTTCTTCACTTTGTTAAAGAATACCAACCTCATTTATTAAAAAAAACATACATCTTTTAATGAAACATTTATACCATGTAATAAGATGTTCCATTTAATGCATAAAATATACACTCTGAAACCCTGTCAATTAGAACATTTGAAAATGATGTTCCCCTGAGGCTACCAATAGCTTGACTTTAAATGGAGTGTGACAAATGGCTCTAATATGCAATAGAGAAGGCTTTCAACAATAATACATCATTGAGAGATTAATACTCAGATAGGGGAGCAACGCAATTTAAAAGAAGACCATTTAGTTGGAAGGCATTAGCTTAGCCCCTATACAAAAGGATTAAGTGACATGTCTGGTGCTTTGCTCTCTTATTAATTCTATTATATGTCACAAGTGATGTAGTTTGCTCTGAGTGAATTTTACTGATTGGTATTTTATTTCCAAAGGAAATTTCTTCCAGATAATTCACATTAAATTAGGTATTGTACCTGTAAGTAGTTTTTTTGCTTTTTTTTTGTCTTCATCTGACCTAGAAATGTAAAAATTTGTGTGTCTAAAATCCTAACAGATATAAATCTTAAGGATTTGGGAATAAGAATTATATGTTATTTTGTATATTTCATAATATTTTAGTTATATATGTTTAAATAATAATGACCAAGATGATAAAAAGGAACATTTTTCTGTGATAAGGTTATACCATATTTCAGACGTTTTCTATAACTAAAATGTTGAATAATAAATTCACAATCTATTATTATTGCAAACCAATATATTATGAAAATGATTTAAAACATTAGAAAATGAGCTGACTGATTATCTTCATTATAATTTTTCCAACATTCATAAGTCTTTACCTATTATTATAGATACCTATAAATTTTAATGAATAAGAAATATTAAATTTAGTAGTATTTTAAAAGAATTGCAGGCTATGGAGAATATCAACACACTGACAATGCCAGGGGACACATTGGGTAGTAATATTGGAATAATTTCACATTTAGACTTACTAGCAAGTATAACAACATGACAAAGGATCACCAGACAAAATCATCGCTATAAAAACTTATTTTGCTTCTGAAACTTATTACTTGGAACACTTGTAGGATTTATATATGCACTTATTAATATTTACTTTCTCTTTAACAGTGACACATCTTTTGCTGTAGAGAGCACCACATACACACACACACAATTAAATCATGACAACTGGTATAAGCAAGAATGACTTGTCAGATTATGACCATTTCTGGTCTTTTTGTTCTTAATCCTGTTCCAGGAAAACTTGACTGGATTCAATTAAACCAGTAATATTTCTTTGTTGATTGTTTAGCTTTTATTCTCATAGGAAAATTATAATTTTTTTTCCTATTCCTCAACTGATTGTTCTTGAGATTTGGGATTCAGAATAGAAAACATACAAATTTCTTGAGAACATTATCTAATAGTACAGAAAGTGAAAATGGCCAATAGTGGAGGTGATGTGAGAAAAATAAGACATCAGTGCATTGGTGGGTATTTCTGAATTAATTCAACCATGAAACTGGGCTCAAAGGGCTACAAAATCATGTATACCCTTTGACCTAACAATACTACTATTATGTCTTTATGCCGACAGATATAAAAGAAACAAAAAAAGGAAAAGGACCTATATGTACAAAAATATAGCAGCTTTTTTTCTGGGGGCAAAGAAGAGGAAATTGAGGGGATGCCCAGGAGGAACTGAGGAATGGATGAACAAATTGTAGGATGCTATTATGATGGGAAACTATTGTGCTATAAGAAATGATGAGCAGGATTCTCTCAGAAAAAAACCTGGAAAGACTTACATGAGTTGATGCAAAGTGAAACGTATGTTTACAAAATAACAGCAGTAGTTTAAGATGATCACGTGTAAATGATTTAGCTATTTTGAACAATACAATGATCCAAAACAAATTTGAAAGATTTATAATGAAAAGTGCTATCCATCCACAAAGGAAGAAGTGATAGAATCTGAATACAGATTGAAGCATCCTTTTTCTTTACTTCCTTTATTTTTCTTGAGGTGTTGTAGTTGGTTTTTGTCTTTGTGTTCTTTTACAGCATGAGTATTATGGAAATATTTTGCATGACTAGGCATGTATTACGTATTTTAAATTGCTTGCCCTCTAAATGGCAGGTGGGGAGAGAGGGAAGAAAGGATAGAATTTGGAACCAAAAGTTTTAAAAAGGAATATTAAAAGTATTTTTATATGTAACTGGGGAAAAATAAAATGCTAAATAAAATAGTTCAGAGAAGAGGAGATGCAGATGAAGTTGTTGTTGCTATGTGAGAAGAGAGAAGGAGAAATATAGAAAAATAGCTACCGATTGAATACATAGTTAAGGGACATTGGAAATTAAGATAATGAAGAGGTTGCAAATTTAGCTGGCTAGGGGTATGATACATAGTAAAATCTTGGATATTTATTATCTGACTAACTGATATCATTGATCTCAATTGTCCCTTTAATGGCTAATCTTACCCTACCAAATTAAGTTGCATTTAGCTAGTTATATATTTCTATGTATTAGCTATATGCATATATGTGTCTATATACATACATATATACATGTTATATTATGTTCATGTACACTTTTATACGTGCTTTTTGTCTCCCTTGTTAGAATGTAAGCTCCAAGGGAATAAAGGATTGTCCCATTTTTCGTGTTTTTATTGTCAGCACTTAATATGTTGCTTGTCACATAAAGGGTACATACTAAATACATGTTGTGTTTGACAGACATAGAAGTTTGGACAGAGTTTTGGAGGAAAGAATGTAAAGGAGCAAATGGAGAACCTTAGAGGCTAGAAGATCAATGAGGCGACAATTATAATTATTCACACAAGAGACAATGATGGGTGTCTGAATTAGAGTAGGATTATAAAAAATAGAACAAAGGGTATGAGTTTAAAATGCATTGCAGAGGGAAAACACTAATAGGACTTCAAAATTGATGGAATTCATAAAGTCTGGGCAACAAGTGAATTAAAGACAACTCTTTAACATCTGGCAAAGGTGAGACTGAAAAATTGTGGCATCCTCAACATTCATAAAGTGTATGTGAATGACCTAGGTTAGTAATATTTCAGATCCATTTTTGGATCTTTTTCTTGTTTTATTGCTAAAGCAATGTAGAAATATATTTCTTCCCTTGGTCTCCACGTCTTGTTTCATGAAGGAACTATTTTAAGTCTCACTGATTTCTTTGTTTAGTTCCACTCATGAGACTTGAACATTAGATATTTAGGCTATAAGGAGGCAGAGAACAAAAATAAAAACAAACAAACATTAGCATCAATCTCTCCGATCTTACTCCTGGATATTTGACTTTATCTAGATTCTTAAATTCCATGCTATAGTTTGGTTATGAGGACCCCTATTGATTTCTGGTACTGGTCCTGGCCTGCATCAATCACTCTGCTAAACTCTTTATTACAAACTAGAATGTAAACTTGATCATTTTCCTGTGAAAACCTAATTAATACTGGTTTTGAAGTACAAATAGGTGGGTATGAGACTCTACTTCACATATCAACTGTCTGACCTTGAGCAAGTCTGTGCCTCTTTTAGTCTAATTTTTTTTTTTTTTTTGTAAAATAGTTAGATTGGATGACATGTAGAGACTGTAGGCTTCACTTTGGTGATCTACAGATGAAGGAGTTTTACTTTAAACTTTAAGCCCTTAATGTATTTCTAGATTTAACCTCCACAATGTGAATTTAAAGGCATATCTGGGTTTAATTCCTGGATTCCACATGTATTATCTGCATGATCTAGACCAGAGAAATTTAAGTGGCATACTGGTTAGAGTGTAGAATCTGGAATCTTGTATATTTCCTAGCTGTGTTACCTTTAGCAAGTCACTTAAGCACTGTCTTGCTTAGTTTTGTCAACTATAAAAAAGGAATGATTTCACCTATGTGTTTTTGTGACATAAAATGAGATTATATGCCTAAGCTACTTTACACACGTTAAAGCACGTAGTAGTAGTAGTAGTAGTAGTAGTAGTAGTAGTAGTAGTAGTAGTAGTAGTAGTAGTAGTAGTAGTAGTAGTAGTAGTAGGATTAGCAGCAGCTGGAGCAGCAGTCACAGGAGGAGGAGAAAAGCATCTTTAACATTCTTTTTTCTCTAAATCTGATGATTCTAGAACTTGCAAGCTACTTAAGCAGCAATTTTCTCTTTTGAAAAGTAACAATAATATTTGAACAACTAAGGTTATTCTTTCTTTTATTCCTCCTTCTTCCCATCTTTTTTATCATCTTGAGTGAAAGGGAATAAGTAACAAAATAAACACAGTCATTTAGGGTGGCTGGGAGACAGCTTTAAAGGGAAGGTGATGGGCTATTCAGCAAACCTCTTTTCTTTTCTGGTCTAAGCATTTACTTTGATCAAATTCTTCGGTCACCCTGCCCTGGTTTTTGTTACATTAGTAAAAGATTGCTTGGCTCATTAGGTTAATATTATCTGTCATGCAACAGCATCAATAGATCTCATCATTGCCGTTTAAGTAAAAAAGAATCTACATTCTACTTCTAATATAATATTTAGTCTGTTTTCTTGCTTTACATTTCCTACTGAATCATTTATTTCAGTATTATGCCCCTATGTAAAACATTCAATTAATTTATTAGATCACTTCAGTTTTGTTTTTTTTTTTGCAAATAAGGTAACACAGAAATACACAAATATTAAAAAACAAAATAGAGTAGGTAGATTCGAAGAACACAAAACTGGAAAGGATATGAAACTACTGAGAATGCCCATCCTTTATACATAATTCCTGAAAATTTAGGTGGAGATTTTAAAATATTTCAACCAGTGAACATAATTTTTTTTCAAAAGCATTTCTTCATCTGTCAAGGTAGAAACTGCAAATTGGAAGTCATCAACATCCTAATAGTTAGGCATAATCAACTTATGCTAATTATTCCCACGCTTTCTCTAACAGGTTAGAACTTTTCAGTTAATCAGTAATAGTTGATGGGGGGGAGGAGGGAATAAAATGAATAAGCACTTAAACCAGTAATGATATTGTAATTTATTCAATAGCATGCGTTGTTTGTCAAAGTGAAGTTATTAAAATCAAAACTTAAACTTCATTCCAGTGAAATGTTGGGGGCTGTGTTCCATATTTAGATCCACATCTATTCTCTTAACATCAACTGAGTAATAGCAGAAGCATATATTCACACACACACACACACACACACACACACACACACAACTGTGAGGAGTTTTTTTACATTTCTTTTACCCCATAAAATAATTAAAACAGAGCATACAATTTATAAGCCCTAATAGGAAACAATTCCAAGGAGAGTGAGTAATATCTTATGTTACTTGTTTCATGTTCCTTGGTTATTGTTCTTTTATAATTTTTATCTTACTTGGAAAGCAATTAAATAATTCATTCATATGTAGTTTGTTCTTCCTTTGTGAGTTATGTAGCTTTTCTCCATGTATTTTGATAAAAAGCAATCTATATTTAGCTTAGCTAATGTCCTTTGTAAACAACATAGAATTACAAACATCTTCTAAACAAGTATGAAGAACATAGTCAAGAAATCATTTGCCTTCCATTGCCAGAGATCTTCAGTTCAACAGAGGTGGAGGAAGCCCAAATGTGTGAAAAAAGCAATTTCATACGTATTGATGATTTCCAACAATGTCTCTTTAAATACCATTCTTTTAGTTAGCTACCTATATATTCAGGAATTTACAGAAGAGAAAGCAAAATATTCAAATAGTCTACCTAATGTATTAATTACAACTTTATCTAAAGATGAGCATTTCCATAAGTCACATTGGCTTTCCTACCTCGATTTCTCAATTTCTTTTGAATTTCTGCTGATAGATGGTTGATCAAAAGACAAGGGTTAAACACACTGCCAACACCTGTTCCCCTCCAACTGTCATAAGAAACAGACAATAGGCATCGTATTTGCTGAGTCATAATAATACAAAACAATGAGTAGTATTTGCTAAAGGTAGTAGTCTTCTATATTTTTCTTTGCAGCTATGCAGCAGACATTGTGCTCCATATAGAGTTTTTAAAGTAAGTAAAGGGGAGATTTTTTTTCATAAATCTTTTCATTTTTGTGTCAAGATGTCTGAGAAATATGATTTGGCATTATTGATCCATGTTCATTCTTTGGTATTAATATAATTTTAAATTTATACAAATCCATACTAGAAGTATCTTGTTCTGTTCACTCTCATTCTTATAACTATATGTAGTGGTCCTGGCAAAATAAAAATCAAAGGTTGTTGCTGCCAAATTATTAGGGAGGAGTATACAGTCATTTCTGTCAATATTTTGTTATAAATCAATTATTTTCTCAACTGAGAATTTAAACAACAAAAATTTCTATAGGCATGTTGACAGAAGGAAAACAGAAAATACTGGAAGTAGCATGATAAGAAAGTATCCTTGAAGTCAAAAGACAATTTCTGTATAAAACTGCACTTACTACTTATGTAGTAAGGAGACACTAGATTAGATGTCATAGAAGATGATTTCACCTCAGAAGTCTATGATCCTATGAATCTATGGCTTAGAGTCAAATCTCAATTATGATAGTGCTAAATGTACTAGCTTTTTCAAACTTTTCACTGTCTGAATCTGCAAAATAGCAATGAAAATATTTATTCTGAACTAGTTACTTTTTATGGACAAATAAAAAGTAAAGAATAATTGTAGGGCAAGGAGACACTTTGAACATTATTTCAGAATAAAATATGTTCTAAAAGTCAAATGATTACTTATATGATGTAGATTAATTCAGTACATGGCATTGAATAGGAATTTGAGGTACTCTCTGCTTTCTGATTACCTTTGGGGGTATGGACTGAGGTGTTAACTGTCAACAAGACACTTATCCCACCACACACATAGCACCCAGAATGGGATGTTCTGAATTATCAGTCGACCTACTTGTATCTCTCAAAGGCTCACCATGATGTATCTGTGATTTTCTCTTAGGGTAAAAGTGTGTAGGAACCTTGAGAGGCTACTATTTGGGAGTTCTATTGTTGATACCCACTTTTGGGTTATAGAGGGGCAATTTCAATCAAGAGGAAATTGAAATTCTGAGTGGCAGTGACAATTTTGGCCCCAAGAAATCAGTGACCCTAAGAAAAATATAGTTTCTGGAACAAAGAGAAAAAGGAACCTGAGGATAAATACTGATTGCAATCCCAAAGGAGGAGAGGCACTTTTTAGGTAAGAGTAAGAGAGGAGGAGCCAAGATGGTGGAGTAGAAAGATACACATATGCTAGCTTCTAACCCATAACCCAAAAATTACCTGTAAAGAACTCCAAACAAATTCTGGAGCAGCAGAAGCCACAGAACAACAGAGTGATTTCTGTTCCAGAGAGACCTGAAAAACTGACACAAAAGGCCCGTCATGCACCTTACCCAGAGCAGAGCCCAGTCCTGAATTGGCCACGTGGTAAAGAGGGGACCAGATCCAAGTAGGCTTCAGGGATAAAATCTCCAGTGGCCACACAGGCTGCTCCACCCACAGGCACCAAAGGTCAGTGAGAGGGTCTTTTTGGCTGGTGAAGAGGGGAGTAGGGTGTCCTCATAACTCTGACCCCCTTGGGAGGCAGCAGCAGAGGCAGCAGATGACAGGAGCTCCCAAAGAAGGCAGGAGCAAGGACTCATTGTTGAAGATTGCCTCATAAACCCCCTGATGGAACTGAGCCCCCTGTGGTGGCCCTGCCCCCACCTGAGCACCAGAACTTAATCTCACACTGAATAGCAGCCCTGGCCTGCTGAAGCCCTAAGGTTGGGAAGCAGCATTTGCATCTCAGACCCCAAGCACTGGCTGGCAATATCTGGAGGTGAGGTGGGTGTGGAGAGGAAACTCAGAAGTCAAGAAAATGCCCAGAAAAGGTGGAAAAAAAGATAAGACCATAAAAGGTTACTTTCTTGGTGAACAGATATCTCCTCCCATCGTTTCTGATGAGGAAGAACAATGCTTACCATCAGGGAAAGACATAGAAATCAAGGCTTCTGTACCCCAAACATCCAAAATAAATATTCAATGGGCTCATGTCATGGAATTGCTCAAAAAGGATTTTGGAAATCAAGTTAGACAGGTGGAGGAAAAACTGGGAAGAGAAATGAGAGAGATGTAAGAAAAGCATGAAAAAGGGGTCAATATCTAGCTAAAGGAGACCCAAAAAAATGCTCAAGAAAATAACACCTTCAAAAATAGGCTAACTCAATTGGCAAAAGAGGTTCCAAAAGCCAATGAGGAGAAAAATGCTTTCAAAAAGCAGAATTAGCCAAATGGAAAAGGAGGCTCAAAAGCTCACTGAAGAAAATAGTTCTCTCAAAATTAAAATGGAACACATGGAGGCTAATCACTTTATGAGAAACCAAGAAATCACAAAACAAAACTAAAATAATGAAAAAATGGAAGAGAATGTGAAATATCTCATTGAAAAAACAACTGACCTGGAAAATAGATCCAGGAGAGACAATTTAAAAATTATGGAACTATCTGAAAGTCATGATAAAAAAAAGAGCCTAGACATCATTTTTAATGAAATTGTCAAGGAAAACTGCCCTGATATTCTAGAACCAGACGGCAAAATAAGTATTGAAGGAATCCATCGATCACCGCCTGAAAGAGATCCAAAAAGAGAAACTCCTAGGAACATTGTGGCCAAATTCCAGAGTTCCCTGGTCAAGGAGAAAATATTGCAAACAGCTAGAAAGAAACAATTCCAGTATTGTGGAAATACAATCAGGATAACACAAGATCTAGCAGCTTCTACATTAAGGGATCAAAGGGTGTGGAATATGATATTCCAGAAGTCAAAGGAACTAGGACTCAAACCAAGAATCACCTACCCAGCAAAACTGAGTATAATACTTCAGGGGAAAATATGGTCTCTCAATGAAATAGAGGACTTTCAAGTATTCTTGATGAAAAGACCAGAGTTGAAAAGGAAATTTGACTTTCCAACACAAGAATGAAGAGAAGCATGAAAAAGTAAACAGCAAAGAGAAGTCATAAGGAACTTACTAAAGTTGAACTGTTTACATTCCTACAGGGAAAGACAATATTTGTAACTCTTGAATCTTTTCAGTATCTAGGTAATTGGTGGGATTACACACACACACACAGACACAGACACACACACACATGCATGCACATACGGAGAGAGAGACAGCACAGAGTGAATTGAATAGGATAGGATCATATCTTAAAAAAATGAAGTTAAGCAGTGAGAGAGAAATGTATTGGGAGGAGAGAGGGAGAAATGGAATGGGGCAAATTGTCTCTCAGAGAAGGGGCAGTTAGGAGTCTTTTTAGTGGAGGGAAAAAGAGGGGAGCTGAGAGAAAGACATGAATTTTATTCGCATCACATTTGACTAAAGGAAGGAATAAAATGCACACTCATTTTGGTATGATTAACCTATTTTACAATACAGGAAATTGGGGGAGAAGGGGATAAGCAGGGTGGGGGAGATGATGGAAGGGAGGGCAATAGGAGGAGGGAGCAATTTGAAGTCAACACTCTTGGGGAGTAACAGGATCAAAAGAGAAAATAGAAGAAATGGGGAGCATTTAGTTATATATAGTTAGTCTTACACAACACGACTTATATAGTCGTGAAATATATAGTTAGTCTTACACAACACGACTTATGGAAGTTATTTGCAAAACTACACAGATATGGCCTGTATTGAATCGCTTTCCTTCCCAAAGGGAATGGGTGGGGAGGGAGGGATGGGGAGAAGTTGGACCTCAGTTTTAGGAACAACTCTCCAGTACTGTTCTTGCTTCTAGAAAATAAGAAATACAGGTAATGGGGTAGAGAAAGTTGTCTGGCCCTACAGGACAAAAGAGAAGATGGGGACAATGGAAGGGAATGTTGTTAGAAGAGAGTGTAGATTGGTGATAGGGGCAATTAGAATGCTTGGTGTTTTGGGGTGGAGGGAGGGGACTAATGGGGAGAAAATTTGGAACTCAAAATTTTGTGAAAATGAATGTTAAAAGTTAAATGAATAAATAAATAAAATAAACTGCTGTTGAGATCCAGCCAAAAAAAAGAGTCAGAAAGCAAAGCAATAGAGCAGTGACCATACCTCTTATAAGATCACACCGCCTTAGAAGTATGGAAAACTTTTCTAAAACTCCAGAACTAGCTTTGAATATAGCACCTGAAAGAAGTCTGAAGTGGAGACAGAGCCCCTCTTGTCCCACACAAGGAATAGAACCCAACATTAACATAAATTTCTAAATCAAGGAATAGGGTGGAAAAATGACCAAACCAGAAAAAAGAATCTTATTGTAAAACCAAAAAAAACAAAAACAAAACCTACTATGCTGACTTGGAAGACATAAACACAGAAGAAGACAATCAATACCAACACATACTTAAGACACAAACTTGAAGGAAGTCAATGAAGTCTCAAAAGAAAATAAAAATATGAATTGAACGCAAGTCAAACAAGAATTCCTAGAAGGGCTAAAATTATTTTCAAAATCAAGTAAGACTATCAAAAAAATGAGGTCAATAAATGAGAGCAATGAAAGAAAATATCAAAAATGCAATTCAAAGCTTGCTGAAAGAGGCACAAAACATACTGAAGAAAATACCTTAAAAAATAGAATTGCCCTAAATCAGGCTCCTATTGGAGTAGACCAATGCATTCTGCACAAAATCATCATTTTATTGAATTTGGAAAGTTATTATTAAGCAACTACCAAGGTGAAGCTATTATGTGTCTCTATTGGGGATAAAACAAGAAAAATGGAATAGTCCCTGTTTTTAAAGAATTTGCATGCTATTAAATTAAATGATGTTATCTTCTGATCTTCCAGAAGTATTGAATTATTTCAAAATCATTTTAGCTAGAAGTGCAAAAGTGTAGATGGTTCTCATGCTTTCCAGATTATCTGTAACAACTGATAACATTTTCCCTTAAGCCCCATTGAGTATAAATCTCCCACTTTATGAATACATTCTCTGTCATCTTGGACCAGCAGAATCCATTCAGTACCATTTCCATAAGAACTAATATATGCTCTATTTTGATTTAAATCTGCTTCTGAAGAACCATGGAATAGATTATGGATAGGCATGTTCCAGGATGGAATCCTGAAAGATGCTAGTGTAAAGTTTCAAGTATCCAAGAACCCTTGGATCTTCCCTAGCTCACATATCTCTAACAGATGAACTACTTCTTTTTCTTTCACAAAACTAGACCTTCATGCCACTTCTTGGAAATCTCCACACTCTACTACTGCCTTATTTTATATGTTGTATTATCCCATTAGCTTATAAACTTATATGTGTTTGCTTGAGAGCTAGATGACTTAAAGGGCAGAGTAAAGAAGAAGCAGTTATTACATGTCTACTCTATGATAAGCATTATGCTAACTACTTTAAAATATTATCTTTATTTGAAACTTGTAACAACTTTGTGAAATAGGTGCTATTTAAATCCCCATTTTATGAATGCTGTGCTATTTGCCTTCTCAATGGATTTGGACAAGGTTAGAGGGAGGGTGAGAATTTGTAACTGGAAATTGAAGCCAACATTTAAAAATAAATAAGTAAAACAAAAGCATGGTATATGAAAAGAAAAATTCCCATTTTACTGTTGAGGAAATGGAAGCAGATAATTATTGAATGGGTTTTTTCAGATCATACCACCATCATGTGTTCGAGGCATGATTTGAACTCAGGTCTTCCTATCACTCTCTACACTGTGCCACCTACCAGCCTATTGAACAGAATGATAAATGTGAAGTCAGGAAGAGCTTGTTTAAATCCAGCCTCATATTTACCAGTTGTGTGACCCTGAGCAAATCACTTGATTATCATCTGCCTTGGTCTCTTTATCTGCAAGATGTCAATAATAATAATACTTATCTCTCAGGTGTGTTGTAAAGGCAAAATGGGATAGCATATGTAAAGCACTTTGAAAATGTTAAAATATTATATAAATATGTACAATTATTATTATTAACATAACTCCCAGCAATTAATACAATGCATCACATATTAAGCATTTAAATAAAGTTTGTCTATCTCAGAAGATTTCACCTGTCAGAGTCCTCACATGGTGATGTTACTATTCTGTTTCCAGAGTAGATTGTTTTTTCCTCATGCTAGATTTAGGATTAACATTTGAAATTAAATTGTTCAAAATGTTGCTTGTTATTTAGCTATAAACCTATAAAGGTTCTAGAACAAAGCATGTCCAGAGGACACTGGATAAAATAATAAAGGGATGAGAAATCCTGTTACACAACAATTGATTGAGTAGTAAAGATTTTAGCCTGAAGAAAACACTTGGGAAAGGGAGCTGTAGAGGAGATATGCTCACTTTCTTAAACTATTAGAGGAGCTGTGATTACAGAATTTAAATTATTCTGTTTAGTTCTAAAAATCAGAAGTAAGATCAATGTATAGAAGATTATAAGGTGCAGACCATTGACTTAATGTAAGAAAAAATACTTAAAAATCATTATTATCTTGCTTTTGTGTCATCTTCATTTACAAATATATCCTTGCCCTCTTCCCTATCCAAGGAGCTATTCCATAAAACAAAGACTAGCAGAAAGAAAAGAAATCAGTACAGTAAAACTAATTGATTAACTGTTTCTCACAGTATATGCAATGTTGCACATTCATGGTCTCCCAATTAAAAGAGAGGGAAACAAACTAAAACAACCACTTTCTGATTAGAGTTTTCCAGAAGAGGAAGGGGTTGACTAAGCATTTGGTGAGCTTGGCATTGTTCAATACTGACAAGTGGAATTTGGCTAGGGTGACTATTTGTTGAAATAAGAGATTATAGAAGGTATTCTTATAGAAGGTATTCCTGTTTAGATGTGGATTGATATAGATGACCTCTTTAGTTTATTGCAAATTAGATTCCATAATTCATCTTTGAGGCCTTAGGCAAGAGACTTTCTCTGTTTTGGGCCTCAGTTGCTGTTTTTAATTCTGTAAAATGAGAGACTTGGAAAAAAAATGATCTCTTGGGACCCTTCAAGCTATAAGGTCTTTGATATATACATTATTGTTTCTTGGAATGGACATCCAGGAAAGGATCACAGCATCATCTATATCTTTCCCATGCTTTTAGACAGACTGGTTAGTGTTTAAACTATGGAGCAAATTATTTTTCCAGTACAATAGGAGAGCTAAACCTATGCTATTATTTGAACTTCATGATTACAAAATCCATTAGAATTCAGTTGGTCCTAAAGCTGGAAAAATTACTGGAGCGGAAAGAATTGTTTGCTTCTGCTTAGGATTAAAAAGAGCTCTCTGATATTGTTAGTGCTATGATAATTGGTCATTTTTTTCCTCTCCCTTATTCCCATGTACACACTTTGTGAAGATCTCCTTTTCAAAGTAATAAAGTGCTATATATGGAAAATATTCTTAGTGGATAAAAGAAAAGTTAAGAAAAAGGAAAAATGTAATATTTTAGTTGTGTAAAGTTTCCAAGTTGAAGTGGAATTATTAGTTGAACTTCCTTCAAAATATCCTGGGCATAAGAATTCTTTGATTTTCTGACAAAATAGGAGGGCTCATGTATTCGTTTTTTAACCTGAAACATCTATCTTTGACAAGAAAAATATATTAATAGTAGAAACTACTAAGGAATTATGGAATCTAAGTGCTGAATGATGATCATCTTGTGGATACTGAATGTATCTATATCTATATATAATGGCTATGATCAAATTAATTTATCCTTAGAAAACCATGTGATGAAGATACTAAATTGTAGAAAAATTTGTCTTTATGAAGGCTGGAAAGTAGAATAGGCATCTCTAGTCCCTTTCCTCCCCACCCTTCTCCAAAAGAGATTTAATTCCTACCAGGAGAACAAGCATGAAGTCAGGACCAAAGATCAATCTGTTCTCCTTAGAGAGTATAGGTACCAGGCCAAAAGCATATTTATTTACTCCCTTAAATATAATTAGTCTAGCAGATAGAACTGTGTTCCACCTAACCTCTGAGTGCTTTTGTCATCAAAATTGAGGGCAAGATGAAAGCTTGAGTTCTATATCCAAAGCTTTACACATTCCCCAACTAATCGTAGTTCCACAATGAACATACACAATGAATAGTAAAGAAATCCATCTATCCAAATCATAGCAAAACAGAAATCAGAAAAGTTACACACAGGAGAATATATAAAAGACAATGCAAAGTCAAGGATCTCTTCAACTGGGAGAAAGAACTTAAGGAAGAAACAGTTCTAAATATCTAAATAAAAACCAAAGTGGGATTTCCTTGTAGTCTCTATAGTCTCTAATGTAGCTATCTGGGAGTATGAACATTGTAGACATTCAGGTTTTCTAGAGTTTTTTCCTTCAGCAAACTTAAATGGGGTGGAGCTCTTCCATATTCTTTTTCAAAACTGAAAGCCAGAAGCACTCAAAACAACTTGATATCTGAAAAGTCTCAAAGAAGACCTGACACTTTATGAGTCTGATAGAGGGTCACCAAGGCGACTGGTAAATTTGGAACTCTACAACACAGGGCATTCATTTCCACCAATAAAGAGAGAATTACATACAAATGGGCTTTGGGGAAAGGGTTATATATGCTAGCACGCTGTACAGATTTATGATTTGTTAGTGTTGAAATACAACTCCCAATACTCAAAAACACTAGTATAATAAAAATGCATTTATTACCTGTGCCACATTTATCATATTTGGCTATGTCAAAACATTTAGGTTCCAAAGGACAAATGCAATTTAAGCCAAATATACAGATATATATGTGTGTGTGTGTGTGTGTGTGTGTGTATTTCCAATCTGCTCTCTCAAATTTTAAAATATTAGGAAAAAAACAAGTAAAAATTTAAATTTCAAGGTATTATGTACAGACATGAAAGAAATGAGACATCAGATTCTCAATCTTCAACCAGTTCCAATGTCTTTATAAAAAGAGTAATCAGTCATTTAACCATTTCTTAAGTGACTGCTATGAGCCTAGCACAATCCTGGGGATAGAATTAAAGCAAATGAGCTTCTTCCCTCAAGAAGGCAGACCTTAACTTAAGAAAACTTAGGTTATGTCAGGAGGTTGGAAGATAGGAAAATGTTCCATACAGGAGAAAGGGAGGAAATATTTCACTATTTATTACTTGGATTTAAGACAAAGATATGAGGCTTTTCTAGGAGAGGAGAGGGCGTACCAGAAAGCAGTTATCTGTCCTCCAAGGAATGGCAATGTGGCTTCACAGGTGAGAGATTATTCAATAAGTCTCAGAGCAAGAAGTGACAAATAGTGGTGGTTGGTGAATCCCTGCTAAGATGTATTGAAGGAGTTATTTATCAACCTGACACGAGGAATAGAGCAATCAGCTGTCTTCTGCCACTATACATATAGAGCATTAAAAAGAACCTTCCAGGTATTGTATAACACGATGACTACAACTCACATCTCAGCTTTGCTAAAACCATATCAAAAGTTTAGCCTGATTGAAATAATTCTGGGATGACCCAAGAAATAACAATCTAGTCAATCTAGACTCCTTTCCCCACTATATTCTTGATCAACAACACTGGGTGAGGGAAACACACTGACTTGTTATTCTAGAGAAACACTTAGCCAAAGTGAGTATCAAGGACAGCTGAAATTTATCTTCTATTCATTTTACTACCCTTTCTTGTCTTTCTAAAAGTTAGTTTCAGGAGAAGGGTCTTCTGATTTTACTTCAGTTTCACCCTAAACAGGCAGGAGTAGTTTCAAGACACTCTCTGCCACAATATATCTCTCCCTCCTCTTCCCCTTCCCCAAAATCAATCAATTAAATATCAGTAAAACCAAACGTTTTCCAGGGATTGAGAGTTCAGTAAAAGGTACACAATATTTTGAGAGCAAAATTTTAAGTCTGTGAGGAAGAACAAATGAAAAATATCTTGAAATTTTCCTTTCTAACAATTTCTAAATGTTTTCAAAATATCTTTTCTTTATTTTCTTTTTCTTCTTCCCTCCCCAAAGTGAACTCACTAGTGCCCTTAAATGTCATGAATTCCAGATGAAAAGGAGCGGTAGTCCTACCAAAATGTTATCAAATGCAGTGCCTGTACAAAAAGGTCCACAGAAATAGGCAATTTACTGAAGACATCGGAAATGTATTTAATATTCACAATTAATTATCACAAATGTATATTTGGTATGATCAAATAATACATGATTAATATATCTTGGATGTGGCCTTTATACTTCATGTTAGTAACTACTCTTACAGTATAGATGACTAAACTGTTAAAATGAAAAAGGAAGATGAACTAGTGTTACCATAATGAAGCAAGGAGGAAATTTATCTTTGTTCTGCAAAGACAGAAGTAGCTGCCAAAGTACTTAAGGGGGCACCAGACTCTTTTTTTTTCACAAAGAAATTCTTTTTTTATTTATCAATCTTTAAAAGTTCTTATTTTAGACAGACTCTTGAACTGGTAATTCATAGCTATCAGCACATTCTACTTTTGTGCCTGTTTCACCTCCTGAAGGTTTTCCAGAGCCACTACCTTCACCATGCAGTTCCATTAGCTTTCCCAATTCAAATTTGGGCTTCTTGAGCATCTTGACTTTTCCGACAAATACATCATGGAGAGGGTAAATGGACTGTCAAGACTTTTCTATGTCTTTTCCAATGCTGTCTGGAATTAGTTTATTGACAACTTCTTTCAAATCATTTGTCTGCACCTCTAGGGTCATGATTTCCATCATTTTCTTACGAATTTGACGGACCTGTTGGTGCAGGGCATAAGAGGTCTTACGGATCTGGTTGTTGCGCTTTTTGGTAAAACCAACACAAAAGAGGTGGAGCAAGTACCCATCAGTAGTTTTGACATCTACATGGGCTTCAATCATGGTCTGCCACTTTTTGACCATGGAGTACATCTTGTCCCGGATAAGGTCCATTCCATGGAAATTAGTCAATTTTTACATCTCCAGTAATTAACTTGAACTTACGAAAAGCATCCTTATCATTCTGCACATCAGCAAGGCTCTTCAAAAATTCGACCCTTGAGATCATCAGAGGCAATTTTTGTTCCTTGAGTTCTTGTAACAAGTGTCTTGCCAATATTGTGAATGTTGAACATAGCTGGTGCTTTAACATCATACCAATCCATCTTCGAAAATGAATCAACCACTTTCTTCTTGGCTCCTTTTTTGTCACCTTTGGTGAGCCACTTATTCTTGCCCACTGCCATGACCCCACTCTTAAAGCCAAAAGCACCAGACTCTTTTGCGCTGAAATGTTTTATAGGCAATATATTCAAAATAAGAAGGACTTAAGTTTTGCGGTTTGTATTTTGTCGACATTATATCACATGGGCTTGTTGCTGTGTTTTGGAAAGTGGGGGAGGGAAGAAGAAGAAGAAGCAAAACATTAGAAATCACATCTGAATTAGATCTCTATGAGAGAGTAGTGAAGGTCTGGAAAGTCTATTGGTTTTGTTTGTGAAAGCCCTTTTAAATTTAATGTAACGAAAATTATCCATTTTATATTTCATAATGCCCTCTATCTCTTATTTTGCCATAAAGTCTTCCCTTAGCCATACATGAGACAGGTAAACTATTCAATATTCCTCTAATCTGATGATGGTGTCACCCTTTATGGAAAAATCATGTACTCATTTTAACCTTATCTCGATATATGGTGTGAGATGTTTGTCTATATGTAGTTCCTCCAAAATTACTTTCCAGTTTTCCCAGAAGTTTTTGTAAATTAGGAAGTTCTTTTTCCAAAAGCTTGGATCTTTGAGTTTATCAAACCCCAGGTGATGGTATGCCTTTATTACTTATATTCTATACCTAATATAGTCTACTGAGCCATCATCGTCTCTTAATCAATACCAGATTTTTTTCTATGATTTTAACTTTATAACACAGTGTAAGAACTCGTGCTGACAGCCTGCCTTCCTTAGCGTTTTTAAATTGATTCTAAATATATTCTTGATCTTTTGTTCCTCCAGAAGAATTCTGTTACTGTTTTTTCCCCTAAATCTGTAGAATATTATCTTGAAGGTTTGATTGATATAGCAGTGAATATGTAAATTGATTTAGCTAAAATTCTCACTTTTATTTTATGGGCTCAGTTTATCCATGAACACTTAGAATTTCTCCAGTTGTTTAGATTGACTTTTTTGTGTGAAAAGTGTTTTGTAATCATGCTCATATAGTTCCCGGATTTTTCTGGGCAGGTAAACTCCCAAGTTTTTTCTTTGTTCCTGTAGTCATTTTAAATAGGGTTTCTCTTTGTCTGTCTCACTACTGGACTTTGTTGATAACATACAGAAGTTTATATCCTGAAAATTTGCTGGAGTTTTTAATTGTTTCAACTAGGATTTTGAGTTGGTTTTCTAAGATTTTCTAAATATAGCATCATAGCATCTGTAAAGACTGTGAGTTTTGTTTCCTCATTTCCTATTGTATTCCCTTCAATTTCTTTCCCTTCTCTTATTGCTTTAATTAGCACTTCTAGATAATATTGAAAAATAATAGTGATAATGGACATCCTTGCTTCACCTCTGACATTTCTGGGAAGGTTTTTAAGCTTACTTCCATTAAAGATATTTTTATTTTTAGATAGATACAACTTATTTTAAGGAAAGTTCTACTTATTCCTATGTGTTCTAGTCTTTTTAATAGAAATGAGTGTTTTATTTTGTTAATTGTTTTTGTATCTATTAATACAATCAGGGTCAGAGTCACAATATCAGAGAAAAAGGCAGGAACTCATCTGAGTTCTCCCCAAAACCACTCCAAACAACTGTAAATCATGCCTTAAAACATGCCACTGGAGTGGCAGAACTTATAAAATAACTTATAAATGAATAGGGTGAAACAATTTTCCTTCCCAAGAAAACTTAGGTCTCCAGGAAAGGTCTGTTGCACTGATTTGAGAATGGAGTACAGTCAAGTTCAGACCACACCCCAGTAAATCAACAGTAGGGGTTGAGAATAACAGAAGCAGTGACTGGGGTGGCAATTTCTGGACCTTTCAGATTACAGATGGCAAGGGGTTCAGACAACTGGTCAGAAGGATATTACAAGAGTCCCTTTGTCATATTGCCAATATTTAGATCTGGGTCACAGTACTGGGTCTCAGTCCCAGGACTAGGAGGAACATTAGTACACCAGAGGTTGTGGCTTTCAGGGGATCTGGGATCTTGATCACAATTTGAGGGCAGAAAATCATTGGTTACTAATAGGGCAGATCATAGGTCAAAAGAGTAGTGCACACACCTAAGCATGGAAGAACTGGAAACTTATAGGTCCTCAGAATTATCTCTGAAAACACTATACAAAAATCAGAAGTAGAGTCTCACTTTAGCATAGAACTAAAAGTCAAGAAATTGTCTGGGAAAACTAGCAAGCAGTAGAAAAAGATTCAGACTATGAAAAGTTACCATGGTGACAGGGAAGAACAAAACATAAACTCAGAAGAAGACAACAAAGTCAGAATTGCTATGTGTGTGTGCTCATCCTTCGTTACTGAAGAAGACGATCCATCAGAAAAATGATGACATGACCTGCAAATGACTTTGTTTTGAGTGAGGGAGGGCTGTGCAGGTCACCAGCTTCACTTCTCCTCCAGAGCCATCTGAATCCAGTGACCAGATATTCATCAGAATGACTGGAGAATACCCAGGATGAGGCAATTGGGGTTAAGTGACTTGCCCAAGGTCACACAACTAGTGAATGCCAAGTGTCTGCGATGAGATTTGAACTCAAGTCCTCCTGACTCCTGCATTGGTGCTCTATCCACTGCACCACCCAGCTGCCCCCAAAACTGCTGTATCTAAAGCCTAAAAGAGATAGTTGTATGATTTTTGTTAGTTTTGGTCAATTATTAGCTTTGATAATAATTACTAATTGTTTTGCTAATTTATTAGTTGTTAGCTTTGCCAATATTGAACCAGCCCTGCATTTTGGTATGCATTCCACCTGGCAATAGAGTTTGTTTCTTATGATATATTGCTGTAATCTCCTTGTCAGTATTTTATTTAAAATTTTTGCTTCAATATCCAGGAGGGAAATTGGTCTATAGATTTCATTTTCTATTTTTGCTCTCCCTGGTGTAGGTATTTGTCTCATAAGAGGAATTGGGTAGGACTACTCTTTTACCTATTTTTTAAAAAAAATAGTTTATAAGTATTGATATTAATTACACTTTAAATGTCTGGTAGTGTTGAGTCATGAATCCATCTGGTCTTAGGGATTTTTTTCTTAGGGAGTTCACTGATGGCTAGTTAATTTCTTTTTCTAAGACAGGATTATTTAAGTATTCTATTTCCTCTCCTCTTAATCTGGGCAATTTACATTTTTGTAAATATTCATTCATTTCATTTATCAGATTTCTCAGCATATAATTGAGTAAAACAGCTTGTAATAAATGCTTTAATTTCATATCATTAGTGTTTAAATTTTAATCTTTTCACCAGTTACCTGTCAAGAAAAATTTTGGCATTCATTTTACAAGATTTTGAGTATCAAATTTTTTTCCTTCACTCCCCTTTTCAGAAAATGCTAGGCATTTTGATATTGTTTATACATGTGCTATCATGTAAAAATATTTCCATATTAATCACAGTGGTAAAAAATAGACAGGCCAAAAAGAAAAGAAAAATTCAGAAGAAAGAATAAAATAAATGAAAAAATATACTTTGATCTGCGTTCAGAGTCCATCAGTTCTCTACCTGAATGGAGACAGAATTTTCCTTCTTGAGTACTTTTACTTGAACTTTTGTTGGATCATTGTGCTGCTGAGAAGAGCTGATGAGTCATCACACAAGGTTTCCAAAACTATGTAAAATGTTTTTCTGTCTCCTTGTTTCACTTTGCATCACTTGATACAAGTCCTTCCACGTTTTTCTGAAATCCTCCTATTTATCAGATCTTATTGTACAATTTTATTCTATTTCATTCATGTACCCTAGCTCGCTCAGGCTTTCCCAATGGGTGGACATCTCCTCAATGTCCAATATTTTGCCACCATGAATAAGGATGCCCTAAATATTTTTAGACATATAGGTGCTTTATTCCTTTTTATGGTCTCTTTGGGATATAGACCTAGTAACAGTATTGCTGGATCAAAAGGTATGCACAATTTGGTTGCCCTTTGGGCATGGTTCCAGATTGCTTTCCAGAATGGGTGGATCTTTTCACAACTCTGCCAATAGTGCATTATTGTTCCAATTTGTCCACATCTTCTCCAGCATTTATCATTTTCCTTTTCTGTCACATTAGCCTATCTGGAAAGTGTGAGGTAGTACATCAGAGTTGTTTTAATTTGCATTTCTTAATATAAAGGTGATTTAGAGCACTTCTTCATTTGCCTATTGATAGCTGTGATTTCTTCATCTGAAAGACTGCTGTACGTATGGCTGTTCATATCCTTTGAACAATTGGAGAATGTTTTATATTCTTGTAAATTTGAATCAGTTTTCTATATATTTGAGAAATGAGGCCTCTCTCAGGGACACTTCCCATAGAGATTGTTTCCCATCTTTCTGCCTTTCCTTCTAATTTTGGTTGCAATGATTTTAGTTGTACAAAAGCTTCTTTTCAATTTAATATAATCCAAAATTTGTATTTACAGGTTTTCATGCTCTCTATCTCATTTACTGATGAACTCTTCCCTTCCCCATAGATCAGGTATGTATGTTATTCCTTGTTCTTCTAATTTGCTTAGGGTTCCACCTTTTATGTCTAAATTATGTCAAAAATCTATCATATCTAACTTTTCTAAAATTCTATTTACTTCTTAGTTTCTTGTTTATTTTTGGTTAAATTTAGCAATTTCTGGGAGGGTACAGTTAAGATACCCCACTATTATAGTTTTGCTCTCTATTTCTTTCTGTAACTTACTTAAATTCTCTTTTAAGAGTTAGGATGCTGTTCCACTTGAAGCATATATGTATAGTTCTGATATTGCTTCACTGTCTATGGTACCTTTTAGCCCAATTTAGTTTCCTTCCATATCTCTTTTAGTTGTATTTATTTTTGCGTTTACTTTGTCTGGGATCAGAATTGCTATCCTTATTTTTTTAAATTCAGCTGAAGCATAAGGGATTCTGCTCCAGCCCTTACTGTTATTCTATGTGTGTCTCTGCTTCAAGTGTATTTCTTATTTTTTTCTCATTTTTGATTAATTAATTTATTTTAATCTTCAACATTTATTTCCGCAAGATTTTGAGTTCCAAATTTTCTACCCACCTCTGTCCTCTCCCACCCCAAGAAGGCATGCATTCTTATTATACCTTTCCACATTTTGTCCACCCCTTTATCACCCCAGCTTTGCTCCTCTCTCTCTCCCCGTCACTTTCTCATAGGGCAAAAGAGATGTTTATGCCCCATTGCCTCTACATCTTATTATCTAAATTGCATGCAAAAACAATTTTTGACATTTGTTTTTAAAACTTTGAGTTCCAAATTCTCTCTCTTCTTCCCTCCCCACTCAGCCTCATTGAGAAGGCAAGCAATTCAATATAGGTTATACATGTGTAGTTATGCAAAACACATCCTTAATAGTCATGTTGTAAAAGACTAACTCTATTTCCCTCCATCCTATCTTGCCCCCTCCCAGTTATTCTATTCTCTACTTTGACCATATCCCCTTTCAAAAGTGTTTGCTTCTGACTGCTCCCTTCTTCAGTCTTCCCTCCTTTCTATCACCTCCTTTTCCCCTATTTTCCTGTAGGGTAAGATATCTAAATATGTGTGTAGGTCATTCTCTCTTTAAGCCCTCCCACTATATTCCTTTTTCACACCTTAATTTTTTTCCATTGTTTTGGTTTTGTTTTATAATTTCTTGATTTCTCATAAAGTCTTTAGCTTTCACTTCCTCTATTCTAATTTTGAAGGCATTATGTTCTTTAGTGAGCTTTTAGACCTCTTTTTCCATTTGGCCAATTCTGCTTGTTAAGGCATTCTTCTCCTCATTTCTTGGATTCCTTTTGCCATTTAGGTTAGTCTATTTTTAAGGGTGTTATTTTCTTCAGCAATTTTCTGGTCTCCTTTGGCAAGTTGGTTACTCAATTTTTTCCCAGATTACCTTGCAAAGTTCTCATTTCTCTTCCCAATATTTCCTCTACATATCTTACTTGATATTCAAAATCCTTTTTGAGTTCTTCCATGTCCTCAGACCATTTTATATTTTTCTTGGAGGCTTTGGATGTAGGAGCATTGACTACTCTCCTCCTCTGGTTGTATGCCCTGATCTTCCTCCAGGCATAGGCTTTGCTCTTCTTTTTCTGGAAGGATATAAAAATATATCTTTTCACCAAGAAAGTAATCTTCTATATTCTTATTTTCCCCCTTTTGTCATTTTCCAACCCAATTATTTGTGTACTGCCCCAAGTTTCAGGGGTTTTGTGCAACTCTTTTCAGAGGTATCTCTAGGGACCTGTAAATTCTCAGTTCCTCCAAAATGGTAAGCTCAAAGGAGAGGTGTTTACTCTTCTTTTGCCTGGCACTTTGGTCTGTGAGCAACCGTAAGCATTCTTTTCTGCCCTGGAACTGCCCTACTGCAGGTAGGATTCCCTCTCTATAGTTGTCAACAGCTCCATCAAGACAACGCTCCTCCTAGCCCCATGCCTGCTACCTAGGATTGTAACCCATAGCAGTCACTGGATTTCCCTACCATGGGTGAGTGCCACTGCCCTAGTTCTGAGACTGGGGCTGGGGCCAGATCACATTCCTCTCTCACCCAAGTGAGAGAGATTTCCCACTAACCTTTGTAACTATGTTTGGTGCTTGGAGGTTGAGAAGTCAGGAAACAGCTATGCCCTGAGGCTTGATCCATTCCTGTCTATGCTGCTATGGTCCACACTGGGCTGCACTCCACTCTGAGTAAGGTGCAATAAACCCTTCTTGTTGACCTTCCACATTTTCTTTGCCTGGAAATCTGTTTCACTCTATCATTTTGTGACTTCTGATGCTCTAGAATTTGTTTAGAGTTATTTTTACAGGTATTTTGAAGGGTTTGGGGGTAGAACTCAAGAAGGTTCCTGCTTCTACTCTGCCATCTTGGCTCTGTCAGCCACGCCCATTCAAATATTTAAGGTGTTGTTTTCCTCAATTAGCTTTTCTACTTTCTCTTCACTTTGACCAGTTATACTCTTTTTATAGGTTGATTTCCTCAATAGATTTTTGTATCCCTATTTCCATTTGGCCAGTTTGACTTTTTAAGCAGTTTTCCAAGCTATTGACTACATTTTTTCATAATTTTCTTATATCATTCTCATTTATTTACCCATTATTTTTCTACCTCTCAAATGATTTTTAAGCTCCTTTTTGAACTCTTCTTTCCGTGATGACTTCCCCACCCCTCCCTTTTTTTTTTTGGCATTTTGCCCATAGCCATTTTGAAATTGTTGTCCTCTTCTAAGCTTCTGTCTTGATCTTTCTTGCCACCATAATAGCATTCTATGGTCAGATACTTTGTTGTTATTATTTGATGGATTTTTGGTCTTTTTTTCTCTTTTAAATTTGAACTCTGTACCTTGGACAGAAAGGGTAATGTTTCAGGCTTCTTGTGCCAGTGGTTGCAAGACCTGGCTGTTTCCCTGGTGTTATTCTGATGTTGCTCAAAGCTCTCAGGAGACCTGATGCTGTGCTAAAGGAGTTGAGAAGGGGGTGACTGGGGCTGCTGGAGGCTATAGTGGTCTAACAGCTTGCCTTGTGCTGAGCTGGGGTAGTAGTGATGATGTAGGGAATGTGATGAACCCTCATGGAGTGGTTCTGTGTTTTTCTAGGATTACAAAAAAGTATATGGAGATATGCTTACACTTTATGGTCATGTTAGAGGATGCCTGTTTGCCCTGAACTTTGCTTAAGTACATGGTAGTTTTCAGAGCAGGGGTCTGCCACTTCCTCTGGCTATGCTAAAGCATATGGGGGTGACAGGGTCCCTGGTTTTGATATTTGCCTTCTCCATCACACTGGGTTTCAGGATCTCCCACTTGTTTCCTGAGGTGGGACTTGCTGCTTCTTTGTTGTTATGCTCTCTGCCCCGGAATACACTCCTTTTCATCTGAGTTAGATGAACAATTCTTGCCAATTTTCCAAGTTTCTTGAGTTAAAAGACTGTTTTGTCTCATCTTTTTGCTGGTTATTATATTCCAGAATTTGTTTGGAAGCACTATATTATGGTTGTTTGGAGATGAATATGGGAGAATTACAGTGATTTACTTATTACTTAGCCATCTTGGCTCCAAGAAATCCTTCTCTGGATCTTTTTTATTCTGCCTTCATTGTTGTCTAATATATGCCTTTCATTTTTGACATGATTAATTTGGTTTTGCCTTTCTTTTTTTATAAATCAAATTAACCAGTGGTGTCTGTATTTTATCGGTTTGCCCATAAAAAAACTCCTAGTTTAATAATTCAGTGTCTATCAACTTTTCATTTTATTAATCTCTCCTTTGATTTTCACAATTCCCAACTTGGTATTTAATTGAGGATTTTAAATTTATTCTTTTCCTAGTTTTTTTAGTCGAATACCAGTTGTGATAGTCTGTCCTTTTTTTATTGACATAAGCATTTAGAGATATAAATTTCCCCTAAGCTTTGCATTGGCTCCACTTCATAAATTTCAATATGTTGTCTTCCTCTTCAACTAAATTATTGAGTTCATCTTTAAGCTACTCATTCTTTAGGATTAGATTATTCAATTTCAATTAATTTTAATTTATGTAACCATGGCCCTTGATTGAAAGAAATTGTTATTACATTATGGTCTGAAAAGGATGGATTTAATATTCCTGCTTTTCTGCATTTCCTTATGAGACTTTACTCAGAAGGGGATCTTGTTCCCCTATAGCTACAAATTCTGGAATTACTACTGGTCCTGGAACTGTGACCAAGACCCCTGGTATCCTGTAGCCCTAAATGTTTCTCCCTTCTGCCTTCAAACTGAAACCAGGGACCCTTTTTTTTTCTGACTAAGAACATGTACTCTTTTCAGCCCAGGAACTGTGACCATTACCTCCATTCATCTTTGGCTAAAATTGCTACTGTTTCTTTTCATACTGGAATTACAATTTTGAACTGTGAATGTACAATGCAATAGGATCTTCAACCCGGAGCTAGCAAAGAACTCCCTGTAATATCTTTCTGACCAGTTGTATGACCCCATTACTGTCTGTTAGCTGAGAGCTCCCCAAGCTGATTTCATTTATGCAGTCAACTCCGAGGCTTCCTGCTTCCATTGTTGAGTCCCTGCTGTTGCTACACTGAGGACCTGACCATCATGTCAGTGTGACAGAACTTTCTTGACAATTTCCTGTGTTATCTTGGGCTTGAAATGTATTCACTTCAATTTTTTGTTATTTTTGCCACTCTATAATTCAATTTGAGGTGATATTTTAAAGTTGTTCGGAGAGAAATTAAGTAGAGTCCAGATGAGTTCCTGCCTCCATTCTATGATCTTATCTCTAACTCTCCAAAAAAAAAATTATCAAGATAAACTAAAAAAAAGTTGTAATCACATGCAATGTTCCACACCAATGACTCTTTCTGTTTATCACAGCAAGCAAAGAATTGAGGTGGCAACATCTTCTTTGGGTGCCAATTTTTTTTTTTTTATAATTTTACAATTACTGTAAATTTCAATTTCCCTGTGATTATTGTTCTATTTATATCAATGCAATTATTGTGTATATTGTTGTCTTATCTCTGCTTACTTCATTTTGCATCATTGTGTATAAGTCTTTTTATGCTTCTCTGTACTCATCGTATTCCTCATTCCTCATTCCTCATAACACAACATGTTTAGCCAATCAAACTTGGTCTTTAGCATCACTTTTGCTGTATCTTCCCACTTTTATGTTTCTACTTCTACTAAGTACAAAAACAGCCTAGTGAAATAAGATCAAGTTATTCAGAAAAGGGGAAAATATCATATTTAATTGTCAAAATTATAGGTGGTGGTAGGGAACCTATGAAAAATGAGGAAAAGTCAAGTAAATATTACTTGCACAATTGTACAAATAATAGCTCCTATTTCTTCACAATGGACACAATTTTTTTTGTTGTTTTTGTTTTGTTTTGTTTTCTATTCTTGTTTTTTAATATAATATCAATTCACATTTAAACTATTCCATAGTTGGTTGTTGAAAACATTCCTTTTTATCTTGAAGGATTTAGAAAAATTTTACTGTCTCAAAAACTAGGTAATACAATATGTAATTTTTTAATTTTTAATGTTCTACAATCAGTACCATAAAATTTAGATTATTCCCTTCTACCTACATCCTCCCCCGCTACCTCCCCAAGATAGCATACAATTCTATACAGGATCTACACATACATACTATTGAACACATTTTCACTATAGTCATGCTGTGTAGATGAACTAAAGTAAATTGAAATCATATAACAAATCAAAACATAATACACACATACACACACACACACACACATGATCTGCTACATTCTGCAACTGAATTCCGTAGTTCTTTCTCTGATTGTGGAAGGCAAATTGCTTTACTAGATCATTGGGATTTTTTTTTTTTATGTCCTTGAACTTCTTTGAAGATCCAAGTCTACCAGCAAAAACTCTCGCACACTGTGGTCGTTTCTGTGCACAAAGTTCTCCTGGTTCTGCTCCTTTTACTCAGCATCAGATCATATAAGCCCTTCCAGGCCTCTCTGAAGTCTTCTTATTCATCATTTCTTATGGCACAATAGTATTCCATTACATTCATATACCATAATTTATTTGGTCATTCCACAATTGATGGGCATCTTCTTGATTTCCAGTTTTTGGTAAATATAAAGAGTGATGCTATAAATATTTTTGTACATGTGGGACCCTTTCCCATTTTTATGATCTCTTGGGGATACAGTCTTAGAATTGATATTTCTGGGTCAAGGGTATGCACATTTTTGTAGCCCTTTGGGCATAGTTCCAAATTGCTCTCCAGAATGGTTGGATAATCTCACAGCTCCACCAACAATGAATTAGAACTGCAATTTTTGAAGTTTTATTTTTCTTCAAAGAAACTATAAAGTAGGTAGGGCAAATATGTTTTTTCCCATTTTACAGATGAGGGAATTGAAGTTCAGAGACATCAAATGATATGCTCTGATTCATAGAGCTAACAAGTATCAGAGTAAAATTTTAACCTCAGATATCTCCCGAATCCAGATCTGATACGTGAGGTACAATTCCAGGCTATCCCCTGTCACTGCATTATTAAATATTCTTAAATCATATCAATTGTCAGAAATATCTAAACTGCATTTTCCACACTTTGCAACTACATAGCATTAAATGCTTTTGACCAAACATGTGGTACATATTAGGCATAACTGCCCCACTTGACCCAGTTAACATTGATAAGGTGTTATATATGCTTCATTTAAATGACAACCCTACTAAGAGCTAATATTCCTATAATTTCTTTTTCTCAGTGTTCAATAGTTCACAGAATGTCAATTTTGAAGGCATTCTATCCTGCATTTTAGCCACATTATTCTGTATTACCTGATGTTATCAATGCATACTAGGAAAAGGGCATTTTCATTTCCCCTTCTGCTTCAATTAACCTTTGAATTTTTATTGACTATTGCAAAAGTCTAATGTCATTGCTACTGGGCTTTCTCTTACACATTGGCATAAAGCATTTATAGTCATTTTAGATGAAATCAAAAGACAACCTCTTTGACAACCTCAAAGCAGCATGCAGTAGTGGACAGAGCATTCTTAGAAAGACATAACAGATGACTTAAAAATTCATTTATTCAACAGATGAGTTGCATTATGTCACACTTATTATGATTATCATTGATATCGTTATCATTCCAGCACTAAAACTATGAAAATTCTACCATAATCAAGACAATGCAAAACTGGGTACAAATCTATAATTTCTGACAGAGGTAAAAATTCAAGATTCAAGCTTCATGAGTTAAAATTTACATAATTATGATGATAGATTCTATACAAACTAACATTTTAAATTCTGCAAACCAATTGATATGTAATGTGAGTTTCATAAAAACCCTTTGGGGTACACAGTACTGGCACTTTGGATCCTATTTTATAGTTGAGCAAAGTTAGACTGAGAGGGATTAACTGGCTTGCCAATTCCAGTATTCTCTGATATATACATACTGCTATGGAGGTATGATTCTCCCTTCATTGTATAACATATATATCACAGAATGACAGAATTTGAGATTTAGAAGAGACTTCATCATTCTTCTAGCTTAAATCTACAGAAAAGAATTATGTATAGTGAATATATATGTGTATACATATAATGTATGTATATAACTATGTATATGTATATATGTGTATTATGTGCATGGTATATTAATTTGCATGCCTATATGTGATAAGTATGTGATATATACACACACACCTATATATGTATGTGTGTAGTGATTTTTTTACAAAAGGAATATATATCTGGCAGGCATAATATGCTTGAAAAATTCTTCCTGAATACTACCAATCTTATATATTATATGTAGACACATACATATGTTGGTCCCAAAACCTTAGTGCAGTTTTAAGCTTTTACAAATGGATGCATATGCATATATGTACATGCATTCTTACATAAGCATATATGTATATGTGCATATCAATATTATAATAATTATGAATATCTGGTTTCCTGAATTGTTTAAAAAATACTGTGATCCTTCAAATATATAGTAAGACCTCAAGTAGTCCAGGAATAAATAATGGTCCACAATGGAAATATGGACATGAACCGTAAGAAAAGCTAAATCTTATATTCATCAAATAATGAATAGTCAATAGTTTATCCTCATTTTCTTAGCCATACAATCAGGACTGTGATTACTTATAGGATATTGCATTTCCTTTGTTTTTCTCATATTTCTTTAAAGAAAAATAGTTGCTTCTTAAGACTGAATGGCATTGTTTGTTCCCTTTAGTCATATATATATATATATATATATATATATATATATATATATATATATATATATATATATAAATTTATAAATGTACCTAGATTCAAAAATGGGGTTCTTAATTACTAGTTAGAAGTGGAAAGTTGGTGCTTTACCAAAATGTGTTGTCACTTCAATGGCTCTTTGATTTCACTAATGTGGATACTCTCCAGAAGTGCAAAAGACAGCCTATCCATGTCTTCTTAGTTGCTGGAACTCTTGTAATTCATCCATGGCGGGGGGTGGGGGGCACACAACAGGCTTGGGGACTTCTTTATTTGACTTTGGGTGTATACAAATGGAGCATGGGGGCTATCCATGGCATATCCTTCATTCCCTTCATTCTAACTATATGATTGGGATAAATCCACTTTTGATTATGAATCTCTGATAAGACCCTTATACTCAATTTCTGGAAAAATTAATCATTAATAGGATGGTGCAATTTACTCATGTCCATTATCTGTCTTCATATCATGCTTTGGTTAGCCTGTAGTTTTAATTCTTCAGAGAATACAGCATCCTATAACTCCTAATCAGAATACAGAAGTTGATGGTATGAATGGGAGGGTAAAATCTTGTCTGGATTTACCCATTCTACTTCGGCACCTTTCTCGTTCTTGAAGATAAGAAGTCAAGGAGAAGTGAGATGTATTACATAGAAAGAAAAAAATATGAAATGAAAGCCAAATTTTCTTTGAAATTGATGCAAAGCATATCCAAGACAAGGCAAGAGGGGCACTGACCTGTGGCATGTACTGAACCTGCTCTAATGCTGACTCTTTAAAAGGTTGATTAATCACTTTACATAAAATGAACTAGAAACTATGATGAAAGACATTTTCTAGGATTTGAAATTTTAAGGGAGGAATAAATTATAGCAAAGTATGAGCATAATAGTCCTTTCCTAGAAACTCCATTAGTATGGGGAAGAGAAACTTGGTTTCAGGCAAAATATTTGATACAATAAAGAGAACAAGAATTCTGAGTCATTGTTCCATCAGGCCATTAGGCTGTGTCTGATCCTCTCAACCTGATTCTATGGAGGGTCTTTATCTCCATAAAAATTTACTTAAAAGGAAGTAAAGGGGGCATATCTCAATAAGTATCTGAAGCACAAGAATACATGTGGGTCTAGGCTTTAAATACATACAGAAAATACGGTATTTGTCTTGTCTCCTATTTAAAAAGACCAGGCACATATCCCAATCATATATATTAAAAAGAGTCTATCCAAAATGACAAAGTAGGATCTTTTGCTATTTTTGTTTTAGACAATCAAGTGCTTCTGATTGAATCTTGCCTTTGATTAATCAAGAGTATTTAACTAGAAACAGTATATGTAGGTGCTCTCAGGGGCAGGCTCTATTGAGCCAAGTCCCAATCTTACTCCTGCTTCAGCCCCTGCCTCTGCCCTAATGAGCAACTGGGCAAGAAAATCAGGGGACCCCAATGCTTCAAAAAAGTACCCTCAGTTTTCCTGTCTTGCCTCTCAGTTTTTATCTTGTCCAAGGAATGAATTCTGAACTCCGCCAGCAGAAGCCTGCTGCTCCCAGCCCTTGCCTGGGTCTATGGGCAGAGAGCTCTTTGAACCTTTCCAAGTTCAGGATACTGGCAGTTTTCTGCTCCTACTCCAGAGGTCCATTCCATGCTCTCACTGCTATGGTCTGAAAACAATATACTTTCGCAGCCTTTACCCCTCCAGCACATTCCAGATCTGGGCTAATCCACTACAACCCTTGCTCTGGCCATCCCCACCTCCTGGGACTCCACAGAACTATACCCACCGCAACTGGGAAACAACAGACAATTATCCCAGCCCCACAAAACCCTATGCTTACCTTTTAATTCATGCAGATCCCAATCGATTACACCATAATGTATCAGCAAGGACCCTGGCATACACGGGAGGGCCTGCTGCACAGGTTCTTAGGTCAGCTTTTCAGAGAGAAAAGGCTTTCAAAGCTGAGGGGCTTCTTAAAACAGTTGCCTAGGTTCTCATCTGGCACACAAACCTTCTTACAAAATATAAGCCCCCAAAGCAAAACCTCACTTCAGAGTATCTATACTATTTTTTGGCCTGAAGGGAATGACCCTTATGACCCTGTGCCTCATTAGAAAGTAACAAAGGGTGTCTGAGGCCTAACAATGAGTGGGGAAGATCATTAACTCTTCCCCATACCCACCAATAACCTTGTAGTTGGTGGGGGTTAACTTCTCAGACAGAGGTCTGGTCTCTTGGTCTCTATGAGTGAATTGAGTTATTGGTGCCACTGGTGCATGTCAGTATTTCTGTTTCCCTGCTGAGCTTTGTTATCCCAGATACAGAAGCTGCAGAGTGGAGCAGACCTCATGAGCTGAGACATGGAGCAGGAACGGAGAGCTCCCTACATGTGAATCCAGGAGAGAGGCAGGAGTGGTCAGCCCACAGAGGAAGAAACATGGCACTTGGAAACCAACTTCCAGGTAAGATAAAAGAGAACTTTACTTGGACACTTGATATTGATTAAGAAGATCATTCCTATGATGACATAGGGGTGAATGCTATGGTACCTGAAAAAGGATTTTACTCAGATATTTGATATTGATTGAATGATATGTTTTACTTAAGGACATTGCTATTGTTATGAGAAATATACTGACTGAATGATGTATTTTACTTAAGGATGTTGCTATGAATGGCATGCTTTACTTTATTGAACAATGCTTAATTTGTTGCTGAATAGAGGGTTCATTATATCATTATACTGTGCAATTAGACCCTTGAAATCATACACAGCAGCAGCCCTCAAGTGTGCTTCCTGGGATTGGCTTTACAGCTTAATATAAAATAGATGATTAGAAACAATATTAATAATTTCCAAAAGTTCCATGTCATACAGTGTTCAACTATGCATTACAGTTCTACTATGGATTACAACATCCTCCAGATGACATTTGACTCATTATAACTGAAATAGTGGGGCAGCTATGTGACCCAGCAGATAGCTATGACTACCTTAGATATGCTAAGGCATGTGATAGACTCACCTTCCTGAGTTCAAATTTCTCCCCAGATCCTGGGCAAGTCATATCACTTGTTTGCCTCAGTTGTCTCCAATGTAAAGTAGGGTAGAGAAGGAAATAGCAAATCACTGCAGTATCTTTGCAAAGAAAACCACAAATTGTGTTGTGAAGAGTTAGACATTATGGGGAAAAAAAAGAATAAACAAATTGACATAATATTTAGAATTTTGGGAAAGAAGGAGGGATTTCTTAAAGGTGTACTTTGTGACCAACATATTATGCCGTATTTACAATATTTATATTATTTGGTCCTCAAATCAACCTGGGAAGCAAGTATTGTAATTGTCTTCATTTTGCAGTTGAAGTAACTGAAAACAGCGAGAAGTTAAATCACTTTCCCAGGATAACACTACTAATATGTTTTAAATAGTAATAGTTGCATCTATTTCATAGAGTTGTTGTTAGGCTTAAATGAGAATTTTTTTTCAAAATTTAAGGTACTGTATAAGTTTCAGTTTTCACCATACCAGCATTCCCCCAGGGAGATATATAAACCAAAACCAAACTATGTCCTTTGGTTACATATGGAGTAGTAATTATCCTGAGAGCTGAGTGAGAAAAAAAATAGATTCAGACACATTCATCTTACTTGAAAATTCACATCTACTCTTTTCCCTGTCTCCCCAACTCCCAGCATGAGCTCAGTATGAAACTAACCACAGTCAGGTGATACTCATTTTTGAGAGTAACCTATGCAGCCAGTAAGACAGACATGACTGCACCACACTTTCCCTTCCATATTTTTATATTTCTCTGTATGACTTACTGATCAATAACTTCTTAATATATGCCTATGAATTTCAATAAATAAATGTTTCTTTTGTCTTAGAAAATCAGATCCTGATCTATTATTTATAGTTTGTTGTGTAGTGCTATACTTGTAAGTTCAAGTACATACTTGAAACTGTTTTTACCTCTGAGTGTCACAAGGGTTGTAACTGATTGTATTTCCTTTACTGTGAAATTCAAGCAGGACCATAATGAGGTGGAATGATGTGAAGATTTTCCAAGAAATTCTAAATTTGTCAGCCCAGCAAACTCTCCTTTCCTCTCATTCAGTGTCTTGCCTACGGATAAACTAGACAAACGCAAGTGTTGGCACTCTGTAACAACCTGATGTTTATTAACAATCTTAACAACTTGATTTTATTCAGGAAGTCTTGATCATTCAGAGACTTCAAGAAATGCTCTCCTGTTTCCTGACCTCATTAGTTAAAGGAATAATGAGTGGGGGTACAGAGGAAAGGCCAATTCTAAAGGAAATTTGGTACCTCCCTGTCTTAAAAATTCCTTCATTTTATGAAATCATGAGGGAAATTGATGACTCCATCAGTGAATAAAGTCAGCATCTTCATAGACGGTTGATGCCTCAGCTATGGAGGGAGGCAGAATGACAAAGTTGACTTTCAGTAAGGGAAGCCTGGGTCAGATTATTGCTCCAAAAGTTTGTACTAGCTGTGGAAAACTAGGCAAGTTACTACATTTATGAATTTTAGCTACTTCATCTGTAAAATGAGGGAGATAGTACTTACTTTCCAGGTTTGGTTGGAAATTCAAATGAGATGATGCATGTACTTTTTAAACCTCAAAGCCTTGTATACATGTGAGAAGAAATTCACATAATGACCTACATTAAGCAAAGACAACAGATTTTATAAAAAATCTTTTAATGCAAAAGTCCTTGTAAGAAAAATGCTCAAGTATCAGAATCTTGAGTGCCTTTGGTATTAGCACAGTTTGGCACTGAGCCATAATGAATGCAGACTCATTCTGAATACAAGCAATAGAGTGGATCCTAATAGAATACATTAACGCTGCTGATGACCTGGTGGTGATAATGAGACTCCTGAATTCCAATGTAGAGGCATATTCAATTAAGAGAGAACCTGTTAGCGAGATGGATTTAAGAGCCTCTCCTTTACTGCAGTTTCTGAGCATCGCATTTCAAAGAAGTGATACCATATATCTGTCATCACATACAAAGCCTAGGGAGGATGGGCTTCGAAAATCAGCTACATACACAGAAACGCAATCTCCATCTCACAAGTTCAGGACAAGTTTTATGAGATTTCCAATGATGTGACAAGTCAGATCAGCTAGAGTGTATGGTATCTGGCATTTTCAAGAGCTTTACATCCCTTGACCTATAGCTAGGAGGCCATAAAAGGTGTAGACTTATTTTGTAATTGGGGAAACATTAAAAGATATTGACTTTTAAAAACTCAACATGAACATAAGAAGAAAATATGCCATCAAGTGTTATTACATTGTACATCTTTTTAGCTGATTGTTCTGTTATTATTTTCTAGCTTTCAGATACAAAGATAGATAGATAGATAGATAGACAGACAGACAGACAGACAGACAGACAGACAGACAGATAGATAGATAGATAGATAGATAGATAGATAGATAGATAGATAGATAGATAGATAGTTAGAAGGATACATGTAGCAGTAAGCACCCCAGCATACACAGTGGGACCTGCTATCACAGGTTCTTAGATCTGCATTCATAAAAGGAAAGGCAACTTCAGAGGGGTTAACCATCACTTTAATCAAGCTCGTGTATCAATTCTATAGTCAAGTACCTTTATCATTCACCTTGTTCAGGGGAGTCAACATGCTGAACCCTAAAGTAATAAATAGACATGCCTCCCTCTATCTGACCATAATTCAACAGACAGGAACAGCTGTCTGACCAGTTACCAGAGAGGAAAGTAGGACATCTGGGTTCTCAAAACTGGGGGACTCTTTAGAAAATCCCCAGATTTCTCAACTGGCCCAACAAATACTCCTACAAAAACTAAGCCCCAAAGGAAAACCTTACTCTTAAAGTCTTTACACACATGTACTCGGTATGCATGCATTATGGATATAGATTTGCATTAGTGTATATATGTGTACACACACACACACACACACACACACAAGTATTCCTCTCCACAAATCAATTCAATGCAAGGATCTATGTTTGGTATTGCAGATTAAAAGATGTGGGAAACAATAGTCCTTTTATTCGAATGCTTTTCCATCTATTGCAAGGGTCATAATATGTACATACATGAGTACAAAGACAACACAGAAAAGTTAGGGAGAAACAATCTAGAAAAATGTTCTCCAGGGGAAAAAAGGAGAAAAAGGGCATTTTTAGGGAGAGACCAAGGATGAATTCATGATGGAGGTTTTACCTGAACAATTTCTTAAGAGAAGAGGATCTTGATCTCTTTGGGTATTTCCTTTTGCTTTGTTTTTGCGTGGAGTGTATATTCTTTTTACTATTCTTGTACTCTTAAAGTATATATCATACAGTACCTGGCAAATAGTAGGTATGTACTATTTACTTTTTAAAAATAAAATATGATGGCAAAATAATAAAAAGTTCAAATGAGTTGATATGCACAAAATAGATTTTAGAAATTAAAATAAGATCACAAATTCATATCATAACCACAATGCATACTTTGTCCCTGATCACTTCAAACAACTGTCACTGTTTAGAAAATGTAAATTACTTGAGGGAAGTTACCTTTCTGTACCTAGTACAGTGTGGGGGCTTACAATAAATCCTTAATAATTTCTGATTGACTGTTAAATAGGGGAGTGTATTCAACAAAAAAATTATAAAGATTCATTTTATATGTTGCTAATCTACATGTTTTGTATATAATTTAATTGGTTTAGACCTACACATTGGCAAAAAACCTAAGTGAATAAAGATCACAAAATACCCAGGCTATGAAATTCAGTTATTCAGGAATCTGGATGAACTAATCCATTATTAGATGTATCTTGAATAGGTAACATAGTTGGGCAAAGAAATGGGGTCAAAATAAAGAGAATAACAGGAGACATTTAGGGGTCATATTTTAAATAATCGAGAAATGATTCATAGTATTGAATTGTCAGGAAAATTTGAGGAAGGTCCACAGAATACTGACTATATTCCATGTGGAGAACTTATGGAAACACTTCAAGCAGTATGAACTTATATGAATTCCCTCCACCATGGAAGGAATACTGATATTAACGAAATAATAGATACATTTTAGTTTTGAATATTCTCCTGGTAATGACATAAAGTACCAAATCATAAAAAATTGTGATCTCAGAAGTTTCACAATTGGTGGTGATCCAACAGTGGAAAAATACATGGGTAGCAACAAGCAGATTTTGGCATATTAAAAGTGAAATCAGGAATTTCAAAACTAGTGCAAAAGACATCATAAAGAACATATATGAACAGAAGGGAATTGAGAAATTGTCAATTTTAGAGTAATAGATGAACAGACTCAATATTCCCCTTTTATATTCAAAAATACAAGGTGTCCCAAAAAATCTTCGTGCACTCCTAAGTTTTAGCAACTTACAACAGCATTAAAACTTTTGAGATATACTTTTATTTAAAAGAAGCAATGAAAGGTGTTAAGTGAATGAAAGAGCCTTTTTGTAGAAAATTATGGTAGGATAGCAAAAAGAATCACACAGAATGAGAAGCAGGAAGACATATAATATTATTGACATATTTAGAATAGAAAGCAAGAACATATGTAACTGGATTCTGGTTGGAGGGGAAACTAACATATCCAAATTATGTTGAGATAACAATATATTCAACCTATAATTAGTGTAATATCTGACAAAGATCATTATATTGAGTAAAGATACCTGTATTCTAGAAGTAGCTCTCCACCTAAGTAACTGGATGATCTTGGGCATTGCCCTCCTTCTCAATGATATTCAGCTTCCTTAGCTCTAAAAAGGAGCTTGAATTTTAGAATTCTAAAGCCTATTTTAATTGTGAAGTTGTATAGGCATGTCAAAATCCAAAAAGACTTTAGAAGTTGAATTATCATTTTGGGTGTAAGTTAAAGTGAGAATTCCTTTAGTGTATGGATTGGAATAGATGGTTTTTAAGGTTCTTTCTAACTCTCAAACTCTGTTACTCTATGACTCAAAAGTTGTAATTACTAAATCATAATTATTTTAAAAAACCTGAGAACTGCAGAATCAATGCTTTTCAATTGTACTGGAAAAGTCTTTTAGACAAGCAAGGAGATCAAATCATTCAATACCTAAAGAAATTAGTTCAGACTGTTCAACGTTAAAAAGCTTAAAAATTTTGCTCACAAAATGAGAAGATGGAATTCATTGGAAAAGATTATGCTATTGGGAAAGATTGAAGGCAAAAGAAAAGGAGGTGGCAGAGGATATGGGAGTGTCATGAAAACAATGAACATGAACTTGGAAAGACTTCGAGAGATATTCAAGGATAGAAGGGTCCGGAATCTTGAGACCATTGGTCCATGGATCATGAAGAGTTAGACATGGATAAGCAACTCAACAACCACATCATTGATGACCAGAAATTTTCCCCAGTTACAAAGTGGGAAGGGTAGGTACTTGGAATATAGCTTCTCTGGCATTTCTTGTTGAAATTTATAATTTACTTATTTGTCAGTCTTCTCTAGCACTTTCAGATGGCTTAGTTGTATCTACTTATTAAACACATGGGAAAATTCCTAAAGAAATTACACTTAAAGTTTTAGAATGAAACCCAGAACTTTCTTACACCCAAGGAAATCTGACAAAAAGTATGGGAAATTAGGTGGCCCAATAGATAGAGTGCCAGACTTGGAATCAGGAAGATATGAGTTCAAATATGTCCTCAGATATTTACTAGCTGTTTGAGCCTCAGCAAGTTACTTAAACTCTATTTACCCCAGTTTTTTCAACTTTTAAATGGAAATAATGAGACCACCTCTGTCACAGGGTTGCTGTGAGGATCAATGGAGATAAATACTTGTTAAGTACTTAGTACAGAGCCTAGCACATGGTGTTTATTCCCACTTCCCCATCAGGTTTTGATATAAAAGAAAGAAACAAGCATTTATTAAGCACTTGTTGTGTGACAAACACAGTACTAAACACTAAATGGGGATGCAAATAAAAGCATAAAGACGGTTCCTATCTTTAAGTAGCTTACATTCCATCAAAGTAAGACACACAATCATGTTGAAAGAGGCAAACGAGATGAAGATACCCAACATGGAGGTATAGTTTTGAGATTCAGAAGCCCAGGTCAGAAAGGGGAATGAAGACAGTCTGTTCTGGGTCCCACTAAATGGATCATCCAGGAGGTAGTCATCAATGGAAGAAGAGTGCAGATTTTGTATTCTGAGATGAATGGGATGGGTAGGCTGTTCCAGGTTGAAAAGGCTCCAGGAAGTAAGGAAATTCCCAGGTGGAAATAATACTAGAGGAATGATTTCAACATCCAGAAAGTCAGGAACAGATGTGGGAAGAGGAAAGATAATCTAAACCATGCCCCAGTTCCAGCCCCTGGGACCTTTCACTGGGTATAATGTGAATGTTGGTATTGTTTCACCTGACTGATACTTTTCCTCTGACCTACTGGACAGATGGACAACATGCTATGTTCAAGTCGTAGATCCTAGTACTAAATGGTTACAACACCTTCCGTTCAATCAAAAACAATAAAGTAAAAACATTCTTAGGCGAAATTTGTCACTGAGTGCTAGTACCTTCTGTAAAAGTATTATTAAAAGGGAAATTTATCTAAATTACTTTACAGATAGTATTGAGCCCTAAGCTGTTTCCTTATATATATACTCCTATTTCTTGATGTTCATCACTTCTCCTAATATTAAGCCAAATATACCTAATTTTGAAGCCTACATGCTTTTTTTAAAAAATTGTAGATGCTTTTATCTCTCTACATATCAAACTACTTCACTGTGTGTACAGTAAAATATAGACAACGATGGCAGTAATATATCAACAGTTTTTATTGTGTGCTTAAACCTGGACCAGATTCTGTGGGGATAAAAAGAAATATAAAACATAGGAGATATTGTCTCCTGCCCTCAGGGATACAAAAATCAAATTTGAGAAAAAAAAGTTAACATGTATATGAATGGGGATAGATGACAAAATGTAATAATGCTCAGTTTCTGGGTTATTACTTATAATTAGGAGGGAAATATGAAAGGTCATATAACAGTGCATTTCAATAGAACCTAAAAAGGGTTCCAGAAAGAACAGTATTTTTTTTTAATATTGCAGTGGAAAATAACAATCAAACTCTATCTAGTCCAGAAATGAACAACAGGAAGAACATGAACTATCAGAAGAAAACAGAGAGTTGTAGAAAGGTAGAAATAAGCAATCTATTCCAGTTCACATAAGCAAAGGCAAGGGCAGAATCAACTTACTGGAAACTATGAAGGGGTAAAAGAAGAGAAACTGTGGCAAATGGATATGAAGCCAGGATGCACCATCAACAAGAGTGTTGGAATAAGTACCCACCCCAATAACTGTGCATTTGAAGGCAGATCCAGGCCCTGGACTATCAGAATTGGAGCAGAAGCTAGAATAATATCCATAAGTCACTGTGCCATAAAATAAAGACTAACTGCTTACTCCTCAAAGGTCTTGGATCCACAATAAGAGATAGGGCCATTCATCACCTAGACACCGTGCCCATGAAGACTGGTCAGGATGTCTGAGACCAGCACAATCTTTAACATCTCACTGAAATTGCCAGAGCTATAAAAGGGGAAGTTATCAATTCTTGAGTAAGGATGATATAAAGAAAAGAAACACAGAGTTCTGATCCTGGTTTTACTGTGGACCACCAGGAGACTCAGAAAGTAGACAGAAATTAAGTGAGAGTTTGAGGCCTAATATCACCCATCCATCAAAAGTGCCATAGGCTGAATCAGTAGTCCAGAACATGAGGGACAGAGCTCAATTTGGTGTGTCTAAATTGTCCAGTAGTAATAGATGGGAGTAGCCTGACAAAATCCAGATGCAAGAATGGAGGCTACCAATTGGGACAAAAAGAGGAAAACATGAAAATGAAAGGTTAGTATGGGATACAAAAAGTTCAAGAGGCAAGAAGATAGTTAACACAACTAAAGGGGAATCACAGAGAAAAAAAAAATGGCTCTAAGGACTTTAATTAAACCTGGAAAGAATGAGGAAAATGAAGCATGAAGTTAAAAAATGAAATGAAAGTTTAGGGAAAAACAACGAAAGGAACACAGATAGCTTAAATGAGAAAGGAGAATATCTTACCAAGTAGTGAACTCAATGAAAAGCAAGACGAAGAAAAAAATTCAACATTAGAAAAAAATCAACATTTTAAAATGTAAAGTATCAGCTAAATAAATTGGCATGGAAAATAAGTGAAGAAGTGATATTATCAGACTCACTGAAAAGTATGACTAAACAAAGCATGGACAACGTATTTTAGGAAATCACACAAGATCTCTTGGACTCGTAGAAGGAGAAGACAAGGTGTAAATCCAACAAACAAATACCTCCCCCAAAAAAGCTCAATTTGAAAACACCCAGAAATGTCATGGCAAAAGAACAGCACTTCCAAATAAAACGAACGAAAAATGTATGTCCTGTAAGCTACCAAGAGTCAAAGTACTAAGGAACACTCAGGATCACAGCAGACATAGTGCCATCATGGAAAAAAGGAAATTGTGAATAACAGTGTTAGAAAAAGCAAAACATACATAAAGTCAAAAAGATAAAATCAAAAATAAATTAACATACTATATATATGTATATATGTGTATATATATATATATATATATATATATATATATAGAGAGAGAGAGAGAGAGAGAGAGAGAGAGAGAGAGAGAGAGAGAGAGAGAGAGAGAATATATTCCTATTTGGTAAAAATGAGCTTTTAACTGAATCGGTGACATGGTAGAATTCTTTTTGTTATTACTTTTTAATCAACAAAAATATTGGTGTCCGTGTACAAACTTTTCTCACCACCTTTAAACTTCCTCCCTGCCCTATGTTTATTTTTTTAAAAAAATGAAAAACAAAGCCTCCATTATTGAAGGGCATTTGTATCATCTGCCCATATTAGAATATGATGTTTATCCTTTGTAGTCCTCTATAAATTTTGATTCATTTATCTTTTAATGATTTTTCTGACTCCTCTATATCTAAAGTTTCTAGGAAGCTGTGGTTTCTTCATAAGGAATGCCTAAAAGTCCTCAGTTTTATTTAAAAATTCTTTCTAGAGCCACTCTCCCCACTCTTACCCAATACCAGCAGCAGTAACAGTACTGTTACTGAAGGTAATAATGTTAGTAGGAGTAGAAATAGTAGGAGTAGTTTTAACTAGCATTTATATATTCCTTTAAATTTCACAAATTAATTTGCAAATGCTATTTTATCCTCCCAGCAAAGGTAGAGGTAGATGCTTTTACTAATACTTTTATACAGAGGAGGAAAATGAAACAGACAGAGGTTAAGTGATTTGGCCAAAGTCACCCAGCTGTAAGAGACTGCTGAATTTGAACTTAGGTATATCTAAATCCAGGTCCAGTAGTGAATATATTGTTTCACCCAGATGCCTATATAACTTAGCATAGTATTACTCCTAGTTTCCAAGTGTAAGTAATTCTTGGTTATAAGGATATATCTTTTTGTTTTTTTTTGTTTTTTCCCTTTCTTATTCATTATTTCTTTTTTCTCTCATGGAGTAATTACATTTCATTTGGTCCATCCTAACTATCACCAACATTGATCCTTGGGTAACACTTTGTACCTTTTGCTCTAAGCTATTAACTCTCTTTCCAATTCTTTTACCACGCAAAGCTCATATTTTTTTTCTTTTTTCCTGCTAGAAATAGTATTTGATATTTAAAATTTTTAAAATTCTTTTTTAAAACAGTTTTTTTTCCAGGAATTCTGTTGAACTTCAACTTAGCCTTTGTTTTTCTTTGAAATTTTGCTTGTACTTATTTTGGAGTCTTTCTGCCATTTCATCTTGAATGTGTGTGTCTCTTTCATAATAGCTTTTTGTGGTGGGATTAAATATTTACTTACTGGGGACAGGAAGTCATAAGACCAAATCATTTGGCCTGGAAACTTAAAGCTTGTGTCTCTAGGCAAGTTACTTAAGCTCTGGTTACCTCAATTTCCTCATTTGTAAAAGAACAAACACCCACCTCACAGGTTATCGTATCAAATAGAACAGTAATTTTAAATTACTTAGCACAGTGCTTGACACACAATGAGTCCTATATAAATGTTAGCTACTATTACTATTTCCTGATTTCAACATTTCTGTTAAGTACAAACTATGTTTAGTTCTGGATGGAAGTATCCACGTTGATCTTAGGTATTACTGTGTCCTTATCCTGCTTTCTTGGGGGTATTTAATGTTCTGTTAATATATAAGGAATAACTGAAGCAAGGGACATGATGACTTTTAGTACTTCGAAAGTAATCAGATCCAAGGTAAGTTCTGGTCACTGTCTTCCTGGTCTTTCTGTCCCCTCATTCCTGGTTGAAGTTCAGTAGACTGCTGCTAGAGTCAGTCACTATGAACCAGTTAGAATGCTCTGTAGTTATTCATTTTGTCTAGGATTCCTGTACAGTTTACTCCTTTATAGACTTTGGAGTTTTTTTTGCAAATGTATATACATATTATTTACTTTCAACATTCATTTTTTTTTAAATTTTGAGTTCTAAATATTCTTCCTCTCCCTAGCCTCTCCCTATTACATCAAGTATATATGTGAAATTGTGCAAAACATTATTTTCATATCAACCATGTTCCAAAATAAAGTGAAAAAATATTCTTCAATTATTACTCAGAATTCTTCAGTTATCTTTCAGGAGGACAATAGCATATTTGATGTATTTCAGAATTATCTTGTATTATTTTATTGATCAGAGTATCTAAGTCTTTCACAATTGATCATCATTACAATGTTGCTGTTGCTATGTACAAGGTTCTCCTGGAATTCTTATAACCAAGATTTTTCTGAAATCGCCCCTCCTTATCATTTCTTACAGTATAATAGTATTTCATCAGAATCATATACCACAACTTGCTCATTTACAGTGTTCTTGCTGAAAAGATAAGAATTGAGTTTAAAAAGCAATAATAACGGGGGCGGAGCCAAGATGGTGGAGTAGAAGGACGCACGTTTGCGAGCTCCGAAAGGAAAGCCCATAGAATTAATGTAAAAAGGAGTCCCCCATAACTTCTGGGTCAATACAAGGTGTGCAGAAATGGAGTGGAAGAGATTTCCGTTCCAGGGAGCCCTGGAGACCCGTCCCCAGGGTCCGTCGCACTCCGGAAAGTGGACCCCACCCCCAACGCTGCCCTGGCCGTGGCCCCAGAGAAGCTGATCCGAGCAGGCTTCAGAGATGGAAGCTCCGGCACCTGGGAAAGTCCCTCCACCCACAGAAGCTACAGGTCAGTGAGAGAGAAGGCCGGGCTGGAGGAGAGGGGGAGCGGGGCGTCTCTGTGACTCGGGCCCCCTCGGGAGGAAGCGGCGGCGGCAGAGACGGGGTCAGGAAGCGGCGGAGACAGAGGTGTGGGCGGAAGCTGAGGCAGCAGGCAGCAGACCGGGACTCCGGAATCCCCCAGGAGCAGGCAGGATCTTCATTACGGAAGATTCCCTGCATAAAACCTGAGGGAGCTGAGCCTGGGAGACGGCCCTGCCCCACCCCGCTCTATTACTGAAGGCTTCTGCTTAAAGCCCCCAAGGGAACTGAGTGTGGGAGGCGGGCCCCCCCACCCCGCCCCCACCCGCTCCATTCCTGAAAGTCTCTACATAAAACCCCTGAGGGAAATGAGCCTGGGAGGCGGCCCTGCCCCCACCCCAGCACCTGAACTAAAGCTCACTGATTGACAGCCAGCAGAAGGAAAGCCCATTTAAATCTCAGAGGCCAAGCACTAGCTGGGCGGATCCAGGCGGGGGTGGAAAGGAATCTCAGAAGTCAAGTAACTGGCTGGGAAAATGCCTAGAAAGGGGAAGAAAAATAAGACTTTAGAGAGTTTTTTCCAACAAATGCAAATAACCCCGACCTTCGGATCTGATGATGAAGATGTATCCTTGCCATCAGGGAAAGACGTGGAGGGCGGGGCCTCAGTATCCCAGACACCCCGGGGGGTGGCAGGTGGGCTCAGGCCCTGGAAGAGCTCAAAAAGGATTTTGAAAAGCAAGTTAAACAGGTGGAGGAAAAACTGGGAAGAGAAATGTCAGAGATGCAAGAAAAGTATGAAAAACAGGTCAATACCTTGGTAAAGGAGACCCAAAAACATGCTGAGGAAATTAACACCTTGAAAAATAGGCTCACTCAATTGGCAAAGGAGGTTCAAAAAGCCAATGAGGAGAAGAATGCTTTCAAAAGCAGAATGAGCCAAATGGAAAAAGAGGCTCAAAAGCTCACTGAATTTAATAGCTCTCTCAAAATTAGAATGGAACAGATGGAGTCTAATGACTTTACGAGAAACCAAGAAATCACCAAACAAAACCAAAAGAACGAAAAAATGGAAGAGAATGTGAAATATCCCATGGGAAAAACAACTGACCTGGAAAATAGATCCAGGAGAGACAATTTAAAAATTATGGGACTACCTGAAACTCATGATCAAAAAAAGAGCCTAGATATCATCTTCCATGAAATTATCAAGGAAAACTGCCCTGACATTCTAGAACCAGAGGGCAAAATAAGTATTGAAAGAATCCATCGATCACCACCTGAAAGAGATCCAAAAAGAGAAACTCCTAGGAACATTGTGGCCAAATTCCAGAACTCCCAGCTCAAGGAAAAAATCTTGCAAGTAGCTAGAAAGAAACAATTCCAGTACTGTGGAAATACAATCAGGATAACTCAAGATCTAGCAGCTTCTACATTAAGGGATCGAAGGGCGTGGAATAGGATATTCCAGAAGGCAAAGGAACTAGGACTCAAACCAAGAATCACCTACCCAGCTAAACTGAGTATAATACTTCAAGGGAAAATATGGTCTTTCAATGAAACAGAGGACTTTCAATCATTCTTAATGAAAAGACCAGAGCTGAAAAGAAAATTTGACTTTCAAACACAAGAATGAGAAGAAGCATGAAAAAGTAAACAGCAAAGAGAAGTCTTAAGGGACTTACCTGAAGTGAACTGTTTACATTCCTACATGGAAAGACAATATTTCTAACTCTTAAAACTTTTCAGTATCTGGGTAGTTGGTGGGACCACACATACACATGTACATGCATGCACACACATACAGACATGCATTCACATACAGAGACAGAGAGCACAGATTGAACTGAATAGGATGGGACCATACCTTAAAAGAAACTAAGGTAAATGTTGAGAGAGAAATGTAGGGGGAGGAAAGACGGGGAAAGGGAAGGGGGCAACTATATGTCATTTAAGAGGCAGGTAGAAGTTTTTCTTAGTGGAGTGATAAAGAGGAGAGCTGAGAGAAAAAAAAAATGAGAAGTTTACCCTCATCACATTTGACTAAATGAAGGAGTGAAATGCACACTCATTTTGGTATGGAAACCTATCTTACAGTATAAAAAAGTGGGGGAGAAGGAGATATTGCAAGGGGGGGATGATGGAGGGGAGGGCAAAGGGAGGAGGGAGCAATTTGAAGTCAACACTTGGGGAGGGATAGGATCAAGAGACAGGAGAGAAACAATGAGGGGCAGGTTAGGAGGGATGGTAATCCAGTTAGTCTTACACAACATGACTATCAGGGAGGTCATTTGCAAAACCACACAGATATGGCCTATATTTAATTGCCTGCCGTCCCAAAGGGAATGGGTGGGAAGGGAGGGATGGGGAGAATTTGGAACTCAAAGTTTTAGGAACAACTGTTTAGTATTGTTGTTGCAAACAGTTAATGAGGAATAGAAAGTCATCTGGCCCTACAGGAGAAAAGAGAAGATGAAGACAAGAGAAGGGAGGGATGACAGAAGAGAGGGCAGATTGGAGATAGGGAAAATTAGATTGCTTGGGGTATTGGGGTGGGAGGAGGGGATAAAAGGGGAGAAAATTTTGGAACCCAAAAATTTGTGAAAATGAATGTAAAAAATTAAATAAGTAAATAAATGAAAATAAAAAAAATTTTAAAAAAGCAATTATAACATGCAAAAACATGTTAAAAGAAACCTAGAAGTTAAATGCACTTAAGCAAAAAGAGGGGGTTAAATGCTGATAAAGTATTTATAGAGTAAAAAAAGAACAGATACTTCCCTTTAGATATAGAATATTTAAATATTCCAAAGTTACAGTAGGCATTATGTAATACAAACATGAGATTTTGTAATGGTTTGGGATTTTCATTGCTTTCCTTGTCTTAAGAAAAGAAAGAAAAGGACCAAAATGACAGAAAAAAATGGAAGAGGAAGAAAAAATGATTTGCATAAAAAACTTATCCTAGAAAAAATGTATATGTATGTGGAAGAAGGGTTTAGGGTAATAGACATCTCATGATTTCATGAACATCAGAGTACAGTTTTAGAAAAGTTTGATACAATAGGTATAAGGAAATACTATAAGTAGATACAATATGTATAAATGATATAATATGCATGTGTACACATTATATATAAACACAAATATATATATTTATCTCTGTATTTTTCAGCATAAAAACTTCATAAAGAAACATATGAAACAGAAGTGTTAAACATATTCTTTATTACCCACAATGAAATAAGTTATTACCAATAAAGCATATTTGTTGAAATAATTTAAACTAATAAAAACTAAAAAAAAAAGCACCATAAAGAACTAACGGGTCAAATAACAAATTATATAAGATATATTTCATTTCATCAAACAAAAAGGTAATAATGAAACAATCTGAAAAATTTTTTTGGAACATATAGTAAAGTTGATATTTATAGAAAATTTTTTATCTATAAAATAATTTATGTGAGAAAAGAAAGAAAAAAAGTTAATCTTAAAAATAAAAATATAAAACCCTAAAGACAAAATAGGAATTCCATAAAGCAAAGAAGGGATTAAAATTGAAAACCAAAATCTTTTAAATTTATATATAAAGAAAGGTATTTTAAGAGTTAATGTAATAGAATCTATTTTGCTGTTTGTAATGTTAATGTGATGTCAATGAGACTTAAAAGATCTTTCCCACCCATTAATGAGCCTCAGGTAGAGCCCATTAAGGGAAGCTTGATTAGGGGAGGGTTTGCTTTGTAGGAAGACCCACACTTTTTGTTAATTGTTAATACTGGGTTAACACTAGGCACTGGGTTACTCTGAGATGAAGTTCTACTTTGGGGGCTTACTCTTCGGAAGAAGATTCATGTGCCAGATGAGACTCTGGGTAGCTGTTAAGGAGCATCCTCCAACCACCACTTTAAAAACATAGATGTTGGTGCTTCTCTCTTTGGTAACTTAGTATGAATGTAGTGGCCAGACAAGTGGATCTGTCTGTTGTTCTTTGATGTATGTATTGCTTATGGTCAGACAGAAGTCCTGTCTGTTTATCTTTATTTCTCTGCTTATGTTTTCTCTATTGGTGAATGAAATTAAAATACATTTTTGACCCCCTCCCCACTTTAAAGTTGTTTTCCTTTTAGGAAACTATATCTAAGTATATCTAAGCCTGTGCTAGCAGGCTATCATGGATGTCAGACTGTTTGTTGATACATGGTTTTAAATGTATAATGCTAATAAGATTAAAGATCTTCCCCATCCAGTAATTGGTCTGCCCATTAAGGGGAGTTTGATTAAAGGATATTTCTAGGAAGGCCCACACCTTTTGTTAATGAGGCACCAGGTTATCAAGGGTTGTGATGCCCTCTGGCTCTGAAAAGTGTATACATGCTCTTAGGTGAGGTTTTAATTGGGAGACCTATTCATTGGAAGTGTTTGTTTGGCCAGATGTGACTCTGGACAACTACTAAGGAGCCCTCAGCTTTGAAAACCCAGATTTCAGTGCTTCTCTCTCTGGTAACTAACTGTGTATGCATAGTTAGATGGTTGAATCTGTCTGTTGATCTGTGATTTATGTATTGCTTATGGTCAGGCAGCTGGAAGCCCTGTCTGTTATTATTTCTTTGCATTTTCTCTGAAATTCAGGGTACCAACTCTTTCCCCTGAAGTAAATGAATTTTATATATATAAAATTCATTTACTTCAGGTGAATGTTGTACCCTCAGAAGTTACCCTTCCTTTTAGAAAAGCAGATATAAGAACCCGAACAGCAGGCCCTTTTCTATATGTTGGGGTGCTTGCTTTTGCAAAATATGATCTAAAAAACAAAGGTCTTAAAATTTTAAATATTTAAAAAGAAAATCTTGCAACCAATGATTAGGAAATAAAAGAAATTACTGGAAACTATTTTGCTAAATTATGTGCCAGGAAAATTACAACAAGTGAAATGTATGAATATCTCAAAAATTACAAAATACTGAAATTATGAGAATAAAAGATAATTTAAATAGCTTATTATAAAAAAAGTATAAGCCATAGGTTCCCTTGCCAGACATAAAAAAAACAATCAAATTCACAAGTGAACTAAAGAAAAACATTCAAAATACAATTCACTGAAATTCTACATAAATTTACATAAATTATTTGTAAAAACAGGGTAAATGACATATGGCCTTATTCCACCTATGAAATAAATGTGGCCCTTACCTTACAAAAGAAGGTAAAGTAATAGAAATTTAAAATACAGATCAATTTTTCTGATGAATGATGATTTTAAAATATTGAACAATATGTTAGAAAAATATTTTAATGGGAATGGCTTCTTGAAAAATGTGAAATTTGAGCTTAGCTTTGAAGGAAGCTAGAGAGCTAGGAGGATGATATAAAGAGAGAGAACATTCATAAGGGGACTATCATTATAAATTCAGGGACAGTGAAGTATTAGCCTATAAAATTTATGTAACTGGAACACAGAATATTTGTGGAGGAGAGTGAAATATAAAAATATTGAAAGGGTAAAAATAAAAGGAGAGGACTGGTTATTAAAGGATTTGAATGTTAGAGGATATTATAGTTGATTCTAGAGCTATAAAGATATTGAGTTTGATGGGTTTGGGGGAAGGTGGTCATGGGCATGTTGATATGGTCAAACCTGTGCTTTAAGCCACTCACAATAGCAGCTGAGTAGAAATTTTTGGAATGGTGAGAGGCAAGCAAGAACACCTATTAGAATGTAATTAAAATAGTTGGGTTGAAAAATGGTCAGGGCAAGAAACAGAGTGTTGATTATATGATTTAAAAAAAGGCAATACATACAGGATAGTGTAAAAAATAGAAAGTAATCAAGACTTAGTAACATGAGATATTTTGGGTAAGCATGAGTATGAACTTGAATATGACACAGAACTGGGAAACTGAGTCACTCGGAGAAGAGTGGAATCCTTGAGAGTAAAAAAAAGTTAGGGAGAGGAGAGGGCAAGATGATGAGTTCTGTTCTGGACTTGCTGAGTTTAAAAAGTCTATAAGCAATTCAGTTCAAGAGGTGACTGATGATGTGGAGCTTGGGAGATAGGTTAAAGTTGGATAAGCCAATCTGGGAATCATCTACACAGAGCTGATAACTGAAAGAATTGGAGAACACAAGATCAAAAAGCAAAATAGAATATAGGTAAAAGAACACTCTCAGCCTTGAGAGATATACTTGGTTAGTGACTATGTCATAAAAAATCAATAAAGGAGACTGAGTTGTCAGATAAATAAGAGGAAGTAAAAAGAAGGTAAGAGCAGTTGATAGTGTAAAATCTACAGAAAGATCAAGAATAACTTATGCACAAAATGACTCCAATAACGTAAAAAGAAAAGAAATAAGAAACAGGGAAGAAAAGGAGGAAGGAAGGGAAGGAAGGAGGGAGGGAGGAAGGAAATATGGCAGTAGAAAGGAAATAAAGAAGGAAAAAAACAGAGCCATATAACTGTAAGTAATGAAGCATTTTATTAGAGAAGAGATAAGAAATTATATCTTCCTCTCTGAAAACATGAGTGAATTTGAGTGTGGAATATTGTGTATACTGTTAAATTGTCATTTGCTAATTGACTTATTTGAACTGATTTTTTTCTGTTTTTAATGCTCAGTTACATGGCATGAATGATGGTGGAATATATATTCTAAAATTTAAATTTATAAAAAAGTCAATGAAGTATGACTTTAAAAGTTAAAATATATGCATAGGAGTGCCCTATGTTATGGCCCAATATTATCACAAAGTTTTACAAAGAGTTCTCCTTTTAATGGATGCATATTTTTTTTAAAAAAAGGTGATTGTTCTTGTAGCAATTTGAATAACTGTATATGGCCATTTTTATTTCTTGTACAAGTGATGGCATGTGAAGGATGAAACATATCTAAATTGCACATGGGACCACATTTTTGGCTAGAGCTTTGCTTCCCATGTTCCAACCTGACTTCAAGTGAATTCCATCAGTATGGAATTCAATACAAGACTCCAATAGTATAACATTTTCATTAAAAATTCATCAAAGATATTGAAAGGTTATTGGGATGAATTGCCATTAATATAATTCCAAGATAACAAATCTTCTCTAATAGTATTTCAAACATATACAGTGCACAAGTAATTATAAAAACATCTTTAATTATCCCTGTTCCATTTTCCAATTACAATGCAAAATTAGAAGATTCTTGTTAGTCAACGAGTTGATCACTCAAGTCTTGAGACTTTTTTTTTAATAATTCTCTTCCACAGCTATTACATATAAGATAACCATTGAAAGCAGCTTTGCATAAGATTTTCTAATTATCATTTGAATCATATCATTAACCTAATATCTTATCAATAACCTAATAACACCTTAACTTAAGGTGTTCCCAATACTCCTTCTGTGGCTTTTTACACCTTGCAATTCTTTAAACAAATGTATAAAATGAAAGCAAAACTTTCAGTGTCACAAGTATTTTATAATTTTTGATTCTTGAAAACCTCTCATTTTCTCTAAGATTTTTTAAATGTGCATACATAAGCAATAAATATGGCAAGAACTTTGTAGTAGAAAGGACAGATTTTACTACAAATATAGAAACCTAAATTTTAGCCCCAACTCTGCCATTTGCTGACTTTGTGGTTTGTTTATGGTGTGTCCATTCCCATAGCAATTAAATTAAGAAGTTTATCTTACTTGATCTTTATAATTATAATTATTTATCTCATTCTCTAGTGAGAAATATTTAGAAGTCAAATATCTATTACCAATATTGTTAGGTGTTTTATTACTGTTATTTTCTTACAGTGCCATCGCAAATTTTGTTAAAGATATAATTTTTTCATTGATCATTAGGGTTAGTTTTGAAGGATATATTATTTTGGATTGTACCTTGATATGCTTTGTTTTTGGAATGTCCAATCTTCACTTTTCTCTGATTTCTAATTGGTTTCAGAACAATTTTGCATTAGTCTACCAGATTTTCCATCAAAACTAAACTCCTCTCCATTGGTTGCTTACTAAATATATTGTCTGGTATTGGAATGTCAGCCACTAGAATTCTTACAGTTTGGTGAATTGGCTTTCTCTCCAGGAGCAATTAATTATGGCATGTTAAGTCATAACTTTTGGGGTAAGGAGGACTTGGGAAAAGCCTTCATAGCTAGACTTTGAAGTACATTGTTATAAAATTTCTTGCACTAGTTATTTGGTTCCTGAAGCAGGATGATAAGATTGGAGATTATGAGTGAGACCTTTGAGGATTTTAGTTCTCTGATGTTATTTCATGAGACTTTTGGTCCTTAATGTTTTAGTCTTTCTACCTTTCTGATTTCAGGTTTCTCTGCTATAGCTTTTGGAATGTATTTCTTTTCCTTTTTTATTATACATATTTTTTAAATTTCTTATGGTTTTATGCAGAAGGCAACTATTCCAACATTTTTGCTAATTTTGTAATTCATGGAGATGACTCTAAAAACCCTGACTCTATGTAATTCTTTGACAAAATTTTGCTGGAACCTGGAACTTAAGTTAGGTAAATATAAGACTCTAATATTCAAAGAGGTCTTAAATGAAAAAGAGACCAATGTACACTCGGCTTAATGGGGAAAATTGAATTCAGTTTTCATGGAGAGAACTTCCTGGACCTTGGAGGACAAATAGATACAAAATATTGCATCTGGATGGACATGAGGCGTTGTGAAAGCTCTTGCCTGCATAACCTGATATTGGTAATTGGAAACGAACATTGGGTGACAAGGTGAGAAAAATAAAGATAATGGAATCATGTGGAATTTGGAAGAGTATCATATGCAATATGAGTAAATGAGAGACCAATGGTAACATTTTACATTTGTTGGGTTGTATAAGAATGACAATCCATTGTGAAACTTGTTTAAATGGAAAACAACATTCTGATTTCTAACTCTGTAATATCTGTCTGGGTTTTTCTTTTCTCCTGACTATGAAATGTGAGAAGAAATTTTCCACCCCATTCTCAAACGTATTGTCACTTTTAAATATGTTATAAAACATACCATCTTTCTGTCAATAACTCTGATGTAAGTACCCCTCAGAAAAAGTTGGACTGGTCTTCAGAATCTCATTTTCACTTGTTTCTCTGCTGTGTACTCACTTAGTTGACACTCTCTGTGGGAAGCTACCAGGTAAACACTTCCCTCATATTTCTTGAAAACAAACATAACGTGAGAGAGTTTTCTCACAACGACTTTGAAGATGGTTGTAGTTCCAGCTTGACTTTGCAAAAGAATGATAGATGCGCTGCCGCAGTGCTGACTAGAAATTGTAAAGGCTAAGAACAAGATACTAAATTTCAAGCATAAAGCTATTTTTGAGACAACATGGCTTAACGGAATGAGTTGTAGACTTAGAGTAAAGAGATTAGGGTGTATGTCGAAATTCTGACATGAACTATCTGAGTGATCTTGGATAAATTACCTCACCTCTATGTGCCTAATTTTGCTCACCTATAAAATAAGAGAAATTACATTTCCAATATACTTCACAAGGTTATTTTGAAGGAATTGGTTTTTTTTAACTTTAAAACACAAAATGCCTCTATTATTACATAAGCACATACATGACAGATTAAGAGAGATGTGTGGACAAATAAAGGCTCAGTAGAGCAATTATAGGACTTATTAAGTTCCTATTTACCCAAATGGTTAAATGAAAGCGTAATGACTTCAATGCAATCATTAGCTCTATGTCCTTGAATAACAATGGCTTTGAATTTCTACCAACATTTTAGAATGGTAACATTTTATATTTTGGTTCCAAGACTTGAGAGTAGTTGATTCACTGAACTTCAGGGGTGGAAGGGACCTTACATAGCCATTTATTCCAACTTCAGTCATTTTACATAAGAAATAGAAAATCAAGAGGGAGAGGAGCCAAGGTGGCAGAGTAGAAAGATTCACATATCCGAGCTCTGAACCCACAGCCCATAAAATACCTGTAAAGAAGAACTGCCAACTAATTCTGGAGCAGTGGAAGCCACACAACAATGGAGTTTCTGGGGGAAAAACTGGTCTTTCAATGAAATAGAGGACTTTCAAGCATTCTTGATGAAAAGACCAGAGCTGAAAAGAAAATTTGACTTTCAAACACAAGAATGAGAAGAAGCATGCAAAAGTAAACAGCAAAGAGAAGTCTTAAGGGACTTAGCAAAGTTGGACTGTTTACATTCCTACATGGAAAGACAATATTTATAATTCTTGAAACTTTTTCAGTATCTGGTTAGTTGGTGGGATTACACACACACACACACAAACACACACACACATGCACGCACACACAGAGACAGAGAGCACAGAGTGAATTGAATAGGATGGGATCATACCCTAAAAAATGAAGTTAAGTGGTGAATGAAGTTAAGTGGTGAGAGAAAAATGTCTTGGGAGGGGAGAGGGAGAAATGGAATGGGACAAATTATCTCTCATATAGGAGGCAGGCAGGAGACTTTTTAGTGGTGGGAAAAAGAGGGGAGCTGAGAGAAAAACATGAAGTTTACTCTCATCACATTCGACTAAAGGAAGGAATAAAATGCACACTCATTTGGTATGATAACCTATCTTACAATACAGGAAAGAGGGGGAGAAGGGGATAAGCAGGATGGGGTGGATGATGGAAGGGAGGGCAATGGGAGGAGGGAGCAATTTGAAGTCAACCCTCTTGGGGAGAGACAGGATCAAAAGACAGAATAGAAGTAATGGTAGGGCAGGATAGGATGGAGAGAAATACAGTAAGTCTTACACAACACAAGTATTATGGAAGTCATTTGCAAAACTACACAGGTATGGCCTGTATTGAATTGCCTGCCTTCCCAAAGAAATGGGTGGGGAGGGAGGGATGGGGAGAAGTTGGAACTCAAAGTTTTAAGAACAACTGTTGAGTATTGTTCTTGCTACTAGGAAATAAGAAATACAGTTAATGGGGAATAGAAAATTTTCTGGCCCTACAGGGCAAAAGGGAAGATGGGGACAAGGGAAGGGAAGGATGATAGAAGAGAAGGCAGAATGCTTATAGGGGAAATTAGAATGCTTGGTGTATTGGGGTGGGGGGAGGGGACAAATGGGGAGAAAATTTGGAACCCAAAATTTTGTGAAAATGAATGTAAAAAGTTAAATAAATATATTTATTAAAAAAAACCAAATAGAAAATCTAAATGATTTTTCCATGGTCACAGGCTAACCAAATTATTCTCTCTTCTTCAGGTTTTCTATGCTGTGATAGTACTTAATCCCTAGTTAAGAAAATTGAGAACTCTTTCTATCTGACTAATGATTTCAGTGTTGCATTGCTAATGCCAATGGACTAAACCTTATATTATTTTATAAATACATCATCAGTTCAAACATTTTTAATATTTGTTTTTTAATATCATGAAATACCAAAAAATAGATTTTGATAGATAGATTGCATCTATTTGCAGTGATGGGTTCATCTATTCTTTGGGTAATCATGCCACGATTTATTTCCTTTCAGTGGGTGGTGAAAGATCTTTTCAAGTGAAATTTAACTTTGCCTATATTGGAATGCAATCTCATTATTCAATTATCCAAACCCTCTGCCTTTACAAACAGCAATTAAACTACTTTTTTATTTAGAACAAAAAGAGGGTTATTGTTATTGTAATATGATTGTGGTTCTGATATAAAGCCTTGCTTTCTTAAATCAAAATACAAGTGAAATCTCATCCTTGAGAAATACATCCCTAACAAACTTGTGTGGAGTTCACCACACCATGGTGGTACTTTCACATAGATTCTGACTGGAAGGAGTATTTGTGGCTGGTTGATGTGATAGCATATGTAAAAATGGGGAAAGGGAAATCAGATATAAGAATAGTTCAAACAGGTTACTGAGAAAATGGAAATAAAGCCAAGGAGCTGTTCTATTGTTGCATCTAACTTCTGATACATATAATAAGAAAGAAATATTATTTCTGTGTCAGTAAGCCCTATCTATGTATTTTCTCCACACTATAGTCTCTAACATGAGAAGCCATGTTTAAACATTGCCACTGCTTCTCAGTACTAGAGATAATAGCTTCTAGGATTAAAGGCTCAGGAACAGATGCTAGCCCTGTTTAGTTAGTCAGTCAACAAATACATATTAAATACATAATATGTACCAAGTACTGTGATAAGTCCTGGAGATATAAAAAAGTAGAAACAAAAAAAAAATTCCACACCCAGGAACTCACTGCCTAATGAGGGAAACAAAATTGAAAAATCAATACACATACATGATTTCTTTGAATGTGTTCTTATATACGTACAAATAATATTTGCAGGGAATATGTACAGCTACATTTGATCTGCAAAGCATAGAAAGAAATTTTAAAGAGAAATCACCAACAAGATAACAAGATTAACAAAGTATTCCTCCAAAGGTGATATTTGAACTGAGTTTTAAAGACCTGAAAGAAGCCAGGGGAGGCAGAAATCAATAGGGAAAGAATTAAAAGGGTACATCTAATGTAAATGCATAGAATCAGAAGATGGAATACCATAAGTAAAGAATATCAAATAAGATGATGGAGTTAGATTATAGCATAAAGGAAAATAAACTATAAGTGACTGGTAAAGTCAGGTGAAATGAGATGGTGAAGCACTTTATGTACCAAATAGGGGGCTTTATTTTTGATCCTGGAGGTAATTTGCAATCATTGGGCTTGATCAAATCTTTGTATTGGAGGAGATAATAATCTGTGTGACGTACTTTCAGGAAATCACACTGGCAGCAAAGTGGAGGATAGATAAAAATGAGAAGACATTTGAACCACAGAGATCAATGGGAAGGATGATTCAGTAGTCCAGATGAGAAGCAGTGAGGGCCAATACTAGTTCTTCTACTGCCTACTATTACTACAGGATGAAGGAGATTTACATTAGAGATTTTGTGATAGTAGAAATTATAGTATTTTAAACAGATTGTACATGGGGGCTATGTATCAATGAAGAATCAAAGATGACACAAACATGGGTGACTAAGAGGGCAGCAATATATAAGAACTGATAAGATCACTGAGTAAGAAAAGAATAGAACTCTGGAGTCAATGGGACTAGAGCTCAAATCCAACCTCAGACACTTACCAGCTATGTGACACTGGGCAAATCACAAGCCAGACTGCCTCGAAAGAGAGAGTAAAGAATAATTAGCAAAGATCAAGAATCAGTAGACGTTTCATGTAGAAAATGCTTAAGCTAATATTTAAAGGAACGCAAAGATTCTAAAGAGCATAAGTAAGGAGGGAGTGCATTCCAGGCAAAAGCATAGAGATGGGAGATGGAGTACCATGTATAAAGATAAAAAAATCAAAGAGTACAGAACCCAGAAGAGAGCACTGAATATACACAAATTTTGTGAGTATGACATGGAGGAAGGTGTAACAAAGGAGAATGAGGAACTTTCAGACAGACAAGACAAAAATGAAAAGAGTATTCCATAAAAATCCATAGAGGAGAGTCCCACAAACGGAGATGACCCACAGCTGTGTAAAGAGGAATATAGCTTGGGAAATAGTTGATGAGAGTATTTGCTACAGAGACATCTAGGTCACACAGTAGATAGAGTGCTAAACTTTGAATAAAGAAGATCTTAGTTCAAATCCTACCTCAGACATTAGCTTTGTCCTTGGGCAAATGATTGAACTTCTCTCAGCCTCATTTTTCTGGGAGACTAGTAATACTTACTTCATTAGGTTGCTATAAGAAACAAATGAGATAACACTTGAAAAACACTTTGCCAACTTTAAAATGTTATACAAAACTGGTAATGTTTTATTATTATTCATTTTTTATCTCATGTATTTTGCTTTCTAATTTTCTTGAGACTCAGTTTGCAATTCTTTGAAAATTAGGCTAGGAATACCTACTTCACAATGTTGTTGTGTATGTCAAATGAGAAAAAAAGTGTCAAATACTGTGGAAAATAGAGTGAATTGTAAATTTGAGAGAATGATGATGAAGATGATGATGATGATGATTTTCTATTGCCACAATGTTTTGTCATTAGTGTTGGCTAGAGAAGGATCCCCTTTAAAAATCCTCTAAGTCATTAACTCTTCTTGCTCAGAAGTTGATAAGGAGACTGCCTCATCATCACAAAGTGCCAAGATTTTTCAGCACTTAACCACCACATAACTGAAAGCAACAATGGCTCGCTGTTCCCAAGATATCCAAGTGAAAAGTAAATATGTGGTTGGTCAAAAGTAGGATGTGCATGTTCTACAGGATAGTCTCTAAAGAGCATTTCAACTCTCCACACATCCCCAATGTACTGCCATATCATAAAAGACCAGAAATATTGTCAAGTAATTTATGTTTTAGCTTGAGGGGAAAAAAAAGAACTTTCAAAAACAAAAGGAACGCCAGAAGAAACTTAGAGATTGACTTACCTTGATATTACATTTTAGGAAAGAGAAGCCCATAACAGTATTTAGTTAGAAGACTTTTGATTTCAAGTGAAAGTGAAGATATTACTTTCCTTCTTCACCATTTCACCTGTTATAAATCAGTAACAATAAATCAAATGTGAATACAAAATTGAATTTCAAACTAATGGACTAAAAAAAGGCATGGCTTTTGTTTCAAAGACCACCACCCTCCTTGCCAGGGAAATTTAAAAGCCAGGGTATTAAAGGTCACAATTGTTAAAAAATACCTGAAAAATAGGTGGAATATTGTCAAGCAATTTTCTTTAAGGCATGCCAAGTAAAAAAATAATACTACTTAGCACTTACATTGCATTTTTTTCCTTGTCCAGGCTTTTTAAAAATTAAAATAAATCCTCATAACATCCCTTTGAGGAAGGTAAGCATAATTAGATAATGTAGGTCAGAAATACATAAATGTGTCTAGTGACAATAGCTATTTCCATAGTGACATCCTCACCACAGGCCTAATACTGGAGTCCTTCCTTGTGCAAAACACCCATTGGTTTTAATGAGCATACTGTCTGAATCCAGATCCAAATTGTGCACCACGTGTTCATTTCTCTGGAAGCTGTTTGAACGGAGGATTGCTTTATTCTTGTTAACTGTGTAGAGTATAGTACAAGTGAGTCACCCGCAACAGCATGGGGTAATTTAGGCTGATACTGCAATTACAATTAGACTCCACCAGCTGGGTCAAGAAAATGAATTACAAATGAATTTGGTCCCTGTTGAGAATTGATCTGGCCTAACAAAAGAATAAAGACAATAAAAGAAATTTTCAACCATAGGTTCTCTGTGACATTTTTTCCCCCAACCAACCTATACTTACCATGTTGCCAATGTAATACAATACTGTGCCATCTTTGAAGAGAAAGTTTGATATCTAGGTCAAAAGATTCATTGATGTATTGTTGAACTCTGGAGAATCAATGAGGATATCTGGAGTAATGATCTCCAGATGAAGTAAGTGTCCTTACTTCAGACAAAGATGGGAAAAGCCAAATTCAGCATCTATAAAATGCCAGGTGGCACTTCCTTGTCCCAGGAAGTACAAAGTGCACCAACTCCATTTAAATCATTTATAAGACATCCAGAATCTTAAAAATACTTCAGTTAACAAGTAAATACTGCTTTGCAAGCAGGAACAGATCTTCTATCTTCCTGGATACATAAGTTTCTGCTTCCTTGTTCACTAAAAATGAAGAAGAATGATCTGTAATGTAAAAGAATGGGAATTTGAATTTTTTAAATTAGATCAAAACATAAATCACTGTTTAAAAGTGCACGGAAAACATAGGTTCAGATCATATCCTTGATATGTTTTAGATGCTTGAGCCCAGAGAGTGTTGGAGTCAGCTTAAACCAGCTCATGAGAGTCAATTATTAAATTTTCAAATGAGCATTTACAATTAGGAAGTCTGCAAATACTGCAAATCATGAGATTTTTTTTGTTGATTACATACTTAACTAAGACAATGTTAATAATGCAAAGTAAAAAAGACATGTTTTATTGCTATAAATTGTTATATTTTTGATGACCTATTTAACTAAGACAATGTTAATAATACAAAGTAAACTGAAAAGCGTTTTATTTGTGTGTGTGTTTTTCTAAGAGCTAATTTTTAAAAAGTTATCAACATACCATTGCGTGTAATCTAGGACAATTCATTAAATTTTTCTGCACTTCCGTTTCCTCATGTATACATTAATCAGGTTGGACTTAATGGCTCTAAAATCTATTTTAGTTCTAAATTCTCTTCTCTGATTAAAAATACCCAAATAAATAATAAGATATTTCAGTCAGTAAAAAGGCATGTCAGGTTTCATCAACAGGGATTGAGACTTTGTACTAGAAGATCATTGTCTCTGGTCCCCAGATGTCACAGAACTCTGTACTCTTCCTATGCATGTAACATACATGGTTTTGCATTGTTCTTATTAACATATATCTATATCACATTATCATTTGATAAACTTTATGAAGACAAGAATTTCATCAAAACAAAATGTATAGACCCTGATTAAATTTGTTAAAATGTTGTATTTTGATCTCAGGTCTTTGGCCACAGGGCCAAACTGTAATGTTATTGTGGGATCAGTATATCTTGAATTATGTTAAGTTACCATTTCAGTCCCCCAAATAGAGGTACCCATAATCCTCCCTTTTCTCTGATCTCCATACCTGTCCTGGTGTAGGATATGTGAGTATTTGGTGCCATCTAACACTTCCCTCCGGCTCTGTGCTGGTGTAAATTTATCTGGACCAAAGTGAACTTAGAGATGATCATCACCAGACAATGGCCAACAGATTATCTGATAAAGTCTCTTCTGTGAAATCCACCATTTTTCCTACTCCATTACCTTGCAGGAGACAAGTGTATTCATAAACCATCCTTTTCTCCAGGCTTCCAATCAGTCAGAGTACCAGAAACTTATCAAAGATCCTAAGAACTTCCTATACCCTAACAGGAAAGGTTGAATGCCTCCAGATCTTTTTCAGCTAGATGAGAATTAATATCCTCCTCCATTCACAACATTACACCAAAGAGCTGGGTAATTTCATCCCAGCACTACCTGAGCAGAGAGCAGCAGACTTTCTTGATTCTTAACACCCCACCCCCACCTCTCTAGATTACCATGGTACCACCAGATGAGATTGAATAGGGAGACCCACTTGCATGCTTGAGCCTGATCAAATCCTCCTATTAGGCATACTAATCTCTGTAAAAAAAAGCAAAACAAAACAGTAAGCTTAGGAACCACAGAAGTCATATTTGCAAAGCCTTCCTGTTTACCATTCTCTCCCTGAAAAGAAAATTCAATAGTTATTCAAAATTAAGTTGTAACACAGTAAAGAAATTCTATATTGTAAAATATTTAAGGGGTATGATTCCAGAGGCACTGTGGTACCTGAACAAAAGCTGGATTTGGAGTCTCAAGAGTAAAATTAATATCCTGGCTCTACTATAAAATCTCTGTAAATCACTTGGGTAAGTCACTTAACATATTTCCTTAGTTTTTCCATGTCTTAAAGAAGATTTTACGGCTTAATTATTTCTAAAGACCCTTGTAGCTCTAAACTTGTGGTTGTATGAATCCTTTAGAATGATGAGTTAAAGCATCAATTTAAAATCATTTTGAAAAAAAAATCATATGATGAATCAAAGTGAATAATATCTATGATAACTGAATTAATAGATGACTTTAATTCATTAAAACAAGTTAAGATGAATAAATAATTAGGAAAAGTTTACAGTGATATTTTAAAATTAAAAACAGTAAAGGAACCTGACAAAGAAAGGATTAAATGAAGTGGAAAAATGGTTAAGAGATTGCAGAAACAAAGTTGAAGAAAAAACTTAGTCTGTATCAGAAAGGAAAAAAGCTAATGAATATGCAACATATGTTGGGAAGATAAATCTAGGCTAAAAACTTAAAATTAGTGGGTATCCTATAGGATACCTAAAAGTACCCTCCCCCACAACAACAACAAAAAAACACATAAAAACTATAAATTTGAGGACATAGGAGAGCTTTCCAATGTGTGAAATATCAAATATTACTCCATGGGGAGACACTACACATAATCTTACCATGAAGAAATCTCCTTAAGCTATAAAATTACAAAAAGAAAAAAAAAGGTGGGCAGACTCCAAGTATTAAGGGAAAAGTAAATTTTATGTAAAACACATAATAATTAGGATAATATTGGACTTTTCAAAAATAACAAAGAAAAGTACCTTGGATATTTTTTCTTGGATGGAACACAGAATTAGAACTAATAGAATATTTAAGAAGAAAAGAAGAAGAAATACTTTACAGATTCCATTATGTTCTTTATAAACATAATTATGTTATTTGAAATTATAATAATTTTTTAATTACAAGAAAGTTTGGGAAAATATATAAACAAGAAAGAAAGAATGAAAATGTGTTAAGTACTTACAATGTTTCAAGCACTGTGCTAACAAGTAATTATTAAGCACTTACTATATGCCAAGCAGAAAGTTTGCATTCTAAATGGGAGTCACATCACAGAAAAGAAAGTTAATCTAAAGGGTGGAAGGAAAAATGCAGACAGTGGTGGAGTGGATGAAAAGGCTGAAGATAGGATTCTGAAAGTACATATACTGAAGGAAAAGTTCTTACTTTTCATGTTACTCATTTTAATCAAGATTTAAAATCTGTTAGAATGATCATAAAATAACACTTATAGAAATAATCTAATTTAGATTTGAGTTACATGTTATAAACACAGAATAACAAGCAAGAAAAATGCTGTCATTTACTAATAAAAAGATGCTTAAAACAGACTAAAATATAAAAATAAAGATGCAAAAGAAGGAAATGAACTATCTTTACAAAAGTCAAAATTATATCTATAATAAAAATGAGTTAAATTTAAGGAATTAATAAGCATTAATAAATTAATAACCAGAAATATACCTTCTTTTATTCACTAGCTTTCACATTTAAGACAGACAATAGAAGATTAAGATATGTTACACCCTCTAGGCAGCATCAGAATAAATCAGAATAAAATGCTGTAATAGTAAGCACTCAACATACACAGGGGGGTTCTGTGACCACAGGTTCTTAGATCTGTATTCATAAAAGGAAAGCAACCTTCAAGGGATTAACAATCACTTTAATCAAGTATATGCATCATTCCTTCAACAAAACACATGTATCATTCACCCAGTTCAAGGGAGGCAGAACCCCGAACTTCAAAGAAAATACAGAAAAAATAAAAGTCGACAGACATGGCTTCCTCTGCCTGAATTCGACAGACAGTTTCAACACTCAAGATGGAAAATGCTATCCACATCCCGAAAAAGAACTTTGGAGTCTAAATATAGATTGAAGTATACTATTTGCCATCTCACTCTTTTTTTTGTTTCTTTCTTCTTTCTCCCATTGATTGATTCCTTTTTACAACATGACTAATGTTCAAATACGTTTAATATGATTGTATACGTAAGACCTTTTTCCAATCGCACATCATCTTGGTGTGGGATGGAAGGGAGGGATGGAGAGAAAAGCTGGAACTCAAAATCTTATGGAAGTGAATAGTGAATACTAAAAACTAATTAATTGTTAATTAATAATATTTTTTAGAAACTTAAGTTGTAGTGAGGTCAATACCACATCTCCAAGGGTCCTATAAGCGGTTCTATCTTGATATCCTTATATCATTTCAAACTTTTGTTATTATTGCTTAGTCATTTCAGTCACATTCAACTCTTGGTGACACCATGAAAGGTCTTCTTGGCAGATACTAGAGTGGTTTGCCATTTCCTTCTACAATGCATTTTACATGAGAAAACTGAGATGAACAGGGTTAGGTGACTTGCTCAGGGTCGCAGAGCTAGCAAGTGTTTAAGGTAGGATTTGAACTCATGAAGATTACTCTTCTTATTCCAAGCACAGTGTTCTATCCATTGAGTCACCTTATCTAATTTATGATCTACCCTGCAACTAGTAAGACTTCTTTTTACTTCCTGGATCATATCATCATTTCCCCAGGTCCCAAGTTCAAAATTTCAGTATTCCTTCACCATTTTATTTCTCTTAACTTTCATAGTCAATGTTATACAATCTCCTCTTAGGTTTTTCTTTACACTTTCCCACTGTTCTTCATTGTTGCTGTTGACATACCAAGTTCTACCACCTCATGACAGGACATTATCTATAAATTTAAATTACAAATCTGTCCATAATAATATAGGATAAAACTGAAAAAAACAGAAATAATAGAAGTGACAGTGTAGGTATCTGGTCATTTAAGCTAGAAAATTAATTAATAAGAAAAGTAATCAATTAATTAAATAATTAATTTCAACTAGAAATCACTAAAAAGGACAGACAATATGGTGATAGTAAAATAATTAAGATACATTCAGTAATTCTAAATTATCATATGATAAATGATACATCCGTTGCACTCATCAAAAGAGATTAATAATGATACAGGGAGTGATATAAGGCAAAATATCATGAAAATATGATAAATCACATTTAGTAATTTATAATACAAATATTAGCACCTTGGAACTGGAATTAATAGAAATTTCAAAAGGATCATGGTGTCTACATGATGTTTAAGTAGACATGGAACACTCATAAAAACTGATTGCATAATTATGTCATCAAGGAACCCTGCACAAGTGCAAAAATTATGTATGCTCTCTTTTCAGACTACAAAATGATAAGAACAAGATAGAAAAAAAACAGTAACGTAAGGAAAAGCTTGAAACCATATAGTCAATAGTCATTAGATTAAGGAAGGATACAGGGGGGAAAATTATGATAATATTTCAAAGACAATGACAACAATAAAGCACATATCAAAACACATGAAACATGGGTAATGCAGACATAATTATATCACTAAGCCCTAATCATAACATCAAAAAAAGAAAAAAAAATGAATGAATTAAGTTTTCAGCTAAAGAAACAAGACAGGGGAAAAAAGCAGTACCCTAATGGAAAGAGTTTTCTTTTAACAAAAGAGAAAGGTTTTTAAAGTTAAGAGCAGTAATAAATAACAGATAATTATAGCCTAGCTGAATTGATAAATAATACTGGGAACTGTTTCCTCAAAAACACAAATAAAATTAACAAGTCATTAAGAAATCTAATAAAAAAAGATTAGAAATACTTTCAGTAAAATTGTAAATGAAAAAGGAGAAAACACAAAAACTCAAAATAATTTAAGAATTTTATTGTTTTCACTAGCAGGCCTCCTCCTCTGAAATGTTCACTCTCCTTGTCTCCACCTCCTTGTTTCCCTGGCCAAGGAATCCATTATTTTCACATTATCCTCTATGGCATCTTTGATGGGAACTCACTTTGAGGAAGATGAAAAGGTCAAAGTGGCATACCTGAAGGGTATTTTTCAGCTTTTATTATAAATATGCATATATACATACACATATGTGCATACATATGTGTTTATACATATGTATGTGTGTATGAATATATAATTAATAAAATCAAAATTTCTAAGCATCTGCAAACTGCTTTATGTTCTTAAAGGATTTAAGTATCAGATTCCTAAGAGTTCGGCAAATGCACATACACACACACACACACACATACATATAATCTTTTAAAATTCAGATGCTTGTTAGAAAGTTACATATTAAACAATTGCTCATTGCCAAAATTTTGTGAACTACTCTACTAGCCCCTTTGTTTTCTTCTATGAAATTAGAACATTTTAGTTCAGAAAGGGGACTAATATATCTTTCCTAGGGGAAGAATACAAAGACATGTTTTTGATCCCCAGTGGCAGAAACAGAGGCACAGGTTAATGTTTCTATATACTTTTATTTTTATTCTGTTTCTGTTGAAGAAATGATCACCATTTATTAAATGTCTACTATACACCATGCACTGGGGATACAAGTGCAAAGAATAAAGCAATCCCTACTCACAATAAGCATCTACTCTAATGAAGGATGCAATGAAGACTTTTGTAAGCCTATATGGCACAAATATAAAGTGAACAGGAGTGTAGTAAGATAAAACCTTAGGTCAAGATGCCCTGAGTTCAAATTTGGCTTCAGATACTTACCAGCTCAGTAACTCTTGATAAATCACTTAACTTCTCATTGCCTCAGTGTTCTGAACTTGTAAAATGAAGATAATAGCACCTAACTTGCAGACTTTTTGTGAGCATCAAAGGAGGCTATTATGTTCCAGCCAAATATTACACAAAATTCTTGTTACCTACTATGAATAAGTAAAATGGCACACCTGTTATTTAAGTAAAAGATATTTTTTGGAAGGAGTACACTGGCAGTTATAGGAATAAGCACGTTTTACACAGAGGATGATGTCTCAGCTTTGTTTTAAAACAACAGATCTTTTTGAAGTTCAGATAAGGAGGGGGTGCATTCACAGCATCTGTAATGGAAGAAGGAATACCATGTTTGAAGAAAAAAGAGAAGACCAGTTGCCTATATTATGGCATGCATGATGGAGATTAATGTCCAAAAACATTGTATCTTTATCTCATCTTTAGATCTATTTCCATTATCTTTATTTCTCTTTATATATCTATAACTATATATATATATATATATATCTTTCTATGCATATATCTATCATATATATATATATATATTCATGTATGGACACAAATATGTATCTATGTATGTACATGCAAATATATTAACTATATCACTACATCAATGTATATTTTCTATTTTTTTCTGTTTAGATACATATATTTAAACATATAGAAATACAGATATGTGCATAATTAGATATAATGACATAGGCAATATATTTGTACATTTGTATATTTATATTGTATTTACACGTGTATATGCATATATTCAAACCAGTCATTCCCTAACCTTCAGTCCTACATCACCAATCACCTACTAGAAATTTAAATCTGCATGTTCTGTCATAGAATATGTTGAAAACTGATCACCTCCAAAGTGTGATCACCTTCCCTATTCTAAACGTTCTCATCTCCCTATCTCTCTCTGTCTCTCTCTTTCTCTGATTCTCTCTCTCCGTCTCTGTCTCTCTCTCACAGAGACACACACACACACACACACACACACACAACAATGAAAGTTTGAATCACTTTCATCAAGATGAAACAAATCAAGAAGAGTACTTTTATTTTCTCTTAAATAGACAGTTGATTTGGTTCGCATCTCTTGATTTTTGTCTTTCTTCTCCATGGGGAAACTTCTTCTCCATGGGGAAACTATTTTCAAATGTTAACCTATTAAATCTTATTAAACCTATTAAATGTTAACCTATGAATCTAACCACATTTGAATTTGGTTCCCATATACTGAAAATTTAAGTGGAGATAATGGTAACATATTGACCCAATCTTTTCTTCTCCTGAATGAGGAAGAATCCCTTAATGTTACAATTTATTTTAATAGTCTTTTCATGAGAATTAAGAAAATGTCTTTGAAAAAAATCATACCTCACTGATGATAGTTTTAGCATTTTTGCTTTTGTTCTATAGTATTCACTTACAATGACCATTGAAGTAAATTAAAATGCAGAAGGTTTTTTTCCAATATAATGAGTATCAAAAATGTTGGTTCTTAATATTCACAAGATTTCTAAAGAATATATTTTCATCCATGTATTTCAAAATATCCCATGTTTTGGAATGAGTTACATTGAGATATAATTCAGTGTGCAATTTTTATATTACTTATCATTGATCAGTGGAAATTTAATTCAAAAAGGTGTTTTTTTTCTCCTTGTTAATATTATAATGTCATTAGTGGTATATTGCAAAGTTTCTCTCTCTCTCTTTCTCTCTCCCTCTCTCTCTTCTTCCCTTCTCTCTCCCTCCTTTCCTCTCTCTCTCTCCATATAAAATACACAGAGATATATTAGGGGAAATGAATTGACGAATCACTAGGTTAGCATTTAGAGAACTCAATTTTGAATGCTGCCTCATTTTTCTACCAGCTATAGGATGTTGGACAAATACCATAGATTCCATGGGTCTTGTAAATGAATCTTTGATGTTCCTTTCAGCTCTAAATCCTGTGATAAAATCGGACAGGGAAGGAGCAAATTCTCATATATCTGCTATTTAATTGCTTAATCAGATCCTAAAAAGAAAAATCCTCACATACACACATTGTCCCTAAATAAAATATTTGGGATTTTATTAAATCTTTTTTTCTATTCCTCTTTTTAGATCTAATGTATTTAAAGGAGACCATTTAACATAGTTTTAAATTTTAATCATAAACAATGTGCTTATTTCATGTTTTATTTAGATTCCACTCCTAGTAACATATCAAATAATAAAAATATACATGATTGGACTGGACAGGGAGGATGTCACATTTTCATCTCGGACCCAGAGGTCCCCAAATGGGATAATGCTGCTAAAGCATCTAGGGCCTTTGTGATCTTCAAAACTGCTTTGACTTCTTTATTTCCATTTGCAGTTTTTATTCTTCTTGCTGGTTTTTAGTGAAAAACACTGTGGTTCATCTGCATGTCATAATTTAGACTTGAAGTAGAGAATAATTAATTAAAGGTGTGAACAAGAAAGGATTTTGGTCATTTCATAATGATATTTTCTGGATATAGAAAGGTATGACATAATCTTCTAAGTTTTCTAAGTTGTGGAGGGAGATCCACAAAAATAAAATCAAAAATCCATGAAATATTAATAGCAATCATTAACAAATCTCATAAACAAGTAATGAAAATCACAGCTATTTGGGATGGTAGACTAAATATGCAGGTATTTCTTCTTAATGCAAAACTGGAGAAAATCAGCAACTCAAGTAATTTACAATCTCTAATGAGAATCTAAATGAACTAGCACCAATTCTGTGACACAACGAAAGGGAAGCTGAGTAATTACTTAGGCTGATCAGAGACACATGAAGGTTTTGTGCCATCCAGAATCCAGAGCAAAAACTTTGGTTTTATTTGTTATTTGCTTGTGGTTTTGTTTTATCATTTTGAGTGCACACGTGTGTGTGTGTATGTGTACATGCATGTGTGGATATGTGCATGGGTGTGTGTATGGATGTGGGTGTATGGATGTGTGTGTGTGTGCTTGGTTGACCCATACTGTCTATAGTTCAGACTGGGACCATGAAAAGTGATCAATGGACTCTTGGGTCCTTTTTTGTTCAAATTCATTTGTCTATTACTTTAGAAAGATCTTGGGAATCTTGGGAAGGCTAGACGTCCAGCCTCCACATAGTCTTGTGATTTTCCAATCCCCAAAGTCACCTACATGGGTTTTAGAAGCAGATGATCTCTATCAAGGATGAAGTGCTAAATGGAACCTACTGAGTGCTTTCTAGCACTGAAAACTGAAGAGTTGTCCAGGACCATTTGAATTCACATTACCAAACATAATTTTAGCTTCAGGACTCACAGAGCCCTGAGTGCCGGGGGCACTCTGGATGGATTTTGATGGCTGCTGTTAGCTACATCTGATATCTTATGGACTGGGTCTGTACTCTCAGAAAGAGACTTTCTAATTAGTATACCTTGGGAGATATGAACTAAGAAGACAGCAGATGATCCTAAAGAGTTGAATCTCAGAGAAGATTACAGATAAAATTGATGTAATCTTATGTGGGATTCAACTCTTTAGGATCATCTGGTCATGAGAAGATAATGAGATCAAAGAGATAAAAAAGGGAAATGAAAGAATGAAAAGGGGTAATAGATAATTCAGTCTGGTTATAATGAAGACTATATGAAGGGATATAGTATAAAGTATAAATCTAAAGGGAAGGTTGAGCAAGCCTAGGGAGGACCCTGAACAGTATGATTGATTTATATTTTATATAGTAGGCAACAGGGAGATTATCTCATCCTATGTCTTAATTTCTCCACAAACAGTACTGTCACTTGCACACTTGATCCCATTCCATTTCATGTGATGGACATTCCCTTTTTTCTCCAATATATACTCATTCCGTTTCTACTGGTGTTTCCTCTGCTTCTTACAAACATTCCCAGGTCTCCAATTTCTTAAAATGAGCCAGAAAATTTTTCACTTGAAATTACCATGTCCTCAAGCTTTCATATTATATTTTTCTTCTCTTTCAAAGCCAAACTCCTAGGGGACAAATACAAAACAAAACGAAAATATCAAACAAAATACTTTATATACACTGTTTGCATGTCCTTACTCTCACTTCTCAATACCTTGGGAGCTGTTTTCTGAGTTCATCATTCAACTGACTTTGTTCTCTACAAAGTAATCAATGATACTTTAATTATTGAACCTGATGGCAATTTCTCCCTCCACAATCTTCCTGTCCTCTCTGTGGCATTTATCACTGCTGATCCTCTGTTCTTCCGAATACTTTCTCTTCCATAGTTTCTCACTGCTCTCTCATTTCTGTACCTACCTTCTACTTCTGGATACTCCTGCTTAATCTCCTTTGTTGGATTCTCTAAAATCCTGACTCTTCCCTTACCAGTGAGTATACCCTCAGGTTTTCCCTCAACTTTCTTCTTTTCTCTATATGTACACCTTCTTTTTTGCCTACTTTACACTGATATATTTAATCAACATATCTATGAAGAGTACAAGATCTCTATATTTAATATGAATCTCTCTTCTAAGCTCCAGTCTTCCCTCAGAAACTGCCTTTTGATCATTTCCAATTGGATATATTATAAACACCCTAAATTCATCATGTCAAAAATTGAACTCACTATGATTAAGCAAAATATTTAGCCCTCTTTCAAATGTGGTGTCTTCAAGGGAAACAATTTCAGCTGGCTTTGGTTCTGCTTATCCTTAAATCTATTATCATCATTCCTAAGTGGGGCAGAATATAGTTTTCAAATCAAAGAAGAGATCAACCTAAAATATTGTATTAATCATTTCACATAAATTATTTGACACCAAGTTGCATGGCTCCACTTGAAAACACATTAAACTACTAAGTGATTTTGTGGCAACTTTTCCCAAAACTTTCTAAATTTCACTTGTATCTAATAACTGTGAAATTTTTAATATGAGGCAAAGATGGGAAGAAAATAGAGTCTTTGAGCTTGAAAAAAGAGATGAAATTGAACCAATGAATGAAAATGATTTTTGTATAAGGCTATCAAGGAGAAAACTGGGTTGGATTATGTTCCGTGATTGAAAGGTACTCAAACATTTGTGAAAAGAATTTATTACATAAATTAATACCTATGCAATGCTGGCTTTAATACATTCTTTTGATATGATAAAATTTGCAATAATGAATCTAAAGGTGTCTAAACAAAACCTGTGTGAACATAGGATTCATAATCCCAAGATGACTATAGAAAGATTACTACTTCCTCAACGAAAAGGATGTAAAGAAATATAAAGTTTTGGAGAACAGAGTAAATAGGAAAAAATTCACATGAACTTTTTAAAAAGCAGATGGAAATGAACAAAACAATAGTATAGAAAATAGTAATGCAGGATGAATAAAACACTAGTAATAGGTATATACCGCGAGATTTGCCAAATGTGCCTCATGCTATTTTTTATCTCCAAATTAAGCCAGTGAGAAGATTAAGAGCGAAGTCTAAAATCAAAAAATATTTCAAAGAAAACATACAATAGAACTAGACCAATAATACATAGATAAAAAAATCATCAAATGGCTGAGTCAGGTATATTTATTTCTTGAAATAGAGTGATTTATTATAGCAGTTTAGGATCATGTAATTGCACCTGAAATTATAGAAATGTTATCTTTAAAAAGCCCAGACTGATTAATTTATGCAGATTATGCAATTTAGTTCTGAAAACTGTACAGCATATCACTTCCACTTGCAAATATATATATATATATATAACATCATGCCTAGCAAGACAAAATCATGTGAATTTTATTCCAAATCACAAATGTACGTGTATGTATCCCCTATGAACTAAACAATGAAAAATTTCTCTTCTACAAATACAACCTGAAAATAACATTGAGAATTTAGCAAATAAAATACAATGAAAAGGGAGTATGATTAGAGATATAACTGTAGCCCACAACCACCTTGATATAGCTCAATCCATATAATTTTAAATCCAATATTATTAATAGATGTCACAATACTGATTATTCATCATTTTCACATTTCATGGAATGAAAGATTTCAAAATATAGAAACCTAATAGAAGAAATCACAATACTGTGGGATTAGGATATGGAGAATATCCCTCTATCATCCAATATACTATTGGATTTCTAATCAAAATGTTTTCATTAAGGCAACAGATGGGTTTACTTTCCAATGCTTTTATCAATTACAAAATTAGTGATTTTTCCCACCTACACAAAAGTGGGTAGAATGTCAAATATGCAAAAATAAACTTGTCATTGGAATATTTATATAAGAACTCTATCCCAGAGAAGAAAAATAATGAGATAATAATGATGTTTAATCAAGGACAAAGCAGTGCAATGTTAAGTGACTTAACAGTACCCAGACATTAAAGCACAATGGGAAGACCATATTTAAAACAATTTACAGTTACATAATATTAATTTTAATTTAAAGTTTAACAACTATGAAATAGCTACTTAATAAATTTGGAATGCATCCTAATAAAATTATACAAATTATTTGCCAAATACAAGGACCATCATTCAAAAGCAGTCATAAAAAAGAGTATCACCAAAAAGGTGCAGGAAGATTGATAGAAATTTCCAGAATGTATTATCAATAACTTAAAGAAATAAATATTTTTGGAGCAAGCAAGTATCACTCCAATATTCAATAGGAAATGTGAATAAGTTTGCAGCATTAGATTTTTCAAATGTTGATGAAAGTTTTTTTTAACTCTAAATGAAACTAGTAAAGTAAATGTCTAAGATACAAAAATGAATGCACATGTCTCTCCATGAAGATTTACATAAATCAAACAACATGTTTATAAAGAAGTATCTTACAAATGGTTGAGTCACATGGTTTTGTTTATAGAAGTAGAGAAGATTTTAGGTAGCAATTCAGAAACAGGCATCACCATGTTAAACTACAGAAGAGTTATCCTTCAGGATCCTGGATGAAGTAATTACAGATTTTGCAAGAAAGCAGTACAATTCATATTAACACATCATCACAGTATGTAAAATGTTTGCCCCTGGCAAGTATCTAGCAAGATATAAGTGAATAAAAAGAATTTTTAGGTAAATATAAGAACTAGGCAAGTAGATGACACAGTGGATAGATTATGGGACTTGAGGTCAGGAAGTCATGAGTTCAAATCCTGCCTTAGAGCCAGACTAGCTATATGACTGGCCAAGTAACTTAACTTCTTTGTGTTTCAGTTTCTACATCTATAAACGGGGGATAGTAATAGTACTTAACTCCCTGAGGTTTTGTGAAGAAAAAATGAATTAATATATGTAAAACACTTTGAAAACCTTGAAGGCATTGTATAAATGTTATCTAGAATGATTCATAAAAGGTATTTTTTTTCATGAACTGTGAGATGAAAAATCTCCATGCTACAGACTGACCTAAAAATATCCTTAAGGACTCAAGCAATCAACTTTATTTTACCTCAACCATTATATATACCTAGCTATTAATCACAATCACCTAGATATATTAATACATAAAACCTTAAGAATAGATGTCACCATACAAAAAACTCATAATCTCTGACCTACATAGAATGAAAAACTTATCAACTCTGGCAGAGGAGATAAAAATTATGTGAAAACAGGGTGTGGTACGTACTGTCTGCACAGCTAGATGGCGTAGTGGATAGAGCACTGAGACTGATGTCTTAAAGACATGAGTTCTACTCTGGGTTCAGACTAAGTGTGTGACCCTGGGCAAGTCACTTAACCCTGTTAACTCATATTTCTCATCTATAAGTTCAACTGGAAATGGAGACAGCAAATCACTCCTGTATTTTTGCAAAGAAAATCCTAAAGGAGGTTGTAAGAGTTGGACATGACTGAAAATGACTGAATAGCAACAAAAACTGTTGTACTTGTGCTAAGGATGTTTTCAGTGAACCTAAAGGAAAATGAACTTATAACCTACTATTTTACTCAACTACAAAAAAAGTGATTATTTTGCTCATCTGTGAAATAGTTTCTAGAATATTAAATAGAAAAGAATCAAAGTAGGGCAATGACTGGTCCCAACACAGTTTCCATCTATGTTCCGTACAAAAGGGTGAGAATAAGTTAATAATAATAAAAGAGAGGGTATAATGATGTAGTGGATAGAAAGGTTACCATAGAGTAAGACCTAAGTGAAATTTAATCTCGGGCACATACTGGTTGTTTGACCCTGGACAAATCATTGAATGTGGTTGAATTATTCATTTTTATTTTTTTAAATGGTCTTTCTCAATAACTATCTCTTTTCTGTTCTTCCAAAATGCATTGAAACAGAACTTCAATACTTGAAAAAGTAAGAACAAGCATGTACATATACACAGTGCTGTCTTGCTATAAAAGCCCTGTTTTCTCAGGTCCAATTGCATTGAAACAGATAGATCTAAATCTACTTTAATACTCCCTTGATCCCAATACAGTCTTTAGCCACCAGGGGACAGCAGGTCTGATCAGGCTTTTGATGAATTGCTGAGTGGACTTTGATCTCCTGTGAAGAAAGGCTTTTATGGCACACTTATCAATAAGGAAAACAACAGAACGAAAGGTCATTTGCACTTAGGAGTGTATTCTTGTGGTGTCTCAGGAAGCTGACAGAGTGTTATTTACTCCTGCATTTTCACTTAAATATACAAAGAGAAACATTGCACATCCAAAAATTTCTTTGATTTTCTCAGACTTTGCCAGAAATCTCTCTTCTAATACTTCTTACCATTCTAGCAAGGCTTAAAGTAAGCACAAGTAAATTTAATTCGGATAAAACCTATTGTCTTTTCATTCCAACAAATTCCTTTTACGATGTTTCAACCTACATCCTTAAAAATAACTATGGTCTTCAAATAGCAATACATATGTTCTATGATGTCAGAAATCTTTGTATTGTCTAAATAAACTCATTAGACATTTATTTTCCTTTTCTTATTTTTCTTTTTTAAGCATATTCTTTCCTTCCTTCTATCCATCTGCCTTCTCTCCCTTTTTCCTCCTTCCCTCCTTCCTTCCTGCTTTCCCTGCTCCCTATTTCCTTTCCTTCCTTCCTTCCTTCCTTTCACAAATAAGTGTTCCTTAAAGATGACTAGGTGTTAGACAAGATAAGATACTGCACCTGGAGTGAGGAAAACCTGAATTCAAACTGGCCTCAGATACATATTAGCTCTGTGACAGGGCAAGACACTTAATTCTGATTTTCTCAGTGTCCTCAACTGAATAAATGGGCATAATAACAGCATCTACCTCACAGGGTTTTTGTAAGGATTAAATGAGATAACATTTATAAAGTGCTTAGCATAGTACCTAGCACATAGCAGTAATATATAAACACATATTCCCTTCTTTTTCTTTATTTGTTTCTTTCTTTGTGTCTTCCTTCCTTTTTTATTTTGAAATATGGTTTAATTTGAGATACTTACTGATTATAATAAGCAAAGTATGTCACCTCCCTGTGACTTAGTTTCTTCAAGTTTAAAATGGGGATAAAAGTATCTCCCCTGATTAGCTCATAGGGTAGTTGAGAATAACAAAATAGAAAATATACATAAATTATTTCATAAACAAATATAAAGTGCATTGTTTGTTGTTCAAGACATTTCCAGTCAAGACTGACTCTTCCTGACCCCATTTGGGATTTTCTTGGCAAAGATACTGGAGTAGTTTACTATTTCCTTCTCTAGCTCATTTTTGTAAATGGTCAAACTGAGCTAAATAGAGTTAAATGATTTACCTAGGGTCAGACAGCCAGTAAATGTCTTAGAACAGATTTTAACTTGTCTAGTTTCTACATTGGGAAATAATAAGGTCTCCAATTCCTGTGCAAACACTAGCAGTAGTATATGCACATTGGATAGGGTAACCTTTATTTTATCTTGCAAAGAAGTTTTAAGGCAAAAATATAATCCCTAAATTGCCTAAATATTTCAGTAAGATTTGGGGATGCATGAACAAGTAGATTCCCTCAAATTGTCTGATCATTTTCTTTACCACTAGGAAGCAGCAGGAGCGTTACCTGCTTTTCCACTCTCAGGTGCCATGTATCTGGCCTCTGCCAACCATTCAGTTTCCTATCTTTAAAATGAGATAAATAGAAAAAGCTGAGATGACAGAGTAGAAAGACTCTACTAGAGCATATACTCTAGTGCTTCCCCCACAGCCCACAAAATAGCTGTAAAAAATGACTCTCAACAAATTCTAGAGTATCAGAAGACACAGAACAACAGAGAGAAAGAGGTTTTCAGGCAAAGGTAAAATGTAAGGCTGACAGGAAAGGTCTATCTCATGGGACACTGAGCAGAGCATGGCCCAGCCCTGGCCCCATGGTACCAGGAGGAACGGGACCTGAATATGCATCTGGGGCAGAATTCTCATCACGGAGGGTCCCAGATCCGTCAGCCCACAAGTGACAGAGAAAGCTCCATAGGTCAATGTGGGAAGGATTTCCCAGCTTGCAGAGAGGGGAACAGGGTTCCCCCAGCACTGACTCCAGCCAGCGGCAGCAGTGGGTGGCAGGCTGCTATGTGGAAGCACCCTGGGAGCTAGGGTCCATCGTCCAGGCAGTCCAGCTTAAAGGCTCTGACAGAGTTGAGCAGCTGATCTGAACTTCAGTGCTCAGTGGCAGCCCAACTTCCACCTAAAGCCCTAGGGAATTGAGCAGTTTATCTGAATCTCAGCCCTGTACTGCAAAAAGGAGAAGCACTAGAACCCTCTTCTTGACAAAGGATTCAGAAGTCAAGTAACTGTCTAAGAAAGTGCCCAAGAAGAGGGGAAAGGATAAGACCATAGAAGGTTACTTTCTTGGTGAACAGGTGTGTCTCCTTCCATCTTTTCAGATGAGGAAGAACAAGGCATATTGTCACAGGAAGTCAAGGCCTCTGCTTCCAGTGTCTCCAAAATAAATATGAAATGGGCTCAGGCTACAGAAGAACATGAAAAATGTGTCAGTAGCCTGCTAAAGGGTACCCAAAGATATGCTGAGGAAAATAACACCTTTAAAAACAGGCTAACTCAATTGGAAAGAGTGGTTCAAAAAGCCAATTAGGAGAAGGAGATTTTAAAAAGCAAAATTAGCCAAATGGAAAATAAGGTTCAAAAGCTCACTGAACAAAATAGTTCTTTAAAAAAAAGAATCAAATACAGAGAAGTTAATGACCAGCTAATGAAGTTAAAAAACAAAATCAAAAGTTTGAGAAACTAGAAGATAATGTGAAACATCTCATTGGATAAACAGATGACCTGGAAAATAGATGCAGGAGAGACAATTTAAAAATTATGTGACCACCTGAAAGTCATGATAAAAAAAGGAGCCAGGGACAGAATCTCCAGCGGCAGTGCAGGTTTCCCCACCCACATGCACCAAAGGTCAGTGAGAGGGATTTTCAGCTTGCCGAGAGGGGAGTGGGGTGCCTCCATAACTCAGGGCCCCTCAGGAGGCAGCAGCAGAGGCAGCAGCAGCCAGGGGCTCCCAAAGCAGACAGGAGCCCAGATCCATTGCTGAAGATCTCTGCATAAACTCCCTGAGGGAACTGAGCCCTGTGTGGTGGCCCATTCCCCACCTGAGCACCTGAACTTAATCTCACACTGAATAGCAGGCCAGCCCCCACTGAAAGCCCTGAAGCTGGGAAGCAATATTTGAATCTCAGCCCCCAAGAGTGAGCTGGGCAGATCTGGAGGCCAGGTGGGTGTGGAGAGGAAACTCAGAAGTCAAGTAACTGGTTGGGAAAATGTCCATAAAAGGGAAAAAAAATGAGACCATAGAAGGTTACTTTCCTGGAGAACAGATATCTCCTCCTTTCCTTTTTTTTTTCTTTTTTAATTTTTTAATTTTTTTAAATTTTTTTTAATGTTTTACAATTATTTCCTTAAAGTTAAGACTTTATCCCACCCCCACCTTTCCTCCTCTACCCCCCTCCCTCCCCGTGACAGCATACAATTCTGTATAGGTTCTACATATACTTTCCTATTGAGGACATTTTCACTGTAGTCATGCTATGTAGTCGAACTAAAATAAATGGAAGAAATCATATAACAAATCAAAACATAATACATTGAAACCCACCCACACCCAAACATGATCTGCTACATTCTGCGAATGACTTCCATATTTCTTTCTCTGAGTGTGGAAGGCATTTTGCCTTAGAAGACCGACATTGGGATTTTTTCTTTTTCTCAGTAAGTTCTTGTGTTATTACAAAGTTACAAGTCTACCAGAAAAAACTCGCGCACACTGTGGTCATAGCTGTGCACAAAGTTCTCCTGGTTCTGCTCCTTTCACTCAGCATCAGGTCATATAAGTCCTTCCAGGCCTCCCTGAAGTCTTCTTGTTCATCATTTCTTATGGCACAATAGTACTCCATTACATTCATATACCATAATTTCTTCAGCCATTCCCCAATTGATGGGCATTCCCTTGACTTCCAGTTTTTAGCTACCACTAAGAGTGCTGCTATAAATATTTTTGTACACGTGGGACCCTTTCCTGTTTTTATAATCTCTTGGGGATACAGTCCTAGTAGCGATATTTCTGGGTCAAATGGTATGCACATTTTGTAGCCCTTTGGGCATAGTTCCAAACCGTTCTCCAGAAGGGTTGGATGATCTCACAGCTCCACCAACAATGAATTAGTGTTCCAACTCTCTCACATCCTCTCCAGCATTTATCGTTTTCTTGTTCTGTAATGTTTGCAAATCTTATAGGTGTGATGTGGTACCTCAGAGTTGTTTTGATTTGCATCTCTCTAATCAATAGTGATTTAGAGCACTTTTTCATATGATTATAGATATCTTTGATTTCTTCCCCTGAAAATTGCCTGTTCATATCCTTTGACCATTTATCAATTGGGGAATGACTTGTATGGTTATATATTTGAGTCAGTTCTCCATATATATTCTAGATATGAGGCCTTTATCCCCGAGCTTAGCCATAAAAATTTTTTCCCAATTTACTACATCCCTCCAAATTTTGGTTGCATTGTGTTTGGTTGTGCAAAAACTTTCCAGTTTAAAGTAATCAAAATTATCCATCTTGCATTTCATAATGCTTTCTATCGTTTCTTTAGAAAAAAATTCTTCCCCTCTCCATAAATCTGATAAATACACTATTCCTTGCTTCTCCAGTTTATTCATGGTATCGATCTTTATACCTAAATCATGTACCCATTTGGACTTTATTCTTGTGTACGGTGTCACGCATGGGACTATGCCTAATTTCCGCCACACAGTTAACCAGTTTTCCCAGCAATTTTTGTCGAACAGTGAGTTCTTATCCCAGAAGCTGGGATCTTTGGGTTTACCAAACAGGAGGTTGCTATATTCCTTGCCTACTGTGTCTTGAGTGCCAAGTCTATTCCATTTGTCTACCCCTCTGTTTCTTAGCCAATACCAAGTGGTTTTGATAATTGCTGCTTTATAACACAATTTGAGGTCTGGTAGCACTAGGCCACCTTCCCAAGCATTTCTTTTCATTAGTCCCTTTGATATTCTGGACCTTTTGTTTTTCCAAATGAATTTTATATTATTTTATCCAGCTCTAGAAAATAATTATCTGATAGTTTAATTGGTATGGCACTAAATAAGTAGATTAATTTAGGTAGAATTGTCGTTTTTATTATATTAGCTCGGCCTACCCATGAACAACTGATGTTTTTCCACTTACTTAAATCTGACTTTATTTGTGCAATAAGTGTCTTGTAATTGTGTTCATATAATCCCTGGGTTTGTTTTGGCAGGTAAACTCCTAAGTATTTTATAGTGTCTACTCTAGTTTTAAATGGGATTTCTCTTTCTATCTCTTGCTGTTGGACTTCGTTGCTAATATATAGGAATGCAGAAGATTTGTGTGGGTTTATTTTGTAATCTGCAACTTTGCCAAAGTTGTTTATTATTTCAAGCAGTTTTTTACTTGAATTTACTCTGGAATTCTCTAAGTATATCATCATATCATCTTCAAAGAGTGATAACTTAGTTTCTTCTCTGGCTATTTTTATTCCTTCAGTTTCTTTATCTTGTCTAATTGCTACCACTAACATTTCTAGTACCATATTGAATAATAATGGTGATAATGGGCATCCTTGTTTCACCCCTGACCTTATTGGAAATGCATCTAGCTTATCCCCATTGCATATAATGCCTGCTGAAGGTTTTAGGTAGATAATGCTTATTATTTTATGGAAAGTTCCCTTTATTCCTATGTTCTCCAGTGTTTTTAATAGGAATGGGTGTTGTATTTTGTCAAAAGTTTTTTCTGCATCTATTGAGATAATCATGTGGTTTTTGTTAGTTTTGTTGTTGATATGATCAATAATGCTAATAGTTTTCCTAATGTTGAACCAGACCTGCATTCCTGGTATGAAACCTACCTGGTCATAATGTATTATTCTCTTGATAAGATGCTGTATTCGTTTTGCTAATATCTTGTTGAAAATTTTTGCATCTATATTCATTAGAGAAATTGGTCTACAATATTCTTTTTCTGTTTTGTCTCTTCCAGGTTTGGGTATCAAAACCATATTTGTATCATAGAAAGAATTTGCGATGACTCCTTCTTCTCCAATTTTCAAAAATAATCTATATAGTATTGGAATTAACTGTTCCTTAAAGGTTTGATAGAATTCACTTGCAAATCCATCTGGTCCTGGAGATTTTTTCCTAGGGAGTTCATTAATGGCTTGTTCAATTTCTTTTTCTGAGATGGGGTTGTTTTAGTATTCAATTTCCTCTTCTGTTAATCTGGGCAATTTGTATTTTTTAAAATATTCATCAATCTTATTTAGATTAGTGAATTTGTGGGCATAAGGTTGGGCAAAGTAATTTCTAATTATTGTTTTAATTTCCTCCTCATTGGAGGTGAGTTCACCCCTTTCATTTTTAATATTAGCAATATGATTTTCTTCTTTCTTTTTTTAATGAAATTGACCAAAGGTTTATCAATTTTATTAGTTTTTTCATAAAACCAACTATTGGTTTTATTTATTAGTTCAATAGTTTTCTTAATTTCAATTTTATTAATCTCTCCTTTAGTTTTCAGTATTTCTAATTTGGTATTTTCTTGGGGATTTTCAATTTGTTCTTTTTCAAGCTTTTTCAGCTGTATACCCAACTCATTGATCTCCTCTTTCTCTATTTTATTTATGTAGGCATTCAAAGATATAAAACTTCCCCTAAGAACTGCTTGTGCAGTATCCCATAAGATTTGGTAGGCTGTCTCATTATTGTCATTCTCTTGAATGAAGTTGTTGATTGTTTCTATGATTTCTTCTTTAACCCATTCCTTCTTTAGGACTAAATTATTTATTTTCTAATTGATGTTTGCTTTATATTTCCATGGCCTTTCATTACATATATTCTTTATTGCATTATGATTTGAGAAGGATGCACTGATTATATGTGCCTTTATGCACTGGATTGTGAGATTTTTATGTCCTAGTACATGGTCAATTTTTGTAAATGTTCCATGTACTGCTGAGAAAAAGGTATATTCCTTTCTATTCCCATTCAATTTTCTCCAAAGATCTATCATATCTACCTTATCTAGAGTTTTATTTACCTCCTTAATGTCTTTCTTGTTTATTCTGAGGTTAGATTCATCAAGTTCAGAAAGAGGGAGGTTGAGGTCCCCCACTAGCATAGTTTTGCTGTCAATTTCTTCCTTCAACTCCCCCAACTTCTCCTCTAAGAATCTGGATGCTATACCACTTGGAGCATACATGTTTAGTAATGATATTGCTTCATTGTCTATGGTGCCTTTTAGCAGGATATAGTTTCCATCCTTATCCCTTTTGATTAGATGTATTTCTGCTTTTGCTTTGTCTGAGATTAGGATTGCTACTCCTGCCTTTCTTACATCAGATGAAGCACAGTATATTCTTCTCCCCTCCCTTCCTTTCTTATGAGGAAGAACAATGCTTACCATCAGGGAAAGACATAGAAGTCAAGGCTTCTGTATCCCAAACATCCAAAATAAATATTCAGTGGGCTCAGGCCATTGAAGACCTCAAAAAAGGATTTTGAAAATCAAGTTAGACAGGTGGAGGAAAAACTTGGAAGAGAAATGAGTGAGATCGAAGAAAAGTATGAAAAACGGGTCAATACCTTGCTAAAGGAGACCCAAAAAATGTTGAAGAAAATAACATCTTGAAAAGTAGGCTAACTCAATTGGCAAAAGAAGTTCAAAAAGCCAATGAGGAGAAGAACACTTTAAAAAACAGAATTAGCCAAATGGAAAAGTATTGAAGAAAATGGTTCTTTCAAAATTAGAATGAAACATATGGAGGCTAATGACTTTATGAGAAACCAAGAAATCACAAAACAAAACCAAAAGAATGAAAAAAAGGAAGATAATGTGAACTATCTCTCTGGAAAAACAACTGACCTGGAAAATAGATCTAGGACAGAAAATTTAAAAATTATGGGACTACCTGAAAGCCATGATCAAATAAAGAGCCTACACATCATCTTTCATGAAATAATCAAGGAAAACTGCCCTGATATTCTAGAACCAGAGGACAAAATAAGTATTGAAGGAATCCATCGATCACCATCTGAAAGAGATACAAAAAGAGAAACTCTTAGGAACATTGTGGCCAAATTCCAGAGTTCCCTGGTCAAGGAGAAAATCTTGCAAGCAGCTAGAAAGAAACAATTCCAGTATTGTGGAAATACAATGAGGATAACACAAGATCTAGCAGCTTCTCATTAAGGGATTGAAGGGAGTGAAATATGATATTCCAGAAGTCAAAGGAGCTAGGACTAAAACCAAGAATCACCTATCCAGCAAAACTAAGTATACTACTTCAGGGAAACAACTGGTCTTTCAGTGAAACAGAGGACTTTCAAGCATTCTTGATGAAAAGACCAGAACTGAAAAGAACATTTGACTTTCAAACACAAGAATGAAGAGAATCATGAAAAGGTAAACAGCAAAGAGAAGTCATAAGAGACTTACCAAGTTGAACTGTTTTCATTCCTACATGGAAAGACAATATTTGTAACTCTTGAAACTTTTCAGTATCTGGGTAGTTGGTGGGATTACACATACATACACACACCCACACACGCACACGCACACACAGAGACAAAGAGCACAAAGTGAATTGAATAGGATGGGATCATACTTTAAAAAAGTGAAATTAAGCAGTGAGAGAGAAATATATTGGGAGGAGAAAGGGGGGAGAAACAGAATTGGGCAAGTTATCTCTCATAAAAGAGGCAAGCAAAAGACTTTTTAATGGAGAGAAAAAGAGGGGAGGTGAAAGAAAAACATCAAGTTACTCTCACCACACTCAACTAAAGGAAGGAATAAAATGCACTCTCATTCTGGTATGAAAACCTATCATAACATACAGGAAAGTGGGGGAGAAGAGGATAAGCAGGGTGGGGAGATGATGGAAGGAAGGGAAGTGGGAGGAGGGAGTAATCTGAAGTCAATACTCTTGGGAAGGTACAGGATCAAAAGAGAGAATAGAAGCAATGGGGGGCAGGATAGGATGGAGGGAAATATAGTTAGAATTACACAACACAACTATTATGGAAGTCATTTGCTAAACTACACAGATATGGCCTGTATTGTAATGCTTGCCTTCCCAAAGGGAATGAGTGGGGAGTGGGGGATGAAGAGAAGTTGGATCTCAAAATTTTAGGAACAATTGTTGAGTACTGTTTCTGCTGTTAGGAAATAAAAAATACAGGTAATGGGGTATAGAAAGTTATTCGGCCCTACAGGACAAAAGAGAAGATGGGGAAAAGGGAAGAGAGGGATGATAGAAGAGAAGGCAGATTGGTGATAGGGGCAATTTGAATCTTTGGTGTTTTGGGGGAGGGGACAAATGGGAGAAAATTTGAAACCCAAAATTTTGTGAAAATGAATGTTAAAAGTTAAATGAATAAATTTAAAAAAATATTTTTTTAAAAAAAAGAAATTATCCAAGAAAACTCCCCTGATATTCTACAACTAGAGGGAAAAATTAATATTGAAAAAATCCACTGGTCATCTCTTGAAAGAGACCTGAAAATAGAAACTCCTAGGAATATTGTGGCCAAATTTCAGAGTTCCCAGGTCAAGGAGAAAATATTGCAATCAGCTAGAAACACACAATTCAAGTGCTATGGAAATAAAATCAGGATAACACAAGATCTAGAATCTTCTACATTAAGGGATCAGAAGGCATGGAATAAGATATTCCAGAAGTCAAAGGAACTGGGATTAAAACCAAGAATCACCTACTCAGCAAAAGTGAATACAATACTTCAGGGGAAAACATAGTCATTCAATGAAATAGAGGACTTTCAAGCATTTTGATTAAAAGACTTGTTAAAATTTGACTTTCAAACACAAGAATCAAGAGAAGCCTGAAAAGGTAAACAGGAAAAAAAAAATCATAGAAGACTTTCTAAAGGTTAACCATTTACATTCCTACATGGAAATAGAACGTTTGTAACTCTTGAGGCTTTTCTCAGTATTTGGGTAGGTGGAGGAATTAAACACACACACACGCACACACATATGTAGACAGAGAGTACAGGCTGAGTTGAATGTCGAAATCTAAAAATATATGAATAAATAGAAAACAAAACAAACAAACAAACAGAAACTATTCTCCACTTTGTCTCCGTTCCTCCCACTCTTGTTATGTAAATGGATAAATGGGCTAAGAAGAGAACTGAGAAATCCCTGCTACTTCAATGACCAACCCCAATAGGAATTATTTCTAAGACCCTGCTCAACCCTTCTGATGGTGGTGCATGGGTTTAGTACAGAGCTATGTGTATACCGGCCAGCCCTCCAAGAAAGCACCATGGTACAATGAAGAGAGTCATGAACTTGAAGTCCTTGGATCTGGGTTCGCATCTCATCTCTGTCATTTACTATGTATGACTTTTTTTTTTTTTTATATTTACCTGTGTGACTTTGGTCAAGTCACTTAAGAAACATTTAACCTCACTGGGACACAGTTTCCTCACCTGTAAAATGGGGAGGCCAGACTAGATAAGCTCTAAGAATCTTTCCCACTCTAGATCTTTGATCTTGTGAAAAACTTTAGGAATTCATGAAGGCGACCTTTCCAGTGACCACCTACAATGACAGAGGGTCACGGATGAAACACATTGCCTAGTACCTGACAAAGAGATCATGGACTCAGGGAGCACATTGATTGTACATTGAAAAAAATTTTTAAATATCCTTACAGACACGACTGATATCCAGATTCTTTACAGACCCCATATATAATCCAAACCAAATCACTTGCTTTCTTAAGAGGAGGAGGCAAGGGAGAGTATTTGAAAGTAAAATTTTTAAAACATGCTAACTTTTTACGTAATTAAGAAGAAATGAAATACATTTAAAAATGAGACAAATAATTATCATTTGCCTCACATGATGGTTGTGAGGACCAACAAGTTAATATATGCAGTTTTCAGGCCACAAAATAGTATGTTATTGTTACCACCATTATTTCTCTAAGAAGCAATTAAATTTGCTCTCTAGTTGGTCTCGCCCCTAAACTCTAGAACTTGTAGACACCTAAAAGTTTCCAAGATTGGCACTAGCCAGAAAATCAACCTTCTTTAGCTAATAATCTAGATTTTCAATTGTGCTAGATAGGGAATTTAATATACACCCTTCCTATGATCATACACTTTACTCATCCATGCATGTATACACACACACTCTACTCTTTTTGTGTGCATATATGTATATACATATGGGCATACATATATGAACATACACATGCATGCATATGTACACATATATGCATGTGTATGTATGTGTACATGGAGGTTTGCAATTTATCTGGGATTTACTTAGAAAAAGAAACCTGAGGAACACCTAGATGGTTTCACCTGATTCAACCCATAAGTAATGGGATGTGGATTTGGGTTAATATATGATGTATGTTTGGATGGATGGATGGATGTGTGCATCTCTCTATACATATACACATATATACACACTCATATGTGAATTGAGAGTACAGACACTTAAATTATTAATTACCCTTTCAGGTAACAGAGGCAAAGACAAATCTGTTTCTGCCATGCACTTTTTCTGTAACTCTATCAAGGTCATAAATACTACTCCTTGTGGGGAGCTAGAGAAATATTATTTCATAAATTTTCTGAATATTAGACAACACCCATATGCTTCTGCCTCCAGGCATACAATACCAGGTGGACACCCCAAAATGTTCACATTTTATCTTTCTTTCTACAACTAAATACAAAAATTAATTCTACTGCACTCTGATCTGTCCTAATAGGAGAAAAAAAGTTAAAAAAGATAAGGTTCTGAGAATGAGCTTCTGTTAAAATTGTATTTTGCTCTGGTCTCCCTTAATATCACAACAAATTTTAATTAGAATTGTAAACAAGTTTACAAATATTCAGTATAAAGGGGCAATAGTAGGAAATAAGATTTCAAAGGAGAATCTTGGATCCATGGACAAAACATCCAAAAGATCAAAGGAGTATAATTTAGAAACTGTATCATATTTCAACCCAAATTCACATCCTGGTAGTATGTACTGAATCAGATGAAACAATCTAGGTGCTTCTCTCAGATTTATTTTTCTATATAAATCCCAGTCAAATTGCAGACCCAACAGGACTAGAGCAGAAGAAAATCAAAAGGTGATGAAAACTTTGAAATGATTTTGATATGTTACCAGTCAAACTCTAAGGTGGCACAAATACGAGTGAGTCTACCCCTCCAAAAAAAACCCTGTAAAATGATATGTCAAACTCCTGACCTTGAGCACTCTTCCATCTCTACCATGTCCACACTGTCTTTTGCTCCCGATGCTAAGCTATGATTCTGTGAGTGATATTATCTGCCTGTACCCTTCCTCCTCCTCTTTCCCACATTAACTGTTTCCCTTCACTACCCAATCCCATCTCTACACTCTCTGCTCTCTTTTCCCTTTCTACTTTGCGCCATTTGTCTCTGTTTTTGTGCTGTTTGTCCTTACACTCTTTGTAGTTTGTAATGCATGGTTGTCATCCTGTATCCCACAGTCAATCATGGTCTTTCCTAGAGAAAACTGAGGGTGTCTGTCCCCATTCCATAATTTTATAAATTGATTCTTAATTCAGACCTATTGCTCTCCTTTACAGACAGTTGACAAGGAGTGATTCCTGTTACCAGGACATCTCCTCTTGATGTTCAGTCAGCCAGAAATCTTTGGGGGCAGAACCAGTCACAGAAAACTAATCAAATTTATCTTTTCAAATATCAAAAACTATAGGACATATTCACATGACAGAGAGGAGTCCAATTTAGCCATAGTATAGAATATACGAATAAGAAGCACACAAAATTAAGTTGGAAACATGGTTCAATTCCAGATAATGGAGAATTTTGAATGCCAAGCAAAAGGATTTAAAGTTTGTTAAGTAAGCAATAGAGAACCACTGAAGATTATCAAGTAAAGAATTTCATGGCCACATGTACGCACATCTTAGCTGTTATTTATTTTGCCTAGGCTTTGGTCTTTAAGGTTTAAGGGGTTGATACTTGCATGGTGTTGATGACGTTAAGCTATACATAACCTTTAGACAGGGAAATCTAAAATGGGCATAGTCTCAATTCCTTTCAGGGGAAAATTATTTAGCAAATTAATTTATATCTTCCTATTAATGCAAAGTCTCCAGATTCATTTCCAGATCACTAACTTTCATTTGGGGCCAGTATATGCCTGAGACAATGCAGAAGGAAAATTGTGCTGGCAGTAGCGTAAGAGATACATTTCAGAGGGAAGACAGGAGGACTTGTCAAGAGTCATATGAAATAAATCACATTAGTTAGACAATTGACACTTATAAGTATACTTTATAAATATTAAAATATTCATAAGTATTAAAAAGTTTTGCTTATAAAATGAAAGGTCTAGTGTAAGAGATGTTACAAAAGTAGAATCTTTCAGATTTTCTAATTGATTGAATATGAAAACCGAGGAAGAGGGAAAGCTCAAAGATAAAACCAAACTTTGTAACATCATAGACTAAATGAAGGACTGTGTCACAGACAGCATTTATGAAATTCAGAAGCAAGAACATTTGACTGAAGAAAGATCACAGTTAAATTCTGTTTTTACATCTTAAATTTAAAGTAATAGAGGCCTTTGTAAGTGGAGATGTCCTGCAGACAATTGAAGATGCAGGTCTGGAGTTCAAAAGTTAAGATAGGACTAGAAACAGAAATTTTGTAGTAATCTGCATAATACTGTATATTAATGCTATAGGACAGAATTAAATTACTAAGGGAATAGAAAAGAGCTCACCTGCATTCCTACACACTCTTCAAAATTTTAGAGATTTATTATAATCCACATTCTTTTCCTTTCTAAATAGTCGAAACCCTTTTTTAAAAAGTCTGTTCTCAAATGAAAATTTTGTACCTCCTGATGATTTCACTTACCCATCTGTGGACTTTCTTCAATTCCTTATGATTTTATTGACTAATTATTTTTTTAATTTTCCTATGGCAACAGTAATTTACAAGAATAATATTTTACAAAAAAAAAGCTACGTATCTTGTTTCAAATTTGCCAACATATTGGCAAAAAAACTAATTATGTCCCCTTCAAGTTCATTGTCTTACTAGATAATATATTTTCTTTAGTAAGCTATCTTTAAAATTTTATTTAATAGAAATGACCATTATTATATCAAAACTTTCCTTTATGTACTTTTCTTTCTATCTCATCTAAAACCCAGATGTCTGAAGAATTTTAATTAATTTGGGAACAAAATGTTCATGGTTAGAGACCAAGTCTGACAATTGAAGGTGAAAATAATTGAGCCATAAAGTGATAAAAAATAAAACTAGGTTTGTAGTATATTAAGGTTTGAAAAGCACTTTACAAATACCTCATTTTATCATTACTATCCAGGAAGATACTATCATCCCCATTTTATAGATGAGGAAACAGAAAAAATGGTTAAGTACTTTGCCCAACACTACACAACTAGTAAATGTCTGAGGCCAGATTCACATTCAAGATCTTTTGGTTCCAGGTCCAGCATGCTTTCTACAAGGCCACCAAGTTGTACCATGATGGAATTGAGACACATTCCCTTCCCTTATACACTAAAGTATTTAGAAGCTAAATAGCATCGTGAACATAGGACTACCATTTGAATGTGAATATCTGGCTCTAATCACTATTGTTATACAATCTAGCTATGTGAAAAATGTCAAGATACAGAAACTTTCAATGACCCAAGTGTTTTGAGAATTTATTATGGTTCGGATTCGCTCCTGTAAATGACACTCGGACACAGCAGTTAAAAATGAAAGTAAAATTTAATTATGTACAATTATATAACACTAAGAAAATGGAAAGATAGAGAAATCTGAGGGAGAGCTGAACAACATCTGTATCAGGGGAAAAAGTAAAAATCATCACCCTGCCAGAGTAAGAAGGAAAATACAAAGGTTAGAAGAATGCGGGAGAAGGCAGGGCTCCAACTGCCAGGTACAATCATTTAAGGTATGAGTTACATTTTTTATACAAGGAATAGGATGCTTACAAAGACACCAAATACCACAAATAACAAGTATACACAATATAACAAGAATAATAGAAATAGGTAAAGAAAACATCACCGATTCGGGGGAGCACCAACTCTAACAGTCATGGCTGGGAAATCCCGGTTCACAGCCTTTGAGTCCCGAACGGGAAGGTCCCAGGCAGATCGTCATCTCCATGGGTGAGATTCCAAAGAGGCTCTGAGACTTGCTAGCTAATACAGGTCTTTAGACAAAGAAGGCAGTCAGCCAACTAGTCTTAGCAATAGGATTCTGCATACGTGACTTAAAGTGGGAAATAAGTCAATTAATCAACTATTTGAGTGGAGTGTTATGGCTAGGTGCAAGAAACAGACTGCTCTTTGATGTTTTGACAAGATTATGCAGGAGGGGAGTAGCCAGATCCCCTTGCATAAACAATTCCAGGAAGGGCTAGTTCCTAGAATCACTATCTAGGTCTGTTAGCTTGAGCCAAGTTATAAAGTTCACAGAGTGGTTAAATTCTCAGGGGCCTGCATTTCAGTTTCTAGTCCTCATATCAATTAGAGTGAACTTACTTTATATAAAGAATTTCAATTCTTTATTCACCAAGTAACACTTTAATATTAACAGTAATAGCTAAGTTGCATATCTTCATCAGTAGAAGCAATGTCTATGCAGTCATCACATTAATTATGGAACTGACTATATATGATATAAAATTTTCATATATATGATATAAATTTTCATATATATATTATATGTATGTATATATACACATGTATACATATTATATACATGTGTATATATTATATGCATATATACACATTATATACTATATGTTTTGTTATGTTGTTATACTATATTATGTTATGTTATGTTATATTGTGTAATGTTGTGTTATGTTATGTTATATTACATTGTCATGTCATGTTGTGTCGTGTTGTGTTGTGTCATGTCATAGCATATTACATTACATCATATTACATCACATTACATTACATTACATCACATCACATTGCATCATATCACATTACATTATATTGCATTACATTCTATTGCAATACATTACATTATATTATATTACATTATATCATTTTATTATATTATAGTATACTATGTTATGTTATATCATATCATATGATATCATCTTATATCATATCATATTATATTATATTGTTTATGCATGGATATTGTCTTCTTGGGCAACTAGGTGGAACAGCAGATAGGGTGCCTGGTCTGAAGTCAGGAAGACTCATCTTCCTGAGTTCAAAATTGGCCTCAGACGATTGTGTCTGCCAGGGTCCTTGCTGTTACATCATATTACCCCAATGAGGTTCCCTTAACTCTTTCTTTCCTTGATTAAAGTGTTTAAATGACTTGGATTTTCCCATCTGAAAGGAGATGAGATTGAAGTTGAAAATTCCTCATTTTTAGGAATAACAGCCCTGAAACTATAACTTCAAGTTATATATAATGGGTGTGTTAAAAATCAGAATAAGCATTGAATGCATCGTCATTGTGACCAGATTGGCTTCAAGTTGTTTTTGTGATTATTATTGTTGCTGTTATTAATATAGTTCCAAAACCACAGAACTAAATATTGTGGAAGAAAATATAATAGATCTGTCATGCTTCTATAACAAGTAATATTCTAAAAATCAGAAAATGTGGGATATAGTTCTAATCTTGATTTCAAGATGTTCATTCAACAAGCTCTATAAAATTCTTACCCTGTGCCAAGAACAATGAGAGTTGCTCAACTTATTAAGAAATTAATGAAAGTCTCTATTGTTGAGGAGCTTATATTCTATTGGAGGTTTCATATATATATACACACATACATATACATATATACGTATGTATGCGTATGTGTATATGTATTTATGTTTAACATATAGATTAAATAAATTGCATGCTTTTGTATGTATTTTAACAAACAATGATAAAGGAATTTATTGTGAGGGAGCACTAGAAATTTGAAGGACCAGGGAAGGTCTTTTGTAGAAAGCAAACCCATGGAATGGAGGTAAAATTTGAAGATTTCAATTGACAGCCATGAGAACAGAGCACATACCAAGAGCAGGTGGAAGTCAATGAAAAGGTATGAAGATGAGTAATGAAATGACACTAAACACCTTAAGAGCTAGTTTGGTCAGAAAACTGAGTTTAATGTTTATGGAGAATGATGTTTAATAAGCTTAGAAAAGTCAAATGGAATCAAAGTATGTGAGGCTTTAAATGACAAACCAAGGAGAGTATATTTTATCCCCAAGTCAATGGGAAATTTTCCATTGTAGTTTTTTGATCACAAGAGTTACAGATTTAGATCTCTGCTTTGGGAATATCAATTTGACAATTATGTAGAGAATTAATAAGAGGAGAGAGAGATTATTTTTCAGTATTCTATATTTTACTTCATCAAAGTTTTGCTCAAAAGTCTGACCATGGTGATGATATCACCAAAGCTTCTCCCAGGTTATACCAAGAGAGGTCAAGTCTTGACTGGTCCTAACTATTCTCAAAGGTTTTATCAAAGATTCTAAGATGGACACTGTCTCTTCCATGTGAGAAACCTGCAGAGCTGAGTTCAAAAAGACTCGTTATTGGATTCCTAGCCAATGGGTCTACCTTACAGTAAAGAAAGTTGTGAAACTATCTTGTAAGTATGGTATGATAATGATCTACATTTTTAGAGGTAGTGCTTTCACAGATGAAATAAAATCTTCTTGAAGAATTGAAATAAGTGCTTGGTATTTTCTACTTTCTATCTACAGCTAAGTTAATTATGAAATCCTGTCTTTTTGGAGGAAGCCTTCCTCAATCTCTCTTAATGTTATTGTATTCACTCTGTAAATTACTTCCTATTTATTTTGTACATTCCTTCTTTTGTATGCTTTTGTTTGCATGTTGCCTCTTCCATAAGATTTTAAGATCTTTGGGGCAAGGACATTCTCTTTCCTTTTGTATGTTACTTAATACATATTAGGCATTTAATAAATTTTTATTCATTACTTGATGAAACATAGTTTTAAATTGAATAAATTATCATTTCCAATTTGAGCAACTCATTTGAATCTTTAAAAAATAATTACCTTCTTTATAAATTTATCAGCAGTAACATATACACTCACTTGGGCTAAATAAATGTATCATTCTAAGATTTAAAAAGCACTATACTCACAGAAACCCTCTGAAGATAGCAATGGAATCATCATCTTTATTTCACAGGTAAAGAGACAGAAGGCCAGAAAAGTTGGATGGTGAAGCTGGGACCCGCAGTTACATTTCTCTAAAAGCATGATGATACAATTGAAAATGAATCATGAATTTTAGAGTATTAGCACTATACTTTGAATCTAGGCCCTCCCTCTTATTCCTTTTCTAATCATTAGACACAACACTTAATTTTCCTAAATCTCACTGTTTATATCTATTAAATGAGGGGATCAGACTAGGCGACCTCCAAAGTACCTTTCAACTTTGATCTTATGATTCAAGGTTCAGTAATCTTTTCTTTCTACCATATCACCTATTTACATTTTCAAGGTCATTTCCAACTCTAAAATCATATGATACTGTTTTGATTTTGCTTATTCTTTGACAAGGCTGTTCCAGCTTCTTCACCTGCATCATTTGGTGAAAAATACAGAAAGTAAAAGATAATGGAATCTTGTTTGAGAATTCGAATTTATGGGCCAGAAGATAAGAGCTCAAATTTCAATATTGACACTCATGTTTGATGATATCTTTTTCTTCATTTATTTGGAAATTATTTTTATTTCTTTCATACCAGATATCAACAAGAAGCTAACACTTGGAAATTAGTTTCAATATACTACTACCTCTGCTTTGCTGTTGGATGCATGGGCTTGAAATATAAGTTAAGGACAACTGAATGTGAGACCAGGAAAAGCAATTATTTGGTTCTGGCTAAAGAGTAGCTACAGGCAAACAAGAGAAAAAGGAAAGGAGTTGTTCAAGTACTGAAAATCAAGAGACCCAGAGAAACAAAACAGACTCCAAGTAGTTCACTTTGGGCTCCCAAGAAGGAGCTGTCCATACAGAAAGAAAAATTTACTTCCTAGGATTAGATAGGAGCAAAAGGGTGATGACTCTTATCTAAATATTTTAAAAAGACAAACAAGTTTTATAATAGACAAGAATCATTTCATGATCCCCCTTAATCCTGCCATATTCCTTCTGAGATTATTTTCAATTTACCTTGTATATATCTTGTTTTTACACAGTTGTTTGCGTGTTGTCTCTCCCAATAAAAAGCTCTTTGAGAATAGGAGCAATTTTTGTCTTTTTTTTTATCTTAAGCGCTGAGCACAGTATTTGGCACATCGTAGATGTGAAATATTTTTTTTTTGTTTTTTATACTGTCTTTTAAAGTGCATATCAGTTTACAAAAAGACAGAATGCATAATGAGTAGTATGATGGACTGACAGTTGGGAAAATCTATGTGTAAATCCTTACTCTGACACTGACTAGCCATAATCCTGATAACTTACTTTTTCTCTGTGTACTTCAGTCAACTCCTTGGAACTTAGCTGTAAAGGAAGTTCATTCAGTAAAAGTTCATTAAGTCCTTACTATGTACAAGGCTATATATTATTTCCTGGCAGGGGGGAGGGGACAAAGACAAAACTAAAAGAATCATAGATGGTCATGTTCTCTTAGAGTTCCCTAAGGAAAAAAATCATGTTAGAATTGGAAACTTCTTTTATAAGAAAATTAAAGGCCCTCTGTGATGCCACATACCAGTAATCCATGCTCTTGAGTGAGCCTGAGTTTGGTGATCTCTACAAATCAGGAATTTTAAGATAGGATAAATGGAATAAAGCTTATTTAGCATAATAAAGCTTATTTAGTGTCTGCACTAATTCTGACACTAATATGAGGGCTCTCCAAAACAGGGTTCTACCATGTTTTCCAAAAGAGGGATAAACTGATCCAGATTGGAAAAACAGAGGTCAAAGTTAATATGTTATCAGATTGGATGTTGGCTCCATCAGTAGCCACTATACTTTCAGTCTAGATGTGATAGGAATACTCATTCTCAATGAAGATTTAAGAGAATTTTAAAAATAACAAACTAATAACCTTAAAAGAACCAAAAAATAAGTGACATCATTCCTACCTCATTATTTTCCAGGGTTAAAATGAGAAAGAATGAAATAATAAAACCCCAAATAAATACAGCTACTTCTCCAACTCAGCCTCAGTGTTGTGTCTGTGTCTTGCTCCCCTTTTCTCCATTCTACAAAATCCCTTTTTATCTCCTTTTCATTTCTAATGTAATCATTACCTCATCTACTTTGACATTTCTAACCCTAATTGGGGAATTTTCCATAGCCCCTGACAACATTTCCACTTTCATTTATTGGGGATAAATGCTTTAGCATGCACATCAATGGAAATTAATTTCATCTAAATGCTCTTAAGGCCTCCCTGTCTGGAAATGTAAATATTCCTGTTGTAAATTATGTTTCTATAGGCCTTTCATTATTAGCAGCAGCTCAAGCCAGATTGTGTGAGAGCAATGACATGCCAATAGAAAAAAAATTAAATCTGCTTTTTTTTATCAGGTTATCCTCGACTACCAGCCTCATTCAGTACATTAGCAGGTAAATCTATCTGCTTTCTGTATAAGTTTCCTCTGTAGTCACACACTAATGGTCAGAGATGGAAAGATGATCATGTTTGATGAATAAGATAAAGCCCCCACAATGTGGTCTATGAATGATGATGAGCATTTGGGTACAAAAACAATAGTTCACATTTGAACATGTTAGTACTGTCATCTTTTTAAATACTCCAGAAACAGCAAGGGTTATAGTTTCTCAGGATAGAAATTTTCTGCATTATTCCGTATCTAGGTTATATTACAAGTTTATTCTCCTAAGGTTTATGATATTCTTTGATATATATGTTATTTTATTTATATGCAGGCTAAGAAATTTATTTGAATTATACACCATATACAATTAAATTGCAAATACAACATATGTGTATACATATAATAAACATAGATGAATGTATTCATTGTAGACCTATTGATGATATTTAACAGACTTTTACTCACAATACTCAGATTTCATTTCTTAGAATATTAGTAGTTAGAAAAGATATGATTTGTTAACCATTTTATATGTTTCCATCAGACCAATCATCATCTCTAAGCTGACAAATCCCAAATATTTATATCCACCCCTAAATTCTTTTCTGAATCCCTGAGTCACCAATAGACTGCTGAATATCTCTTTTTAGACATTTCTAAAATTTCTAAATGGGATAGGGACTGGATCCATGATTTCTCTGGCATAGCAGACTCCTTAGGGATGAAACTTCCTCTTCCAAAGCAAATCAGTATCTTCTCTGCATTTTATAATCTGAGAGAACAACCTAGAACAGTTAGTGGTTAAGTGACTTCCTCAGGGTCATGTAGCCTCTATATGTCAGAACTGAATCTTGAACTCAGGTGTTGCTGACTTAGAACCAGATCTTTTATCCACACCAAAATGTTGCACTTCAAACCATATATTTTATACAGAATTTATCTCCCCCCCCAAAAAAAATGTCACTTCTCCAAACTTCCTTTGTTTTTCTTTTGAAATATCATGGTCCTTCCAATCATCCAAGTTCACAACGTCAGAGTTATATGCAAACTTTCACTCTGTCTCACACTCCATATCAATATCAAATAATTGCTAAATCTTTTATTTCTTTTTTTTAACCTCCCCAAATTCTTTCACATAGATTCATTCTCTCCATTCCCACAGGCACTACCCAGTTTAGGTCCTCATCGCTTTTTATCTGAACTACTATATTGTTATTAAGCATCCATCACTTCCTCCATATTTGTAATTTTCATATTTATCATCTTCACTATTCTTCCCATTTTATGCCTTCTTTTGTCATATAGTAGTAATTTCCAGATTAACCCTGATATACAAAATACTAGCCCTTCAGTAGTAACAGAGATAGTTCAACAAAACCAATTAACTAGATTTTAATAAGTAAGTGTCATGTTACAGTCACCTTCCCCCCTCTCAACTCCATCACTCATTTCTAAAAGAAAGTAGGTACGGTGAATTTCCTTATATATTCTTCAGAGTTGAGATTAGTCATTAAAATTACATAATATTATTACATTCTATGTGAGTTTGTTTATAGTCCATATATATATATATATATATATATATATATATATATATATATATATATATATGCTAATTCCCTGTGTTTTTTTTTCTAAATTCATTTTGTAATAGATTTTTATCCTTTCTCAATGTTTCTAGTTTTAGACCCACCCTACACATAGATACCAAAGTAATCTCCCTAAAACATTTGTCTGGTAATAATAATTCTCTCTTCAAGAGAGATTTGTAACATGTTCATGTAAATTTATGACATGTCATGTAAGATTAGTCAGGTTATATGGTTAGAAAGTGACTCCAATGAAAAAGACATTGTAGTTTTGGCATGGTATTGGCCATATAATTTTAAGTACACACATCTACACAAATATATACGTATAATATGTGTATGTCTATATATTCACATATATCTGAATGTATATGTGTGTGGATAGATAGATAGATAGATAGATAGATAGATAGATAGATAGATAGATAGATGAGCACATACCTGCATACTAATCTAAGCAGGACTATACTGTGGCAAGACAAATTTAGTAGACCTGAGAAACTGGTATTTGTACTGTAAGATTTGAAAAAGTTGTATGGAACAGTGGAAGCACTTCAAATGAAGGTGCTTTTTATACAAGACTGACTCAAGATGGCAAAGTATAAGCAACAAAGCAGTTTAATTCTTCCAACACTGCCCTCTAAAAAAAACCTTAAAATCTTACCTAAGATCAAAATCTGGACAGCACACCCAACAAAAGGTCAGGGTGAGAATTCTTTTTTCAGACCATGATTACTTACTCTATTGAAAGGAGAGCCTGTAACACTAGAACGGAGGCCAGCCCAAAGTGTACTGTGGGACAACACCAGAGATAGGTCATGGAGGCAGTAACAGCAGCAGAAGCAGCATCTCAGCCCAAAGATGGGTAACTGGTTAGAATGAAACTGCAGGGGACCCTGAAATGGTACTGAGTGGGGGACTTGTTGCTGTTTGGCAACTCTATTTATCTCACACATTTCTGGGCCAAAGTGCTGAATTGGAGAGAAGCACTTTTGGTCAGTAAGAAGGGAACAGAGTTCCTGGGCAGAAAAGAGCATGATATTTAAAAAAAAAATACTGAAGATTGGGACAGTGCTTCCCCACTCATAGATAAGTAGAACTTAACTTAAAAATAAAATGTAAAGTCAAGAAATAGACTGGAAAAATGACCAAACAAGAAAAATGGAATCTAAGAATTAAAAAAAACAATTATGGTGGCAGGAAAGCTCAATACACAAATTCAGAAGAAAACAATATGAAAATAGTTATAAACAAAGTCTCAAAGAAAAATGAAAATTGGAAATAAACCCCAGAATTTTCTGGAGTAGTTAAAGAAAGAGCTAAGATGGTAAAGAAAAAACTGGGAAACTAAAAGGGTGTGAGAAAATTGTGGAAAGAGAATTAACAACCTGGACAATGAAGAACCAAAAAAAAATGAAGAAAAAACATCTTAAAAAACAGAAGTTGTCAAATGGAGAAAGAGGCATAAATGTTCACTGATGAAAATAACTACTTTAAAAGCAGAATTGGACAAATAAGAGAGGTACAAATTCTCACTGATGAAAATAATACCTTAACGACTAGAATTTGGTGGGGCAGCTAGGTGGCACAGTATACAGAGCACAAGCCCTGAGGTCCAGAAAATCTGAGTTCAGTTGTGACCTCAGACAATTGACATGTACTAGCTGTGTGACCCTGAGCAAGTTACTTAACTCCTACTGCTTCGGGGGAAAAAAGATTAAAATTTGGCAAATGTAAGAATGACTCCATGAGAAATTAAGAAAACAATAAAATGAAATCAAAAGAGTAAAAAAATAGAAGAAAATGTGAAATATCTCATTGGAAAAACAGTAGACCTGGAAAATAGATTGAAAAGAGATAATTTTTATTTTTTTCTTCTACCTGAAAACCTTGATCAAAAAAGAGGCCAAACATAATATTTCAAGAAATTATCAAGGAAAACAGCACCAACCAAAGGATGAGAAAAATTGAAAGAATTCATTGATCATCACCTGAAAGAGATTACAAAATGAAAACTCCCAGGAATATTATAGTCTAATTCCAGAGCTCTCAAGTCAAAGGGAAAAAATACTTCAAGATACCATTAAAATACCATGAAAGCATAAAAAAAAAAAGATTACACAAGGGTTAGTGGCTACCAAATTAAAGGAGTAGAGATCTTAGAATATGACATTCCAGAAGGCAAAAGACCTGGGAAAAGAACCTAAATAACCTGCCCAGCAAAAGTAAGTATAATTCTTCATGGGAAAAGAATGGATACTTAATGAAATAGAGGCATTTCAAGTAATACTGATGACAAGACCAAAAAAGAATAGGAAATGTGACTTTCAAATATGACTTAAGAGAAACATAAAAGAGGTTAACATGAGAGAGACATAGGGTAAAATTGTTTACCTTTCTCAACAGAAATATAATACCTCTAACAGTTAAGAATTTCATCATTGTTAGAGCAGTTAGGAGAAAGAAAATATATAGAAAGAAGGTATGAGAGTGAGTTGATTATGTTTGGATGATATAAAAAATGGATAGGTAAGAGAGAAGGATACCATGGAAGAAGGGGAAAATGAGACAAAGAATAGAGAAAATTATCTCATAAAAAAGAGGCATGCAAGGAAGCACTTTTACAGTGGAGGGGAAAATATTAGAGGAAGGGGTAGGCAAAGTTAGTACATAACTTAATCAGAATTAGTTCAAAGAGGAAAAAATGTATGTATGTATGTATGTATGTATGTATGAATGTATGCACACACAATTGGTTATAGAAACCTATTCTACCAAGCAGGGAAGTAGGAGGAGAAAATGAATAAAAAAATGGTGCGAGTGAAGATAAAAAAAAAAGGCAGTGGTCAGAAGCAAAGCAGACATTAGGAAAGGAACAAGGTAAAAGGAGACCATAAAGGATAAATAGAAAAAAAATAGAATGAAAGGAAATATACAGTAATCATAATTGTGAATGTGAATGAAATGAACGCATCCATAAAACAGAAGCAGAAAGAACTTATTAGAAAATAGAAGCTAATAATAACCTCTTTATAAAAAGCCCACTTGAAACAAAGAGACACAAGCAGAGCTAAAATAAGAAATTGAACCAAAATTAACTGGACATTAGCTAAAGTAGAAAAACAAAAGCAGAAGTAGCAATCATGATTTCAGACAAAGAAAAAGAAAAAAACTTAAAAGGAATAAGCAGATAAACTATCTTGCTAAAATGAACTAAAGACAAAAATGTAACATCAATACTAAACATACTAAACATATATATATATATATATATATATGCTAAGTAACATGGAATACAAATTCTTAAGGGAAAAGTTAAATTAATTACAATAGAAAGTGGAAAATGAAACTATTTTAATGTGGGAACTCAAGTGTTCCTTCTGAGAGCCTGATAAATATCACCAAAAAAGAAAGAATAAATGAGAGCAGTCAAGGAAATGAACAGAATCAAGAAAAGTTAGATATGATAGACCTCTGAGGAAAGCTGAATGGAAACAGAAAGGAATATACATTTTCTTCTTACCTGTACATGGCACCTTCACAAAACTTGACTGTGTTTTAAGCCATAAAAGTCTCACAACCAATTGAAAAGAAGTACAAATATTAAATGCACCCATTTTAGATTATAATGCAATAAAAATTGTAATCAATAAAGGGCCTTGGAAGGATAGATTAAAAGTTGCAAGAAAAGGTTATTTTCTATTCTATTAATAGCCCATTATTAATGAGAAACCATCATTTTTATTTCCTCTTTCAGGGACTAGACACTGTAGTTCAGTCATCCAGTCTCTGAAGGACAAGGCTGATACAGGAGATTGCCCTAATCTTTGGAGTACACACTCCTTATTTTTGGGCACCCCCATCAAACTGGAAGAATTTACTTTTGTTTAAAGTGTAAAGAGAATCTAAGCTAGGTGAATTTTTTCCCTTAGGGAACAGGACCATGTCTTTTTATCCCTTCATTGTAATTTAGGGTGATCTAGCTCATAAAGGAGAAAACGAACCAGAGTGGTCTGGGTAGAGATGGAATCCTCTGTCCGGAATGCTGAAGGCAGCTGACTTTCATAGTCAAGTCACATTTTCATCAAGAGGAGTTTAGAACTTTTACTCTACCTCATCATTTAAATGTCCCCAAATCGTAGTTGATTTCTCTTGTCAGAGGCATTCCCTTTAAAAAAAGGAGACATCCAGTATATTCATTAGGTATCTTTGGTTACTGAGACAAATCACTGACCATCATTGTGTTGATTTTTAGCTAACCTAATTAAAAATACGACTATTAATTTCCCCCAACCCCTGTCTCTCCTCCTTTTCATTAATCATGAAATTAATTTGAAACTAAATAATATAACCCTAAAGACTAAATAGTTCAAATAAAAAATCATAGAAATAATCAATTATTTCATTAGAGAGAAAGGTGAGACAACATACCACAATATATGAGATCCAGTCAAAACATCAGTAAAATAAAGTGCAGATCAATGAACAGATCACATGACTCAAAAAAAAAAAAAACCTAGAAAAAGAACAAATTAAACTTCCCACAACACCAATTTGGAAATCATGAAAATCAAAGGAAAAATTACAAATTTGAAAGTAAGAAAATCACTGAACTAATAAAGCTAGGGGCTGGTTTGAGGAAAAAGTAATAAAATAGACAAATTTTTGCCTAATTTAATTTAAAAAAGAAAATCAAATGACTAGTTTCAAAAATAAAAAAAAAATGTGTACCAAAAATAAAGATGAAATTAAGTAATTACAATGAATTATTCTGTCCAAATATATGCCATTAAACCTAACAATCTAAGTAACTGGACAAATACTTACAAAAGTATAAAATGTACAGATTAATAAAAGTGGAAATCTAACTTAGGAAAATAAATCAATAAAATAAATTGAACAAGTCATAAATGAGTTCCCTATGGAACCCGATGGATTTACAGTTGGTTTCTACTAAACATCTACAGTCAAATTAATCTCAATGCCATATAAATTATTTGCAAAAAAAAGGATAATTTTACAAAATTCCTTTTATGACACAAATACAGTTTTGATGTGCAAACCAGGGAGAACAAAAACAAAGAAAAAAAGACAAACTTCTTCATTGAATACGAATGTGAAAATGTTAAATAAAATGCTATCAAGAAGATCAAAACAATATATCACAAAAAATGTAGATTATTACCAGGTGGTATTTATATCTGGAATGCAGAACTGGTTCAATATTAGGAAAACTATATCAGTAAGAAAAAGGCAAATTCATATAATCGACGGATACAAAAGAAAGACTGACAAAATATAATGCCCATTCTTACTAAAAACAACACACAATTCCACGGAAATTAATGGAATATTTCTTCTGTTTTTTTAATATTTTTTTCCAATTACAAATAACAATTTTTAACATTTAAAAAAAAGTGAGTCCCAAATTTTCTCTTTTTAGCCATTCCAAAATTGATGGACATCCCCTCAATATCAACTCTTTGCTAGCAAAAAAAAAAAAAAAAAGCTGCTATGAATATTTTTGTATATATAGATCATCCCCCCTATCTTTTTATCTCTTTGGAATACAGATCTAGTAATTGTATTACTGGCTCAATTTGATAGTCTTTTGTCATAATTCCAAATTTCTCTTCAAAATTGTTGGATCAGTTCACAACTCCACCAACAATGCATTAGTATCCCAATTTTCCCACATCCCCTCTAATATTTGTCATTTTCCTTTTCTACAATAATAAGTAATCTTACAATGATGATGTAGTCCCTCAGAGTTGTTTTACTTTGTGTTTTGCCCATCAATAATGTTTTGGAGCATTTTTTATATGACTATAGATATCTTGGATTTCTTCATCTGAAAACTACCTATTAACATTCTTTAACCAGTTGTCATTTGAGGAAAGACTTTTATTCTTATAAATTTCACTAGATTCTCTATACATTAGATAAATGAGAACTTTATCAGAGAAACTTGCTGTAATTTTTCTCTCAATTTTCTTCTTTCCTCCTAATCTTAGTTTCACTGGTAATTTAATATAATCTAAATTATCCATTTAATATCCCTTGATGACATCTCCCTGATTTGTTTAAAAAAAAAGTTATTCCATTGTTCATAAATCAGAAAGGTAAAGTATTCTATCCTCCCCTAATTTGCTAATGCTATCATTCTTTATGTCCAATCATGTGCCCATTTGGGGTTTATCTTGGAATATAGTGTGGATTTTTGGTTTATATGCAGTTTATACATAATTTCCCCAGTACTTTTGTTTTGATTTGTTTTTTTGGTCAATTACTGAGTTCTTATCCCAGAAGCTAGGATTTACTTTCATTTATCAAGCATTAAATAGAGTCATAACCTACAGTGTATTCGATACCTAATCTATTTCACTGATCTGACATTATCTCTTAAACGGTAGTAGATTACTCTGAATATTTTTTAGTACAGTTTGAAGTCTGGTTTGGCAAATTCACCTTCACTTGCTTTCATTAATTCACTTGATATTCTTGAACTTTTTTCTTCCATATAAAATTTTGTTATTTCCTCTACATCTATAAAATAATTTTTGACAGTTTGTTATGACACTGAATAAGTAAATTAATTTAGGAAGAATTCCCATTTTTCTTATATTTGCTTGGCCTACTAATTAGAAATTGTTATTTTTTAAATTGTTTGAATCTACATTTCTTAGCATGAAAAGTTTTTTTTTTTGTTTTTAATTTAAATCATACATTTTCTAGGTTTCACTTAGCAATTAGAATCCTAAGGTTTTTTATGCTGCTTACAATTATTTTAAAAAGAATTTATCTTTCTATCCTCTTGCTCCTCATCAACTTTGTTGATGACCAATGTGGCTTTACTTTATGTCCTGAAACTTTGATAAAAATATTAACTATCTTAATTGCTTTTTTAGGTGCTTCTCCAGCATTCTCCAAGTACATTATCATATTATCTACAATAAATGATAGTTTTCTTTCCTCACTGTCTATGATACTTAATTCAATTTCTTTTTGTTTTCTTATTACTATAGCTAGCAAATCCAGCATAATATTGACTGCTGATGGGGATAGTAGACATGTTTGTTTCACTTCTGATCTTACCTAGGAGATTTATAGCTTATCCCATTACATATAATGTTTGTTGATATTTTTAGATAACTGACGCTTATCATTTTAAGGAAAACTCCATTGATTTTCATGTTTTCTAGTGTTTTTCATAAAAATGAGTGCTATACTTTATCAAGAGATTTTCCTGAATCTACTGAGATAATAATGATTTTTTGATGTTATTTTTGATATGGTCAAGTGTGATGAAGATTTTTCTAATATCAAAACAGTCCTTCATTCCTGATATAAAACTTACATGGTTATAGTTTATGATATTTGTGATACACTATTGTAATCTACTTGCTAATGTTCTATTTAAAAATTTACTTCGAACATGGAGTCAAGATAGTAGAGCAGAAAGACATATATACTCTAGTGCTTCCCCTGCAGGCCACAAAATACCTGTAAAAAATGACTCTCAACGAATTCTAGAGCAACAGAAGCCACATAACAACAGAATGAGTTTCCAACCAAGGGGAAACTGGAAGGCTGACAGGAAAGGTCTATCTTACAGGATGCTGAGCAGAGTGGACCCCAGCCCTGGCATGCATCACTGAGAGGAACAGGACCTTAACAGACTTCCGGGGCAGTATACCCAGCAGGGAGGGTCCCAGATCCTTCAAGCCACAAGCAGCAAAGAGGGCTCTAAAGGTCAGTGTGGGAGGGCTTTCCCAGAGGGGTGAGAGGGGAACGGAGTTCCCACAGCACTGGCCCCAGGCAGTGGCAGGGGTAGCAGTAACAATGGGAGGCAGGTAGCTATGGTGGCCTAGGAAACAGCCCAGTCCATTGTCCAGGCAGTTCAGTTTAAAGCCTCTGGTGGAATTGAGCAGCTGATATGAACCTCAGCCTTCAGTGATGGCCCTTCCCCCACCCAAAGCCTTAGAGAACTGAGTGGCTAATCTGAATCTCAGTCCTCAGTGGTGGTCCTGCCCTCACAAAAAAGCTCTAGGGAATTGAGCAGATGATCTGAATCTCAGCTTTGTACTGGGGAGAGGAAAAGCACTAGGACTCTCCTCTTGACAAAGGATTCATAAGTCAAGTAACTGGCTAGGAAAAATGCCCAAAAAAGAAAAAAAAAACATAGGAGATTACTTTCTTGGTGAATAGGTGTCTCCTTCCATCCTTCCACATGAGGAATAACAAGGCATACTGTCAGAGGAAGTCAAGGCCTCTGTTTATAGTACCCTCAAAATAAACATGAAATGGGCTCAGGCCATAGAAGAGCTTGACAAATGTGTCATAGGTCTGATGAAGGAGAACCAAAAAAATGCTGAGTAAAATAAAACTTTTAAAGAGAAGCTAACTCAATTGGAAAAAGAGGTCCAAAAAGCCAATGAGGAGAAGAAGATTGTAGAAAGCAGAATTAGGCAACTGGAAAAAGAGGTTCAAAAGCTCATTGAACAAAATAGTTATTTAAAAAAAAGAATCAAGTTCAGGGAAGCTAATGACTATGAGATAAGCCATGCAATTAGAAAACAAAGCCAAAAGTCTGAAGAAATAGAAGATAATATGAAACATCTCATAGGAAAACCAATTGACCTGGACAATAGATCCAGGAGAGACAGTTTGAAAATTATGGGACTACATGAAAGTCATGATCAAAAAAGAGCCTAGATACTGTCTTCCATGAAATTATCAAGGGAAACTGCCCTGATATTCTAGAACCAGAGGGCTTAGTAAATATTGATAGAATTCACTGATCACCTCCTAAAAGAGATCCAAAAAGAGAAACTCCTAGAAATATGACCAAATTTCAGAGTTCCCAGGTCAAGGAAAAAATACTGCAAGCTGCTAAAAAGAAACAATTTGAGTATTGTATAAATACAATCAGGATAACACAGGATCTGACAGCTTCAACATTAAGGGTTCAAAAGGCTTTGAATAGGATATTCTAGAAGTCAAAGGAACTGGGATTAAAACCAAGAAAAACTTACCCATCAAAACTGAGTATAATACTTCAAGGGAATAAATGGTCATTCAATAATATACAGGACTTTCAAGTATTTTTTATGCAAAGACTGGAACTGAAAAGAAAATTTGACTTTCAAACACAAGAATCGAGAAGCATGAAAAGGTAAACAGGAAAGAGAAATCATAGAAGACTTTTTTACATTCCTAGATGGAAAGAGAATGTTTATAACTCTTGAGACTTTTGCTCAGTATTTGGGTAGGTGGAGGGATTAGACACCCACACACACACCCATGCACACACGCACACATATATGTAGACTGAGAGTAAAGGTTGAGTTGAATCAGAAGAGATGATATCCATAAAAAAATAAAATAAAAATTAAGGGGTAAGGGAAGAAAATACTGGGAGGAGAAAGGGAGAAATGGAGTGGGGCATGCTATAATTCATAAAAGAGATATGAAAATCATGTTCAGTGAAGGAGAAAAAGGAGAAGATGAGGGGAAAAGTGAAGCTTACTCTCTTCATATATGACTTAAGGAAGGAATAACATGCTCAGTATATTTGGTATGAAAGTCTATCTTAAACTACAGGAAAGCAAAGGAGGAGGGGACAAGTAGGTTGAGGGGGACGATAGAAGGGAGAACAAATGGGAGAAGGGAATATCTAGAAGTAAACACTTTTGGGAAGGGACAAGGTCAAATGAGAAAATAAAAAAGGGGGCAAGACAGGTTAGGATAGAGGGAAATATAGTTAGTATTATACAACATGATTATTATGGAAGTCTTTTGCAAAATTATGCATATATAATATAGCCAGTACTGAATTGTTTGCCTTATCAGTGGGGATGGGTTGGGAGGGAGGGAAGGAAGGAGGAAGAGAAGTTGAAATTCAAAACATTAGAAATGACTCTTGAGGATTATTATTGCATATAACAGGAAAAAAAGAAACATAGGTAATGGGATATAGAAATTTATCTTACCCCACAAGAAAAGAGAGAAAATGGGAATAAGGGAAGGTTTTGGTATGAGAGAAGGAAGAGTACATTGAATGCAAAGTATCATGTATTGGGAGAAGGAAGGGGAGAGATGAGGAGCAAAATTGGAGCTCAACATTTTGTGGAAATGAATGTTGAAATCTAAAAATAAATTTTTAAATATCTCTTTAATATTCATTAGGGAAATTGGTCTATAAATTTCCTTCTCTCCTTTGACTCTTCCTGGTTTGGTTATCAGCATTATATTTGGGTCAAAAAAAGGAATTTGGTAAGACCCCTTTTTGAATATTTTTCCAAATAGTTTACATAATATTGAAATTAATTGTTCTTTAAAAAATTGGCAGGGGGAGGAGCCAAGATGGTGGAGTAGAAAGACTCATGTATGCTAGCTCCAAACCCACAGCCCATAATTCCTGTAAAAATAATTCCCCACAGATTCTGGAGTAGTGGGAGCCATGCAGCAACACAGTGGAGGAGATTTCTGTTCCAGAGAGCCCTGAGAAACCAATTCCAAAGGTCCGTTGCACCCCAGACAATGGAGCCCAGCCCTGCCCTGCCCTGGCTGCACAGCACCAAGAGGAGCAGATCTGAGCAGGCTTCAGGGACAGAACCTCTGGCGGCCAAGAAGGTTCCTCCACCCACAGGCACTACAGGTCAGTGAGAGAGACTTCTGGGCTGGCTGAGAGGGCAGTGGGGTGTCTCCATACCTCAGGCCCCCTCGGGAGGCAGCAGCAGAGTCAGTGGCAGCCAGGGACTCCCAGAACAGACAGGAGCTCTGCTCTATTACTGCAGATCTCTGCATAAACCCCCTGAGGGAACTGAGCCTGACAGGCGGCCCTTCCCCCACCTGAGCACCAGAACTTAAGCTCACATTGAATAGCAGCCCTGCCTGCCACTGAAAGTCCTGAGGTTGGGGAGCAGCATTTGAATCTCAGACCCCAAGCAATAGTTGGGTGGATCAAGGCAGGGATGGAGAGGAATCTCAGAAGTCAAGTAACTGGCTGGGAAAATGCCCAGAAAAGGGAAGAAAAATAAGACCATAGAAGGCTACATTCTTGGTGAACAGATGTTTCCTCCTTTCATTTCTGGTGAGGAGGAACAATGCTTACCATCAGGGAAAGACATAGAAGTCAAGGCCTCTGTATCCCGAACATCCGAAATAGATATCCAATGGGCTCAGGTCATGGAAGAGCTCAAAAAGGATTTTGAAAATCAAGTTAGACAGGTGGAGGAAAACTGGGAAGAGAAATGAGAGATGCAAGGAAAGCAGGCCAATGCCATGCTAAAGGAGACCCAAAAAAATGCTGGAGAAAATACCACCTTGAAAAATAAGCTAACTCAATTGGCAAAAGAGGTTCAAACAGCCAATGGGGAGAAGAATGCTTTCAAAAGTAGAATTAGCCAAATGGAAAAAGAGGTTCAAAAGCTCACTGAAGAAAATAGTTATCTCAAAATTAGAATGGAACCAATGGAAGCTAATGACTTTCTCAGAAACCAAGAAATAATAAAACAAAACCAAAAAAATGAAAAAAATGGAAGAGAATGTGAAATATCTCATTGGAAAAACAGCTGACTTGGAAAATAGATCGAGGAGAGACAATTTAAAAATTATGGGACTACCTGAAAGCCATGATCAAAAAAAGAGCCTAGACATCATCTTTCATGAAATTATCAAGGAAAACTGCCCTGAGAGTCTAAAACCAGAGGGCAAAATAAGTATTCAAGGAATCCACCGATCACCACCTGAAAGAGATCCAAAAAGAGAAACTCCTAGGAACATTGTGGCCAAATTCCAGAATTCCCAGGTCAAGGAGAAAATATTGCAGACAGCTAGAAAGAAGCAATTCCAGTATTGTGGAAATACAATCAGGATAACACAAGATCTAGCAGCTTCTACATTAAGGGATCGAAGGGCATGGAATAGGATATTCCAGAATTCAAAGGAACTAGGACTCAAACCAAGAATCACCTACCCAGCAAAACTGAGTATAATACTTCAGGGGAAAATATGGTCTTTCGATGAAACAGAGGACTTTCAGGCATTCTTGATGAAAAGACCAGAGCTGAAAAGAAAATTTGACTTTCAAACAGAAGATTGAGAAGAAGCATGAAAAAGTAAACAGCAAAGAGATTTCATAAGAGACTTACCAAAGTTGAACTGTTTACATTCCTACGTGTAAAGACAATATTTGTAACTCTTAAAACTTTTCAGTATCTGGGTAGTTGGTGGGACCACACACACACATACACACACACGCACACACATATACACATGCATGCACATACAGAGACAGAGAGCACAGAGTGAATTGAATAGGATGGGACCATATCTTAAAAGAAATTAAGGTAAACAGTGAGAGAGAAATGTAGTGGGAGGAGAGAGGGTGAAATGGAATGGGGTAAATTATATCTCATTCAAGAGACAAGCAGGAGACTTTTTAGTGGAGGGAAAAAGAGGAGAGCTGAGAAAAAAACATGAAGTTTACCCTCATCACATTCAACTAAAGGAAGGAATAAAATGCACAATCATTTTGGTATGATAATCTATCTTACAATACAGGAAAGTGGGGGATAAGAGGATAAGCAAGGTGGGGGGAAGGATGGAAGGAAGGGCAATGGGAGGAAGGAGCAATTTGAAGTCAACACTCGGGGAGGGACAGGATCAAAAGACAGAATAGAAACAATGGGGGGCAGGATAGGGTGGAGGGTAATTCAGTTAGTCTTACACAACACGGCTATTATCAAAGTCATTTGGAAAACTACACAGATATGGTCTATATTGAATTGCCTGCCTTCCCAAAGGGAATGGGTGGGAAGGGAGGGATGGGGAGAATTTGGAACTCAAAGTTTTAGGAACAACTATTTCGAATTGTTCTTGCTACTAGGAAATAAGAAATACAGTTAATGGGGAATAGAAAGTCATCTGGCCCTACAGGATAAAAGAGAAGATGGGGACAAGAGAAGGGAGGGATGATAGAAGAGAGGGAAGATTGGTGATAGGGAAAATTAGAATGCTCGGTGTATTGGGGTCAGGGGAGGGGATAAAAGGGGAGAAAATTTGGAACCCAAAATTTTGTGAAAATGAATGTAAAAAGTTAAATAAATAAATTTATATTAAAGAAAAAGATTGGCAGTATTCACTTTTGCATCCATTTGGTTCTGGGAATTTTTCATAGAGGGCTCATTGATGGTTTGCTCAATTTCTTTTCCAAATATTAGGTGACTTTACTATTCTATTCCTCCTTTTGTTAATCTGGGGAGTTTATATTTTTTGTAAATATTCATACATTTTGCTTAAATTGTCAAATTTATCAAAATTATTCTTAACTATTTTTTCCATTTCATCTTTATTGGCAGGTTATTCATCCTTTCATTTTTGGTACTGGTGATTTGATCGTTTTCTTTCTATTTTGCTAATCAAATTAACCATTTTTAGTGAATCATCTCCTAGTTTTATTTATGAGTTCAATGGTTTTCTCATTTTCCATTTCATTAATATCTTCTTTGTTATTCAGGATTTCCAATTTGATATTTAACTGAGGATTTTTAATTTGTTTTTTTAAGTATTATTTCATTTGCATGCCCAATTCATTGATCTCCATTATTTCTCTATTTTTAGTAGTGTAAGTGTTTAAAGATATACATTTTCCCCTAATGACTGCTTTTGTTGTATCTCATAACTTTTAGCATATGGCCTCATTGCTGTCATTCTTTTTACTGAAATAATGATTTTTTTCTACAGTTCATTATTTGACACACTGATTCTTTAGAATTGAGTTAGTTTCCAATAAAATTTTAGTCACTTAAGCACTTTATTACTTGTATTTCTTTTGCATTATGACCAACTGGTTGCAAGATTTTTATGTCCTAATACACAGTCAAGTTGTCTGAAGGTGCCTTGTACTGATGAGGAAAAGGTGTGTTCTGTGAATTGAGAGCTTGAGAAGTCACTGCCACTAATTCAGTCATTTCACCTACCTGAGCTGGCTTGCCAGAGTAAAGCCAGTTACTGATTTGCTGGGAATGTTGCCTGTACTGAACTATGTTTCACTCTCACTGCACTAAGACAGACCTTTCCTATTGAGCTTGGTTTTCTTGGGCTGGAAAAATTGCTTCATCCTGTCCTCTTGTTAATTCTTCTACTCCAGCATCATTTTGAGGCATTATTTTAGAGTTGTTTGGAAGAGAATTGAGCTCAGACAAGTCCCTTCTTTTCACCTTCATCTTTGTTATAGATCCTCACTGGAGTCTTTCTTAAGATGATCAGTAGTATCTATCCAGAAATCATTATCAAACATTATCTGTAATGGGGATAAACTTGAAGAATTTGCAATAAGATCAGTATCGCAACAAGAATTTCCATTGTCACCAATATTATTCTATTTTATATTTGAAGGGCTAGTTATAGCAGGAAGACATGAAAAATGATTTGAAGGAATAAAAATAAGCAATCAGGAAGCAAAAATCTGACGCTTTGAAAATGTTATGGAGTCTAATATAGAGCACCATACAGAACCAAGCACAAAAAAAAAAAAAAAAAAATATGTGCTTAACAACTTTAGCCAATTGGTAGGACATAAAATAAACACTTAAATCATCATCATTTGTATTTATTATGATCAAAATTTTGTAGGGAGATACAGAAGTGAAATTCCATTTAAAATGACTGCTGACAAAATAAATTACTTGGGAGTCTACCTGCCAAGACAAACCCAGGGATAATAAGAACAAAATTAGAAAACACTTTTCACAAAATAAAGACAAATATAAAGTAGAGAAATATTAATTGGTCAAGGGTAGGCTGAGTCAATACAATATAAAAGAAAATTCTACCAAAGTTAATACACTTATTCAGTGCCATGCCAATGAAACTTAGAATTATTTTGTAGAACTAGAAAAAAAAACCAATTAGAAAATTCTTGTGGAAGAACAAAGGGTCAAGAATATCAAGAAAATCCATTTAAAAATAATGTGACAGAAGGTGACCTAGAAGTTCTAGATTTCAAACTATATTAAAAAGTGGCAACCATCAAAACAATCTGGTATTGTCTAAGTAATGAAATGAATTAAGTACACAATACAGGATAGTAGATGAACATAGTAATATATTATTTGATAAACACAAATATCCAAGTTTCCTTATTCCAAGTTGGTCACTTAGTTATCTACTGTGCCACCTGATTGCTCCAATGAAATTTAAAAAAAAATGGAAAACAACAAATCAAAATTCTCCAATTAAAAAAAATAAATCCTCAAAATCAAAGGAGAGATTAATGAAAATGAAAGTCAAAATTAATGATATTGACATAATAAATAAACCTAGGAGTCAATTTAATGAAAAAAGAATAAAATTAGATAAACCATTAGTTAATTTGAGAAAAAAGATATCAAGTATTAAAAATTTTAAAAACTAAATGTATCAATGAAGATAAAATAAGGCAATTATTAGGAGCTATTCTGTCTAATTTTTGCCAAAAAATGAGAAATTAAATTAAACGGATGAAAATTTATTAAAATTCAAATTGTTCATGTTAACAGAAGAGAAAATTAAATTCTTCCTTAACCCTAGCTTAGAAACAAAGAAAGAAACTGAACAAACCATCCACAAAGCCACCAGAAAGAAAAATACAAACCTAGGACTAGATGGACTTATAAGTTAATTCTACCAAACACTGAATGAACAATTAATTACTATACTATATAGACTATTCAAAAAATTATAAAGTAGTTCTATCAAATTCCTTTTATGACACAAATGTAGTTTTGACACGTAAATCAGAGACAGCAAGAATAGAAGAAAAAATATAGACGAATATCCCTAATATATTCTGATGCTATAATATTAAGTAAAATACTAGGAAAGAGATTATAGCAATATACATCACAAAGATCACACCCTACAATCATGTAGGATTAACACAAAGAACACAGAACCGATTTAATATTGGGAAAACTAAAAGCATAACTGACCATTTAAATAATGAAAACAATAAAAATCATATGATTATATATATAGATGCACAAAAAGCTATTGACAAAATATGTAATGTACTCTTGTTAAAATACTAGAAACAGAACTTAATGGAGTTGCTATGAAAGTGATAAGTAGTATCTAGCTAAAACCAAGAGAAAGCAAGGAAAACTTCAAAGCAAGTTGGCAAAAGCTAGGCATAGACCAACATCACATACTGTATACCAATTTAATGTCAAAATGGGAACATGATTTAGATCTAAAGGGTAATATCTTAAGCCAATTATAGGAGCAAAGAATATTTCACCTTTCAAATCTGTGAATAAGGGAAGAGTTTATAACAAAACAAGAGCTAGAGGGTATCAGGGGAAGTAAAATGGAAATCTTTGTTCCCCGAGGATATATGATCAAAACATGTGAATAGGCAGTTTTCAGAAGAGGAAATCAAAGCTATCTATAGTCAAAAGAAAAAAAAAATTCTTCAATAACTATTGATTACAGTGATGCAAATTTAAACATCTCAAAATTGCCACCTTAAAGCTATTAAATTGGCCAATGTGACAAAAAAATGAAAATGATAAATGCTGGAGAGGATGTAAAAAAAAAGGGACAAAAATATATTATTGATGGAGTTATATAGTCCATCCATTTTGGAGAACAATTTGGAATGAAGTTCAATGGGTCATAAAAATGTGTATACCCTTTGACCCAGCAATAGCCCTACTACATCTGCAACCCAAAGATATTAAAGGAAAAAGAAAAAGACCTAAATATACAAAAATATTTATAGCTGTTGTTTTTGTGGTGCCAAAGATTTGGAAATTGATGGGATGCACATCAATTGACAAATTACTGAACAAATTGTAGTACTTGATTGTGATGGAATAATATTTTACTATGGGAAATAATGTGGATGGTTTCAGAAAAAAAAGACTGGGAAGATGTATAAATTAATAAAAGTGAGCAGAACTAGGAGATCATTGCACACAGTAACAGCAACATTGTAATGATGATCATTCACAAAAGATTTACCTACTCTGATGAATACAATTCTAGAGGACTCACTATAAAGAAAAAAGTTATCTCCAGAGAATGAATTAGTGAACTCTCAGTGTACCTTGAAGCATACTTTTTTACTTTACTTTTATTTCATTTTTTTCAAGGTGGCTAATATAGAAATATGTATTGCATTAATTCATATCCATAATTGATAAATTATTGCTTGCTTTCTTAATGGGGTGAAAGGACCTGAGAGGAGGAAGGAAATTTAGAACTCAAAATTTATATTTAAAAGAATGGCTAAATTGATTAAAAATAAATATAAGCAAATTAAAATTTAAAGCAAAAGGGGGGAAAAAAAGGAAGTTTTTGACAAGCAGATTTTCAAGTTCCCATGACAAACATATTCTGAGATCTGAGATCCTAGTCAACCTGGACTTGAGCCTTTGCCTCTTTTCAATTATTTCACTTGACCTTCCTCACAATGAAATTGGTAGCTACTCTAGACTGCAGATTGGTGGGTGGATCATCAGGTGTTAGTCCCAGCTTCATAGTCTTCCTCAGTTATCCACTTGAGATCTTTTACCTACCTAAGTGACAAGAGATTGAACCTTGGTCCAAGTCACCAGAATCTACTGCAAGTCATCAGGACTAAGGCTAACTAGTTGGGGGACTGCAAGGATTTGGTAAAAGGGTTTGACTGTGTAGATTTTCCAAAGGCAATTGATCAATTTTTTTTTTTTATTTTAGACCAATGTCACATTTTAGTTGTGTCATTTTGAGCCGGGCATACAACCTCTAACTGCCTCCAAGAAATACTCTAAAACTCTAAATTGTACAATTTATACTCTGTATTTGTAGAGAGCATTTCCTTACTGCTCTTTATAGATTAAATGAGAGCTCCAGAACAATAAAAATTAGGACCTGCAAGCAGATAAATCTGGCTCTTTTGTCTGACATTGAGGATCTTTCACAGTGATGTCATCTTACCTACCAAGCCTTAGCTCCCATTTTATCTCTCTCCCCATTTTGTATTCAAACTAATCTGTTCTATTCTTTCACTGCTAAATATCTATTTATTAGATACCAAATTGAAAATATTTGTTGGATTTCGCAGAAAGTAAGGGAATTGTAGAAAAATATTTATTTTTACTTCATTGTCTACACTAAAGTCTTTGACTGTATGGATAATAACAAAATGTGGCAAGTCCTCAAAGAGACAGGAGTACCAAATTATCTTGTCTCCTGAGGAACCTATAGGTTGGTCAAGAAGCAACATTTAGAATTGATCATGGGTCAAATAATTAGTTTGACATTGTAAAACATGTATAACAAGGCTATACATTGTCACTATTTATTAAACTGATGTGCAAAGTACATTATGTGAAATGCCAGTCTGAACAAAAGCCAGAATTAAGGCTGATGGGAAAAATCTCAACAATCTCAAATATGCATACTATATTACTCTGGTGTCAGAAAATGAAGAAGAAATATGAATCCTCTTGATGAGTATGAAAAAGAGTAAAAGCTGACTTGAAAAAACATTAAAAAGATTAAGATGTTGGCAAATGGTGGCATCACTTCTTGGCAGATAGGAGAAGAAACAGAAGTAGTGTCAGATTTTATATTATTGGGGTCAAAGATCACTGAAGACAATGACTTCAGCCATGAAATTCAAAGACATTTGCTCCTTGGAAGGAAAGCTATGGGAAATCTGGAAAGCTTACTAAAAAGCAGAGACATCACATTGCTACAGTCAAAGCAATGGTTTATCCAGCATTAATATATAACTGTGATGAAGAAGACTTTTCAGGGTCATCTGAACAAGAAGATCAAATCAATCAATACTAAAAGAAATTAATTTAGGATATTCACTGGAAAGCCATATGTTGAGGCTGAAGTTTAAGTACTTTGACCACATAGTGAGAAGACAGTACTTGGTGGGAAAAGACCTTGATGCTGGGAAAGATGGAAAGCAAAATATAAAGGGGATAGCAGAAAATGAGTTGGATAGACAGCGTCACAGGAAAAAAATCACAACAAATTTGGGTGAACTGAGAGATAGTAGAGAATTAAAGGATCTAGTGTGCTATAGTCCATGGGGTCATGAAGAGTTGGACAAGCCTGGAGGACTAAATAACACCAACAGCAAATATTCCTAAATATATCCCTCTTCCTAAAGTGTCTTCCTTCTTTTTCTGTGATACTTGAATTGCTACCCCATTCTTTAAAGCTCAATTCAAATATTACCTTCTCATGAAGCTTTCCCTAATATCATCAGTTAGTAATAATTCTCGATTATTTTGCTCCAGCAATTTGCACCTCCTGAAGGTGCTAATCATGTAATTATTGTATGTCAGAAACATGACTCTTCTCTTGCTAAACAATTATAAATTTCCATGATAACAAGGACTGGATCATATTTAAACCATTTTTTTTCTCCCTCAGTGTCTAGTATTGTGCTCTGTACACAGTCTGTTTTTAATTCAGTTTGACAGACATTTACTTAGTATATGTTCTATGTAAAGAGCAATGACAAATGCTGGGGATACAAATAACCCAAAAATATTTGAAATTCTTTCCCTTGAGTTTAATACTTATGTCTTGAACGAGTGAATGAATGAATCAATCAATCGTTACTTTGTACTGTGAAGAGTAACTATTTTTCAGCTTTTATTACAATTATGATTATGTGAAAATACTGATTAATCTTGGGTTCATGGTGGGAAATGTAAGCCCTCTATACTTCTGTTGCCTTCCCTGATGATCTGTATCCCAGATGTCACTGAGTTGGGACCTGGTTGCCAGACTGACTTCTATTATGCTGCCAAAGTTGCCCCTCCCAATACCCTGAATCTGGTAGCAGTGAAGGGGTAATAATTCAAGATTAGTTTGGTGCCTAAAAACTCTATTCATGGAATGGATCTAGATAGACAAAAGGGCCTCTAATGGAAATAAGAAAAAGATGGGACATGGAGCCTAGCTTTCCTTGAAAAATCAACCACAACTGACCTCTTGATCCCAATATTAAATCTACATGTCATAAGTTATTAGTTTTTAGCTGAAAATGTCTCCAATACATAATAATTCTCAGAAAGATTTTTCATCAGAACCTGTTTCAGTAGTATAATTGTAAGTAACAAAATCCAGTTGGAATAACTTTGAACAGCCAATTAAGAAAAAACCTGGGGGAAAACAAGCTTTAATTACTTCTTTCCAGTAAGGTACTAGAAATTCACACACAATCACACACACACACACACACACACACACAGACACACACATTCCCAGATAGATGTTTCTCCTTAGTCCCCTTTAAAAAGCATTGTTCATGTGCCATCCCCAGTTTGGGGTATAAACCATGCATCTGACTGAGTCTCCTTATTTTCCCTCTCTATATTATCTCCCTTAGTTGCCTCATTAGCTCTCATGAATTTAATTATCATCTCTATGCAAGATGACTCTGAGATATGTATAATCCTCATCTTTCTTATGAGCTCAGTTACTCTTAATCAGTGGCCTACTTTCTATTTCCAACTAGATATCCCATAGGCACCTCAAACCAAAATTTAAAAAAACAGAACTTCTTTTTCCCTGTAAGCTTACCCTTAGTCCTAATTTTCCTATGTCTAAAAAGAACATTGTTATCCTTGTAGTTACTCGGGTTTATAACCTTTGAACAAATATTCCTCTCCATTTTTTCCTTATTTTATATATCTGATCAATTGCCATGGCTTGACAATTCCCTTTCCATGCATGTGTAACATATGTTTCCTTCTCTCACCCATTACCCCAGTTCAGGCCCTTACCACCTCTCACACAGACTCTTGCAATAACTTAGTTGATATCCTCACATCTAGGCTTTCTCCTTTCCATTTCTTCTTTCCAGTCACTGAAATAATATTCCTAAACTACTGTTCTAACAGTGTAAATCCCTTGTTCAAAAAGTTACAGTGACCCACTATTACCTCTAGGTACTTTATTTATCTCCCAGGATAAAATGCAAACTTTTCCCCTCTAACATTCAAAGCCCTCCTGACTTGCCTCCAGCTTACCTTTCCAGGATTATTACACATTACTCCTGTTAATGAATTCTATTTCCAGATAAACTAGACAAATTTGCATTGCCAGTATACAACATTCTCTCTTCTGCCTTAGTTCCTTCGTAAAGCCTAAACTCCACAGAATTGATTGTATCCCTGGAAAACATTTCTTCTTCTTCTCTGCCTTTTGGTATCCATATGTTCTTAATTTCTGCCTCTTTGAGGACTTCTCTGACGCTCACTCAAATTTTAGCAGCAACTAGTGGTGAAGTAGATAGTGCACTGGGCCTGGAACTAAATTTAGATTTAGACATTAAAAAGTCTCTGTGACTCTGGACAAGTCACTTAACATTTATTTGCTTCAGTTTTTTCAAGGTTAAGATAGAGACAATAATAACCCATACCTTGCAGACTTGTTGAGAGTTTCACAACACTGAACATTCCATCCTATTATATAACCCATCACCAAAAGTTGATGATATTTGGGTAGAAAAACATCTAACACAATAACAGTGTCAGGCACAGAATAGATGCTAAATCGATACTTATTCCCTTTCCTTTTCACTTTTTTGTTGCTGTTTATATTTTGTATTTAAGTATGTTTGCACATGTTTCCTCTGATTTCTGCTAGGGTAAATTTCTTATTTCATTTTTTCTTTGTAGCCTCAGAATGTCACACAAATGCATGATCAATGCTTGATTATTTGATCATGGACATTGTATATGCGGAATTGACAGAATATACCAACTTCCACTGAGAAAAAGACAATGAAATATTCTAACTGAAGAATAATATCTGGAAATTGTTGCATTACCTATTTGTTATATGTGACCTTAGCCAAGTCAAAATCAATAAGTAACATGAACACTTCTCCAGGTTTTGTGTTCATTGGAGTGTGTTGTCTTTTTGCATTATTCTGGTATAGGACTCACTTAAATCAGCCTTGAGCTGAATACTGAATTGCCAAGTTGTCAGAATAACTTTGGAAAATACTGACAAAATGCTTTGAAAGTAAATGTTGCATTTACCTTAGTTGCCATGACTGATATTAAAGTCTTAATGGAATTGTATGTTCAAATGAATGGATTATGAAGCAAAGTATCGTTTAATGACTAAGAAAAAAATATGTTTTTGACATTTTTGAACCTTTACTTTTTTTCAATTAGCACATATTTACTTTCCCTGCTTACTATCTCCAAAAAAATTAAGGCCCTTTATCACATATATAGCCAACCAAACAAATTTCCCCATTGGTTTTGTACAAAAATATATGACAGAATCAACATCTTGTATCCATGACTACTTCTTCAGAAAGTGAGCAGGAGTCCTCATTGCAGACTCCCTGAAACTGGGGTAGCATTGCCACCTTGTATTGATCGAAGTTTTTAAGTCTTTCAAAGTCTTTGAAAAGAAGACTGCTAAAGTCTTTTACCATGTTGCTGCTGTTATGTAAATTGCTCTCTTGATTCTACTAAATTCATTTTGTGGCATTTCCTACAAGTCTGCCCAGGTTTCTGTGAAATAGTCCTTTTCATCATTTTTATAGTATACTCATATAATGGAACATTGTGTGTTGCTCTTACTGCATGATGACAAAAATTAAAAAGTTAACAGAAGGCCGCAGAAAGAACTTTAGATTTGGAGTCAAATATTGATTGAGGTTAGTATTTTGAAAATTCCTAGCTTTGTATTTTGGGAAAATCAATTAAACTCTCTCAATCAAAGTTTCCTCATCTCTAAATCTAGGGTACTAGATTAGAATGCAGGATGAATGCATGAATTACAACTAATTATCAATGACTCTTTCTTTGGCTTATTATTAGTCATTTTTGCAATGCATTATAACTATGCTAGGTAGCTAGGTAGAATACCTAGAAACAAGCACATTGTTGACAGCATCACAATAATAATAATTGAAATTTACATAGTAGTTTAAAGTTTTGAATCATTATTTAAACATTATTTCATTTGGGCCTTTTTGTGCGACAAGCATAACAGGTATTATTGCCCCCATCATAAAGATGGGGAAAAATATATTCATAAAGGTTAAGAGACTTCAGCAGGGTCCCACAACTAGTGGATGAGGTACAATTTTAATGAAATTCTTGCTAATTCCAAAGCCAACATGTTTTCTATTATCCCTAGGAACCAAGTCAATATATCTATTTGATTTTCTTAGACTATTATTAGTAAAAGATTTAATTTTATTCCTTCTTAAGATTCCATTAAAAATTTACTCCTATAAAGGAAAGCCAAACTTTAAGGAGGAAAGGAAGAAGGGGCAGATGAAGGGAGGAAGGGAGAAAGTGAGGAAAGGCGGGCAAGTTGGTGGCACGGTGACTAGAGCACTTCCCTGGTGTCAGGAAGACCTAAGTTCAAATCAGGCCTCAGATACTAGCTCGGTGATCTTGGTTAAGTCACTTAACTCCATTGCCTCACCTTCCCCCGCCAAGAAAATAAAAAGTGAGGAAAAGGAAAGAGAAAGGGAGGGAAAGAGGAAGAAAAGAAGAAAGGAAGGAATTCATCTTTTTTTCCTTTGATTTTAGCAAGATGCAAAACAGGAGCAAATATTTCTTATCCTCTGAATTTTATTCATTCTTCAAATTTTCTCTTTTTTTCTTTTCTTGTCTTAAAAAAAAAAAAAAAACAACTTGTATTTCACACTATAGAAACTGTGATTTTACCTGATTTGAAGAAACTCGGTTTCACTTTCCTTTCCTTTTATTTTTATTTTTCTCCAGGATCTTTAGCCAACAGATGGTCTGCTTTAAAAAAAAAAATTCTTCCTGAGCTAAATTTGAAAACTACTTCCCCAAGAGATAAGTCACTGGCCTAAAACAATGTACATTATAGCTGTAGCTTCTGAATCAAATTCAGGTGGCTGAGGGTATTCATCTTTTTCAGGCTGGGGAAAAAGCTAATTTTATGATCCTAATAACATCAGAATCATTTCTAGCACATTAGGTAATGACACTACAAGCTGGAAATGGTGTTAAATGTCTTTAGGTGCAATACAGTGGGGAAGTGGTTGTCCATGTGACTAGTTTCTGAATGGGAAAGTTAAGCTAGGAGTATAAATAGTACCTCTTTCACGGACTTGATTTAGGCTATTTGAACCACAGAGAGACACTTAGGAGGATGTAGTTTGTTTCTCGCAAACCTGCCTTACAATGTTGCTATGATGAATTTCCCAGAAATTTTGGCCAAAGTGTCTCCCAACAACCAAGTGAAAAATCCTGTATTGTAGGTACACTATATAAAACAAACCATTGTAAGGCATCATTAACTCAATTTGGATAGTTTTGCCTATTGAAACATATGTAGTAAATATATTTTAACTTCTGAAATTTTGAATTCCCATTTCTTTTATCTTCCTCTATTTTAAAAATGTATTTTATGGATGTTCTAGGTTCAAATCCCACCTCTAATACTTACTAGTTGTATAATGATAGGCAAATAAGATAGACCCTTTTCCCTCTCCTGCCTCTGTGTGTGTGTGTGTGCATGTGTGTGTATATAGTGGGGGGAGGTCAACTTCACACTCAACTTCCAAGACTCTATCTATAACACATTTCCATAATATTTTAGCCTTAATTTTCTATCACAGAAAAGGTGGATTAGGAGACTGGAAATCTCTTTCCTTTCTCCTCGAGTTTTGAACAAGTTTCTTTTTTCCCCTGGTTTTCTCTCTCACACAGTCTCTTCTCTCAATTTTAGGTGAATTCTTCTGTATATTTGATTATTATATTCTTTGGAACAGCTAGGTGGTTCAATGAACAGAGTACAAGGCCTGGATACTAGAAGACCTGAGTTTAAATCTGACCTCTGGCACTTCCTAGCTGTGTGACCCTGGGCAAATCACTTAACTTTAGCTTGCCTCAGTTTCCTCAACAGTAAACTAGGGATGGTAATAACAACCAAGAGTTAGGATCAAATGAAAGCACAGTGCCTAGCACACAGTAGGCGTTCCTATAAGTGTTAGTTACAATTATATTAAACATAAGTGAATATGTGTCCTTTTAACTTCCTTCTACTCTCTAATGATTTATTGACATTTTTTTCTTAGTTTCTTCCTTTTTTTACATTTCTATCATTTTCTACCCCTACTGCACTTCACATTCGAAAAAAATTCTCACTTGTAACAAATAAGTGCAGTGAATTAAATATAGTCACACATTATCCATGTCTAAAAATATAGCCACTTTTTAATGTATAGGCCATCGCTTGACACTGAGGAAAATCAAAGAGAAAAATGATGAAAGAAGATCAGAATGTCTGATAAAAGTGATGACTCAGTTGAGATCAGATAACATAAAAATTCAGTGCACCGAGTCAACATGGTTTTGTGATTCCCCATAGTTCCATTTGGCCTCAAGTGAGCAATAGCAAAGTAGACAGAAGCTGAAATTAATTCAGTGTGGATTTGGGCAAGGTGTGATAGGCAATAGATTAAAGATTCAGACATTAAAGGATAGAAAATAAGGGTAGAGTTGAGTTGGTTTACCAAATGATTAATATAGGGAAGGGAAGAGGTTTAATTACTTATGTATTTATTTTGGTATAAAGTTAGGATTTCATTGGTATAAGGAACTTCTTGTATGTAAACATCGTTTGCATGCACAAATCAGTAACCTGTTTTAGTTTATGATCTTAAAAGAATTATCTGGAGCACTGGCTCATAATCTCTCAGCTAGTATGAATGAGTCAGAATTTATATTGAGAACTTCATGACTTCGTGGCTAGCCTGCTATGTGTTAAGACATTCTGCCTTTTCTGTATTTATTATGCTCAATGTCTTTTTCTGCTTTAGTTTTATAAAATAGTAGTAGTATTAGAGGGGCATATAGTTTGTACTCATTGGGCTCATAAAGGCCAATGCAACTCCTCATATTATTGCGTGTCTTTTGTTTTTTGATATAGACTAATGAAATTATGAGATGAAGTCTTGATCCATTTAGGGACTGAATTTAAGTGAGGTAGAGTTGTACAGTCATCAGCTTCATTCTCTCTTGCAGAGTCATCCAAGTCCTCTGGCAGGGAAAAATAAGTACAATAACTGGCATGAAGTAGATGAAGTAGATCATATTAGTATCTCCAATATCTAACAAAGAAATATTAGTATCTCCAATATCTAACAAACTCTATGCACTCTACAGTGGCTGATTCAGTTACTTTCATGGTCATTGGAACAAACTGTTCTCTTCCACCCATTCCATGGGGTGAATCTTCACATGCTTGGGGTAGACATTCCCCTACTCAACTCACTGACAGATTTGAGACCCATTAATTTTCCTCAATCTGGTTTAGCACATCTCCTGAGAGTTTACCAGGGTGTGGCCACTGCACATGCCGCGACATCTTGGGGCCACAGGTGAGAGTTGAGTTCCAAGTAGACACCACAGGCAGATTGGCAGCCCTGAAAAGGGCTTGTTGAATCCTCACACCAGAAGGTCTAGCCCTCCTTGAACAACTGACACACACCAAACTTTCACATTGTAGGTGAGGACAATGATGTTCCGAAAGGTAAAGAGACTTGCCCAAAGACACGGATCTCCCAGATGGAAGAGTAAGTAGATTTGAATCTACTTGATACTGCTCACTCCATTGTAACATACTGGGTCAGAAACATATTTTGTGTAATGAACTATTATTTGTTTATATAATTTTTCTATCACTGAACAGTTATCAGCATTTCAGGTGGAGGATTTCCAGCTGGAAGGGACCTTACAGGTCATCTAATAGAGCCTTTTCTTTTTATGTTACAAAAAAAGGAGGTCTGGAGATTTTAAACAATTTGTCCAAGATGAATCAGATAGTCACCAACAGACCTAGCATTGTACTGGGGCCTTTGGACTCCAGATCTTGTGTTCATTATCACAAATAGTTATTATCATTCCAGTCAGAGAAGAAAATGAAATATCAAGATATATCCTTATCTGTCAATACAGTGTTGCCAGTATCACTTATATCACATAGCTGCTGTGCTTTGTATTCTTACAGCACTGTGTAAATTTGAGTTATATAGCTGGGAGGTATTATCATCCACACAGTTTACAATTATGGTAACATGAATCAGATTACAAAACCTCAGAGAGCCTAATGTAGAAAGAGAGGAATTAGATGCACCCTCGTTACTTAGAGGTTAGTATTGAAGAGGAAACATTATGTTTTCTTAGGTAATTCAACTCTGTTTACAATTTATTCTTTGTCCTCTATCCCCTATTTCCTACATTCCTGTAAAACTGCAATGCTGTCCATGTTAACTTGACCTCGTCAAGGTCTCAGGAAAGATCATAGTTTCTATCATCAGTATCTGTGCAACCTTCCTCAGCTACTGATTTTTCTGTTTAAAATGAGAAGCAACTATACTCCAACCAGTTATTCATGAAGTTTGGGGACCTGAGTCTAACTGACCCTGAAAATGATTATAATCTTGTATTCCATCAAACTACATGGTGTCATTGATATAGTTCATCCTTCCAAAAGTGCCAGCCATAACCTGTCCCTGCCTCCCTGGTCAATGGGTGAAATTTTCAATTGCGTTTCATCCCACAAATGGGAAACTTTAACCTTAAAAAATAATTTTAAAAGAAAGTATTGTTCATATATAGCTTTGATTAGGTACATTTGTTTCCTTTGGAAAGAAGCTTTGGAAAATTTATATGAGCTTAAAGCAGAGTAAACAGAGCCAGAAAAACAATATATGCATTGACTATGGTAAAGGACATGTAAAGAACCAAAGATAAAATTGATTTTTGAATAATTATAATAAATATAATCACAAACAAGGGGAAACTGTGAGTGGGGGAAACATTGCATATACTGGAGGAACAGGAATTGGCACCTGTGTAGAATTTCTCAAAAGATATCTTCTCAGGTGAAAGAGGCTAGGTAGCCTACTCTCAGGAGAGACTTTATGGTTTATAATAGAAGCATCTTGGAAGGAACGTGGAACATATGTAGACATTTTGTAAGTAGTTCTAATGCTCTAGCTACATGACGAATAGAAACTTCTTGGATTGGTTACATTTGTACAACAAGAACCAAGAGCACCTTCAAAGGACTTTGGATGGCTTTACTCATTGTCTTTGGAAGTTCTCACTTAGTTTGATGGTGATTGGTGGGAGATAATACTGTTAAGGGGAGCCTTTCGACTTTCTCCTCTGTGAGGTTGAAATGTGACTCCATGAATTGTGCCTTGGTCCTTCGCTTTATTTCTAAAATTTAAAAGAAAGGATTAGAGACACTAACGTTGTAGTTTCAAAGGATTAGGAGTGGGAGGGTCTGGTCATCCTGGCATCCCAGACTCCATGTTTTGAAAGACAGCTCAGCATCAGTGTTTAAAGAACTAAGGAGTAATTTTCAAGAGTATCCTTCTGGACCCAGTCCAGCCATAGCTGAAACAATGGCTCACTTGGCAGTAATACAAGAGTTATATATGAACTTGGTGGGAAAAAGCTACAAAGAAATAAAATTAAGTCTCAGTCTACCCTACCCATCTACCCAAAGTGATATTGCTAATGGCTTAAATCCAGAAATGTTTATGTCATTTGTTTGAGTTTTAGAACCACTGGCAAATTTACATTTAGAGGCTCAGCTGTCAAGATTCCATTTCTAAATCTATAAATGTAATTAACATTTGCATAGGACTTACTATGCACCAGGACTTGTACTGAATGCTTTCAATTAATATCTTATTTGGTCCTCACAACAACTCTGTGAAGGAGGGTACTAATATTATTGTTTTAAAGATAAGGAAACTGAGACAGACAAAAATTAAGTGACTATCCCAGAATCATAAAGGTAATAAGCATCTAAGGCTTGTTTCCAAATCAGGTCTTCCAGACTCCAGGCCCAGCACTATTTCTACTGTTTAATAAACAAGATGGGCACTTCAAAATCTACTGTAAGGAGATTGATAGTGAAGCACTCAACATATTAGATTCATAATCAGGATGACTTGAGTTCAAATCCAGCCTCTGGTACTTATTTTAAGTAGATTAGGGGCCCTAAAAATGGAGTGTGTGTACATATGTATGTATATATGTATCTTTGTATACATGTATCTCTGCATATCTATGTGTGTATATATACATATATATGTATATACAAATATATATTTCTTGTAATCCTTTTTAAATTTTTATGCATTTAAAAACACTATTTTGTGATAAATGTTGGAGATGTAGAAAAATTGGAATACTAATGCATTATTGGTGGAGTCATAAACTGAACCAACCATTCTGGAAAGCTAATAGTAAGAATAACATAAAAGGAAAATGATAAATCTTTGATAGAATATGGGAAAACTGGATCACTAATATGTTTCTGATGGAGTTATGAACTGATCCAATCATTCTGGAGAGCAATTTGGAGCTACGATGAAAGGTCAACCAAACTGTGCATACCCTTTGATCCAGAAACCAAAGAGATTACTAAAAAAGGGGGGGACCCAAATGTCCAAAGATATTTATAGTAGCTCTTTTTGTGGTAGCAAAGAATTGGAATTTGAGGGGATGCCCATCAAGTGGGGAATGACTGAATAATTTATGATACATGAATATAATGGAATACAATTGTACTATATAAGGAGCAGGGACATTTCAGAAAAGCCTAGACTTACATGAACCAATAATGAGTGAGGGAGCAGAAGCAGGATAACATTTTAGATAGTAGTAGCAACACTGTACAATGATCAGCTGTGACAGATTTAGCTTCTCAACAATACAATACCCTAAGACATCTCCACAAGACTCATGATAGTAAATGCTATCCACATACAGAGAAAGAACAACACAGTCTGAAAAGAGATTGAAGCATACTATTTTCAATTTTGCTTTGTTTTTTTATTATTTTTCTTTCCATTTTGTTCTGATTCTTCTTTCAGAAGATGATGGAAATGTATTTAACATGGTTATATATGTATAAACTGTATTGGATGCTTGCTGTCTTGGGGAGGGGAGAGTAAATAGAGAGAGAGAGAAAAATGTGGTACTTAAATCTTACAAAAATGAATGTTGAAAACTACCTATACATGCAATTGGAAAAATAAAATGCTATCTTGTGTAGAAACATTATTTTGAGAAAGGGTCTGAAGACTCTACCAGATTACTAAAGGAGTACATCTCTCTTTCACACACACACACACCGTAATGGTAATTTAAGGTTACTGGTGAGTGGGGGGAAGAGTTAAAGACCTTTCCCACACATTAATAGATCTCAATAATTTTTTTGTTAATTTCTATTGAGGTACTGGGTCACAGACTCTTGCCCTCAGGTTCTGAAAAGTTCATAAATACTCTGAGGTGAGGTTTTGTTTTGGGGCTTACTCATTGGAAATGTTTGTTTGGTCAGGGAGTCTGTATTGAATTGCTTGTCTTCTCAGTGGGGATGGGTATGGAGGATGGAGGGAGCAAAGTTGGAATTCAAAGTATTAGAAATGAATATTGTATTATTGCATATTACTGGGAAATAAGAAATACAAGTAATGGGGTTTAGAAATATATCTTGTCTTACAAGAAAAGAGAGAAGACGGGAAGAAGGTAAGGGTGGGGAGTGATAGAAGGCAGGGTACATTGAGGGAAGGGATAATTAGAACACAAAGTATTATGGGGTAGGGGTACGAGAGAGATGGGGAGAAAAATTGGAACTCGGAATTTTGTGGGAATGAATATTGAAATCTAAAAATATATAAATAGATAGACACTCAGATAGATGAAGGAAGGAAGGAAGGAAGGAAGGAAGGAAGGAAGGAAGGAAGGAAGGAAGGAAGGAAGGAAGGAAGGAAGGAAGGAAGGAAGGAAGGAAGGAAGGAAGAGAGAAAGAGAAAGACAGACAGAAAGAAACTGAGGCCAAGACAGCTTAAATAAAATGCCTTAGGTCATACAGCTTTTCCTGACTCCAAGTCCAGTACTTTATTCATTGTACCACCTAACTACTTAAAGTAGCTTTGAAACTGTTTATATAGCTGAACACAAAGAGTAATTATTAATGGTCCAATGTAAAATTGGAGGAAAGTCTCTAACGAAGTGTTCCTAGAACAACTTTTGACTGCAATAATTAACAGATCACATATCGGGTATGGCCCTTGATTCCAGGTACCATACATGAAATAATTTTTCATTAGTGCCTTCTATTTTCTTAATACTGGCATTCAAAAATTATATGACCCCAAAATGTCCCAGATATTGGACTCTCCAACATAAGAAAGAGAATCATTTAAGCAAAAACAGCCAATATACTGAGTGTTCCCGAAAGGGTAAAGAACACTTGACTCCTCCTTCTGTCCCTCTGTGAAGAAATGAAAAAGATATCTTTTGTTATCTCTTCTTTGGGATCAAGATTTTTTATTAGGAAGGCTAAAATATTTCATTTTATTGTTCTTTTCATTTATGTTATTGTATTTTTATGCCTAATATTCTTCAGAACAGAATTGTTCATTTTATTCTCCATCATTCATACAACTCTCCTCATGTTTCTCTGAATTCCTCATTTTCCTCATTTCTTATCATAAAACATTATTTTTTTAACATGAAAAGGAAAGTGAGCTTGATTTCCTTTTGGAAAATGGAAAATTATTTTTTAATACTATTAGGATCAGCTTTAAATCTTTGGTAGAAAAAATGCCTTTTGTATAACACAGGCATTCTTGTCACATGATTTGTTAAGCTACTCCCCAGTTGATGAACACAAATTTGATTTCCAGATCTTGGCTTGAGAATTATGTTATACATTAGAATTTTACTTCTGGCTTGACCTGATATCAGATACCTGACTCAAGACTTGATCATTTTACTGAATAATTCCAAATTGTTTTGACAACTTTTGAAATGTCACAGATACACAGATAGCAATATTATGTTGGTGTTCCTGTCTAACACAATCATTCCAACATCAAGTTTTTGTGGTTTTAGCCGTCTTTGTCATTTTTTATATGTGACCTAAAATTTGAGTTGCTTTTCCACTTATTTTATCACTAGAGAAAAATTTTTATAAGGTCATTGGTAATTGATGATTTATCTGCTAAATTATTTCCATCATATTTTACAAAGGATATTGATAAGCTAGAAAGTATGTTGAGTAGAGCAAGAAGGATGTTGTGATCATGACACAAATGAAGACCAAACAAATGAACTGAGATGGGATGATGCTTAGACTGGAGAAGAGAATATTTAGGGCAAGAGTTCTTAATGTTTCGTGTCATGAAAGTCTTTGGCAGTCTAATGAAAACTATGGTCCTTTTGTGAGAAAGTTTTTAAAAAAATAAAATAAATATATAAAATTACAAAAGAAACTGTTTATATTGAAATATAGCTGTTTTGTATAGTTTATGTATGGCAGTAAGTGGCAATTGGATTCATCCGTGCATCCCTAACATTCAACTTGATCATGATAAAGTATCTCTTGGATAATTTGTAGTCTTTTTCTTAAAGCTTTGTTTATAATTTATTTTATATACATATGTGTGTCTGCATGTATATGTACACATATACACATATATGTATATATATATATATAATCAATGATAATGGTTTATAAAGCTTTCTCTGGTTTATGTATCAGGACTACATCTGTCTTAGAAAAGGATTTTGACATAATTTATTTTTTTAGAATATTTTACACAGTATGAATACTGATTGTTCCTAACAAGTTTGATAAGATTCTCCTGTGAATCCATTAGAAACAGGAATTTTTTCTTTGTTAGTTCTTTTATATTTAGTTCTAGTTCCTGTTCTGTGGTTAGATTTTCTCTTTTCAATCTTCTGTTAATGTGGATATTTTATATATTGAACATATTCTTCTATTTTGTTTTCCAAGATTAGTTAGCATGTAACAGGTTCTGATCACTAAAATTTCACCGTTTGCTGTATTATTAATTTGGTTTTCTGTCTTTTTTTAATCTGATGGACAGTATTTATAAAATTTTACTGTTTTCAAATAAATAGCTTTTAATTTTATCATTTCTATAATTTCTTGGTTTCCTGTTTATCTTTTTGCTCCTCTAATTTTTTAAAATATATCCTTTTTAATTTTTACTTTTCGTTTATTTACCTGTAGATGTTTTCATTTTTAATACATACTCAGATCATTAACCCTATCCTTTCTATTTTGTTAATCTATTCTTATAGGAATTTTTTTTATCCCTTGAGGATCACTTTAACTGCATCCCAGAAATTTTTTTAATAAAATTTCAGTATTTATCATTTTGCAACTTAATTATTGCTTCTATGGTTTATTTTTTGACCCATTCATTATTTATGATCTCATTGTTAGGTCCCTATGTATGTTTTGGTCTTTTATTTTTTGACTCTGAATGGATTAATATTTTTACTGTCATCATCTGTATAATATATGTTTACTAACTTGCCTTTTGTTAGCTTTCACTTTGAAAAGCTATGTATGTATATAGCTATATAAGGCTGCTAAAGAATATTTACTATATATGCATGTATACATATATACATATATATACATATGTATGTGTATATATTTAGAGGAAACCATATAATTCTTTTAGTTCTAGATTCTCCAGCATTATTTTCAATTCTTTGTTTTCTCTTTTGTTTATCTTTTTGTTATACTTATCCAAAATTGAAGGACAAAAGAAATCTCCTACCACTTTACATTACTGTCTAAATCTACATGGAATTTAATCAATTTTTACTTTATAAATGTACATGCTAAAGAATTTAGAGTATGTAAGTTTTATATTGACATTGGTTTGTTGACTGTTGCTTTGTTGGCTATTTTTTTAAGTATAATGTTATTTCCTTGTTTATCTTTTTTATTGTGTGATTTTTTTTTGTTTCTTCTTAGTCTGATAGCATGATTACCCCTTCTAATAGTTTGAATACACATGATGCATAGTGATTTTTTTCAGCTTCTCTTTTTCATTCTATGCTGATATTAGTTTTATAAGTATGTTTCCTACAAGGAAGAGATTGTGGAGTTTTGGTTTTTATCTAATTTGCACTTTTTCATTTTAGTGTATTATTTGGTAACTTTTACACTTAAATTTATTTTGACTTGTTAGATTTATATTTTCTTCTATGTGTCTCTCATATGGTTTTCTCTTCATATTTGTATTTTTGTCTCTTTTTTCTACTTATGAAAACAACAGTATTTTCCCCTTTAGCTCTTTTACCATATTCTGTATTAGGGTAATCTTCAGAGACAGCTAATTGCTTCAGGGGATTAAGTGCTGGTCCAGGAGTCAGGAAGACCTAAGTTAAAATCTAGCTTCAGATATTTATTAACTTTGTCTTGGACAAGTCATTTAACACTCCTTTGCCTTAGTTTCCTCAAGTATAAAATGGGATAACAATGGTACCTACTTTGAAGAGTAGTTATGAGAATAAAACGATATAATATTTTTTAAGTTCTTATCATTTTACAACACAACATTTGGCACATAGTAGCTTCCATTAAACATTATTCCCTTCCCCTTATTCTGATTTCTTTCCCCCTCACTTTTGATTATCTTTCTTTGGTTATACAGCCCATAATTAACCTTTGCCTTCCCCATTATAATGCCTCCCAATAGTCATGAAAGCTCCCTTTATTTTGAATATCACTTCCCTTTTGGATCTCTAATTCCCCCTTCTCCAGAAGCAAGACTAGTAGTTCCCAGACCCTATATATCATACATACTTTAAGGTCACATCTCCCTTTACAGAAATCTCTCCTGCTCAATGGGAGCAATCATCAGTCATATCCTTTTTGACCACTGGAATAAGATTTTGCTTACTTTCTTCCGTTTCTGTCCCTCTTTTTTCCCCTTTACCATTCTTTTGGAGGTTATCTTCTTCCTGAGAGAATACAAGAGTATTTTTACTTTCAATTTTAGGCTAAATCAAATGCAATTTGTCACTTCACGTCGTGGCTTTCCTCAACATGGTTTTAATATATCCCAAGTAGTCATAAGAAATTAAAGGGGAATTTTTGAGGAGTTTTGCAGGAGAAAAAAAAAAGAAGAAAAGGTTTAGAAACCCAGAAATGTATAAAATATATGCATCGTATTGTATAATAGAAGAATATTTTATCTTTAAATAACATAATAATTCAGACTTTTCCGGGACAAAGTGAGGGTGAAAGAAATGTATGTGAATGTTCTAGATTGTGGTGAGCCATGCTCCTAACTCCCATGATTTAGAAGGGATAACTGTAAGGCCAGCTATCATCGTGCTTTCTTCTCTTATATACTCCCTCTTACTCGGTAAGTTAGTGGCACCAAAACATTTATTCACTGCTAAGTAGCGGTTGTAAATTTCAGTCCATAATTTCAGTGCTGTTTCTCCACTATCGTATCTATTTCCCTTCCACACTTATTCTTGTTTCCTTGAATACTTTTAGAAAGAAATCTCTTAATGATCTTTCTGTTTTTATATTGTTATTTTTGTCCACGGTAGTTTTATTTGTTAACCCTCTTTTTACGTCTATTCTCTATGGTGTTTGACAAGCAATTTGTTCTGGTCTGGTTTTCTTTCTAGGAATGCTTCAAATGTAACTTGTACGGAGCAGTCATCTTTTTTCATTAATGGTTATATTTAGGTTTGTAAAGCATGTCACACCCAGTTGCATGTTGAACTGCTTTGTTCCTTAGAACAAATTATGGTATGTATTCTCTGTCTTTCTGTTGGGTATAGAATACTCTCATATTTTTAAAGCTTTTTCCTTTATATTTAAAGATCTATATCCTAGTCATTTGTGGAAATATTTTTTGTCCTTGAAATTATTCAATTTAACCATGATATGCCTTGGAATTTGAATCACAAGTTCTTTGCTTGTTTCTTTGGTTGGTTGGTTTTGTTACTGTATATTTGTTTTTTCTCCTCAAGCAATCCATTGATTTGTTCCATTGGCACTGTGTTTTCTGTATTCTAAAGTTCTGAGTAGTTTTCTTGCATTGTTTCTTGCATTGTGGTTTTAAGTTCTTAGGACTTTTAGAGTTCTTCTGAGAAACATGTAATCCTTAAGCATCCTACACATCCTGTCACAAAAAAGGATTTATACTTTTGTATTCTTCCTGTGTATGACATGATTTTATCTTTTTATAATTTTTATTTCTCTTTTAAGTCATTTGGTAACATTTTATTATGATTCTATCCTCCCTTGGGAATCCACAGAACTCTCTGCCTCATCAGGTGTTGATTTCTTTTACTTTTTCTTGCAATATTTATTCATAGATGCTTGGACTTACCTAGTTAGTCTGTAGGTCATATCCCTTTCTGTTACAGTACCTTCCCTATTATTTTATTCACATATGGTCAAAGTCTTTGAGTTTTCTTTCTCCTAAGATTTTTGATAATTTCAATATTTTTTTCCATTTTGTTCCTCTGACACTTTCTTACTCTTTCTTCTTTTATTGAGGTTGGGATCTTAGAGGAGGGATGCTGGACCTAAAAAGTACAAACATCCAAAAAAGACTGATTCAATTTCCTCCCACACTGGACAATTTGCTTCACTATTCTCAGTCTTTGCCCAAATTTATTTCTAGGGAGACAGAACCAGCCCCAGTTGGATACTTGGCTTTTTTCTTCAGGCTTTTTGGAGTGCCCCAAAGTCACCTAAGCTAGAGTCCAGCCTCCTTGCCTCTTCTCCAGTTTCCTGACTGACCTCCATTGCATCATAGAATACTGCTACACTGCTCTTTCCACAGCATACTTTGCTTTTTGGGTTTCTGCATCATTGCAAAGGGGCAGAAAAGTAAAGTTCTATTGAAAGTCCATGAGTAGTCTTGGGAAGCCTAGGAAAATCACTGTGAGTGCCTTAGGAGGTTCAAAATTAGCCTTCTCTGCTCTTATTACATTGAAGTTGTATCTTGTCAGGCTTCTTGGTATTCTGATCATTGAGACAATCAGAATTTCTTTACATCATGCACAAAATTTCTGATTTAGAGAGGTTTGAGTAGTTATAAGCATCAGAAGAAATGGCCAGTCTCCCAAGTCTCCTACCTTGCAAGTAACATAACCCAGAAGCTCCCACTGGTTACGTTTTCTTCATCTACTCAATGGATTAAAAAAAACAAACAAAACCTTTCTTGTGTTTGTCTATCAACCCTAAAGAAAACATGTTTTGTCTCTGCCCATGTTAAATGATTGGTGATTGTTAGTGCTACCATACATGCATACATACGTACATACACACATACACACAATTATATATAATGTGTGTGTGTGTGTATATATACACACACACACACACATATATAATATTGAATTGTATTGCCAAGGCAATATTCACAGCCCTGGTGGTGACGTTGTAATTCTCATTCTCAAAGTATAAAAGATTCTTCATATAGAAGACAGAAGAAAAACATTTATTTAGACACCAGAAAGCTAAATCGCAGAACTAGAAAGCAAAATCTGTCATGGTGACAAAGAAGTTGATAAATATGATCACCACAAGGAACAAAGCCATTCTCAAGAGCCCCCTTCTCTGAAAGGGCCTTCTTACAAGCAAATGTTCATTAGCCTGAGTCTTGCTCTGCCTGCCTATGTCCTCTCTCCTCCACCCCTACCATGCTCACTCGCTTCTTTCTGGTTCTGCTCCATCTTTCCTGTTCAGCAAGCTCCTCCTATCACATGTATCTTAGGCTTCTGGGTAATTCAAGCATGGGCCCATTAATGAATGAGAAAGAGCTTTCCATTTAAATTTCTATCATATATATATATATGATATATATTATATATACACAAACACACATATATAGACATGCATATATACACACGTATATAACATGTATACAGTATTACATGCTACATACATTCCTCCTTGCTTTTCACTGTACATTCTACAGTGGGCATTGACTTTTTGTGATATTCCACAATTTATTTTGCTTTGTTTGATAGAAATAAATAAGTTTTTACTTTGAGTTCTACTAAAATTTGAGCAGCTAGTTGGTTCAGTGGAAAGAGCACCAGTCTTGGAGTCAGGAAGATCTTAGTTCAAATCTGGCCTCAGACACTTACTAGCTGTATAACCCTGGACAAGTCACTTAAGCTTGTTTGCCTCCTTTTCCTCATTTGTAAAATGAGCTGGAAAAGGAAATGGCAAACCACTTCACTATCTTTGCCACAGACGCAAAAATATGGATTCACCAACAGTCAGACCTGACTGAAATGACTAAACAATAACAAATAAAAGATATTACAGGGAACTGTTTCTGGTAATGCTGATTTTTATATGTTATTAACTCAACTTTTATATGCTATTGGTTGAAATCAGAAGTTTAAAATATTTTTCCTTATTTTATATGATTTTAAAAATGATAATCAAGTCAACTTTTGAAGCTATTGTAGCTATGGGAAATTGTGAAACCATGCTGACTCGGTCCACTACAACTTCCTATCATCTAATATCAATAAGATCTTCTTTTCAGCAAGGAAATCATTCTCTTCCTTCCTAATCAAATCCCTTATCTGTCACCAGAATACCTTTTCCAATAAACAGGTTAATCCAGGGGAAGAAACATGCCAATTGACACTCCAGGTAATATAATCCTTTAACCTACAACTACTGAAAATATGGAAAACAATATTTTTACTGTCAAAATCCTTTGTGCTATTAAATAGCTCAATTTCAGAAATGCTGAAGAATTTCAGAAGTGGTGAAGAATTTCTAATATCTATATATGCTATACATGTCTTTGTTAGTGAACCTTGAGCATCCCGTCTTTTCCATCTGACTTAAAATAAAACCTCTTAGATATTTGTCTCCTCTCTTATAATATGACCTTTTTAAGAGTAGGGATAGGCCTGGTTTTCTAATAATATATGTAGTGCTTAGCATAGTGGCTGCCACATAATAAGTACTTAATAACCATTCTTTCTAGAACCTTGCAATGGTATTTCCTATTTCTAAGATCTCAGGGGAAACTTTGAAAAAAGTTGAGATCTCTCCCTTTCTTCCTATAACAAACCCCAACATCTTCCCCTTTCCCCTTTATTCCATTTTCTGTTTTCTTCTTGAAAATTCCTTGTTCTAATCTCCTCCTGTCTTCTCCAGAAGATTACTACCATCCTTATTCTCTCTTTAATCTTTAATGTTTCTCTATGGACTGGTTTTTCCCTACTCTCCATTTCTCCTGCACCCTTAAAAACATTAATTTACTAGTTCCCACAATATCTGATTACTATATTCTTTGCAAAATACTTTTGCACTGAATATATCCTCTCGTTCCTCTCATTGTCATTTAAACTCCCTGAAATCTGACACTCAACTTCATTCAACCGAGATGACTGCTATCAACAATTACCTAACTGTCAAATCTAGTAGTTTTTTCACAATTCTTTTCCTCTTTTGATTTCTCTGCAGAATTTGCAACTTTATCATCTCTTAGACACTTGTTCTTTTGGGGATTTCTATGATACTACTCTATTTTAGGTCTCTTGCTACCTGTCTGACCACTCCTTGTCAATGTTGTTTGAGGGATCTGCCTTCATGCTACATTCACTAAATTTGGGTGTACCCTTAGATGCTAACCTGGGTCCTCTTCTTTTATCTTTCTACTATCTTACTTGACAATGTTATCAGACTCTTCTGGTAAAATAGTTATTTCTATTCTGGTAGGTAGCATAGGGTTTATGGTGGTGGGACTAGAGTCAGGAAGACTCATATTAAAAGTTGACCTCAAACATATTAATTTTGTGACCCTGGGAAAGTCATAATCTGTCTCTGTTTCTAATATCCATCTCCTAGGGTAGTTATGAGGATAAAATAATATTTATAAAGATTTTAGCACAGTTCCTGAAATATAAAATGTATATAATTCTTATTTCCTTTCTTGCTTGTTTCTGTCTTCCTTTCCTTTCTTTTTCCTTACCTCTGGCCTCATATCATTAGTTCACTAGTGCACATTTCAAACCATATGTCCTTAGTCACTCCAAGATGTATTAAAATAATTAATTCAAATCCAACCCACATTCTGAACTTCCTTTATTGCCATGGAAGGCATAACCAAACATGCCCACTGTACCAGTCTTCCAGGTTGAAAACCTTCTTGTCATCCTGACTCTTTTCTCTCACTAATCTCATATATCCAATCTTTTTGCAGTTGTTTCCACCTCCATAACATCTTTTGAATATATAGCTTCTCTATACTCACCCAATCACTACTTTATTTCAGGCCCTCTTTTTCTCTTACCTTAAATTTTTCAGTAGCCTTACAAGTGATCTCCCCACTCCATTCAACCTAAATATTGTTCAGAAAACTATTTTCCAAAATATTGCTATTGTTGAGTCATTTTTCAATTGTGTATAAAACTCTTTGACCCATTTGGTCTTTTCTTGTCAAAGGATACTGTAATGGTTTGCCATTTCCTTCTTCAGCTCATTTTACAGATAAGCAACCAAGGAAAATTGGAGTAAGTGGCTTGCTCATGGTCACAAAACTAGAGAGTGTCAGAGGCTGGATTTGAACTCAGGAAGAGGAAATTTCCTGATTCCAGGCCCAACCATTCTATCCATCCACTGTGCATTTAGTTTCATAAAGTTTAGGTATTATCGTATCATTCTCTTACTCAGTAATATCTAGTGGTCTTCTTTTATATCCCAGACCAAAATAAGAAACTCATTTGGTATTTGAAGCTCTTCACAGACTAATTCCTTTCCATTTTTCTAATATTTGCATGCATTACTTCTCCTGGTACTCCATAGTGTAATATTTGTTACTTATATACGGTGCTTCATGTCCAATAACTTTGCTGTTGAAACAATTACTCACTATATCTGAAATGGTCTCCTTTCTCATCTCTGTCTACTAAAATTCTTTGCTTCCCTTGAGTCTTAATTAAAATATAACCTTCCATACAAGGCACTTCTACCTTTCAGCAGCTTCTAGAGCCTTCCTTTCTAAGGTTATCTTTCATTTTTTTTTCAATATGCTTATTGTTATAAAGATGGTATTACCCTAATTAGGATCTGAGTTCCTTGAAAAAAGGGGTATTTTTCCCCTCCAAAATTATTTATTTATTTGTTTTAGTTTTCAACAATAATTTTCATAGGTTTCAAATTTTGCACCCCATTCCCTCTCCAAGATAGCATGCAATCTTCTGTAGGCTCAACACATACATTCTTTTATTTAATTTTAATTAATTTATTAGTTTTTAGTTTTCAACATTCCTTTCCACAAGATTTAGAGTTCCAAATTTTTTCCCCATCTCTCCCCTCACACCCCCCAATACATATTCTAATTACCCCTTCTTCCAATCTGACCTCTCTTCTATCACCTTCTATGCCCTTTTCTTGTAGGGCAAGATAGATGTCTAGATCCCATTACCTGTATTTCTTATTTCTCAATTGCATGCAAAAACATTTCTCAACATTCCTTCGTAAAACTTAGAGTTCCAACTTCTCTCCCTTCCTTCCTCCCCACCCATCCCCACTGAGAAGGCATGCAATTCAATATAGGCTATATATGTGTAATTTTGCAAAAGACTTCCATAGTCGTCATGTTGTGTAAGACTAACTATATTTCCCTCCAACCAATCCTGCCCCTCATTTATTCTATTCTCTCTTTTGAACTTATCCCTCCCCTAAAATGTTTAGTTCTAATTACTCCTTCCTCCCATTAGCCCTCCCCCATACCCCATTTATTCCTTTCTCCTCTATGTTCCTGTAGTGTAAGATAAATTGTCATGCCAAATTGAATGTGCATGTTATTCCCTCTTAAAGTCAAATGTGACAAGAGTAAGCTTCACTTTTTCACTCTCATCTCCCCAGTTTCCCCCTCCACTGAAAAAGCTTTCTCTTGCCTTTTTTAAGAGAGATAATTTGCCCCACTCCATTTCTCCCTTTATACTCCAAATATATACCTATCTTATCCTTTAATTTTATTTTTTTATATATCATCCCTTCTTACTCAACTCACCTTGTGTCCTCTGTCTATATGTATATAATCCTTCCAGTTACCTAGTGAGAAAAGTTTTGAGAGTTACAAATATTTTCTTTCCATGTAGGAATGAAAACGATTCAACCTTAGTAAGTCCCTTATGATTTCTCTTTCTTGTTTACCTTTTCATGCTTTCCTTGATTCTTATGTTTGAAAGTCAAATTTTCTATTCAATTCTGATCTTTTCATCAAGAATGCTTGAAAGTCCTCTATCTCACTGAATGACCACTTTCCCCCCTAAAGTATTTTATTAAGTTTTACTGAATAGGTGATTCTTGGTTTCAATCCTAATTCCTTTGACTTCTGGAATATCATATTCTGTCTTGTGATCCCTTAAAGTAGAAGCTGCTAGATTTTGTGTTATCCTGATTGTATTTTCACCATACTTGAATTGTTTCTTTCTGGCTGTTCGCAATATTTTCTCCTTGATCTGTGAATTCTGGAATTTGGGTACAATATTCCTAGGAGTTTGTCTTATTGGATCACTATCATAAGGTGATTGGTGGATTCTTTCAATATTTATTTTACCTTCTGGTTCTAGAATATCAGAGCAGTTTTCCTTGATAATTTCATGAAAGATAATGTCCAGGTTCTTTTTTTGATCATGGCTTTCAGGTAGTCCCATTATTTTTAAATTGTCTCTCCTTGATCTATTTTCCAGGTCAGTCATTTTCCCAATGAGATATTTGCCTTCTTTTTTTTCATTCTTTATATTTTGTTTTGTAATTTCTTGGTTTCTCATAAAGTCATTAGCCTCCATCTGCTCCAGTCAAATTTTTAAAACACTATTTTCTTTAGTGAGCTTTTGAACCTCCATTACCATTTGGCTAATTCTGCTTTTTAAAGCATTCTTCTCCTCATTGGCTTTTTGGACTTCTTTTGCCATTTTAGTTACTGTTTTTAAGGGTGTTATTTTCTCCAGCATTTTTTTGTCTCCTTTAGCAAGCTGTTGACTTGCTTTTCATGATTTTCTTGCATCACTCTCATTTTTTTCCCAATTTTTTTCCACCTCCCTTACCTAATTTTCAAAATCCTCTTTGAGCTTTTCCATGGTCTGAGACCATTGCATATTTATTTTGGAGGTTCCGGATACAGAAACCTTGATTTTTATGTCTTCCTCTGATGGCATGCCTGCCTTGTTCTTTGTTACTCAAAAGGATAGAAGAAAATACCTGTTCACTAAGAAAGTATCCTGTAGTCTTATTTTTTCCCCTTTTGGGGACATTTTCTCAGTCGGTTACTTGACTTTTGAATCCTTTGTCAAGATGAGGGCATACTCTAGGGACCTGTAAGTTCTCAGTTCCTCTAGGGTTTAGTAAACAAGAGAGAAGAGTTTCCTCCTCACCTGTCCTGCACTTTGGTCTGGGAATAAACATCAGCACTCTTCTGCTCTGAATCTATGAATAGAATTCACTCTACAAAGCCTCCACCTGCTCCACCATGTCAGCCAGCTTCTTCTCACCCAATGATTGCTACTCAAGGTTGAGACCCAGTTCATCTGCTTGAATCCCCCTGGGTCTTTAGGCTGATGGCTACAAAAATGACCACTGAAGTCACTTGGGACTGGACCTAGACTGTATTCTCTTCTCACCCAAGTGAATGAACTTCATCACTGACCTTTGAAACTGTCTCTATCATTTGTTGGTTGAGGAATATGGACACTGCAGCTGCTGCCAAGGATTCTGCCCCTGAGGCTTGCTCTGGTCCTGTCCCTGCCACTGGACTGAGCTCCATGGGTTGCGCTCTGCTCTGAGATCAGTGCAATAAATCTTTTCTGTGTGCTTTCAGGCTGCCTTGGGCTGGAAATCTCTTTTACTCTGTTGTTTTGTGGCTTCTGCTACTCTAGACTTTGTTTAGAGTCATTTCTACAGGTATTTTATGGACTGTGGGAAGAGAGCATTTACAGGTCTGTCCTTGCACTTTTCAATCTTGGCTCTCTACACATACATTCTCATTAAACACATTTTCACTTTAGTCATGTTGCATGGAAGAATTAAAATAAATGGAAGAAAGCACGAGTTAAACTAAACAAAACCAAACATAACAAAAGAGATAATAGCTTGTTTCATTGTGTTCCAATTCTATAGTTCTTTCTCTGGATGTAGATGGCATTTTGCATCCTAATTTCTTTGAAAATGTTTTATGTCTTTACATTGCCGTGAAGGACTAAATCTATCAAAAACTGTCCTCACATATTCTATGTGTAATGTTCTCCTGGTTCTGTATCAGTTCATGTAAGTCTATCCAGGCATTTCTGATGTCTACTTGTTCATCGTTTCTTATAGCACAATAGTATTCTATTACGTTCAAATACCACAATTTGTTCAGACATTCCCTGATTGATGGACATTCGCTCGATTTCTAGTTCTTGGTTATGTGGGTTCTTTTCCCATTTTTATGATCTCTTTAAAAGCAGTATTGTTGAGTCAAAAGGGATGGACATTTTTATAGCCCTTTGGGCATAGTTCCAAATTCCTCTCCAGAATGGATGGATCAGCTAACAGTTCCATGTTCTAACTCTCCCACATCTTTTCTGATATGTATTATTTTCCTTATGGTCATATTAGTCAACCTAATAGGTGTGATAGGGTACCTCAGAACTATTTTGATTTGCCTCTCTCTAATCAATAGTGATTTGGATCATATTTTCATATGACTATAAGTAGCTTTAATTTCTTCCTCTGCAAACCGCTTGTTCATACCCTTTGACCATTTATCAATTAGGAAATGACTTGTATGCTTGTAAATTTGACTCAGTTCTCTAAATATTTTAGAAATGAGGCCTTTATCACAGACGCTAGATGTAAAAATTATTTCCTAGTTTTCTACTTCAACATGTGCAATTTTGGCTTTCTCTTCATTCAGAGATAGATACATGACAATGGATAGAGTACCACTTGAGCTCAAACTTTGCCTTAGACACTTAGTAACTGCAAGATCCCCAGCACATCATTTAACCTCTATTTGCCTCAGTTTCAGTATCTGCACAATGGAGATAATAGCACCATTCCAGAATTGTTGTGAGGTTCAAATAAGGTAATAATTATAAAGCTCTTAACGTTACCAGTGTCTGGCATGTAGTAAGTGCTAAATAATTGCTATTATCATTCTCTGTGCTTGCTATGGTGCTTGCAATTAATAAATACTTATCTATTTATCAACTTTCGCTTATTTGTTACTCAATCACTCATCCTTATCTTCCTTTAAATTATCTTCAGACAATAATTAAACTCTTATCCACTAGGTTATAGAACTTCTGGGAGTTGACATGAGCAATTTTTCTTGTGATAACGATAATCATAATGATAACTGAACTTAATATAATACTTTAAGTTTTGAAAAACACTTTATATATGTTATTTCATTTGTATTCATGTTCTGTTTACATCACGGACTATGAAACGCATGACAATGAAAAAAAAATCGGTGTTTTCACTGATTTAGCTGGTTTGAAGATATCCTAAATACCAATTTCCTATCTTGGTTTGAGATCACCTATTCTCTTTTGTAATTTTCTTTTCATTAAAAACAAAGATTTTTATCTTGGTAAGAATATTTATAGTCACTTGATTACCATTCTCTTTCCTATGGACAATTTAATACATGTTTTTTTTACTGGATAGAATTATTGGACAAGGTTGCTTTGTCAATTCATAACTAAAAGTGAACTCTGTGTTTATATTACATTTATATAATTAATGCTTACACCAGATACTCAGAACTCAGGAAGTATCTTAATGAACAATTAGATAAATTCCTTTCTCCTTCTATAAAACTGAGTTGTGTGTAGATGTAAAGTATTTTGAAATCAAAATACTTTATTTCTTCTAGTATTATACCTATACTTTGCATCAATCTTAAAAAATAGGGCCATGCATCCAAAGGGTGAAAAAAAATAGGAAAACTTTGAAAGAGGGGGAATTATATAGAGGATGACTATTGTCCATAGATATATGAATTAGGTCTTAAAGTACATTAGATTTCATTATTTTCTTTAAAGTATTATAAATTCCCAGAATATTAGAGGCACCTACTCCTAGTAATCCAAAAAATTAATTACATTATTAAATATAAATTTCTTAGGGTTTATGATTTTTGTATAAGATTCTGCTATCTTTTAATTTCATGAGCTTAGATACTTAAGAACTTGATCTGTTCTCTTTGAGTGAGTGAACATTATTCCAGGAACAATTTGAGTCCCTGGCTTTTGCTTTTTCCAGTTTCTGCTACATATATTTCAGAATTATCCGAGGATATAGGGATGAGATATAAAATGAAACCAAAATGAATTTAGCTTTACTGATCAACCTGCTAATATCCTTTGGAATATGTGGCACACTGTATGCCAAAATTCCATGTAGAATACAAGTCACAAGTTTATCTCACTTCCATTTGGTCTATCAGTTTATCAGCATCTATAATGTGTTATGGTTATTACATAATCTGCTTATGTTTGTAGATACAACAATTAAAATGACCTAATATCATTTCTTAGGCAGTTAACAGAGTTATTGTAAGTGGAGAGTAGTGACAGAAGATACACACACATACATATATATGTATATATGAATTAAACTGTTACATAAGTTAGAAATTGATGGGGCAACAGAGAGTGAGGCTAAGTGTTACAGGAAATTTGAGGAGGAAGAAATAATTTATTGAGTGACTGGAATGTCAGGAAAACTATTGTGAAAGACAGAGTAATTAGATTGATCTTTAAAATAACAAAGAGACTTCGATGAATATAGATTGGCTGTGGGATGAGATTCTAATAAGTCAAGCATGAAGGACATTATAAGCAATGGCACCAAGATGAGAAAGCAAAGGTGAGAACAGGTTGCTAGAGAACAGTCCAATTAGACTTGAATGTAGAGTGCCTGAAGGGAAATATGAAGAAAATATGCTAGATGACATAAGTTCAGTCAAATAAATGGTCTTGATCATCAGGAAATTTAAGAAACTGATATTCAACAGTGAGGAGTTTTATATTATTTTAATTATATATTATATAAAAATAAAATAAATATTGTATATAAATAAAACTCTTTCTTTTTCTGTTACTTTTGTTTTCCCTATTTAACACTCAACCTTTTCTTTTAAAATAAAATCAGTATTTTTCACATTCAATATTTTTGTCATCAATCTCTTCTTTTTTTCCTTAGAAAGTCACAGAAGTTTGTGCTGGATAATAACTTTGTATATTTGACTGTCAGCATTCTATGACTGTCTATCCAACTGCATACGACAGTCTAGACAACTGGTATTCTTTGTGAACTTTGTTGTTGCATGCTGGGAATTTTGTTAATTGTCTTTTTCCTGTGGGAGTAATTAACTCAATTTTTTTTGGAATGATTATGGCTACTCTTTAGCAGATGCTGGGATATCAAATGATTAGTTATGTGAGTAAAAGGGAAAATGCCAGTAATGGGTTTTCCAGCCAAGGGTGTCCCCAACTAGAAAAAGTCCTCTAGAATTCTAATAAAGTAGCAGAACACAGAGAAAAGAGTACTGAGCATGATATCATGGAAACCTGCTTTCAAACCCTACCTTTAGCAATGACCATCTGCCAGACCAGAGGTGTTAAATACTTAAATTCCCTGAGCCTTAGTTTCCTCATCCATAAAAACAGATAGTGAAACCCTTGCTACTTAGCTCACAGGGTTATTATAAGTCTCAAATGAGATATTATATGTGGAGCACTTTACCAACCTTAATGTGAAACATTAATATCAGTTATTACTATTAAAACGCTGGGTGAAGTGACCTTTAATTTTCTAAGTGCTGGAGAAAATTTGCTACTTGAATTCTATGAGCATTTTACACAACTCTTAAAAGACTTTTAAGGCCCCTGATGAGAAACAGGATGTTGTTGATGCTACCAGGCCCATCTGAAGTGTTTGGTAGGATTTAGTGCTGGATAGGAACTAAACCAGCTCAGTAAGGTCTACTCTGTCTGGAATGAGGTAGGCTAAGTATGGTAATTTCAAAAAGACACATTAATTCCACCAAAGATAAAATATCCTAGGTGGAGGTGGCCAAACTAATTGGTCAATGCACCCAGATAAAGGGTTCTCTACTGGGGACTCTCTTACCTTGTCCACTTCCCTAATACTGCTGTCTTTTCAGACTCCTAATAGCTTTCAAAAAAAAACACAAGTAGAACAATCCAGACTCTTGAACACAGGGAGGGAATGCAATCTCTCAACAAACCTTTCATCTCTGTTGTGAAGTATTAAGATGCTATGATATCCCTTTGACCAAAAAAGGTCAGTTTTAACCATCCTATGTGATGACAAAAAAACAATCACTGATGCAGAAAACACATCTGACAACGTACAGCAGTCTGCCCATATATTTTCTCCCGTACCTCTGGCATGAGGGGGGAATTATATTTCATGATATCATTCCAGAATCTTCATTGTTTTTACTTTTTTCTTTACTGAGATTTCAACTTTTTGTCTCCCATGTCTGCATATGAAGTCTGTATTTGTCATATAAAAAAGTTTGGCAGAGGGTTTTCTTTTTCAATTTTTGAAAAATTTTTTTATCATAGGTATTAGTTGCTCTTTAAATATTTGATAGAATTCATTTATAAACCATCTGGTACAGGTTTTTCTTTTCTTTCTCAATTCATTTTTGACTTGGTGTGTCCCTTATTATTTCTCTCTTCAGTCTCTACAGAAGAGGTCACCCCTTTACCAGTTAAGGCCAATGCATCTACATATACTTTGATCCAATCTGCTTCCATGTTATATTGCAGCTTGTCCCCACAACCATTCCTCCTCTATCTGAAACTTTCAACCTCTCCTATTTACTTTCTCCCTCTGTGACACCTATGATTAACAGATAAAACTCTATTATGCTGGGAGTTGTGACCTGGAGAAAGCTTCACTTAACCCAACAAATGCATCAAGTTTTTATTCTGTGCCTATGTAGCTGTTTTGACTTCCTTTTTCTCTCTTTTATTTCTTAATCCATCATAATCTTGTTTCCAACTACATCACTCAACTGAAACTTTTTTCCTTAAAGTTTACCAGATGATATTTTAATTGTCAAAGATATTGTTTTCTCAATTTTCATTCATCTCATCCTTTCTTTAGACTTTGACACTGCAGAATACTCTCTTCATCTGCATGCTGTCTAGTGTGTACATTCTCATGATGGTACTTTCTCTTGATTCTCCAACTAACTCTGACATCTTCTTCTTAGTCTCCATTGCTTCTTTCATTGATTCTCCCCTATCATTTCCCAATTTTTGATTATTCCTTGAAGCTCTGTTTTGGACCTTCTTCTTTTCTCTCAGTTCACTACAGGTGAACTTGGTGATCTCATCAGCTCCCATTGATTCAGTTAGCATATCCCTATTTCTAGCCTTAGTCTCTCTTTTTCTCTCAGTTCCTCATAGCCAACTGCTTATTGGACATTTCAAACTGAATTTTCCATAAACATCTCAAACCTGATATATCTCAATCAAAATATATTCTCTTTCTCCAAAAAATCCCTCCCTTGTATTCTGAACTTTCCTATTATTATCAAAGGTGATAACACCCTTAAAATTACCCAAATTTACAACTTTGGTGTCATGCTCAATTCCTTAATCTCTATCACCAGACATTTTCTATCATTTACCAAATTTTGATATTTCTATTTCCATAATATTTCTCACTGCCCTCTCATTCTCTTTACTCATATAGCCATCACCCTAATTCAACCCTCTTCAACTCTTGCATGTTATGTTACATTAGCCTTTTAAATGCTCTCCTTGTTTCAAGGATCTCTTCTGTAACATCTCTATGAAACAACCAAAGTAATTTTCTTAGAGTTTAACCATGACTATGTCATTCCTCTTCTTAATAAATCCAATTAACTAAAATATTTTGAGAATATGAGATCCCTACATGCTTATGGTTGTCAAGTTTTTCTTTGGATAGATCAAAATGCCACCTCACAGGAACTCCCTATCAAGTATCCATATATATATATATATATACATTAAAAACATTTATCAATCCTTGGGCAGTAGGAGGGAAGTAGGTGTTCTGGGAAGAGATTTTAATCACTCAGTGACATTTTATTTAGGAGGGAAGGGTAGGGAAAAGAAGGAAAGGAGCAAGAAAGGACCAACATTGTCCACATGGAACTGGCCAGTTGGGTCCCTAGTGGGGCAACTCAGACTACTCACATGTTGTTTCTTGTCCTTCATTCTAGAAGAGGACCATGACATCAGGAAGGTGATGCCATAATTTGCAAATGAATTGGATTTAAGTGAGGGAAGACTGCAAGGCCACCAGCCTCATTTTCTCCTCCAGAGCCATCTGGGTTCAGTGGGAAGATAGAGATCAGGAAGATTAGAGATGGTCCCCATCTAGGGAATACTGTACAAAGGAACAATCAGTTGGAACCAGAATTTAGAGAAAATAGGCAAAGTGGTTTTCAGACAACTAAAAAAAATACTAATGGCCCGAAATTTCTCATGAATTCAAAAACTTCCTTCTTTTTTTAAATTTTATTTTAGACTCAAATACCTGAACACAAATATAGAATAGAGGGGGAAAACATATCTTAAACTTAAATACTGGAGCTTAAATATAAAATAAGAAAAGAAAAAAATAGCATGTCATGCCTAGCAGAACATGAGAGGATTCAAAATATGTAATAAATGCTCATTTCAAGAAAGCCTGTAGGATAAATATTATATTTTTTCTTGAGATCTGTCCATCTTCTCTTTCCTTCCTTGTGAATTTTCTTTTGTTCTCTCCTGTGCACTTTTTACTTTGTTCTTTTTTTTGCCCTCCATCTCCACCCTTCCAGATGGCTACAATTAAGTACAGATATATTTTGATATGAACACATACATATGCACATATACATACATATAAAGACATATATTTTTCCTAACAAATTTTACTCCTGACTATTGCTTTTTGTTTATGCGTATCTCTTGTTTCCTATCCCTCCTGACTGCTCTACTTTATTTCAACTCACTACTTTGACCTTCTATTACTTAACCTACTCACCTGCAAGAATCCTTCCCCTATCTTCCCATTCCAATAAATCCAAACACCCTTCTACAGCCCTGTTTAACCTATTCCCTCACCCTAACGTCTAGAGATCTTTCCCTTCTCCTCTCCCCTGTCCTTATTCCCTTACCTTTTTATTTTTTTTCCAAATTTAGATGACTTTTATACTCTTCTAGACATATAAGTATTATTCCTTCTTAAACCCATTCCCCATGAAAGTAAGTTACCAGAACCACCAACCCTGCTGCCCCATCTAATTCTTCTGCATCAATTCTTCCTCTTGCACCTCATTTGCATACAATAATTACTCCTTTTAGCTGTTCCTAAATGAATTTATTTTCAAAGTCACATCGTAGGCTTATTCCAATCATCTTTATGAACTACCCAATTACTAATGACAATCTTAGACATACATTTTACATTTTACATACATAAAAAGTGAACAGTCTGTACCTAAAGAAAATACCTTGTAATAAGTCTTTGGTCAAGTACTTTATGTTTCTGTTGGTTCTTGTATGTTGAATCTTCTGTTAAGGTCAGATTTTTTTTAACAATCTTGAAAATCTGACAGTTAATCAAATGTTCATATTTTTTTTTACATTCAGGATTATGCTTAACTTTGTACAATATAATTTTGGCCACAGCCCTAGTTCTTTTGCTCTTTGATATATAGTGTTGTAAGATCTATGATCTCTCCGTGTCTCCACTGGTAGGTCTTATGTAATTCTAACTGGGGCACCATCATATTTAATTTTTTTTTCTTGATGTCTTCAATATTTTGTCCTTGAGCTGAGGGTTTCAGAATTTGACTATAATATTCTTATGAGTTTTCCTCAGAGGCTCTACTGCAAGTGATAATCAATGGATATTTCTATTTCTGATTTTCCTATTTGTTTGAATGCTTCAAGACAACTTTCTCTAATTATTTCTTATATTAATATCAAGATTATTTTTTCTGATCATAGTTTTCAGATGGTCAGATTATATTTATTTTCTCTTCTTGATCTGTTCTCCAGATCACTATTTTTCTCATAAGATGTTTCACTTTCTCTTCTATTTTTTCATTCTTCATATTTTGTTCAATTATTTCTTCATCTCTTAGGCTTCCCCTTACTCAGTCCTAATTTTTAAGGTATCATTTTCTTCTTTAAGATTCTGAGCATCCTTTTATAATTAGTTAACTTTCTTTTCAGAATGTACTTGTTTGTCTTGGATTATTCTTTGCTTTTTTTTAGTTTTTCCTCCTCTCTCATTTAATTTTTAAAGTCTTTTGTAAGTTCTATGAATTCTCTTTTGGCAGGTAATATTGCTCTTTGGGGCACAAGAGGGTTTTTTGTTTCAATATCCTCCTCTGAAGATGAACCCCAGTCTTCTCTATTCCTATAAAAATTTCCTATGAATGGATTCTTTCTCTTTTGCCTGTGAATTGTTTTTGTAATTATTTGATTTTTGTAATCACCTCTAACAATGGGGTATGGGAGATGCTGATGGGGGAAACATTTTGCTATACGTCTTTAGTTCTTTCCTATACCCTGTAACCAAACCTCCACAAGTGCCCACATCCAGGGACATTCTGCACTCACCTGGCATGTGCTGGTTCCTTCTCATCCTGTGGCTCTCTGCAGCACAGCTGGGATTGGCATTTCTTGTCAGCAGAGGTTCCCTAGATCTTCCCCAGCTCAGACACCCAACTACCCTCACTATCCCCCTAAGGGTAAAGTTACTGTAGCTGAAGCAGAGGTAGCCTCCCAAACCAACTAACCTCAAGGCTTGCCACTTGTGGTTTAGGCATCTTGCTGATGTTAGTTAATTCAGACCCTACCCTGAAGACGTTTACTCTTCCTCATCCCAGGAAGACCCCTGTTATGCTCCTAGTCTTAATTATTTTTATTGACACTTTGTCCACCCAGAGGTGCTGTTTTACCACTTTTGTAGGGGAAAATCTTGAGAACTTGGAGTTTTCTGACCTAATCTGTCATCTTCCCAAAATACTCTTCTACTTTGTTTTTAAATAGAAATATTTTACCAGTTTTACTATGTGGTAGTGAGACATGGAATACAGAAGTCCCTAAAGAATTAAAAATTGAGGTAGAAGGACGCAAGTTTACGAGCTCCAACCCACAGCACATAGAATTAATGTAAAAAGAGATCTGCATAACTTCTGGACAACTGAAAGGGGTACAGAAACAGAGTGGAAGAGATTTCCGTGCCAGAGAGCCCTGGAGACCCGTCCCCAGGGTCTGTCGCGACCCGGAAAGCGGACCCCACCCCCAGCGTTGCCGTGGCCACGGCCCCAGAGAAGCTGACCCGAGCAGGCTTCAGGGACGGAAGCTCCGGCAGCCGGGAAAGTCCCTCCGCCCACAGAAGCTACAGGTCAGTGAGAGAGGCTGAGCTGGAGGAGGGGAGTGGAGTGTCTCTGTGACTCGGGCCCCCTCGGGAGGAAGCGGCGGTGGCAGAGACGGGGGCAGGAAGTGGCGGAGGCAGAGGCATGGGCGGCAGCGGAGGCAGCAGCGGTGGCTGCCCCAACTCCCCCAGCAGCAGGCAGAATCTTCATTACTGAAAGTCTCTGCATAAACAACCTGAGGGAGCTGAGCCTGGGAGACATCCCTGCCCCACCCTGCTCCACTACTGAAGGCCTCTGCATAAAGCCCCTGGGGGAATTGAGCCTGGGGGGTGGCCACCCCCACCTGCTCCATTCCTGAAAGTCTCTGCATAAAGCCCCTGAGGAAGCTGAGCCTGGGAGGCGGCCCTGGCCCCACCCCAGCACCAGAACTAAAGCTTGCTGCGGAAAGCCCATTTGAACCTCAGACCCAAAGCACTAGCTGGGCAGATCTAGGCGGGGGTGGACAGGAATCTCAGAAGTCCAGTAACTGGCTGGGAAAATACCTAGAAAAGGGAAGAAAAATAAGACTATAGAGAGTTTTTTCCAACAAATGCAAATGATCCCAACATTCGGATCTGATGACGAGGACGAGGACGTATTCTCACCATCGGGGAAAGATGTGGAGGGTGGGGCCTCAGTACCCCAGACACCCCAGGGTGAGGTCAGGTGGGCTCAGGCCTTGGAAGAGCTAAAAAAGGATTTTGAAAAGCAAGTTAAACAGGTGGAGGAAAAGCTGGGAAGAGAAATGAGAGACATGCAAGAAAAGTATGAAAAACGGGTCAATACCTTGGTTAAGGAGACCCAAAAAAATGATGAAGAAAATAACACCTTGAAAAATAGGCTCACTCAATTGGCAAAAGAGGTTCAAAAAGCCAATGAGGAGAAGAATGCTTTCAAAAGCAGAATGAGCCAAATGGAAAAAGAGGCTCAAAAGCTCACTGAATTTAATAGTTCTCTCAAAATTAGAATGGAACAGATGGAGTCTAATGACTTTACGAGAAACCAAGAAATCACCAAACAAAACCAAAAGAATGAAAAAATGGAAGAGAATGTGAAATATCTCATGGGAAAAACAACTGACCTGGAAAATAGATCCAGGAGAGACAATTTAAAAATTATGGGACTACCTGAAACTCATGATCAGAAAAAGAGTCTAGACATCATCTTCTATGATATTATCAAGGAAAACTGCACTGACATTCTAGAACCAGAGGGCAAAATAAGTATTGAAAGAATCCATCGATCACCACCTGAAAGAGATCCAAAAAGAGAAACTCCTAGGAACATTGTGGCCAAATTCCAGAACTCCCAGCTCAAGGAGAAAATCTTGCAAGCAGCTAGAAAGAAACAATTCCAGTACTGTGGAAATAAAATCAGGATAATACAAGATCTAGCAGCTTCTACATTAAGGGATCAAAGGGCATGGGATAGGCTATTCCAGAAGTGAAAGGAACTAGGGCTAAAACCAAGAATCACCTACCCAGCAAAACTGAGTATAATACTTCAGGGGAAAATATGGTCTTTCAATGAAACAGAGGACTTTCAAGCATTCTTGATGAAAAGACCAGAGCTGAAAAGAAAATTTGACTTTCAAACACAAGAATGAGAAGAAGCATGAAAAAGTAAACAGCAAAGAGAAGTCTTAAGGGACTTACCAGAAGTGAACTCTTTACATTTCTACATGGAAAGACAATATTTGTAACTCTTAAAACTTTTCAGTATCTGGGTAGTTGGTGGGACCACACACATGTACACGCATGCACGCACATACACATACACACATGCACACACACACAGAGACAGAGAGCACAGAGTGAACTGAATAGGATGGGACCATAGCTGAAAAGAAATTAAGGTAAATGGTGAGAGAGAAATGTAGTGGGAGGAAAGAGGGTGAAATGGAATGGGGTAATTATATGTCATTTAAGAGGCAAGTAGGAGACTTTTTAGTGGAGGGATAAAGAGGACAGCTGAGAAAAAAAAAAACAACAACAAGAAGTTTACCCTCATCACATTTGACTAAAGGAAGGAATAAAATGCACACTCATTTTGGTATGAAAACGTATCTTACAGTGTAGGAAAGTGGGGGGGAAGAGATAAGCAAGCGGGGGATGATGGAAGGGAGGGCAAAGGGAGGAGGGAGCAATTTGAAGTCAACACTTGGGGAGGGTCAGGATCAAAAGATAGAAGAGAAACAATGGGGGGCAGGATAGGATGGAGCGAAATACAGTTAGTCTTACACAACACGACTATTATGGAAGTCATTTGCAAAACTACACAGATATGGCCTATATTGAATTGCCTGCCTTCCCAAAGGGAATGGGTGGGGAGGGAGGGATGGGGAGAATTTGGAACTCAAAGTTTTAGGAACAACTGTCTAGTATTGTTGTTGCTACTAGGAGAGAAGACATACAGTTAAGGAGGAATAGAAAGTCATCTGGCCCTACAGGAGAAAAGAGAAGATGGAGACAAGAGAAGGGAGGGATGACAGAAGAGAGGGCAGATTGGAGATAGGGAAAATTAGATTGCTTGGGGTATTGGGGTGGGGGGAGGGGATAAAAGGGGAGAAAATTTGGAACCCATAATTTTGTGAAAATGAATGTAAAAAGTTAAATAAATAAATTTTAAAAAAAAGAAAAAAAAGAATTAAAAATTAATATCAAAGTGCAATAGAAAGAGCCATGGTGCATATGAGCAGACTGACATGTCTAAACAATTAGGACTTTTAAAGAACCGGAGTAAAATCATGGCAACAAGTCCCTGAATGATAGGAAGATAGAATTATCACATGCTGAGAGAGGGAAATAATAGATAAATAACCCTAAATGTTTCACTAGTATATTGTGGAACTGATCCAGTCTTTGTTATTATCCAGTATGTTCTGCTGGATGCAATCCCTCAAAGGAATTTTGGAGTAAACTTAAGTATTCTCAATATTTCCTGTCTACTTACTCTGTGCTGAAGAAAATTTAGAATTGAACTTAGAAGAGTAAATGCTTTGTATTAACTTACAAATTGGAGTCCCTTCTCCCTAGGGAACAAGCAATAGAGAAGCGAATATGCTCTGGCTTGGGGGAAAATGTTTGCACTTCTATTCTTGCTATATTTTCTCAATAAATACTTTTTTTTGTAAAAAGCTGATGCAAATTGGTTAAATTAAACTGAGGAGTGAATCAGTAGTATTAGTCATATTGAAGAGAAAATAACTGGCACTAGGTGATAATAAAAAAAAATAACGGCTAATCAATGTTGGAAGGAACATACCAGCTTGGAAGACTAGGCTCAGCATTAAAGGAAACCACTACCCTTCAGCAATTCCCCTAGGAAGCTAAGGAGATAAAACCAGCCTCTGTTGGATACATCAGTGTGAGCAGGAATCGGAATAAGCATCTTTAGAGTTTATATATGTTACATTAGTACTCACTATAGTATGGGCAGTCTCTAGCACAATGAGTGAACTAAACTGTCCCTTGCCATGAACTTAGGGGGAAACAAGACAGAAGTCATACAGGATGGCCAGAAATGGATAAGTCATGATGTGCATTGTTAGAGGAAACTTCCAAATTTATAAGATCACAGATTTTTTGAGTCTCTTAGTATAGTCTGTAAAGTCTATCATATCTACCTTTTACATATATTTACAATTCCTTTATGCAGATTCATTTTTACCAAAGAACTTTTTGTTAGAATTTTCCTAGAGCACACTGAGACATATGTACATGCCTTAATATCCGTATTCAGAAGTAGTCAAAGATCATACAAATATCTTTACATTGTGTCGACCCCCTCTTTGAACCTATAAACTACTTTCCATAGGTTCTGAACCAGAGCTTTCTGGATATGTAAGTCCTTTTTCCCTCCAGTGGGAGGTAGTACTTAGACCACTGAATGTCATGCGAAGTTAGATGTATTGTTTATTTATCTCCAGGGGATTTTCTCTACCATGCCACAAAAACCCCTTCATTCTGGAAGCTCACTTCACCTCAGGACTTCTTATTACACTGAAAGTAAGCTCTGCCCCAAAGAACTCACCTTACATTTGACTGATTCTTCACAAAACTTCTAATTTAAGGAGAACCTATGGAAGACATCTTTCTTCATCTCTTGTGAGGCAGAACTGCTGACATCTTCAAAAGACTCTCTCTCCCATGCTCCAGAACAGGTATCCCTTTCCCCACTATCCCTCCTTTCGGTTCTCTTTTTCTGTCTTTCCAGATGGACGCTGTCTTTCTACTTTTGTTTGCATCCCCATCACTTAGTATAGTGCCTGAAACTTACTAAGCAATAAATACTTGTTAACCTGTTGACTAAATTAGTTGCCCAGGGTCACATGGTTTAGCAATCTCACAACCAGGACTCAAATTTGACAATAGAATTTGATTTTATTTGAAATATCTCTAAAGCTTTTGTTTGAAGATTTTTAATCTCAACTTCAGCCATCTGTACTTATGTCATTCAGTCTTTTTAATGAAATCTGTATGAATCTGTTTAGAATTCCGTTATGCCTGATGTAATGATTCAGTAATGATACCAATAATAATGTAAAAATACTTTCTTCCCTACCTCTGCTAGCCTGACTGAATAATAATTGTCTTTTGTCTTGTCATTTTTGACTGTTTAGTATGGCGAGTGGGAAAGAAGCAGTTTCAGTGTTGAAGAAATCTATTTAAACTTCCATGCTACCTATACTGATTGATGAAATAATGGTGTATTTTCACTTTTATTCATTAATGTTGTTTAAACACTAATTCTGCTTTTATTTCATTAAAAAGTTCAGTGTACCTACAGTGTAAATGGCTAATTGAACAGTTAATGCTTATATCACCATAAATCATATATGAATTTATGTGCACAATGAAGCATTTCAATACTTATGCTAATATATGTATAATAAATGCCTTATGTGCAGAGATTCTTTAGTACTGGTTTATCACTGATATGTAGAACCTTTTGATTAACACTCTATAGATTTACACTCTATATCAGAATTTGCTTAAAGCTACCGGAATTTAAGAAAGCTGTGATTATATTAAAGTAGCATTTCTGAAAAATATTGAAACATTACCATCATATCATAGATAAGTTTGCTTTACAAGGGTAGCACTTCAAAAGTTAGGTATTTAGATTTGGATGTTTCATGTGTGCTACAGGAACACTGTTGCTGGTAGGTGGCAATGACGTGGTTACAAACTCATCACACAAACCACAAGCCTTTACACCAAGATGTTTAGCCAAGTTAAAAACCTGGAGGCTTACTTCCATGCTTTCTTTTCCACTCCTTTTTGATTTAAAAACAAATAATATAAGGTTTAAATAAAAATAAATAAGAACATTATAAAGACAGTATTACAATTGTTATGTCATTTATAACGTGTTAGAGAAATATGCTCACCTACAATTATTAACTTTCTCACTAATACTTGACTATTATATGTTGAGCTGTTCCATCAGACTTAAGTGGAACAATTCTTTCAAAGGTCACACAACTAAGAAAAATATGAGACAGTAACTGAACTCGGGTCTTCCTGATTTCAAGTCCAATATTCTAACAACAGCACTGCAGTCCAGACTACTTTGCTACCCAAAAATCCTCTTGTTGTGGCCCCTGTGTGTCCAGTGAAGAAGAGGGATGGTGCATAATGACATATTATTTGGAGATGAATAAGGTTTCTTGTCTATTACTGTGGCCATTTTGAATGCGTGATTGTGTTGGACCAGATGGCACATGTCCTTGAGAGATTTGCATAGAATTGCTTATTTCACCAATATGTTAATAATCTTCTAAGAACTCAGACTAGTCAGGGGCAATAGACTTAATTGCATGGCCTTCCTTTGAGTTATTTGAATTCTCCTTGAACTCTCCAGTTTGACAGAAATAGGCTCCATTTCCTAAGGGCATTGATGTCCAATACTATGTTTATGAATTAAGGTTGATTAAGTCAAATGAAGTCTGGCAGAGATACTAGATGATACGGTGGTTCAAAGGAGAGACAAAGAGTCAAAAACCATCCTAAGATAATTCGACGTTCAGTCTGTTCAATTAAAATTTAGGAAATAAATTGGATGGGGGAAACTCATGATTCTGAATATACCCAATAAGATATTAACACTTCCCCAAAGGTCAAAAGAAAAAACTGAGAAGGTTATTGGTCTCTTTAAGTTCCAAAGATTCCTTATTCCATCCTCCACACTGAGTATTTTGATGGTCCCTATTTACCAAATCACCTGAAAGTCCTTTAGTAGGTCCTATAACAAGCCAGATTGAGGGTAATCAACAGACCTCAAACATGTGGAAGAAGATGTCTATTGCAAGCATATGAAGACTTCATCTGTCTGAATGGGTGAATGATAACAATTTGTTGCAGGGGCGATAAAGGCAGCTGAGACAGGTGCTGCATAGTGCTTACAGCTTGTTGTATCAGCAAGGATCCCAGCACACAAAGGAAGACCTGCGGTACAGGTTCTTAGATCTGCTTCTTTAAAAGGAAAGTCACTTTTGAGGGGGCAACAATCTCCTTTCATCAAGAACAAATATGATCCACTTAGTTCAGGGGAAAAGTCAGCACCCTGAACTTCAGAGGAAATACAGAGAAATAAAAATTAACAGGCAGAGCTTCTGTCTAACCATAAACAATACATACATAGTTATCAGACAGAAAAGTATCACCATCTGGGTTTTCAGAAGGAGAGGGGGTCTTGGGAAGGGTTTCTTAGGAGCTGTCCAGAGTCTCATCTGGCACACAAACCTTTTTCCAAAAGCTAAGCCCCAAAATAAAACCTCACCTCAAGAATATTTATACACTTTTCAGAACTGGAGGGCAGGCATTCTGACCCAATGCCTCAACAGAAATTAACCAGAGGTACGTGAGGTCTATTTAAAGGGCAGGGTAGATCTAGTTAACTTTACACATGTTCAGACACTGAAGATGGCGAAGTCATGTAGGACATCCTGGACCACCTCTAATTGTCTTGACGTTGGTCATTAGTCATTAATTTGCCACTACACTTTGATGACTCTAGAAGAGAAAATAAAGCTAATGACTTTGTACGGCTCTGCCTTAGTTAAATTCAATTCATGCACTATCAGGTCATCACTCTGTGATGTCATTGGTTTTCTTTGAAACAAAGGACAAATAGCAATTACAAGCCACAATCATAAAACCATATGAAATGTGTTCATCCAGTGATCTTTCCCCCACTACCCTAGGTCCTTATGATCCTATATACCTGTATTCTTGGAAATATTTTTTCTGTATGGACTAGGCGGCCACATTAAGCCTTTCACTGGCACTGAGGGATGGTAAGATTATGGGAGAAGATTTATGGAGAATGGAAAAATTTATGACCCAACAAGAGATAGAGAACATTGTGAAGTGCAAAAGGGATACATTAAGTGCAAAAAGGATTACATTAAATTGAAAAGATTTTGCACAAGCAAACCCAATGCAACAAACATTAGGAGGGAAGCAGAAAACTGGGAAAGAATTTTTTGCAGCTAGTGTCTGTGATAAGGGCCTCATTTCTAAAATATATAGAGAACTGAGTCAAATGTATAAATACTCCAAGATGAGGTTTTACTTTGGGACTTAGTTTTTGGAAAAAGGCTTGTGTGCCAGATGAAACTCTAGAAAGCCATTGAATAGCCTCTGGGCTTTGAAAATCCAAATGTTGGTGCTTCTCTGTCTGGATGCAAGTATGTATGCAATGGCCAGACAGTTGAATCTGTCTGTTGATATACAATGTATATGTTGCTTATGTCAGGCATTTGGAAGTTTGTCTGTTGATTTTGATTTTTCTGTATTTTTTCAGAAGTTCAGGGCCCTGGTGTTTTTCCCTGAACTAAGTGAATGATACATGTGCTTTATAAAAGTGATGTTGGCCCCTTGAAATTTGCCTTTCCTTTTATAAATGTAAATCTAAGAACCTGTGGTAGCAGGTCCCCCTGTGTATGTTGGGTTCCTTGCTTTTTTTGCAGGAGCTATAAACTCTTAGAAGCAACTACTCATTGTATCACTTTTGAAAAATTAAAGTTTGAAGTGCGATTGAATAGATGGTATAAGAATATACTACTACCCTGAATCCAAAGTTGTCCACTATAAAACTAAGTGATGCAAGCTGTTCCCTCTGGGCAGAGGTGACATAGTCAATAGAGTACAGGACCCGGAGTGAAGAAAAATTTATCCTTCTGAGTTCAGATTTGGCGAAGCTGAGAGGTACTGGGAAAGCTACTTTATCCTATTTGCCTTAGTTTCCTCTTCTATAAAATGAGCTAGAGAAAAAACTGACAAACCACTACCTTTGCCAAGAAAACCCCAAATGGAGTTACAGAGTCCAACATGACAGAAACATGACTGAAACAAGTTGTTCCCTCTAACGAGGTAGTTAGAATATACAAGGTTTCCATTTTTAAGTGGAAATGATGTGTTCGCAGTCATAAACACCTTGTCCCCTGGAGGTATTAGTGTTTCTCATGAACAAATTATAATTTTGTCAGAGGCTGAAAGCTCTAGTTCCAGCTCCAGTGCTTTACCTCCTCCATGAGCTCAGTTGGATAGCATCCATGGGGATTTTGTTGCTGAGAAATGCTGTTTTCCCTGACTCGTTGGCATTTTTTCCCATTATGAAAGAAATGTATTCAATGGGACATCAACCGCCACTGACAAAGCACGCCTAGAGGGTTAGGGATTCTGGCAATTTCTCTCAGTGGCTCAAACTGCAAACTGCATGGCTGGCATGTGAAAAAGAAACTTAAGGAATAGGGAAGACAAGTTTCTTTTGTTGATACTGATCAATGGTTAGTGTCTGTTGGTCTGAATGACTGGTCTGGAAACGAAAGTGAGCAGAACAGAACAATTAAAGACTCTCCACTTTGGAGTCAGGACCAATGGAAGAGTTTTGCAAGCACTTACTTTACAAATATTTCCTGATCATATATTTTTCTTTCTTATGGCTTCACTATATAACTGCTTCTAATAAGGGCACTCGTACTGTAAAGAAGGTTCAAGATTGATCCCATGGCCACTCTTTTAGATGACTGTCAGATAGCTTGTGTTGTTGAAGGCTCTAATGGAATTTGATAAGAACATCTTTGTCATTACATTCCTGATTATTGGTTTAAGTATCCCACCAGCCACTGACTTTGTCTTTGACAAGTTAAAACTAAAGCAAGAAGAGGGAAGGCTTGCTGGTCAAGTGGTTTCCTGTACACTACCTCCAGGAAGACACACTAATGTAGGCAGACTACTTTTGGACGGGGAGCCACTCAATTCACTTCAACTTTTCTTTATTCTATCATCTGAGAGGAATTGTGCAGGGCTTGAGGTTGATTGACCTGATGTAGACGTATCCCCATAACAACAAAACTCACCAGTCTATTAATGTAGGGTATAAGTAGAGAACAGAGAGTATTTCCAAGTCTATGAACCTGGGAGATTGAAAAGATGGTGGGGTCTTTGACATACAGAAGGAAGTCCAGAATGGCAGGTGATGCATTTTGGGCAGCCATAATGAGTTCTGCTTTGGAGCTGTTGAATTTAAGATATCTATAGGATATCATGTTTGAAATATGCAGGAGTTAATTTGTGAAGAGAGACTGGAGCTCAGCAGAATAACTAGGCCTAGATATCTAGATGAAGGATTAAACTGTATGACTTTTCTATTTGCTACTGATGTGGCCTTGAATAGATTACTTAAATAATCTAGACCTCAATTTACTTATGTGCAAAATTAAGGGTTAGACTAAATCTCTAAAATACCTTCCAGCTCTAAATCTGATGCTCTAATTGTACTTTTATAGCTCAGTCTCTAACACACATTACTCTCCTTTAAAGGAGCTCTATCACATTCTGTAGAGCATAAAACGTAATAGCCAATTTAAATAGAGCATTACATGTGTTTAAAATAGAAATAAAAAGTCATTTCTAAACATAGATATGTTTAGAATGCAAGTTTCTGGATTTTTTCTGAAATCAACAATTTTTTAACATTTTCTCTATTCAATATAGACATAGCAGAATTTTGTTATGAGTATTTCTGCTTTACCCACGATCAATCATGTAGTGAATCTGAGAAAAAAAAAGATACTATATAAAAATTCAGAAGTGTTAAACAAAATAAGAATGCAAATTCTCAAGTGATATCTCTTTCCAGTACTTCTCCTCTGTCAGTAATTTGCAATACATTCTGTATATAGTTGGTTGAATGTTGTCTTCATTAGACTACGAGCTCCTTGAGAGAGGGGATTATCTTTTGTCTTTCTTTGTAAACCCAGTACTTAACATGGTAGAGGGCACGTAAAAGACGTTCAAAATCTTTATTTTTGGCTCTCAACTCTTTAATTTTTTTCTAGGAGTTCTTATTAAGCATAGGTCCCACCCAAATTTTTTTCTTTAAGACTTTGCTCTGAGATGTTTTCAAGTCTTCTTTGTTTGTGTCTTGAAATTCCTTGTCACTATATAAAGTCTATATGGTTGGGTTCTTTTCTGTTTGATTTTTCTTCTAAACTATTTCTTGACTTGGGACTTTAATTTAGGGCTGAATTCTGTGTATTTTAAGGGAAAGGAGGATTTCTTGCCTAAATGTTATTCCTTTTTACATCCTTCTCCTGCTGTCATAGCACATTTAAGGATACTGCAAGTTTTCAGTGTTCTTAAAGTGATATCATCCAAAGAGAAATTTGCAAGATCCTGACACAAGTTAGGGTTTGTTGGCTTAGATTTTGTGGTTTAGATTCAGACAACTCAGTCACTGTTCCTCTTCTGTGATGTTCTGCCGGTTCTGAGCGACTGAACTACTGGTTATGCTTTGGTTTCTATTCTTGCCCTGGTTATACCGCTGGGGCGTCTGTGACAGACTGAAAAAGCTAGACACTCTTTGCTCCTGGACTCATAGGCACAGCTACATTTCTAGAATTTATTCCATGCTAGTATTCAACTAGGCCTGATGCTTATTCATGACCATAGTTGTCTGTTACAGGTCTATGGATTGGAACTGGAAAATAAACAGCAAAATTTTGAGACAGCATTTATCCTTGCGCCCAGTGGAGTGGTACCCAAGGCTCTCTATCAGCTGGAGTACTTCTTATCCTGGTTCTCTGTCTCAACTTCCTTTTCATTCTTAGGCACTGAAATGTTCTTGGTCGCCACTGCCTGCTCTTGTACTCCTGGCCAATCCTCACTCCAGTATTCACAAACCTCTTTGTCTCTCCATATTGACCTGGGCTAGAAAAAATGACTCACTGTAACTTTTTTCTTGATTTTCCTTTTCATAATTCAATCTGGACTGTTTCCAGACTGTTGTAGGGAAGGTAAAATGACTAACCTGGGTAAAAATACCTTGTCTCATTTTGTCTTCTTTCCTCTACCCTCATGAAAGCATTGAATTAAAACTTTTTGAGAGGGATTAAACACATTTAGAGGAATTTTGTAATAGTGAGTTATAACATAGACTTTTTTTTTTACAAAGGTGGAAAACCTTGTAATTAGCTTGTCAAAGGATGAATTTCTTAATTTTGAGACCATTATCTTCGAGAGGGCAACCAGGTGGAGCAATAAATAGAGTGCTAGCCTGGAGTCAGGAAAACTTGAATACAAATCCAAACTCAAACACTTACTAGCCATATGATTCAGGGCAATTTATTTAACCTCTGCTTGCCTCAGTTTCTTCAACTGTAAAAAAGTAACTATCTCCCATTGTTGTGAGGATCAGATCAGATACTATTTCTAAACGACTTAGTACAGTGCACAACACATACTAAGTGCTATGTACGTACTATCATCATCATCATCGTTGTTAGACTGATGTTTTAAAATACTATAGGAAAAAAGAGAACTAGAGTGTATTTCTGCTAAATCTATTTTTTCATCCTCTACAAACATAAATAAATGACTTTTTAAGGTTTTCTCCTATCATCATGCCCTCCATATACAAACTGGTATTGTTTAATACCTCCCTGATTTTCATTGCTGATGATTTATTCCTGCTGACTCTGCATTTAATCACAGCAGTTGCACATGTGCCAGACAATGCTGAGGGTCAAGTCAAAATTCATATTTTGTGGACTTGCTCAAATATTTCTGTTAATCAATTCACTCCTTCTCCTTATCAAGTCTGTGGTCATCGTATAATGTCAGTTCATATGCACGTCATTGTAACAAACATCTGACTTATGTAAAATCTAGAGGGAAAAAAAAATCACTATTTATTATATTCTTAATATTAATATCCCTTACTGTTGTACTCTGCCCTGGAATAATCACACTGAAATTATTTTCCATACGTCTCCTTTTATTCTCCTCTGTTAATAGATTACTTTTGACACATTTGATTCTAATCTCTCCAAGGAAGAACATTTCATGCTACTTTCCCTCCTAAAGAGCCCTGGGGTTATTTGCAAACACAGCAACCTTGAACTGAAGCTGTCCATTACTTCTCATTTCTTAATATTTCTTCTCATTGCTGACCAAACTCACTTGAATTCAAGGCACTGGGCTAGCATGTATGAAATGATAAAGACATAAGAGACATTCAGTGTTAGCTGTCAGGAAAAAAATTCCACATAAGCATTAGCCATATAATATAGTAGTCATGGAGGGCAATGGTTATAGAGGGAAGTGTGAGCAATCAGTAAGCTTTCATTCAGTGAGATGGAAGAGCTTGTCAAAGACACAAACAACTAATCAGATGAGGACACTGATTGATGTTACTGCCTGCATTCAAATCTATCAAAGTGACCAAGTAATGTCTACCATTTACCCAGTGGATGGATAAACTGGAGGTAATATATGAGATCCAAGCAAATAGATCATTAATTTTATTTAATATGTGGGAGCTAAAGTTTAAATCTTCTAAATGGCAATCTTCTCCTTAAATGTGGTGGCAGGTGGGGGGAAGAGTTGTACTATGGTTAAGTAGACAATAATGATTTTTTTTTACAAGTTACAAATTTGCTGCATTAGATTTTATTGCAATCTATACCTCCTGACTGCCACTTGCTATCAAATCTATCAGGAAATTTATTAACATGTTAATTAAAATGGTTAAAGAAGATAAGAATTGATGTACTGAGTGGGGCTAAGGATTGCTTTTCTGCATTCTTTCGTGGAATGAAACTGGTTTTTCCACCTGACTTTATGTTCCTTTTCTCTTTACACAAGATACACTTTTTTTCCCTTTTACATCTAGACATTGAGTTAATTGCATTTTTTTATTACTTGGCTTCTAATTAATTGCAGGGCATGCCACAGAATGGCTTCTTAATGGCTTGTAAATTCCACATTTCGCACCAATCAGCATCAAAGAAAAAAAGCTCTTGGCACAATTATTCATCAAGTGATAATTTAAGCATAATTAAAGGAAGTATTGAGGTCTCTATTCAGGGAAATTAGAAGAGAGTGCATATAGGACAGTAAATGAGGGTGTTCTTGGTCCCTCCTCAAGCTTTAGACATACAGCAAATATAGAAAGTTTTTTTATATAAAAAAAATTCTCCCAAGTGAATTATTTGAGAGTATATTAATAAACATCATTTTTAGAATTACCTTTGGTCATTCATCTGTGGTTAATACTGTTAGTACATAATTGATGATATCATTCAAGATTAATATGATATAGTTTATAAATAATTAATATCTGGCAAAAGCAATAAATATATATTATTTTAGACTTTATCCAACCAATCTAACAGATGATGGGATAAAGAGTGTTGGTTGAAATATTTAAATTAGAGAAGCTTTAGGACCTTAGAGTATGAGTAATGTTCCATGCATTCCTAGAAGAATGAAAAGAATGAAAGAAGAAAAATTCCTTTTTCATATTCATTCATTTTTTTCATTTCATGCAAAAGTAATAGCTTACATTTTTGTGGGGAGGGAGAACAAAGCACTTTGTATATGATACCTACTTTGATGTTCACAATTATTCTAGAAGGCAATTAGCTTAAATATTGTCACCATTTTTCACATGAAGAAACAGAGGCTCAGACAGGTAAAATTCACCAATCCAATCCTATAAACTTTTTTAAGTGTCTGCTATTCATCAGGCACTTGGCTAAGTGTGAGAAAAAGTGTCCTTGCCCTTCAGGAATTTACAACCTATGGGGTGAGACAATACACACAAAAAGGCATGAAAGGTAGAGAAAAGAACACTGATACTCAATGCCTCTTGTTAAGTGGAGTTGAAACCAGATAGGGCAGCATATGTGAAGTGGAATAAGGACCTGAGGGTCAAATTTCTGCCTTCTGTAAAGAAATGCATTGGGAGAGTGTGTCACTCCACCCTCTAGCCCACCAGTCAGAGGGGAGAGGGGACTGAGGGAGCTGGTGCCAATCAGGGCTTCAGTCAGCTTTATGGTGGTAAGTGGAGAAGTGATGAACTTATCCTGAGAGGAGTATCTTCTTGAAATCAGGCAAGGATAATAGTTGGAAGACCCATGACTAGAATTAAATTTTTCTGATTACAGTGTACTGCTCTTTCTGTATGAAGCAGCTTTCCGTTGTAGCATGTATGTGTGTGTGTGTGTGTGTGTGTTTTAAGTGAAAGAAAAAATAGTTTAGTTAGAAAAAATACTTAGTATTTGCTTTAAAAATATGTGACAAGAGTCTGATTTCAAAGATGAGTAGAGAATTCGCTAACATAAGTAAAAAAAAAAGTTACTCTCCAAAGAATAAGTAGTCAACATGAACAAGTCATTTTCAAAAGAATTAGAACTATTAACAAAAGCATGAAGGATTGCTCTAAAATACTGATAAAAATTAAAATTAAAATAACTTCCTGATTGCCTTTCAAAGAAAACTGTAGCAAAGGAGCTCAAGCAAATTGCAAAAAGATAATCAAAGTTAGGAATTTCTAATATAGGAGAGCTCATATAAGACATACTAATAAATTAAGGGTGAATGTATGAATTTGTCAACTTTGTAGAAAAAAAATCATAAACTTTGCTAAAAAAAAGTCAGCAAAATAGAAGGACAAAATCATTCGACCCTTTGTTTTTATTACTAGGATATATATTTACGGAGGTCAAAGATAAAAATAATTGTCCCACATCCCCCAAAATACTTATAGCAACACTATTTGTAATAGTAAAGAACTAGAAACAAAGCACACACTCAGGGTTAGTACATATGGCAGAAGAAGGGAGGAAAGAGAATAAGTATTTATTAAGTGCCTACTACACTTCAATTAATGTGTTGTGCTATATTTTCTCTTGTGATCCTAAAAAAAAAAACCCTGTTTGATAGGTAATTTCCATTTTATAATTGAGGAAAATGTGACAATGAAAGTAAATCATTTGCCCAGAATCACAAATCTGCTAAATTTTGGATTAGATTTGATCTTAGATTCCTCCTGATTTCAAGGGAACTATTTACTTCACCATCTAGTTACTTTTATATTCTATGAATACAGAATACACGACTACAATAGAAGATTATTAAGATGTAAAACCATGTTGAATGTGATGAATACAAAGAGGCATGTGAAGACCTATATTAAATGAATCAAAGTAAAATAAGTGGAACCAGGAAAATAATATCCACAAAAAGCACTACAGTTGGAACCCTAATGCTGTGATATTAAATAACTAAGCTTGACCCCAAAGCAGATATTAGAACAGACAATATCAGACTTGACTGGTGGATTGGCTCATTTTACTAAACTGTTTTTCCCCTTCTTTATTATTTTTATAAGATAAGAGGGAGGACGGATTGGGAAATGTAAGTGATATAAAAACAAAGCATAAAGTATAATCTTTTTTGAAAAAGGATAAAAGAAGATAACATGAAAGAATTGAATCTATAGTAAGTATCCCAACATCCATGTTGAAAGCAAGTTACTGCTTCTTCTGTCAATTCTTTAAAGGCAGAAGGGCCTGAATCTGATCTCTCTCCACTAATACTTGTAAATGGAAAGCGGAAAGGGACAGAGAAAGTAAGTAGTCAGAATCGCTTCATAAACCTCTCTCTCTCTCTCTCTCTCTCTCTCTCTCTCTCTCTCTCTCTGTCTCTCTCTCTCTCTCTCAGAAGAAGAAGAAAAAGAAAAAGAAGGGATAACAAGTTCTACAATGGAACAAAGAATCAATATCAGAAAGAAAAGTTGTCAAGAGAATTGAAACTGTGGATAAATTTAGAACATGATCAAAGAACACCTAGCTGCCCTCAATGTATCTAAGTCACCTGACTCAAACAAGCTACATCCCATGACCTTGAAAGAACACAAAGTTGTAATTGTTGGACTGCTGATAGTGATCTGAGAAACTGTGGCAAGCAGTTGAGTGGCTGTAATACTGGAGATGAGAAAAGTTCCAATTTTCAAATAAAGGGAAAAAGTAGAGACTTAAAATCAGCCATCAAACCAGTGTACTCAGTGTTGATTTCTGTCAAAATTCAAGAATGCTTTAGGAAAAAAAAGGTTTGTGAACATTCAAAAAAGAAACTTTGATCACTCTGAGCCAGCATATGTTCGTTAAAAACAAAGCATGCCAGACTAACTTCATTTCTTATTTTGACAGTCATACTAGACAAGGTGGTTGATCAGGGTAATGTTATAGACAAAGTGCCTGGATTTGTGAAAGACATGAACCTTGCAAAGAAAGGAAAGAGAAGTAGACTGGATGGTAATACAGTTAAGTGGACTTGCAGATTGTTATACAAAGAGACTCAAGAGCTAATGGAAAATGGATTGAAATCAAGTTGGAATTTGATCTCTGCTAAAATGTTCCAGGGATGTGTACTGGTTCATGTTTTAGTCACCTTTTTCCTCAATAATTTGAAAGATGTCCAAAAGGAACATATTTATAAATTGTTCAGGTGAAAATAAGCCGAGGTGGGGGAAATTACTATATAAGAGGAAAAGATGTGAATACATAGTAAATTTGACCCGCTGAAATAAGGAGCAAAATCTAGCAAAACAGAATTGAGAGCAGATAAATGTAAAGACCTGAACTTTGAAGGAAATAAATGAAGGTCTAGGAAATTATGAATATATTGAAAAGGATAAGAGTTCTAATGAACTATAAATTCAATATGAGTAAATTTTTTAATGTGGCAGGAAAGGTAAGCACAGCATGTTGGACCTGGAATCAGGAGACCTGAATTCAAAACTGGCCTCAGATACTTACTAACTGATTTATCCTGGGAAGTTCATTTAACCTCTAACTCTGCTTCCTCATTTGAAAAATGAAAATAATTGTAGCACTTACTTGTTAGACTCGTTGTGAGGATAAAATGAGAAAATAATTTTGAAGGTCTTTGTAAACCTTAAAGTAAAAGAAAAATGCTTAAAATTCAAGCAATTATAATTGTTGTTGTCAGAATTATTAATCATGAGTATCATTCAGGGAGGGAGCTGAAAGTCACTCCACCTTTATCAGCCCACACTTAAAATATAATGTCCAATTCTGGGTACCACATTTTAGAAAATTCTATGACAAGCTGCAATACTTATTAAGAGTTGTGCTTATTTCTAGACAGAGAAGATGTTCAAAACTACAACACAGGAGAGGCAGCTGAATAAGAGTTCACATTTAAATAGCCCTTTAAGGGGTATATAGAGTTTTTGCTCATTATCTCTTTTGGTTACGACAAAACAATTATTACTATAATCCCCGTCTCTCATACGAGGAAATTATGCCTCAGAGATTTTCAGGAAATTGCTTGGAGTGAGACAAACAGTGAGTGTCTGAGAAGATATTTGTATCTTGATATTCTTGATCCAAATTTAGAGTTCTATCCAGTGCACCATTTTTCCTCAGAAAATTAATAGCTAAGTAGAACCAAGGGAACAATTCATATAATAACAACATGGAAACCCTATGTTGAAAGCTATAAGAATGCTGATCAATACAATGACTAATCGCATTTCAAGAACAATGATGAAGTTTGTTGCCCATTACCTGACAGAAATTTAGATATAGTCAATTCAAGAATTTATTTTCATTGATAAAGCATACTTGGTACAAACAGTAGTGGGCTACAGCCAGCTCATGGAAACATTTGAAAGAAGATTGCTATTTTGTTTTCACGGTGAGCATTTTTACTTCAAAAATCAGAGAATGCTATGAAGTAGAGCTTAATTTATTGATTCTGTAAACTTAAGAAAGTGATGGTGAAAAATGTTAATAATGCAGATCAATCTCCTTTTTACAAAATTAATATATATTTTTATTTTCTATATTTTAATAGCATTTTATTTTTTCCAGTTACATGTAAAGAAATTTCTCATCATTCACTTTTATAAGATTTTGAATTCTAAACTTTTTTCTCCCTCCCTTTTGCCCTCCTCAAGATAGCAAGCAATCTGATACAGGTTATACAAGTACAATCATCTTAAATGTATTTCCAATTTAGTCATGTTGAGAAAAAAGAATCAGAATAAAAGAGAAAAAAACACAAGAAAGAAAAAATAACAAAAGAAGAGAAAATCGTATTGCTCAATATACATTCAGACTCCACAGTGCACTGGATATGGATAGTATTTCCATCATGAGTCTTTTGGAATTGTCTTAGATCATGGTATTGCTAAGAGCTAAGTCTATCAAAATTGAACATCACACAATATTGCTGTTACGGTGTTCTCCTGGTTCTGCTTACTTCAATCAGCACTGGTTCATGTAAGTCTTTCTAGATTTTTCTGATATCTGTCTGTTCACCATTTTTTATAGCACAATAGTATTCCATTATATTTATATACAAAAACTTATTCAGTCATTCCCCAACTGATGGGCATTCCATGAATTTCCATTTCTTATCCACTGGAAAAAAAAAACTATTATAAATGTTTTTGTATATGTGGGTCCTTTTCCCAATTTTTATGATCTCTTAGGGATGCAGATCTAGTAGTAGTATTGCTGCATCAAGGAGTATGCAAAACTTTACAACCAAATTCTTCTCCAGAACAGCCATCATTTTGCTTTTATGTCACATTAACATGAGTGTTAAATCAAGGTTGTTTTAATTTGCATTTCTCTAATCAACAGTTATTTATAGAATTTTATATGACTATATAGAGCTTTAATTTGTTCATCTGAAAACTGACTTCATCCTTTGACGATTTATCAATTGAGGAATTCCATGAATTCTTATAAATTTAACTCATGCTCTCTATGTTTTAGAAATGATGCCTTAATCAGAAACACTGGAAGTAAAAACTCTTTCCCAGCTTTCTGCTTTCCTTCTAATCTTGGCTGTATTGGCTTTGTCTGTTCAAAAACTCTTTAATTTAATGTATCAAAATTATCCCTTTTGCATTTCGTACTGTTCTCTAACGCTTCTTTGGTCATAAAATTCTTTCTTTATCCATAAATCTGACAGGTAAACTATTCCTTCACCTCCTCATTTGCTTAGGTATCACCCTTTATGCCTAAATTATACACCATTTTTGACTTTATCTTGGTATAGCATGTGAGTTGTTGGTCTATGGTTAGTTTCTGCCATACTATTTTCAAGTTTTCCCAGCAATTTTTCTCAGATTGTGAGCTCTTATTCCAGAAGCGGGAGTATAGGTTTATCAAAGAGTAGATTGCTATAATTAAGTATTGTGTGTTGAACAGTTAATCTATTCCACTGATTCACAAAATGTAGATTAAAAGCTTGTCATGTGTGCACTTTTGGAGAGCCAATTGTCATTCACCAAGGACAGTGCTTCCTGTCTCTCTATGTATCTATCTATTGATAGATCTATGTTTATATATAATAGAGATATGCACACAAAACACACATACACATACGTGTGTAGGTATATCTTTAAAGTTTGCAAAGTAATTTATTTTTTTTAAAATCACACATAAGTCGCACAATAATCTTTAAAGTAGATATTATAGGTATTTTTATTCTCATTTTATAGATAAGAAAACTATAAACTTCATAAAAGTTGACAACAATGGTTGTACATCTTGTAAACATCAGAAGTAGAATTTAAACCTAGGTGCTTCTAATTCCAAGAGCACTGCTTTATCCACTTCCCTTACTGCCTGAAGATATTTACTCCAAATTTGGAAACACTTGAAGGAAATCTTGATAGCAACTTTTAAATATTTAAAGGTCTATCTTGTAGATGGAGGATTGCATCTACTTGACTCCTAGAGGCAAGAAATATGAAACAGTAATGGAATTTTCAGAAAATAATGTTTCAGCTTAGTAGAAAGAAAAACATTATAATAATTAGACTTTGCAAAAAAGTAGAGTTCCATATCATGTGAGTTCTTGATGTGGCTGCTGAATCCGGGAATGCTTGTAGAGGGATTTCTGATTCAGGGTCGTGTTGGATCAAGTGACCACTGGAGCACCATCTACTTTTAGAGATCTTATGATTGTAAGTATGGCAGAACTAGATTTCAGTAGTCTGTAAGTTATAGATTGAAACTAATACTTATAATTTCAAAATCTGGGTGTTTAAAGGGACCCTGGTACTCATCTAGATGAACTACTAAAACTGGAGATGATCAAAGTGCATAGAAATTAATGACTTGTCAAAAATCAAACAGATTTATTGTCAATTCTTTTCTAGTTCATTCCCCACCTGCCATTTATTATGACCTCCCTTATGAGCATTTGTCCTATTTTTAAAAGGTGAGTTATTAGTAAAATTGCCTTTAAGAAAACCTTTACTATTTAAGCCATGAAGAATGTATTTTCAGGTGCCAAGATGTTATTTTCTGAGATTCACATTGTCCCTTAACATCTAATAAGATATTTAAAGAAGTTCACAAGCATTCTTTTGGTTATTTACTTTTTAATTTTTTTTTTCACTTTAATGTTCAATATTACTTGAAACAAGTGAACCACTATCAGAGATTTGAGATTTACAAAGAAATAAAACAAGTGTGATCCAGTTTTACTAGATAAAGCTTATATCAATCACATATTATACAGTTCTTCTGAAATCACTAAATTGAAGGGGACACACATATGTGATAGTAGACTTCCTAATATGGGGCTGTTCTCTACCTATCCTCTCCCTTATTAAGACTAGATGAAATTCTAATTAGAAGATTGCAGTTAAAGTTGAGCTCTATACTTAACCCAGAGCAGTTATTCTCCCCTTTCTGACATTAATTTGTTCATCTGCATAATAGTCTTAGATGATCTCTGAGGTCACTTACAGTCCCAAATCCTTCCAGAGATGGCATGATAGTAGTATCTCTGAATCTGGAGTCAGGGATAATATAGCTTTGAATTATAATGCTAATAGTATCCTGTTTCATTTCTCTTTAGGAGGGAACACACTTCATCACCTTTGCTTCAAGAACTGTATTTGTAAACGATTTTCCTCATTGATGGAGACATTATTTACTGGATGCAAGGGATGGGGAGGGTGGAGTTGAAGACAGCTTGGGAGAAGAAAATGTCTCCTTATTTCTGCTGCAGGAGGAGATATACAAGGCTTTATTCATGGAGAAACACCTAAATAGAAAAAAAAAATTGGGAAGCAGGAGATATCTGGAAGATTGCTATCTCCCCATATCCTGATTTCCAATTCGCCTCCCTAGAGATGTTGGGAAAATTCTGCTTGGGTGAGGGTATCCTCTTGCCTAAACTGAGATGTCTTGCTCCCAATAGGAGAACTTTTTCTATGTATTATATAGTATATTTTCATATATATAGTTTCCCTGATTTCTATTTACTGTCTGCATATATGAATGAGTTTATTTGCTATTTACTATTTCTGATGGTCTTTTGCATACTTACTCTTTAGTAGGAAAGGACATAAGTCTTCAGGTAAAAGCTTGGTGTACCCTTTTCCCTCTAAGGAAAAGTAACCAGGAGACTGGCTTGAATCCAAGAATTAAATCAATTGCCTCAGATTAGTAATATTTAGAAGAATACGTAGATATATTTCTAGTTCAAGGAGATCAGAGCAGCAAAAAGAGAGGAATATTTAGACATAATTTGTTCTGACCTCCATACAAGCTACACTTAGACAAACTCAGGTGAACATGACATACATAGCCAATACATATACATATGCCTTACAAATACTTAAATTATGTGTGTTACAGAGTTGTGAAAAAAATTGCTTTGTACAATTTGCTACACAGATGTGAATAATTAGGTAAGATATTCTAATGAGCTTAAATTGTGCTCTTGAAGTTTCCAGATGCTAAAACCCTCTCTTTAAATAGTAGATAGACTTCATTCTTACTAATTAAAATTGTCTTTGTCAAATGACCAGTCTAAGATACCTGAGGCAGGTACACTTATGTTAGCTCTGTGATCCTACTGGGAAGGCTGCTCTCATATAATTGGCTCTGCTACTTGCACCACATATTATATTGCTTGGTTGTAGGAGAAATCAATTACTATTTTTACAAAACCTCAACAAATTGCTCAGCATCTACAAACTACATCTACAATCTACTCAAATTGAAAAGTCCTTTTTATAATTTTATTGTTTCACTTTATGCTGCAGAACTGATGACATTTTTCAATGGCTGATTTCTTGCAAAGTTGACTGTGGGTTTTCTGTTTGTATTTTTTTTTTTTATTTACCAGGAAGGAACAAATTCTTAAGCACTCACCAACTTACAGGATATTCTTTTTTATATTTTATTTCTATGTAGCTCAAATATTTTCCCCTTATGGCTGAGATCAGCTCTTTTCCCTATGTACCCTTACTGCCAAAGCAAAACAAAATAATACAAAATAGTATTATATCATAATCTAGAAGAAAAATCCTGGTAGTCAATTTGTAATGTCATATAATGTTAAAGGTGCAAGAAATCTTCTGAGTTAATATAGAGCTTATTACTGAGAATAAGATCAATGATTAGAAACCAAGTATCATCATTTTGGGTACAGTACTCTTTAGATTATAATATATTGCTGCTCTGTTTGAAGGAAGGAAAATGAAAGGAATCAAAGCAAAAAAAGAAAGGAAGGTAGGAAAGAAGAAAGGATGGAAGGAGGGTTGGAAGGAGAGAAAAGGAAGGAATTTTCATAGAATTTAAATCTGTAAAGGGATTTACATATAATCTTTTCCAATACTTATTTTTTAAATGAGGAAACTGAGGCCCAGATAAGGTAAAAGACCTAACCAAGGTCAATTAGGAATAAAGTTGATGCATTTACTTAGAATGAATGAGGAAACTGAAGGTCAGAATAAACTTACCCAGAACTAATTAGAATCAGGAAAGTTACAGGAACCCCAAGACTGGAGTTCCCTGGCAAGCTAGTCTGGAAAGAATTCACAGGCTCAAGCAATCTTAAATCAAAAAGACAAAAAGTTTATTTTTATGCATTCAGAGTTCTTAGGGAACCTGCGATTTAAAGGGGGTTATAGGTAAAGTTTATAAAGACTCTTCTATAGTAAAACATAGCCAAATGTGCTTGCAAGATGATTCAGGGTGGGATTAGGGAGTGGTAAAGGAATATTTAGTTCTTAAAGGAATATGCACATTTACTATCTACTGGGCAGGTATTTTACCCAGAGTGCATTGGGAATTAGCAAAAAATGGGGCTACGTGGAGGTGTGGTTTTAGGCCTCACACATCACTATATCAAGTAATAATCAGAACTGACTTAGTAATACCCAGCCTGCTCTCATCAATGTCTTGTTAGACAAGGTAAATATAAGGCAATATATATGCATCTAAGTCTATGAGACATATAGCATCATATTATATATATGATATATATATCATGCATGTATATATGTCAATGAGTAGTAAATGTTGCTATGACCCAGTACACAGTCAGTTCACCGGTACACAGATGGTTCAAACTAATAAATTCTATAGGTGCAACGACTACTGTATCAGGAAAAGAGATAAAGGTTTATGCTGTGGCAGGCTGTCCTAAGCATGCCGTCAGAGTCACTGTATTTAGTGCTTCAGATTCCACTGTGGAGGAAGAAGATGAACATGAGTACTATGTTTGGGGAAAAGCACCTCCCCAGATAAAGACAAAGAGCAAAGAAAGAGAGTAGGGGGTTGTGTCAATAAGATATCCTTAGATGGCATTTCATCTCCTTCCTTACTGAAAACAATAAAATGAGCCAGATTGATTCTTTTAAAGAGTCCTCTACTTGACTTTGGTCTTGCCACTAAACTTTGATGACTGTGGAAGAAAGCATGAGGCAGATACAGTTCTAGCTCACTTAACTCCAATTCATGCATGAGTCAAAAGACATCACTGCAATGTGAGTTGGTTGTTTGATTGGTTGGCCATTGTCCTTCCTTTTCAGAGGACCAAAATGACTTCCCCATGATAAAGTGAAGTTTCACCGTGTCTGACTGTGGCTGAGCAGACCAATACAAACTTGGAATGCTCTACCACAGGTTGGGCACAGATAGTCCATATGAATTTTTGTGGTGGAAACTCCAAGTTTTCACATTCTATGTTTACTTTGTGCTATCTCAATTCTGCTTTGCTCATAGAACACAGCACCCTTCCTGATGCAGGCATGCCATGCTGAGCGGTCCTGTGCCACTGTTTCCCATGTTGCACAGTCAAATCCAAAGTTTTTGAGAGAGATCTTGAGAGTGTCCTTGTATTGCTTCTTCTGACCACTATGTGATCGCCTACCCCATGTGCGTTCTCCATAAAACAATCATTTTTGGCAAACATATATTTTGCATTTGAACAACCTGGCCAGCCCATAGGAATTGCACTCTCTGAAACATGGTTTGAATACCTGGCAGTTCAGCTCAAGGAAGGACTTCAGTGTCTGATACCTTATCCTGCCAGATGATCCTCAAAATCTTCCTAAGACAGTTCAAATGAAAGTGATTCAGTTTCTTGGCATGGAGGTGGTAGACTGTCCATGTTTCACAGGCATACAACAATGAAGTCAACACAACGGCTCTGTAGACCTTCAGTTTGGTAGTCAATCTAATACCTCTGCTCTCCCAGACTTTTCTTTGGAGCCTCCCAAACACTGAGCTTGCTCTGGCAATGTGTGCATCAACCTCATTGTCAATGTGTGCATTCCTGGAAAGTATGCTACCAGGGTAAGTGAACTTGCCCACAGAACTTACCCACAAAACTTCTCCATTTGTTGTAATCCGTGGGCTGATGGAGTACCTGTGTTTTCTTGGTGTTAATTATTAATTAGTGCTGGTAAATATCTTCCCCACCCATTCATAGGCCTCAGGTGCATTTTGTTAATTTCTGATGATTTCATAGTCCTCTTTGAGAAGGAAGGACAAACATAACCTGTGAGGAGCAGCTCTCCTTCCCCTCCTCTTCCTCCTCCTCCATTTCACCCCCCAAAATGCCTTTTTATCCTGCTTTGTTTACTGTTTTCTGTGGCAGGCTGTCCCAAGCACCCCAACAGTAAATGCTTACTGGCTACCTTTCTTGTTGAAATCAAGTCTCAAAACCAATTCACTCTGGAGCTCATAGACTGTACAAGTCCCCACTCACCTGACACAGAGTGGATTTAAATACTAAATAGTAACTGTTTCTCTTTTACCCAGGAACCCTGATCGATTTCATTATTTATTTATTTTTTATTAAAGGGGCCATCCCTTGAGCAACTACTTAAGCCTATTCATTGAAGGGGTGTATCTCACTCAAAATGTGAATGCTATAAGATCTTAACCTGAAAGGGTCAGGGTCTCACAATGCATCCCAGACCACTCCAGTAGTCCTGATGAATATCAGGCCACTGGATGCAGATGGTTGAGGAGAAGAAAGTGAGGTTGGTGACTTTGCACAGCCCTCCCTCACTCAAATCAAAGTCACCTGCAAGTCATGTCATCATCTTGATGTCACGGTCCTCTTCAAGAATGAAGGACAAACAATGAGGAACTGGGTCAGGTGGGTAGAGCCCTCCTGCTCTGAAAAGTGTATATTTCCTATGAGGTGAGGTTTTACTTTGTGGCTTAGTTTTTGAAAGAAAGTTGGTGTGCCCGATGAAACTCTGGTTATCTTTTAAGTAGTCCCCAGCTTTGAAAAGCCAGAAGTTCTCTCTCTGTTAACTATATATATATGTAATGGTCAGACAGTTGGCTCTGTCTGTTGACATGTGATGTATATATTACTTACGGTCAGACAATTAGAAGCCCAGTAGGTCTTTATTTCTCTACTTGTATTTTCTCTATTGATGTATAATTAAAGAAGGTTGTTGATGCCTCAAAAGTTGCTTTCCTTTTAGAAAAGCAAATCTAAGAACCTGTGCAGCAGCCCATCCTTTGTATGCTGGGATGCTTGCTGCTACAATCACCCATTCATTTTACCATTTTTTCCTACCTTTAAGAATTGTGACAATGGGTAAATGTCAAAGCAGTTGGCACAGATAAACTGGGAGCCAAAATCACAACCCTATCCAAAGACAGCTGAGGGAACAGGGTCTTCTTCTCACTGAACTTAAGCAGCAGTGGAATTTTGCAGTCTGTTGGGTATCTGAGCAGCCTTTTTGAAGGATTAAACTGCTCACTCCATGGCATGAGGAAGGTGCTGGAAATGTAGGTCTAAAATTGTGTGCTTCACCGAACCTGATCCTGGCCTGCTTATTGTAGAAGGTAAGTATCCTGTGCTGTTACATCAGCATAAAAAAATGTGTAAAAATTTTGTGAAGATGATTCCACTTACCATTGGTACATGGAATGTGTACATATTTATGAAAACAGGAAATTCAGTAGAACTGAAAGACAAACCAGCTCTTGTTATATGAGAAATCGGCAGATCTTCTATCCAAACAGCAGCCATGAGAGAAACAAGGCTAGTAAATGAAGGCCAGCTTACTGAAGTTGGATCTGGATATATATTTTTCTGGAGGGGCTGATGTGATAAGAAGCATAGAGAATCTGCCAAAGGTTTTACAATCAAATCTAATCTACTCAACGAGCTTGCTGTCCTCCCAAAAGGAGTGAACAACAGGTTCATGACAATGTTATCGCCACTTTCAGGAAAGTGAATCATCAGTCCATATTCTCCCATCATGACAAACCCTAAGTATATACGCATATGAAAACCTGGAGACCTTCATCATCAATTAAATGAAATCAATGAAAAATCAATGAAAAATGATATCAACGAAAAAGAGGACAAGTTTCTAATTCTCGGTAACTTTTAACTCCAGAGGAGGCACAGTCTGTCAGATATGGCAGGCACTCTTTGAGCTCTTTGAGAAGAATCGAATCAGAAACATGAACACCAACAGTCATTTGCTATTAAATACGTGTGGACTTTTGCCTGAGCCTGGCAATGGCTGAGCCTGGCTGTGCTGAGAGCAGGATGTTCTGGTTCATGAGGGACTGAGAGTCAGAGGATCCTATGTCCTTCATGGACTCATTCACTATTCATTGACAACATCTGAATCTAATGTTGTCAGGAGGCTTTGGTTACAGACCTTTCTTTAGCATCATAGATGGGAGCATCCCAGGGGACTGACCTGCTGTTCAAAGGATGCAAGTTGGAACTGTCTTACCCTTTGGGATGCTGGGAGTGATGGGTGAATTCATGCACATGTTTGGGATGATGAATGATGTGATAGGGAATGTGGAGCACATGACAACTGGAGTCAACTGTTAGACCTTTTCATCCTCCACTGTCATCTCTTACTCCAAACTGGGTGATGGCTCTCCCAAAGTCTACCAAGAAACATTTGAGATGCGCTCAGCACCAGGTGGGATCCAGGACACAAGGAGAACAGTGAGGGGCTCTGATAGTGGGCTAGAGCAGATGTCCTTTGGGCATCACATCTGAGACAGGACACACATCCTGTAGCATTCCTGAAATCACCAGACTGGGGACCAGGAAGAATGGAAGGACTGCATCAATTTGGATGAGAGTGATGCTGAAGCATTTGACAACGAGTGGAGGAGAGAGACATCCTGATACAGGTCCTAATATTTTAAGCGTGTAGGAGTGGGGTAAAGATCCTCTTAGAGCCTATTTTGGTCATCTAGGTCTCAGCTCTCTTGGAAAGGAAGGAAATTCTCCTACATTGGAGAGCTGACCACAATCACTAAGACCCTCATCAACCAGTTTCTGGTTTCCCTCCCTTCCTTCCTATATGTCAAGATTTCTCTCCATCTACTCTCTAGGTACAGTCCGTGAGGGGCAGAACACTTACCCCTTGGTAAACTCCCTTCCCCCCAATTAATATTAAATAAAGGTGAGCTGACCCCTTCAAGCATAGGAAGCCTTAAGGGGAGCTATTCACTGCCCCCTTTACTGCTTTTACACAACCAACCTCCCCTTCTCAATATCACCTTCCCATAGTGAATTTATTGAATGTTTCTTTCTGTTGTTCCCTAGTCTCTTAATTTTTTTTTCTCCCCTCTAACCCCCAGTAAGTACCAGGTCCCTTAGGGTAAGTTCTGGAGGTAAAAGTCTCATTTTCCCCCAAAGATCTGTTGGTTGCCATTGGATCCTTTCTCATCTACTCAGAAGTCCCATATTTGGGCCTGTGTCCTCTCCCTACTGGCTGGGTAAGGGGTGGGTATTGAATCCCTTTTCCCTCTTGTCCTCTAATCCTGTGCACATATATGCATGCACACACACACACACACACACACACACACACACACACACACACACATACACATACCCAATCTGTTCGTTTCTGAGTCCCTTTGTCCTTTGTGTGTGTGTGCTTATAACTTATAACTTCAGGGAATAAAGGAAAATGGAAAAAAATAAAAAATAAATAAAGATATGTGTGTCTCATGATCTTCTCATCACCAACATTGTCTTCCATTTATTTAAATGCAATAAAATTTGTGGATGCACCCTAACAACAAACATTCGCACTTAAGAGATTTTGTCATTGTAAGGAGAAGAGACAGATAGGATGTGAGAGATGTAGGTGATGTGTGGTTCCCAGTGCTGGACAAATCCTAGACAGACTCCCCAAGCTAAACATTCTCATTCAAGAAAAACAGTGGCCCCAAGGCAAGACTACTATCAGAAAATTTAATGTCAACAGATGAGAGTGCTTCTCTTGTTTTTAACTTGAAGGGAAAACTAAGCCAAAACACAGTCAGCAACAGTGGAGCAGAATAGGGGTGATCAGCTTTGAGAGATTTGGTATACAGTACTTCATCTCCTCATCTCAGTCGGAACACTTGCAAAATTGAGACTGATTTAATGAAAATGATGGAAAATTCAGAAAGTCCTAAACAAAAAACAAGACCTTTACAGAGTTTGCCAGCAGGATAGTTTGTCGGTCTCTAAGAAGGCAGTTTTTAACTCTTAAAAATTGGGAGGGTCTGCAAAGCTTAGAGAGATGCAAGATTCTTGGCTCAGTAAAAAGGCAGATAAAATTCAGTTTTAGTCTGACAATAATAATACAAAGCACTTTTGTGATGCCCTAAAGGCTAGGTATAGACCAAAGACCTGTGCTATATCTCAGTTACTAACTGCTTGTTTGAGCCACATTGATTAGTGAGAAATTGTGGAAATACGGGAAAGTCATTCAACTTCTTTATGCTTAGCTCATAAGCCTGGTGATTTCCCAAACCAAAATACCTTTAATGGGCTCCATTCTCCTCTTTATGGAAATTTTCTCAATTAGAATGTAAATTCTACATGGGCAAGACTTGTTTCCCTTTGAGATAAGTATTACCATTCTTGGTAAAATGCTAGGCATATACCTTTTTAAGTACTTTTTCATTCATTCATTTGCATATTTAATAAAGAGCAGAGTTAGAATTACAATCTAGTTCTTCTGATTCTAAAGAAAAGACTCTTTCCACTAGCAGAGGTAGAATGGGAAACAAAGTCTGCTGATTCTAAATCTAGATCTTTTATCTAGATTTTTTTCACTTTTATCACTATAGGACTGATTTTAGTACATAAAGGGACATGAACAGTCCTTTAGTGTAACTCTTTCAATTTACAGATTGGGAAAATGAGACCCTGAGAAGGGGCTAATGACATGGCATGGATCAGAGCTAGAATTTAAGTTAACCTTGTTTGTTATTGATGGTTAATGGAAGCTCACAAAATGGAAAGCTTCCCCTTTCTCAAAATAAATAAGAAAGAAAAAAGGTTTTAAATAAGCTTCTTTACATAATTCCACAGCCATTCTATCACTGAAAAGGGATATGTCTCTACTCATTGGAAATCTTGGTAAGAAAATAAGGTCCTTTTTCTGCTAAGGGAATTTCTTTTGTTATATACATCAATCCATTATAAACCAATCCCTCTCTTTTTACATGTGGACAGCCTTCAGAAAATCTATGCTTTCATTACTGATCAGGTCCAGATTTAATTTAGTAACTTTCTGAGCTGAGAGAATTATCTGAGAATTGAGGTCTCCCACATTTCAGCACCAGCACTTCAGAACCAGCTGATTGAATTATAAAAGCCTGAAGGAAGCTGGAAGACAGAAGAGGTCTATTTGAAATGGAAATATCCTACTTTGGAAGTGCCTTTCCTATTCAAGACAACAAACATCAAATATAACTTTAGATATGCATTATAATGGCAGCATTCTCTCATATACTGAACTAGAGTTTAGGAGTTGAGCAATGACTATATCTAAGACTAGAGCAGGACAGGGTGATAGACCAATCTATTTCCATATCTCAGGACTTCCTGGAATTAATTGGCCACTCTTAGTATCTAATTAGAAGTAAAACACCTTCCAAGGTTCAAATCCTGTATCAGTATATGTAACGCTGGACAAGCCATGGAATTTTTATAAGCCACATTTTTCTCATCTGTAAAATAGAGATAATAGTAACTCACTGGCTAGCTATCTCCTCCACAGTTTCACCAAATGCCTTACCACCTTGAAGAAAATTTCACCTTGACCCTTCCCAATCCCAAACACATAGGACACTGCCATTCCTGAAACATCATCTCAGAAAACCTCAACTATGTTTCCCTTCATTCCCTAACCTATCTTCCACAGCCTTGTCAACTACTTTGCCACCCTCTCACCCTTTTCTTCCCCCTTCCACTCTCTTCCTTCCAAGCAGTTCTCAAATTATAGACCATAATCAAATCATCTCCATCATTATTCCTGGATTGGATGTATTGATTTACTTCCCAATGGCCTCACTCCACAACCTAGTAACTTTCTGAACCAAAATACCACTCCCTTTCAAGCACTCCTCAGAAACCAGGGGAAACATCTAAATATGAAAGACAAATGGGTATATGAAGGAGCCACTGAGCCTAGAGTGGGGAACAAGGAAAAAGTTTTTCTGATCTTCACTATCTCAACCCATATGTACTTAATGAAGTACATAATGAATGTATATAATGTGTACATAATGAATATGATTTTATTAGGAATATGTGTTTACTCTGATATATAAGAAACTTCTTTAATGGTTTTAAAGGGATTGACTTCACTTTTTTATTTGCATTTCCAACAGCGTTTGATGCATTGTAAGAACTTAATAAATATTTTTCTTTCATAGGGCTATTATGAACTTAAGAACAGATGTTAGAAAAGGGCTTTGAAAACATTAAAGAATATAGCAATATCAGTTCTTATGATAATTCTAGAGAGATACTACAATATATCATTCAGTTTTTTTGTGTCTTTAATTTCATTGTCCAAGTTTCTAGTAGCCAAGTTATGACTGACTTTGCCTTCTCATTCTGAGGAAGCTCTTAGTTTGTGGAAGTTAGTGACTAGAGGTAGAGTTCACTGAGGAAATCTGATAGAATGAAGTGGGAGAAGATATCTATATAACTATACCTAATATGCCAGTCAGATTTATGGATGCAGTATGTAAATTTATGCAATGGTTTCACAAACCTACATTTGGACATGATATCTCCACCAAAGGGGTCATGTTATAAAGGAGAAAAGAAATCTGATTAACTCACACTAAGTCTTCACTTAGGAGTAAGTGAGGATTCCTGGAAAGATAATGCTTAACCTAGAATAATAAGTTCCTAATAAAGGAAATTTAGGTGTCATGGGTTGTATAGTTGTAAATGGCAGGACCTAAGGTAAAGGCAGCAAAACAGGTTTTGGATCAGGTTCACCTTCCTGTCATCTGTTAAACCATAATCTAGAGTTAGGCCTAGAAGTAACCATTACATAGATAATGTCCAGCACATGACCTTTATTTTACAGATGATGGTACTTAGGTCTAGAAAGTTAAAGTCACTTGCCTAGAGTCCCAAAGGTATATAGTTGAGGTAGTGAGATGTGAGTCCAAATTCTCTGATTCTGAATCCAATATTCTTTCTAGTACATCACTCTGACTATGGTTTAGGCCAGCCTTTATGATGTGACAACCCAGTAAAATGACACAGGGCCCAGAGTGAATTCCCCTACTAATTTTGATTTGGAGCTTTCCCAACAGCAGATCAAGGATAGTCCAAAATGAAGCCAGCTGTAGTGGCTTTGTCCTTGTTTCCTTCCCTTGCATTATATATGAACTACAAGGATGAATAGAATAAAAGCTTACTACTCTGTCTGACTTTACAGCCCCCTTATATATGCATTTCTTCATGTTTTGCCTAGTGTTACATTATGCTCTAATTGATATTTAATGACATAAATGTCACCATTTGATGTTAGGCCTATTTATTATACATGCTGCTGCTAATTAGGCTAATATTATAAACAATATAAACAAAAATATTGGTGTCATCAGCTGTCGCTTTTGATATTTGGATACATAAATGAAAGTCTCGCCAAGAGGAGGTGTTCCATTGATTTTAGAGGTGTGCCAACTCCTCAAATTAATTAGAATTGTTGATGAACCATGGAGTTGTTGGTTCTAAATTTTCCAACGTGATTACAGATCAGATAGTGGCAAATTAATGAATGGCCAATCTGGTCATGAGATTTCTTTCATGCTGAACTGTCACAGTGCGTTATATCTCTTCCTACAATCTTAAGTCATGTGCTTGCATTTCCCAGTGTGAGGGATGTGAAAAGCCAAAGTACTGCAATGTGATCTTTCATTCATGAAATAGGATCCTTCAGGGAGAAGTAGAAATATACACACACACACACACACACACATACTCATATACACATCCCTATGTATAAGCATCTATGTAGAGAGATGCAGAGGCAAAAATTCAGAAACAGAGATAGAACCAGAGAAGCAGAGATGGAGTTGTCCTCTGAATTTGTCAAATAAAGATTCAAGTTCTTTCTCTAACACATACTGACTATGTAACCCAAGGTAAGACTCAACCTCTAAATGTTCCCAGGCAATTCTCTAAGACTATAAATTGCAGGCAAGGTGTGTTGTTACATTCATAGAGGAAGTTCCTATCTAGAAGCTTTCTGCAACTGGAGAATCACAGTTCTGGTGAGAGACAGACAGACAGACAGACAGACAAAGCAATAGAGGCATAGGGTCAATGTAACAATAAGCACCCAAACATCTATGGTGGGAGAGCTGCTATCACAGGTTCTTAGGCCTGTATTTATAAAAGGAAAGGCACTTTTTGAGGGGTTAATAATCACTTTAATCAAGCACATATATCGTTCACTTAGTTCAGGGTCAAAAATCAACACCTTGAACTTCAGAGAAAATACAGAGAAATCAAAAATCAACAAACATGGATTCCAACTGTCTGACCATAATCAATACATATATCACAAATCAACAGACAGATCCAACTGTCTGACGATAGTTACCAGAAAGGAAAGCACCAACATCTGGGTTTTCAAAGTCTGGCTACCCAGAGTCTCATCTGGCCAAACAAACACTTCTAATCAGTAAGCCCCAAAGAAAAACCTCAACTCAGAGTATTTATACCTTTTTTAAGAGCCAGAGGGCATCCCAACCCTTGAAAATCAGTGTCTCATTAACAAAAGGTGTGGGCCTTCCTACAAATCCTCCCCAGTCAAACTCCCCTTAATGTGCAGGCCCATTCATAGGTGGGGAAGAATTTTAGTCATATTAAAATAATAATACAAATACATACACTACTTCTAGTCAGAGAAACTGGTGTTTCTATATTTTACTCTTAGTGAAGACTCTTGGTTGACAAAGGCAAGATTCAATCAGAGGCACTTGATTATACTGAAAGAAAAACAGCAAAAAATGTTACTTTGCTTGCCATCACACTCAAGAAGAGAAAATAACAAAAATAATTTATATATTGCTTTAGAGTGCTTGACAATATTCCACAGAGTCAAAAACAAAAAGGAGACAGAGAGACAGAGATAGAGAGAATAAGAGAAAGAGACAGAGAAAAATAATAAAAATGATAATTAGTATTTATATATTATTTTAAAGTTTTTCCAAAGTGCTTTGAGACTCTATTTCATTCAATCCTCACAACTACCCTGGAATGTAAGAGCTTTCATTATCAACATTTTACAGGAGTTGAAACTGAGAGAGACAGAGGTTATTATTTGGGTCCCTGGTATCAAATAACTAGTAAATATTAATGGCAATATTTGAATCAAGGTCTTTTTGACTCCAAGTCCAGCACTATATCCATTGTACCAATAAAAATGTAGATATGATATGAATATGAGTGTTGATAAAGAGGGTTACTAAATCCCTATTATGAGTTTAATGGAATATATTTTCTAGATTATGGCATCTAAAATTTGGGAAGCTTACTTGAGTACGTAACCACTGTTTAGTATATTTAGGAGGAAAACATATCCTTATTTATTAAAATTAATTTAGAAACACAGTTTGGGAACACAATCTTACTGTGAGTTAAAGCTATTTATATCATGATTTTTGAGAACTGGCAATAGAGAAAGCATTTTATTTTTCTAGTTACAAATATGTTTGTCTGAAATTAGACTTATATACTAATAATGTTCTTATGGCTCATATACCAGTTATTTAATGAATTCAGTTCAATCCTACAAACATAATAAGCATATCTTTTGTGTAAGACAGTTTGGTTTAGGCAGTGGAGAGTAGGCCTTAATGTCAAGAAAATTTGGTTTTAAATCTGATCAGAGTTATATACTAATTGTTCAATTATAGATTATTCAAATCGTTGTATTCCCAAACAATTTAAATAATGTAAGTTAGAGATAATTTGCTGATCTCCATTGGTAAAAAGAGATTTCAAAAAAGGAGTACTTAATATTGATGAAATTGCAGGGTTTTGTTCCTTCCTCCCATCTCACCACCTCAAATATATTAATAAAATTATCAACATATTGTTCTCAGGGCTGAATACACAAAGATAGAAAATCAACATACTGTTCTCAGGGCTGGGTACACAAAGATAGAAAATAATACTATACCAGAATGAGAACTGGGTCATACAAAAGTAAATATGAAAAAAAAGATAGATTGTGATGACAGTACGGAATGGATCTGACTATGTTGTTCAAATATAAAACATACTCTTGCCAAAAAGACTGCTTTATGAAGAACTCACACGGGCATGCATTCACATGGTGGTCAGAAGAAACAATACAAGGACACTCTCAAGGTCTCTCTTAAGAACTTTCAAATTGATTGTGTGACTTGAGAGAAACTGGCACAGGACCACTCAGTGTGGTATATCCACATCAGAAAAGCTGCTGTGCTGTATGAGCAAAGCAGAATTGAAACAGTTTAAAGGAAAACCAGGATGGGCAAATTTAGAGTATCTACCCCAAAAGTTCACAGGAACTATTTGTGCCCGACCTGGGGTAGAGCACGTGGAGCTCATATTGGTCTGATCAGCCACAGCTGGACACTTGACTTTTAGCATAGTGATGTCATTTTGGTTCTCTTCAACCTACATCAGAATCACCAAAACTTTACATACTCCTAGAACTAATTTTGGAAAAGCAATTAAAAAAATGAAGCTTGGGACAATGTTCTCCCAACACTGGAAGGAGAACCCAACTTTAGCATAAAATTAAAAATCAAGAAATAGTTGAGAAAAATGAGCAAATAACAAGAAGAAAGAAAAGCAACCATCAACATGCTACGATTTTGAAAGGAAAGATCAAGGAAAAAACTCAGAAGACAGCAATAACAAAACAGCTACAAGCAAAGCCTCAAAGAAAAATATGAACTGCATACAAGGCCAAAATAACTCCTGGAAAATTTTTTAAAGTTTTTTATTACTTTAATATAAAAAGATCATTATAAGAGTTAAGATGACAGAGTAAGCACTAAATCACCGTAGGCCTCCCATATTCACCTCCAAACAACCAATCATAAAATAACACCCCAGATCAAATACTGACACAGCAGAGCCAATGGAAAGACTGGGTAGAGCAGTCTTTCCACTCAAGAGACTTAGAGAATTGACAAAAAAGATTCATCTAGCTCAGTTAAAGGGAGGTACATTTCAGGACAGAAATGTGGTAGAACAAGCAATTGCCAACACCATGCTTCTCCACATGCCTTAGAATAGCCAGAGGAAATGGCAGACTCCAAGTCTGAAAAGCAGCACATGCTTCAGGGTAGCCTTAGTCAGGTAGATGCTCTCCAAAGGCCAGACCTCCCTCAACTTTGGAACAGACCCAGGCAGGCAGAGGTTCTCCAGTGTTCAGACCACCACATGCTTCAGTGTAGCCACAAGGAAACACAGAAAAACTGCAGCTGGCCTCAACACACACTAGACGCTACCATTTAGGACCCCAACGCAACACCAGGTATGCTGCCAGACCTCCATAACTTCCAGCAGCACCAACCACCACACATATCACCCCCTTAACACAGTACCAGATATGAAGGATCCCACATGGCACTCAGAGAAACATCAGAGAATCATCAGGTAAACAGTCAGAGCCTGCAGCCACTGGCACAAGAAGCCTGAAACAGAGCCCCATTCCAATCCGGGAGCAGAGATCAAATTTAAAAGAAACGAGAAAGGCAAAAAAACCAAGATGTATGAAAAAATCTGACCATACATTGCTATTATGGTGACAGGGAAAGTCAACACAAAAACTCAGAAGGCAACAACGAGGTCAAAACCCCCATGGACAAAATCCCAGAGAAAAATGGGAAGTGGTCACATTATAAACTGCATCAAACTATCTACCTTCTTTTTCAGAAGAGGGGAAGGGAGGGAAAACAAGGAAAATAATTGAAACTCAAAATCTAGTAAAATTTTCTTGATATGGAATTGTGGGGAAAATGGAATACTATTTAGGGCAAAAAAAATCAAAAAGAAAATAGACAAAAAGTTTAAGAAAGAAATAACAGTGATGCAAAATATTATAGAAACAGAGTCACCAAAAACTTGGTAAAAGAAGCACCAAAAAAGCAAACAAACAAAAAAACTGAAGAAATAACAATTTAAAAACCAGAATTGTCCTAATGGTAAAAAAAAAAAAAAAAAAAAAAAAAAAAAAAAAAAAAAGGCACAAAGAATGTAAAGAATGCCTTTAAAAGCAGAACTGACCAAAAAGAGAATAAAAAGGTATACAAAAGTTCATTGAAGAAAATTAATCCTTTACTTTTAAGTTGTACTGTCTTGTCTTTTATATAAACCACAACCATATTTTTTTCCCTCATACTCCTGCTGTGATCTAATAACCTAAAATTTCTTATTTGAAGGAACCATGCACATATTAAGATTATCTAGAACTGAATATCACCCTGTCTTTTCAAATGCCTTATTTTATTCATATTTATAAGGTAACAAGCCCCAGGAGCATGCTTTTAAACTTTGAATGCTTCCTTAGAATGTCCATAGTGCATGGATGCCTAGGAATCTCTGACTTTGTACTGTGTACTACAATCATCAACCAAAAAACCCCACCAATGATGTCATTTAGTGGTTGTCATGAAGGAAAATTCTCACTATCATATCCTTTTGTATTCCTCAAGGGGATCATTTAATTGTACACATGGGAACATTTTTCTCACAATATATCTCACAATATCTCTGTTAACCTGGCAAAATATTTTTTCCTTCTTTATTTCTTTATCCCACTTATGAACCAAAAATTATAATCCTATTCATGATTAATAAATAGAAGTGTGATGACTATAGAACATCTGTGTCAAGGAAAAGGAAGGTAATAAAATTTTAAAGAAGAATTATATATAATAACCAATACTAGTAATTTCTAAAGTCCTTGAAACTGCCTCAAAGTACCATTTCAGAAGTCCATACACAATTTCATTCCTCTCCTTGTCTTCATTTTATTGAAATAGCTTTTCATTAAAATTCTGCATATAAAATATAAGACTTTTTAAATATTGTAATGACCACTGTTGTCATTATTTCCATAATTATTACATGCTACTATTTCCACATCATTCAATGCAGTGCATATAATGACTACATAAACAATCCATCTTCACTGTTATTTTGAGGAAAATTCTTCAAAAACCTTAAAGCAGTAAGCCAATGTGATTTGTCATTGCCATATCATGGTTTAAATATATTTTTTTCACTATATCTAGAACTTGGCCAACATTAATAACACTTTATATGGAGAAGTACAATTTTGAAGTGTAGACAATTGACTCATATCCAAACTGTCCCAAAAGTCCTAGTCCTATTTAATTTTATTTTTTAAATTTTATTTGGGTACCCCAAAATTCTTAGTGCAGTTTTAATCTATAAGATATTAAAACTACGCTAAGGGTTTTGAGACACCCTGAGTGTCCTAAATATACATATGTGTCCCAAATATAGCATGCATGTTATATATATATATATATATATATATATATATATATATATATATATGCATGCATGTGTAGATACAATGTGGTTAAAAGTCGAGTGATTAGAAATTCCTCATTTCTACAAGAGTTATACACATTTTTGTAAAGAATTATAATGAGTAATAATAATTGCTCAAATTATCATTTGAATAAGCATTATTGGCATGGCAACTTTACATTTCAAAATTTTAAAAATGCATTATTTCATTAAACAGAATGATGGGAGGGAAAGAGATGTATTTGGAGTCAGAGGATCTTGGTATTAATGTCAGCTCTTCTGATTACTCAGTTTTTCAGTTCTTGTTTTCTCATATGTAAAATAAGTGAGTTGATATTAGATTTGCAAAGATGTTTAAGGATGAAAGTGGTGTTAACAGGGATGAAGGACTTGATGCAATTTAATGCATTGTTGGTCTAGCTATACATTTGTTTAGCTCATCTAAAAAAAAGTAGAATTCTACTAGGCAAGTCACTAAAATGTATACTCACTTTGACCTAGAACTGCAACAGTGAGATATATAATATTAAGTTAATTTACCCAAGGTCACATGGTTAATAAAACAGACCTTGGTCATAAACCCAAGACTTACAATGTTTCCATTAAATCACCTGTCTTCCTCTAAGTAATGCAAGCTCACAATATGCCCTTAATGATTAGAGTCCTGGAAAACTTACATTAAAAATGAAAATGTGTAAGTGCTATGATTCTTAGACTATTTTTCACTTTAAAAAAAATGTTCTTCACTGAAAATTATGCTTACTCTTTGATTCATCAAAGTTATCATTAGTTGTATAACCTGAAGAGTTAAAAGAAGGAGGAAAATGATTCAAATTTATAGATATTCACATATCTTTTAAAGATATTCATGTATCTTTTTGTTGTAGCAAAAAACTGGAAATTGAGTGGCTACCCATCAATAGTGGAATGGATGAACAAATTGTGGCATACAAATATCATGAAAGCTGTGATTTTAGAGGAACCTGGAAAGATGTAGATGAGCTGACAAGGAGGAAAGAGAGCAGAAACGGGTGAATAGATAATATAATAATGCAAAAATGAACAGTTCTGAGAACTTTGATCAATGCACTGGTCAACCATGTTTCTAAGGGATCATTGATGAGGAATGCTACCTATTTCCTATAAAACTAAGACATGTATTTATGATCATGGCTAATGTGGGAATTTGATTTGCTTGAAATTGTGTTTTTGAAGAAATCATTTGTTATTCCTTTTGTTCTTAGTGGGAGGAGGAGAATCAACAATACATCAGCAAGGATTTATTGCTCCCCAGGTGGCAGACACTGTGCTAACACCCGAGAATGCAAATATAAGGAGAAAGGAAGACAGTTGCTGCCCTCAAAAAGCTTACATTCTAAAGATGGGAGAAAACTAAAAGAAACTTGAAAAGTAGGGAGATGAGAAGGTGCCCAGATTTGGGGGTGGCAGACAATGTATACAGTGTCAGGAGTGGAGACTGGGTAAAAATGCAAAAGTGGTGGGTATTTTCCTTAAAATGAAGGTTCTAGGAGAAAGTACTTTATCAGAGGAAGAGGACATGAGAGTATATTGTAACTTAAGAATATACCATTTTAGTATTACTTAATGTCATTGTTATTTTCAGTTTCTCTAAGTAGCCACTGGCTTTTATGGTCCTCTTTCTATATTTAGAAACACTCATTGAAATTTTAAAATAAATCCAAAGCTTCTAATAGTACTAAAAAATAAAAAAAAATTAAACTTCAAAATATGTGTAATATAAAGACCATGTACTATATCCGTACATACACATACACACAGATACGTGCATGTTATACATATTCACATTTCCATTGGGATATATTTCTAGTCTAACCATTTTCTGTATAATCATTATTATTCTTTGGTTGATATCTGATTTAATGTATGTCTTGACTTCTTGGTCTTCTACTGCTGAAGAATTAACCACAGAAATAATCAGACAGGTACTGACATAATTTTCTTTTAAAAGGTCATATGGTAGATCATGGACATCTCTAGAAGGAAGGGGAAAGGGAAGAAAAAAGGGGAGGAGAAAGTTGTAAGATTAAAAAGAATAATTGAATTGCAATTATATGTATAATCTTTTATTTCTTCTTCTATTATGTTAGGGAAATGCTCATTTTATTTCTTAAGTCGATAAGGAAATAAAACTTTAAAAAATGAGTCAGTCTGATAAACTAAGTAAAATCTTGAACTTGAACTCAAAAAAGATCTACATCTAGATTCTGCCTTAGACATCAACCATGAGATATTCCATAAGTTATTTACTATTTTGGAACCTCATTTGTAAAGTTGGATCAATATTATTACCTGCTTCACAGTTGTTGTTTTTTTGAGTATCAAATGAAATAATGGACATAAATCAGTTTTAAAAACTGGAAATGTTATGTAAATATGAGATACATTAACATCAAGTTTAGTATTATCTATTATCATTATTATTGTTATGTCAACATCATCATCCTACCCAGCCTGACGATTCAATTTCTCATGGTGCTTGACTCCACAGTAAGAACTCAATAAATGCTTGTTGACTGACTCAATAGCATAGAGATTTCCCAGTGAGGAAACTCCCTCTACCAATGCAAATCAGTAAGTGTCTTGAAATTACAATATTGAAAGTTGCCTAGGATACTGACAGTTTCAGTAACTTGCTCAGCATACACAGCCTGTATGCCACAGAGGCTAGAGACTTTAATCCACCTAATTCTTCTCACTCCAAAACAGATTCTGCACACTGGTCCATGCTGATTTATTATTACTCTAAAATACTATGCTGTTTATTAAGTCTGTGTGATTATCAGTTCATCACTGGGACAGACCAGAAACTAGTATTATGTGCATGTGCATGTGAGTATGTGTGTGCATAATATATGCCTGCTACAGAGAAATATCAACCAAGATTTCACAAAGGTTTCACCTTTGGGAAATTCAAATGAATTATAGAAAAATCCTATTCATATTTCCTGATTTTAGTTATTGCTATAACTATTCTAGTTGATATAAAATCCTCAGATGAAGAGTAGTTCAGTCAGGCTCAAAATTGTTAATCCCAGTGACCCCTCTAAAACTATTTCCTTTCAGTCCCCAGTGGAAACCACAAACAACCAATGAATACATTAAATAGAAAGAACCACAAAATATTTTCATTTTCTTCTGAGCGGGCATTACATAAGGGTTCCACTTGCTTAATTAAATTGCCTTCTACTCTAACAAAGCTCCACACAATATGCTTTCTCCCCAAAGTCCCCAGACCAATATTAAAGGGCATGAATTTTTCATTTCTTAAAGTTTCATTCAGCTGTTTAGAAGACTCTATGACCTAAATTAGCTAGGTTAGGGTCATTTAGAAAATGTCATGTAGGTAAGATTCTCATCAGTCAGCTGAGTTGGTACTGGATTCTGATTTGGGAAACTGCTGACTCTGCATTTCTGTTAAGATATCCAGATGCTTTCCTAAGTCTTAGAAAAATCATGAAAAACAGGCTTCATGGTCTAAGGATCCCACATCATTTATTCAAATCCAGTGGTAATACATACTTAATGCTCACCACTTTTAAAATTTGTGGAAGTAGATGATAGAAGAAAGAATAAATATTATTAAATGAAACTTTAAACTTTTGCACAGCAGTCTAAAACATGAAATTGCTCTATTTCTTCCTTTCTGTTACTCAGTGAGGCTGATCAGATTAGTGTCACATCATCTGAACTGGAATGTAAGAGATGCTTAATGTGGGAAGGTATTTACTTTTCTGTCATGTCCAAGGATAAGGTAGAAAAGTTGATATTTGAGATATTTCTGGTGGTTATTCTCCTAGTGCTTTTACAACATGATAGTGAAAATGAAAATGACAAGAGTGGAATGCATGATTTAAACGCTGGCACATTCAACTCCCTTTCAAACTCTATAAACACAACATTTATGTATATCTTATATGTGCTAAGCACTCTGCAATTATTAGCTCATTGGTTTCTCATAGCAACCCTGTAAGTGTTATTATCATCCCCATTTAACAGATAAGGAAACTGAAGAACAAAGAGGTGATATAGGTCAATAAATTACTCAGGGTCACATGGCTACTGACTCCAGGCTCAGTACTCTATCCATGGCATGACTTATTGCCTGAAGAAGTTGTTGAGTCTTCTAGAAAATGCTACTTTTTCTCATTCATATCTCCCAGCTGTGTTATACAAATTACTTGATTCCCCTTATTGGATTTAGATTGATCTCTATCAAAATTAAAAGTGATGTTGAGAGTCCAGCCAATCCAACTGACTCATTTTAAATTTAACAAACTGAGGCCAGAGAGGGAAAATGACGTCCACAGTGATACAAGCTACTGACAGAACATTGACTAGAACATAAAAGTCTAGAACTGAGAAACATTTTATTACTAGAACCCTCTATTTAGTCTATTTTCTTTGTGTTACTCTTTCAGTTCCTAAAGATTTGCTATTCCTAAATGTTTTTTATAATTTATAATAACTTGAAACATAATATATGATTCACAATTTATTAGAAACACTAATTACTAAATAGTAACTATTTTTCTTTTCCTAAAAACCCTGAGGGTCCTCCCCTCCCAGTTTGATTTTTTTGTTGTTATTTCTTTCTTTTTTTAAGAAGGGACCATCCCTTAAGTATCTATTTATAGAAGCCTATTACTTGAATGGGTGTATCTCACTCAAAGTGAGAGTCTGATAAGATCTTAACCTAAAATGGCCGAGGTCCTACATTATATCTGGGCTGCCTCCAGTAGTCCTGATGAATATCAGGTCACTGGACCCAGATGTCTCTGGAGGAGAAAGTGAGGCTGATGAGCTGGCACAGACCTCTCTCACTCAAATCAAAGTTACGTGTAAGTCATGTCATCATCTTGATGTCATGGTCATGGTCCTCTTTGAGAATGAAGGACAAATATAACAACAGAAACATTATATTTATAATAATATTAAATATATTTAATTTTATGTATGTATATATTATATACATATGTTAACATGCATTATTTAGACTTAAAAGTGACCTGATTTGGGTGTTGGTAAGCTTTTAAGGATGGAGACATGTTATTAGTAGTATTTTTAAAATTAATTTTTGAAGAGCTATGCAATTTTTAAAATAATAAACTCAATGACCTAGAGTTAAAAAGGATACCAGAGGCCATCTAGTCCAATATGCCAATTTTGCTAAGAAAAGTCTTGCCCTAGTTCCCATAGACAGTAGTTTTTCTAGTTGGGATTTGAATCCAAAACTGTTGACTCCACTATGATCGTTTCTTTGTACCACTGTATGTATGTTTATAGTATCTTTGCAATAGATATTTAATTTCTCCTAAAATATTGTTCTGTCCAATGTTATATTACATCATATTACCTTCAAGTTGTGAAGATAATATAATCTATTCTTTGTAAAGCACCTTCCAAACTTTAAAATACTTTACAAATGGTAATTGTTGTTATGGTTTTCAATTGTATGGGTACAAATAACTGAGCACTGCAAAGATCTGTAAGGAGGTGACTAAGGAGCATTTGGAAAAATGAAAACAAGGTCACAAAGAGTTATCATGGCTTCATCAAGAATGTGTCTCTTCAGTTCAAATTTATTTATGTGTTTTTAATAAGACTCAAACTGGTAAATCTATGGAATGTTTTTCAAATGTAGTTTACTGACATTTTAGCAAAGTGTTTCCTATTCTTGAAAAAGAGGGATAGAAATGGAAGTTACAGTAGGTAGTAGAATGGTCAGACTCAAAATATCCTCACTTATACTTAGATGTCATCATGAAAGATGTTACAAAGTATAGTGAGTGTCCCAGATTAAATGGTAAATGGACTTAGAAGTACTTCCATAGTTCAGTGCAAGTCTTGCACATAGACTGTTGTGTACACTAAGTGAACTCAGACCTTGAAGCCATGATAAATCCTACACAAACATGGAACATCTGCTGCCTTGAGAACCTAGCCAGTTCTCCAAGGACGAACATCACGTAAGTACTCCATCGTGAGATTTGGCTACCCTCTCAATGGACAAGGTATGGGATAGTTGGCAATTAGCCTCTTTGTTGGAAGTCAGCCTTCTTTAACTAGAAAGGTTTATTAGGTCTCTGTTCTGAGGAGAACTTTGGAATCTCACCCATGGAGAGGATGCTCTGCCGTAGACCACTTGCTCCCTTTTCAGACCCTGAAAGCTGTTTGCAGGGATTCCCCAGCTGAGAAAATTCAGGAGTTGGTGCTTCCCTGGATTGGTGATATTTTTCTATTTCCTCTTATATCTATCTTAGTATTCCTGTAATATTGGTATTAGAATATATTAATTATTGTTGCTATTGCTCTAAACTGTCTGTGCATTTGCCTTCTCTGTAAACCAATAAAATATTCAGCTTCTTCTCAAGTGTGTCTTATTGTAGGTATGACTCCAAACCATAAATTTCCTTAATCATACACAGATACATCAGCTGGACTTCATTGTCATTAAGAGTTTTATCAATAGATTCATAAAATATCTAGACGGCATGCTCATCAGATTTGCAGATGAGACAAAAATGAGAGGGATAACTAATCCACTGGATGGCATAGCTGATATACAAAATGATCTTAACATGTTAGATAATTGGAATGATTGGAATACAACCACATTTAATGTAGATAAACTTCAAGTCTTAACAGATTGGTTAAAAAATTTAACTTGACAAGTACAAAATGGAGAAGATATGCTTTGATAGTAGTGTGAAAAACATCTCAGTATAACTGAATGTTGTGATTATGGGGGATTGGGATGATGGGAGTTTAATGTAATGTTTAAATCAATTAAGAAAAGAATGGATTCCAAAATTAAGGAGGTGCTAGTCCTTCTATATTTTGGTCTGGTTCAGACCACATCTGGAATACTGTATTCAGAGATGGGCATCACAGTTTAGGGGAAAAAAAATATTGTTAAGCTGGAGAGGATCCAAAGGAAAGCACTAAGTATGATGAGTCCATAATTTATAAGGATTGACTGTCGGGGGGTGGTGGTGGAATTTTGTAGCATGCAGAAGATACTTCTCAGTGGGGCCATGATAGCCTTCAAGTATTTGAATAGTTGCCACAAACTTTCTTCAAAGGAAGAAGAGTTAGATATAGACTATCTCAATGATTGCTCTTTGTAACAAGAAAATAAAAGTTGTCAAACTGAACCACCAATAGCTTCAGCATTATATACCCATACAGTTCCCTGTTTAACACCAAGAGAATGCAAGTTGTTCCATCATCTGTTCTCTGAGACCAAGACTGATCATAATGCTATGATTAAACTTTAAAATCCAGTCATTTTAACCATCCTACTATTAAAAAGTTAATTTAGATGAAAGGAATGGTTAATACCTTGGGCAATTTGATTACCACATATCAATATGATCTATTCAAGATGATCTCCAAGCAAATATTGAAAAAGTACGTATGTTGGGATTATGTAGGCATCACTTTAATGTCCTAGAGTAAGGTTCATTTTTCTATTTATTTTCATTTTGCTTTAAATCTTTATACGTATTAATTTATATTAATATGCATACATAATGTATTAATACATATTAAGTATATTATATATTTTATACATATCCAGAAAACTGGAAATAATCCATCAAGGAAAGTTACTTTGCCAAGATATTACATTAGAGAAAGTAAATTTGTGAGAAAGAGCAAAAAGGATGAAACAACAAATGACAAAAAAAAAGGAGAGAAGGATTATGTATCAGTTTTGATTGATCATTTCGGGAAAAAAAAACTTTTAAAATTCCTATTTGTTGCTCATCTTGAACTCATAATAAAAGTACAATTCTAAATTAGTTTAGTTATTCAATGCCATATAAAACAAACTCCATAAATTATTTTATAGAGCTGGAAATTTTTTTTAATTCATCTGGAATAACAAAAGGTCAAGAATAGCAATGACCAAGAATATTAATCAATGAAAAAAAATATGAAGGAAAGTGGTCTAGCTACGCCAGATCTCAAAGTGTATTATAATGGGATAATCATAAAAATAATTTCTTATAGTCTAAGAAATAGAGTGATAAATCAATGTAATATAGTAAGTACATAATACATAAAAGACCATAGTAATCTAATGTTTCATAAGCCCAAAGATGTAATCTTTGGGGAATAAGAACTCTCTATTTGACCCCCCCCTAAGAAAACTGCTGATCAAAAAAAGAGCCTAGACATCATCTTTCATGAAATTATGAAGACAAACTGTCCTGATATTCTAGAACCAGATGGCAAAATAAATATTAAAGGAATCCACCAATCACTGCCTGAAAGAGATCCAAAAGGAGAAACTCCTAGGAACATGGTGGTCAAATTCCAGAATTCCCAGGTCAAGGAGAAAATATTGCAAGCAGCTAGAAAGAAACACTTTAAGCATTGTGGAAATACAATCATGATAACACAAGATCTAGCAGCTTCTACATTAAGGGATCAAAGGGCATGGAATATGACATTCCATAAGTCAAAGGAACTAGGACTAAAACCAAGAATCACCTATCCAGCAAAACTGAGTATAATACTTCAGGAGAAAAAATGGTCATTCAATTAAATAGAGGACTTTCAAGCATTTTTGATGAAAAGACCAGACCTGAAAAGAAAATTTGACTTTCAAACACAAGAATCAAAAGAAGCATGGAAAGGTAAACAGCAAAGAGAAGTGAGAAGGGACTTACCAGAAGTAAACTGTTTACATTCCTACATGGAAAGACAATATTTGTAACTCTTGAAACTTTTCAGTATCTGAGTAGTTGGTGGGACCACACACACACACACACACACACACACATATACGCACACACACGTGCACACACATGCACGCACACACAGAGACAGAGAGCACAGAGTGAATTGAATAGCATGGAATCATATCTTAAAAAAATGAAGTTGAGCAGTGAGAGACAAATGTATTGGGAGGAGAGAGAGGAATGGAATGGGGCAAATTATCTGTTGGAGAAGAGGCAGGCAAGAGACTTTTTAGTGGAGGGAAAAAGAGGGAAGCTGAGAGAAAAGACATGAAGTTTACTCTCATCACATTTGACTAAAGGAAGGAATAAAATGCACACTCATTTTGGTATGAAAATCTATCTTACTATACAGGAAAGCTGGCGAGAAGGGGATAAGCAGGGTGGGGTAGATGATGGAAGGGAGGGCAATGGGAGGAGGGAGCAATTTGAAATCAACTCTCTTGGTGAGGGACAGGATCAAAAGAGAGAATAGAAACTATGGGGGGCAGGATAGGATGGAGGGAAATATAGTTAGTCTTTAGACAACACAACTATTATCCAAGCCATTTGCAAAACTGCACAGATATGGCCTATATTGAATTGCCTGCCTTCCCAAAGGAAATGGGTGAGGAGGGAGGGATGGGGAGGAGTTGGAACTCAAAGTTTTAGGAACAACTGTTTAGTATTGTTCTTTCTACTAGGAAATTAGAAATACAGGTAATGGGGAATAGCCTACAGGACAAAAGAGAATATGGGGACAAGAGAAGGGAGTGATGATAGAAGAGAGGGTAGATTGGTGATAAGGGAAATTAGAATGCTTGGTGCATTGGGTTGGGGCGAGGGGACAAATGGGGAGAAAATTTGGAAACCGAAATTTTGTGAAAATGAATGTAAAATGTTAAATAAATAAATTAAACAAAAAAAAAAGAAAGGAAGGGAGCTATATGTCCTAAAAAAGTATTTATACCAGCTATTTTTTGTGGCAAAGAAACGGAAACAGTAGAGATGCCCATCAATTTGGTAATGACTGAACACATTTTAATGAAATGCAATATGTTTAACACAATTGTACACGTATAACCTAAAACATATTACTTTATGTCTTGAAAAAGTAGAAAGGAAAGGAGGAAATTAGAAAAATTTGGAACTCAAAGTCTTACAAAAATGAATATTGAAATCTACTATTAAAGGTAAAAAAGGCCTCCTTTCTCATATATATAGAGAGTTGAGTCAAATTTATATTCATAAAAGTCCTTCCCCAAGTGATTCATGTTCAAACAACATGAATGAACAGGTTTCAGATAAAGAAATCAAAGCTATCTATAGGCATATGAAAAAATGCTGTAAATCTCTTTTGATTAGAGAAATGCAAAATAAAAGAGCTCTAAGGTCCTACCTCACATTTATCAGATTGGCTAATACGAAGAAAAGTGACAAATGTAAGCTATGTGGGAAAACTAGGACACTAATGCACTGCTGGGGAAGTTGTGAATTAATCCAAACATTTTGAAATAATAGCAACTAATCAGAAATCAAGGGGATATCCAGCAATTTGGAAATCCTGAACAAGTTAAGATATTTGACTGTAATGAAATGCTTTTGCACTATATAAGAAATAAAAAGTAAGATCATTTCAGAAAACCCTGAAAAGACACAACTGATGCTGGGTGAAGTGAGCGGAATAAGGAAAACATTGTACACAGTAAATGTAATATTGTCGAATGAGCAACTATGAATGGCAGTTATTCTCAAAAATAGAATTAGCCAAGACATTTCTAAAAACTCATGATGAAAAATGCTATCCACTCCCAGAGAAAGAACTGATGGAGTCTGGATTCAGATTGAAGCATATTATTTTGTACTTAATTTTTTTCTTTTATTTTGGGGTCTTTCTTTTCTCATACATGCTAATATGAAAATAATGTTCACTTGATTAGATATGTAATCTATGTCAAATTGCTTGCTCTTTTTAAGGAAGAGAGTAGGAGAAACAAAGAGAGAGAGAAATTGTAGCTCACTATTTTGAAGAAAGTAATGTGATAACTTTGGGTCATAGATAAACCTAAAATATACACCAAGAGCTGAAAAAAGAGTGCAGAAACAATGAACTCAAAATTCTCTCACTTTTTTCTTTTAATTTAAGCTTCTTTTGGATACTGGGTGTCCTACCCCACAGACAAATGAAGCTGTTTTATATTTCAATGTATAAATTCTGCTTCAGATAGGTTTAGAAGGTAGTGGGGATTAGAAAAAAAAATCTTATCTTCCATCTTATTAGTCACATTACTTGAAGCTCATTTTTTAAAAAAAATAGTATTTTATGTTTTTCCCATTTTCCTGTCATGGCAATTTTTAACATTCATTTTAACAAAATTTTGAGTTCAAAAAATTTTTTCCCCTTTTCTCCCCTCCTCTCTTCCTAAAATGGTAGTCTATTTGATATAGGTTATACATGTGCTACCACGTAAAACATATTTCCAAAATTTCACAGTTGTGAAAAAAACAGATCAAAAGGGAAAAAAAAACACAAAAAAGAATGAAGTGGATAAAAAGTATGTTTTGATCTATATTCAGAATCCATTAGTTCTTTATCTGGATGTGGATGGCATTTTTCTTCATGCATACTTTGTACTTGTCTTGAATCATTGTGTTCCTGAGAAGAGCTGAGTAACCCATAGCTGATCATCATAAAATACTGCTGACACTGTGTACAATGTTTTTCTGATTCTGATCATTTCACTTTCTTCCTCTTTGTACAAGTTGTTCCAGGTTTTTCTGAAGACTTCCTGATCACCATTTCTTATTCCACAAAAGTATTGCATTATATTCATCTAGCACAACCATTCCCCTATTAATGGGAATCCCCTCAATTTCTAATATTTTACACCACAAAAAGAGCTAACATATTTTCGTACATGAAGATTCTTTTATCTTTTAGATGACCTCTTTGGGATATAGACTTAGTAGTAGTATTGCTGGATCAAAAGGTAGACACAGTTTGATCTTTGGGCATGGTTACAAATTGCTCTTCAGAATGGTCGGATCAGTTCACAATTCCACCAAGAGTGTAATAGTGATCCAATTTTCGCACGACTTTTATAATATTTATTTTTCTTTTATTTTGGTAATATTAGCTAATCTAACAGACATGAAGTGTTACCTCAGAGGTGTTTTTTTTTTTTTTATTTCTCTAATCAAAAGTGATTTAGAGCACTTCTTTGTGTTCTTTCTCTGCATAGGAATAGGTTTGATATCTTCATCTGAAAACTGCCTATTCATGTCCTTTAGCCATATATTAATTAGGGAAGAGCTGATATTCTTATAAAATTGACTCATTTGTATATATATATATATATATAATATATATATATTACATATATTATATAGATGAGAAATGAAGCCATATCAATCAGAGACACTTGCTCCCCAATTGTTCCCCAGATTTCTACTTTCCTTCTAATCTTGGCCACATTGCTTTTGTTGGAGCAAAAACTTTTCAATTTAATATAATCAGAATTATCTATTTTACATTTTGTAATGCTCTCTATCTCTTGTTTATTCATTATCCTATACCTGATTTATATTCTTCTTCAAGAATTTGAATATTTAAACCAAAACAAAGGAATGAAAAAATAGCGGACAATGTGAAATATTTCATTGGAAAAACAATTCTCCTGGAAAATAGACGCAGGAAAGACAATTTAAAAAGTCTTGGACTAACTGAAAGCAATGATCAAAACAAGTCTGGACATCACCTTTCAAGAAATTATCAAGGAAAACTATCCTTGATATTCTAGAACCAGAGGGCAAAATAAGAATTGAATGAATCCATCGATCACTGCCTGAAAGAGATCCAAAAAGAGAAACTCCTAGGAACATTGTGGCCAAATTCCAGAGTTCCCAGGTCAAGGAGAAAATATTGCAAGCAGCTAAAAAGAAACAATTCAAGTATTGTGGAAATACAATCAGGATAACACAAGATCTAGCAGCTTCTACATTAAGGGATTGAAGGGAGTGGAATATATTCCAGAAATCAAAGGAACTAGGACTAAAACCAAGAATCACGTACCCAGGAAAACTGAGTATAATAGTTCAGGAGAAAAAAATGGTCATTCAATGAAATAGAGGACTTTCAAGCATTCCTGATGAAAAAACCAGAACTGAATAGAAAATTTGACTTTCAAAAATAAGATTCAAGGGATGCATGTAAAGGTAAACAGGAAGGAGAAAACAAAAAGGATATTCTAAAATTGAACTGTTTGCATTCCTATATGGAAAGATAACATTTGTTTTTTATTCATTCATTCATTCATTTATTTATTCATTTATTTATTTATTCATTCATTTATTTATTTGTTTGTTTGTTTATTTATTTATTTATTTAGCTTTTTACATTCATTTTCACACATTTTTGGGTTCCAAATTTTCTCCCCTTTTCTCCCCTCCCCTCACCCCAATACCCCGAGCAATCTAATTTTCCCTATCTCCAATCTGTCCTCTCTTCTGTCATCCCTCCCTTCCCTTGTCTCCATCTTCTCTTTTCTCCTGTAGGTCCAGATGACTTTCTATTCCTCATTAACTGTATGTTTTCTTTCCTAGTTGCAACAACAATACTAAACAATGGTTCCTAAAACTTTGAGTTCCAAATTCTCCCCATCCCTCCCTCCCCGCCCATTCCCTTTGGTACAGCAGGCAATTCATTATAGGCCATATGTGTGTACCTTTGCAAATGACCTTCCTGATGGTCGTGTTGTGTAAGACTAACTGAATTGCCATCCCTCCTAACCTGCCCCTCATTGTTTCTCTTCTGTCTTTTGATCCTGTCCCTCCCCAAGTGTTGACTTTCAATTACTCCCTCTTCCCTTTGCCCTCCCTTCCATCACCCCCCCCAATATCTCCTTCTCCCCCGCTTTCTTATACTGTAAGATAGGTTTTAATACCAAAATGAGTGTGCATTTCACTCCTTCGTTTAGTCAAATGTGATGAGGGTAAACTTCTTGTTTGTTTGTTTGTTTGTTTTTTTCCTCAGCTCTCCTCTTTTTCCCTCCACTAAAAAAATCTCCTACTTGCCTCTTAAATGACATATAGTTACCCCCTTCCATTTCCCCCTCTTTCCTCTCACTACATTTCTCTCTCACCATTTACCTTAATTTCTTTTAAGGTATGGTCCCATCCTATTCAGTTCAATCTGTGCTCTCTGTCTCTGTATGTGAATGCATGTGTGTATGTGTGTGCATGCGTGTACATGTGTATGTGTGGTCCCACCAACTACCCAGATACTGAAAAGTTTTAAGAGTTAGAAATATTGTCTTTCCCTGTATGAATGTAAACAGTTCACTTCTGGTAAGTCCCTTAATACTTCTCTTTGCTGTTTACTTTTTCATGCTTCTTCTCATTCTTGTGTTTGAAAGTCAAATTTTCTTTTCAGCTCTGGTCTTTTCATTAAGAATGATTGAAAGTCCTCTATTTCATTGAAAGACCATTTTTTCCCCTGAAGTATTATACTCAGTTTTGCTGGGTCGGTGATTTTTGGATTTAATCCTAGTTCCTTTGACTTCTGGAATATCATATGCCATACCCTTCAATCCCTTAATGTAGAACCTGCTAGATCTTTTGATGTCCTGTTTGTATTTCCACAGTACTGGAATTGTTTCTTTCTAGTTGCTTGCAAGATTTTTTCCTTGAGTTGGGAGTTCTGGAATTTGGCCACAATGTTCCTAGGAGTTTCTCTTTTTGGATCTCTTTCAGGTGGTGATCGATGGATTCTTTCAATACTTATTTTGCCCTCTGGTCCTAGAATGTCAGGGCAATTTTCCTTGATAATTTCATGCAAGACGATGTCTAGGCTCTTTTTTTGATCATGGCTTTCAGGTAGTCCCATAATTTTTAAATTGTCTCTCCTTGATCTATTTTCCAGGGCAGTTGTTTTTCCCATGAGATATTTCACATTCTCTTCCATTTTTTCGTTCTTTTAGTTTTGTTTGGTGATTTCTTGGTTTCTCATAAAGTCATTAGACTCCATCTGTTCCATTCTAATTTTGAGAGAACTATTAAATTCAGTGAGCTTTTGAGCCTCTTTTTCCATTTGGCTTATTCTGCTTTTGAATGCATTCTTCTCCTCATTGGCTTTTTGAACCTCTTTTGCCAATTGAGTGAGCCTATTTTTCAAGGTGTTAATTTCCTCAGCATTTTTTTGGGTCTCCTTTACCAAGATATTGACCTTTTTTTCATACTCTTCTTGCATCTTTGTCATTTCTCTTCCCAGTCTTTCCTCCACCTGTCTAACTTGCTTTTCAAAATCCTTTTTAAGCTCTTCCAAGGCCTGAGCCCACCCAACACCCCCCTGGGGTGTCTGGGGTACTGAGGCCCCGCCCTCTACATCTTTCCCTGATGGGAAAAATACGTTCTCGTCCTCGCCATCAGATCCGAAGGTCGGGATCATTTGCATTTGTTGGAAAAAACTCTCTAAAGTCTTATTTTTCTTCCCCTTTCTAGGCATTTTCCCAGCCAGTTACTTGACTTCTGAGATTCCTTTCCACCCCCGCCTGGATCCGCCCAGCTAGTGCTTGGCCTCTGAGATTCAAATGCGCTTTCCAGAGGCAAGCTTTAGTTCTGGCGCAGGGGTGGGGGCAGGGCCGCCTCCTACGTTCGGTCCCTCAGGGGCTTTCTGCAGAGACTTTCAGGAACGGAGCGGGTGGGGGCGGGGTGGGGGGCCCCCGCCTCCTATGTTCAGCTCCCTTGGGGGTTTTATTCAGAAGCATTCAGCAATAGAGTAGGGTGGGGGCAGGGCCGTCTCCCCGGCTCAGCTCCCTCAGGTTGGAAAGACCTTCAGTATTGAAGATCCTACCTGCTGCTGGGGGATTCCTGAGTCCCGGGCCACTGCCGCCTCAGCCGCCCGCCCACGCCTCTGCCTCCGCCGCTTCCTCCCAAGGGGGCCCGAGTCATGGAGACGCTCCGCTCCCCTCCCCTAGCGCAGCCTTCTTTCTTACTGACCTGTAGCTTCTGTGGGCGGAGGGACTTTCCCGGCTGCCAGAGCTTCCCCCGGAGCTTCCCTCTCTGAAGCCTGCTCGGGTCAGCTTCTCTGGGGCCGCGGCCAGGGGTGGGGGTGGGGTCCGCTTTCCGGAGTGCGATGGACCCCGGGGACGGCTCTCCAGGGCTCAGTGGAACGGAAATCTCTTCCCCTATGTTTATGCACCCCCTGCAGAGATTCAGAATTTATGGGGATCTCCTTTTACCTCAATTCCATGGGTTGTGGGCTCGGAGCTCGTAAATGTGCGTCCTTCTACTCCGCCATCTTGGCTCCGCCCCCGAAAGATAACATTTGTAACTCTGAAGACTTTTCTCATTATTTGAGTAGTTATAAGAATTACATACACACATGTGTATATACATACATATATGTGTGTGTGTGTGTATATATATATATATATATATATATATATATAGAGAGAGAGAGAGAGAGAGAGAGAGAGAGAGAGAGAGAGAGAGCACAGGGTGAATTGAATAAGAAGCGATGATATTTAAAAAAATAAAATTAAGAGGTGAGAGAGAGGAATGTACTGGAATCAGAAAGGGAGAAATGGAATGGGGCAAATTACCTCTCATAAAATAGGTAAGAAAAAGCCTTTTCAATTGAGGAGAAAAGGGAGGACACAAGAGGGAAAAAGTGAAGCTGACTCTCTTCACATTTGGCTTAAGGAGGGAATAACATGCTCACTCAATTTGGTATGAACATCTACAGGAAAGGAGGGGAGAAGGGGACAAGTGGGATGGGGGGAATGATAGAAGGGAAGGGAATTGGGAAAAGGAAGCAATTAGAAGTAAATTCTTTTGGGGAGGGACAACTTCAAAAGAAAGAATAGAATAAATGTAGGGCAGGATAGGATGGAAGAAAATATAATTAGTCTTACACAACATGACTAATATGGAAGTCTTTTGTAAAACTACACACATATTGTTTGCCTTCTCAATGGGGATGAGTGGGGAGGGAGAAAGAGAGAGAATTTGGAATTGAAAGTATTGGGAACAAATGTTGAGAATTGTCTTTGCATACTACTGGGAAATAAGAAATACAGGTAATGGGGTGTAGACATCTATCCTGCCCTACAATAAAAGAGAGAAGATGGGGATAAGGGAAGGGAAGTGTGTGATAGAAAGAAGGACGTATTGAGGGAAGGTGTAATCAGAATGTAAGGTGTTATGGGATGGGGGTATGGGAGAGATGGGAGAAAATTTGGAAGTTAAAATTTTGTGAAAACTTCTGTGGAAAATTAAAAATAAATAAACAAGAAACAATTTGAGTACTTTGGAAATATGTCAGGATAACAAAAGATCTAGCAGCTTCTACATTAAAGGATCACAGGACTATGAACATGATATTCCAGAGATCAAAGGAGCTAGGATTAAAATGAAGGATCACTTACTCCACAAAACTGAGTATAATGCTTCAGAAAAAAATAGCCATTCAATGAAATAGAGAACTTTCAAACATTCTTGAAGGAAAGATCAGAGCAGAATAGAAAATTTGACTTTCAAACACAAGAATCAAGAGAAGTATGAAAAGGTAAACAGAAAAGAGAAATCATAAGGTACTTACTAAAGTTGTGCTGTTTACGTTCCTGCATGGAAAGATTGTACTTGTAACTCTTGAGACTTTTCTCAATATTAGGGTATTTGGAGGGATTGTATACATGTAGACAGAAAGCACAGGATGAGTTGAATAGGTAGGAATAATATCCAAAAAATAAAATTAAAGGAGGAGAGAGGAATATATTGAGAGGAGAAAAAGAGAAATGGAATGGGACATATCTCACATAAAAGAGGGAAGAAAAAGCTTTTTCCGTGGAAGAGAAGAGGATGGAGGTGTGAGGGAAAGGGTGAACCTTATTCTCATTGCATTTGACTTGAGGAGGGAATAACATGCACACTAATTTGGAATGAAAATATATCTTACATTACAAGAAAGTGGGGGGTGGAATTGGATACCTGGTGTGTGGAGGGAAGATGGAAGGGAAGGCAAATGGGAGGAAGGGGTAATAAAAAGTAAACACTTTTGGGGAGGAATAGTATCAAAAAAGAATAGAATAAATGGGGGCAGGATAGGATGGAAGAAAATATAGTCTTTCACAATATGACTGCTATGGAAGCATTTTGCATAACTGCACATGTATCACCTATGTTGACTTGCTTGCCTTCTCAGTGGGGATGGATGGGAGGGAGGAAGGAGAAGTATTTGAAACTCAAAGTTTTAAAAACAAATGTTAAAAATTGTTTTTGTGTGTCACTTAGAATCAAGAAATAAAGTAATGGGGTACAGACATCTATTTTGTATTACAAGGAAATAGAAGGGATAGGGATAAAAGAAGAGAGGGGTGTGATAGAAGGGAGGGCAGATTGGAGGAAGTGGTAATCAGAATGCATGCTCTTTTGGGGTGGGCAAAAGGGAGATGGGGAGAAAATTTGGAACCCAAAATTTTGTGGAAGCGTCTGTTCAAAACTAAAAATAAATAAATTTTTAAAAAGAATTTGAGTGTTATACTACTTGGCACATATACATTTACTGTTGATATTACTTCGTTATCTATGATACTTTCTAACAAGATACAGTTTCCTTCCTCATCTCATTTAATAAGGTCTATTTTTGCTTTTAATTTCTCTGAAATCAGGATTGCTACCCCTGTTTTTCTTTTTCCTAATATATTTTACTCCTGATCTTTATTTTCCATTTGTAACTTTTCTTTCCCATTCCTCCTGACTCCTCTACTTCACTTCTATCTGCTACTTTGTCCTCCTATAACCTAAACTACCCCCCCCAGGAAAGATCCCCCTTATCTTCTTTCTCCACCCTTTCCCCTTACCCTCTTGTTTCTACCGGAATTTAGAATACTTTATAGCCTTCCAAATATATAGAGGTTATTCTTTCTTTAACCCCTAAAAATTTCCCCTAAATTAGGATTCCCCCTAAAAATCCCTCCTTTATCCTTTCCTTCATCCCTATCGCTTTAAATTTTTATTTCTTTCTGAATTTGGAAGACTTTTATACCCTTTTAAATAAATACGTATTTTTCCTTTTTAACCCATTCCTGATGAGAGTAGGGTTACAGGACTGGCAACCCTCCCCACCTTCTAATTCCTGTGTCAGTTCTTCCACTTGCATCTCATTTATAAAAGATAATTACTATTTTACCTCTTCATAAATGGTTTAAATTTTTAGATTTGCATCATAGTCAGGTCTACCCCAATCTGTATTTCAAACCATCTAATTTCTAACAACAATCTTCAACATAATTTTCACATTCCCTCATATAAAAAGTAAAAAATCTGTCCTTATTGAGTCCCTCATAAATAATCTTTGATGTGTACCTTAGCTTGGATCTTGTATATCAAACTTTCTACTAAGTTCAGGTGTGTTTACTTTGCAATAAAATCTGGGAAGCCTGGCAATTCATTAATATCTTTTTTTTCTTTCAGGCTTATAGTTAATTTTGCTGGGTATGATATTTTTGCCACAGTCTCAATTATTTTGCTCTTTGATCCATAGTGTTCCAAGATGTATGGTATTTTACTGTCACTACTACCACATTCTAATCTTGAATCTGATGTATTTGAATTGTTTATTTCTTGTTGATTATCATATTATTTCCTTTAACTGAGGGTTTTGAAATTTGACCATGATGCTCCTGTAGGTTTTCCATGTGGGATCTCTTTCAGGTGGTGATCATTGGATTTTATTTTCTATTTCTATTTTCCTCTTTTGTTCTAATGCTTCGGGACAATTTTCCTTAATTATTTCTTGTATTATTTTACCACCATTCTGTTTTTGATCATAGATTTTACACACTCTAATTGCTCTTATGTTTTCTGTTCTTCATTTGTTGTTTTTCTTGTGAGATGTTTCACATTCTTTTCTACATTTTCATACTTAATATTTTGTTTTATTCCTTTTTGGTCTCATAAATTCACTGTCTTCTCCTTGCCCAATTCTAATTTTTAAGGAGTCATTTTCTTAAGATTTTAGATTTCCTTTCTAGTTGGATGACTTCTTTTTCATAATCTTCATGTTTTTTCTAGGATTGTTCTTATTTGTTTTTAACTTTTTCTCATTTGATTTTTAAAATCTTTTTAAGTTCTTCATGAATTCTATTTAGGAAGGTAACCATTGGACATTACTCTTTGGTGTAAGAGAGGTTTTTATGCTTTGCCATTCTCCTCTAACAATGAACCATGGTCTTATCCATTCCCATAGTAACTTGCTATTGTTAGGCTCTTTCTCCTTTGCCTGCTCATTTTTTTTTCTATTTGTTGTATCATATTATTGCAAGCACCTCTAGTCCTGGGGAGGTGGGATGGTGTCTCTGGCCTCAGATCTCATCCAGTACTCCCCTCTGGTCTGGAACCAAAACCAAGACTCCAGTCTCCCAAAAGTGCCCACAACCAATGGCATTCACTGCCCCCACCCACTGCTTTTGCACTCCCTGGAAATGTGCTTGTTCCTTCTCACCCAGGAAATGCATGAGTGAGTTCACAATGCAAAGGGTTGCAATCTTGACTATGAAAGGTAACAGCAACCATGAAATAAGTCTGATTCATAGTGGAGCTTCATGACCAGAACATGGGCACTTGTCTGAGATTAACAGGTGCTTGTTTGAGCTTACAGAACACCTGGTGCTGGTTATAACAATAAAATAACTGTGTGAATTTTGCCACAGAATGAGATCATCTAACAGTTGAACACAAAGGATTGCTTTTATGCCAAGCTCAGGGCACAGCTTGTTTGCTCAGCCTCACCTCTGGAGAACAAGGTGTGTCTCAATATCTTAACAAAAGATTAATAAGATTCACCAGAATGTCACATATAGTAAATGTTAGAGACAGCAATTGAATACAATCCCACTGATCCTGATTCATAAATTTCAGTCTCATTTTACTACTTACTACCTAAGTGTATTTGCTTAAGATCACTTTAAGAGCCTCACTTTCCTCATCTGTTTAAAAAAAAATGAGACTAGAATGATCTCTAAGATCCCTGTGAACTCTAAATCCAACAAAATATCCATAAACTAAGTGATGGTTTATTTGGATTAAATGTTATGGTTTAATTAGTGAAAGATAGAAGTGAATATATTTATGTAATAATGATTTTATATACCAGTTTTTAAAATTTTTCCTTAAAAATAGGAAAATAAGTATCAGAGATTTCCAGCAATTGTGCTAAATTCTTTTTGTCCACAGATTAGGTATTTGTTCTGATAATGAAGCTGTCTCTTTAACAAGACAGGAAATTCACTAGATAAGATTAATGCCTTGATAAGGAGTGAATTCCTTGTTTTTACTCTGGATATTTGTTGTCTCATTGGTATCAAACTGATGATGATTGATGGTTGATGAACTACCTTGAACTTGCTTTGGGTGACCTAAGCCAGGCCTTAAAAAAAAAAAAAAAAAAAAAAAAAGATGAAGGAGGCAGGTTGGACAATGGAAGGAAAAAAAGAAAAAGAGAAAAATCTGGAGTTTTGCTGACCTAGTGGGAGGCATACACAAGCACTTGCAAATTAGCTTTAATTCAATTCAAGAACCACTAATTAAGTGCCTCCTATATAATAGCTATGATTTCAAAGTCTGGGGATACAAAAACAAAAATGAAAACATTCTTTCTTAAAGGAATGTATATTCTAATGTGGGAAAAATATGAAAATTGACAAGTAAATAAAAAAGCAAATAAATTATATAAAATATTTTGGAAGGTATTATCAACCAATAAACATTTATTAAACACCTACAATCACCAAACAGTGCCCTAAGTACTAGGGGTACAAAAAAGAAAAACATGGTCCTTACCCTCAAGAATCCTACAGTCTACTGGGGGGAGACAATACATAAAAAAGGGGCTGGAAGCAACATGGTGAGGAAACAGTACTTAGCCGGATGGCATGATGTCAGAGGAGTCCAAACCAAGCAGAGGAGCTGATGAGAAATGAAGTTAACTGGAATATTCCAAGCCCTCAATAAAAGGGAGATTTTGAGAGGAGGTTATTGCTCTGCCCTCCAGCCCTCCCATCAGAAGGGAGAGGTTATTGAGACTGCTGGGGAGGTATTGAGTATCAAAGCTAAATCAGATAACACAATATTAGAGGAAGTACACAATATAGAACATTTGCTAACCAAAGCTAGCCTCATCACTATAATGGAGGAGATCCAGCAAAAAATCCATGCAGAAGGAGTCTTTGTTGATAGTTTATAGACTATGTGATGCTGATGTCATCAGAGCACCAAAAAAAATCTCCCTGAAAAGAATTTTAACTCTTCTAAGAATTCATCCAGACCACATAGGAAACACTACATGGGTAAAGTATTTTTATTGCTGGGATTATGATATACATTTGGATGTAAAACTGATAGAATTTGACCAGTAGATAGATAGATAGATAGATAGATAGATAGATAGATAGATAGATAGATAGATAGATAGATAGATATACAGATATGTGTGTGTGTGCGTGTGTGTGTGAAATAGACAACAGAGATGGAGGACTTGAGTCTAAAATTGAAAAGGACAGCAGAGACTAGATTCCTTCATGAAATTGCAAAACTATTTTAATAGCTCGACCCCTCTTAATTGTTTTTCTTCTTTTCCTTTCCTTTCCTTTCCTTTCCTTTCCTTTCCTTTCCTTTCCTTTCCTTTCCTTTCCTTTCCTTTCCTTTCCTTTCCTTTCCTTTCCTTTCCTTTCCTTTCCTTCCTTTCCCTTCCTTTCCTTTCCCTTCCTTTCCTTTCCTTTCCTTTCCTTTCCTTTCCTTTCCTTTCCTTTCCTTTCCTTTCCTTTCCTTTCCTTTCCTTTCCTTTCCTTTCCTTTCCTTTCCCTTCCCTTCCCTTCCCTTCCCTTCCCTTCCTTCCCTTCCCTTCCCTTCCCTTCCCTTCCCTCCCTCCTTCCCTTCCTCCCTCCCTCCCTCCCTTCCTTCCTTCCTTCCTTCCTTCCTTCCTTCCTTCCTTCCTTCCTTCCTTCCTTCCTTCCTTCCTTCCTTCCTGTCTGTCTTTCTTTCTCTCTTTCATCTTTACCAATACCAACCAAAATGCCTGGCAAATTATAAGAATTTAATAACGTGTGTTGATTGATTTTGTGTGTCTCCCAGGCAAATTTTATAAGACTAAAAGTTGTTGATTTGTACCAAAGAATTTTCACAGCAGAAGTACTTGAAATGAACAAAACCCACAAGTCTAGAACAAAATTTAAAAAAAAAATGCATACAATGTACCTTTTGAGTGAAATGCAAGTTCCTTGAGTACAGCGATTTTTTTTTTTGCTTTTGTATCTCCAGCTTCCCACCCATATACCATGAAGACTTGCTACCAGAAGAGTTGTTAAAAATAACACCCATGGAAACAATATATAACATCACAGACTATTAAACTTGTTATATATCAAAAGTCAGAGAACTGAAAGCTATGACAAAGGAGATGCCTTTGTTTCATAGCCTTACGATTACGAATATTAAACAAGGCCTGAAACAGGGTCACCAAAGGTGTTTGCCACTTGAATTAAGGATATCAAATGGAGAGTCTAAAGTGGAAGAGAGATTCCTTATAGATGATAAGGTCTCTCAGGCCATCCTCATCATTGGCATATGACATTTTGATATTATCAGGATAGGTGCATAATCACTCAAAAAGTTAGGCCTAGATATCTACCCAGGAGGTTGAGGGTTGGAAGAATAGGGAAAATATGCCTATTTCCCAAAATCTGACATACAGTTAACGGATAGTCCATAGAACTGGTCCTTTTAAGGCAATAGTGTTAAACATACACAGTAAATAGACAATGAATACCTCAAATAGTGAAATGCTTATATCAATCTATGAGCTCATTGATTTGAGATTTTTACTCAGTGATGTCAATTGCCACCTAGCCAGATATGCCTATCCATCACATGAAACATTTGTCCACACCTGCTCAGAAGTTCTTCACATATATCACTGATTAGGAAAGCAGAGAGGAAGACTGGACAGGTGGAGGTCAGAGTAGAGATGAAAACAGGGTTGCTCATTTTTATGTGAGATTAATCACGGAGAGTCAACCCTCTGCTTTGGTTTGTATCTTTACTTTGCTCTATGATTAACTGATCCATACTGTTTAGCTGCTATCAGCTACACGTTTGAAGGGTGCTACAAGTAAGTTCCACTATTCCAAACTAGCTTTGTTATGGTTCTCACTTTTGGTGTCATTTCCAGTTCAGGTTAAATTACACTTCTCTTTTCCCTTTCTGACTTTAAAATCTGGTGTCTAATCTGGTGCAGAGAAAATGTGGGGATCTTAAAACAAAATGTCAGATTATTGAGATTTGAAAAGGACCACTAAAGATCACTTAGTAAGACTTTATCATTTTTACAGATGAGGAGAATGAGTAATAATTATCTTGCCCAAAGTCACAAAGGTAGCCATGTAGAATTCAGAAAACCCAAGTTTGAGTTGTGGCCCTAAAGCTTACAATTTAAATTATTCTGAGCAGTCACTTATCTTCTCAATTTACAATCAAAAGGACCCAGGCTTGATTTTTAGTCTTTGCTACTTACTGCATATGTGACATCTAGCAAGCCACTTGCCCTCTCTGGCCTTCAGTTTCTTCCTCTTTATGATGTATGGATTAGACTAGGCATGAGATCTAGAGCCCTCTCCAGTTCTACAGGCTATGATCACTAGGAAGGAAATGAAATTACCTGGAATAACTATCTCAAGGATTATTGAAAGTACAGGCCTTAAAATCTAACAAAATGTGAACTGTTGTTTTTGCTGTTGATGCTGATACACACACACACACACACACACACACACACACACACACACACACACACATGACTTCAAAAATTGTACCAACCTACTTTATGGTGGCAATAATGATTCTATTGCTTAGCTTACAAGAAACACAGAATTGACTCCCAGTCAAGCTTTATGCCTACAAATGCAAGAATATGTCTATTTAAATAGTCTTGAGGTGCCTTGTTACTATATTCCCTTAGGTAAAAAATTTAACATATAGCAAATGTCATGGCCATTGGCCTGATATTATAGTGAGTCTCAGGATCTCTAAGCATTGACTTGTGGCCTGCTCACTGGGCCTTCATTAATTAGGAACAATTTAGTCTTTAACCTATGTAAGCACCCACTTCTGCCTCATCCAAAAAAAAAAAAAAGACTGGATTGATGGGGATCTGTCTTCTTCATTTTCTAAACTCTGCTAGGATAGGCAGGGAAGGGAAGAGGTGCATCCAAGTGTTTGGAGTATATTGTGCATTTGAAATCTCCTTAATCAAAATAACAAACCTTTGATGAAGTAGTAAAAAAACTGGAAACAACAATGCTAATGGCTTACACTGATATAATGGTTTAAATGATTATAAAATATTTTAAATACAGTGTGTCATTGATTAAAGAGTAGTTGTAAAAATTCCATCGGTCAGTTGACTCCTTACAACATTTAACTCAATTCTTTATCTTCTGTGATCTGTCATTATATTGCAAGGAAAACAGCCCTTCCTCACTCAAAACAAAGTCAAGTTCAAGTCATGTCATTATATCTCTGATGGCATGGTCTTCCTGGGCAGCGAAGGATGAACACACACAAGGAAAACATATCCAAATATGCTGTCTGTACACAATCATTTTTGTTAACTGACATTTTCTACAATAACGATTAATAATTACCAGTATTATTATTACCACCATTAAGTACCATGGTTCAGCAGATAGAGTAATAAATTTAACATTTGGAAGACATTGTCCAAATTAATCCCATGATATTTATCAGCTGTGATCCTGTGCAAGCCGTCTAATTTGCATTTGTCATAGATAATTCAAGAGGATTTACTCTATTTAGTGACAGTGTTTAATTGATCAATAAACATTTATTAAGTTTCTACTGTGTTCCAGGTACTACATACCAGTACTATCAACATAGAAACTGAAATAATCCTTACACTCAAAAACTTTTGATTTTTCAAAGTTAATAATATATAGAATACAATATAAACTCTAGCTTGTTAAGTATAAGGTAGTTAAATGAGGGAAGAAATTAACATTTGTGTATCTAAATTGATGGAGAGAATTCCCCCATTAGGTGATCTCTTCCCTACTGAAATCTTAAATTCTTTGGAAATCATAATATTTTGTTTTTAGGATGTAAGTATAAATATTTTCTTGGATCTAAATATATTGCTTAGGCATATGGCATAATAGGAAAGTCTAATAGAATAAGAAAATATTATGAAGTTATTATCCAGGTATTTGGAGTCTCATCTTTTAAACACTCTCTCTGACCTCACAACATGAGATGGAATGTTTTATGATGGCTTCAGGAACGTAAAAATACTTATCGAGATCCTGAAGAAATAACACTGTAAAACAAGTGAAGATGTCTGTGGTTTCATAAGAATAAGTTGCATTGTATTGCCTTGTAGTAAACAAATACTTCATGTCGTGTTCTTTCTTATGCATAAGTATTATGGATGTTAGACACTGAACTGGGTCATGATGGACACCCTCTGCCAATGCGAGTTTTCTTCCCTGCTGCATTCATCTATTTTTAAATGAATCCAGCTGTGAATCTTTCACCATTTCATTTGGGAGAAAATTCCTCCATCTAATAGACTACAGTGTCTGAAAGTACTCTTTAAGTCCAAAAGATATTTTAAATTTTCCTAACTTCTCCATAGGCTTTCTAGAATATATATTCTGCTTTTGGATAAACTTCTGGTCTTTTAAAAATGTATAGTTCTAATAAAAAAGCAAAACAGCACTGTGTAATCGTAATAACCCAACTTGACTCTGAAGAAAAGATCAGCAAATCATCTCTCTTCCTTCTTTGCAAAAATGAGGGGCCATGGATGTGGGACACTGCGTATACTGTCAGGCTTTGTCCTGTTTTGATTGGTTTTGTTGAATTACTTTTCCTTTTTTGTATTTCTTTATTTAAAGTAATATAATTAGAAATTAGAGTGATATAAGAACGAAATATCATTTTTTTAAAAATTATGCACTTCTTGAGCAGAACCAAGAGAATATAGTACATATAAATAGCAACATTGTGAGATAATTAACAATGAAAGACTTAGCTCTTCTCAGCAATACAATGATCCGAGACAATTCCAAAGGACTCTGGATGGATAATGCAATCCATAACCAGAGAAAGAACTATGGAGTCTGAATACAGATTGAAGCATACTATTTTCACTTTCATTTTGTATTCCCAAAAGTCACATGATTTCTGGGAAACTGAAACTTAGCTCAATCTACTAAACACCTTTTGTTAAGCACTGAGAAGTCTTTACTACCTTCATTCCATTCACAGCCTAATCTTGTTTATCTTTCTCAGACCAAATGCTGAAGGCTGACAATGTGTACATATAATGTGTGTGCATTTGCATATGTATATGTGTATGTGTGCATATGTATGCATGTATGTGTATGTATATATACATACATACACACACTTTTTTTACTTCAAAACATGTGTAGTTTTGCAGTGTGGGTAATGACTCCTCTGATGAAGATTACAAATTCTACCTACCCATATAGACAATAATTCATGATTTTTTAAAAATTAATTAATTTGTTTTTTAGCATTCACTTCTACAAGATTTTGAGTTCCAAATTTAATCCCTATTTTTTCCTTCCCCCCACATCAGCATGGTGTGCATTCTGATTACCCCTTCCCCAAATCTGTGATCCCTTCTATCACTACGCCCCTTTCTCTTATCCCCTTTCTTTCTATTGTCCTGTAGGGCAAGATAGATTTCTATATTCCATTGCCTGTATATCTTATTTCCAAAGTTGCATGAAAAAACAATTTTAAGATTTGTTTTTAAAACTTTGAGTTCCACATTCTCTCCCTTCCTCACTCCCCCTTTTTTGAGCTCTTCCATTGTCTGATAACATTTTACATTTTTCTTGGAGGCTTTGGAGGTAGGGACTTTCTTGTCTTCTTCTGGTTATATGTTTTGATCTTCCTTATCATCGAAGTAAGATTCTTTAGTCTGATTTTCTTCCTTGCAGTTTGCTCATTTTCCCAGCCAATTACTTGACTTTTGAGCACTTTGTTAAGAGGAAGGTGTACTCTTCCAAGCTTCAGGGGTTGTGTCAGGTGTTTTCAGGGATATTTCTAGGGATCTGTACATTTTTGAGTTCTTCCAAGGTCTTATCATCTACGGAGAGGTGTTTACTCTTCTCCTGGTCTGTGCTGTGGTCTGTAAGTAACCATAAACACTCTTTTCTGCCTTGGAACTGTGAAGACAATTTCCTTTCCATTGTCACCACAAGCTCTGCCATGCCAGTGTTCCTTCTCACCCAAGACTGCCACCCAGGACTGCAACCCAAATCCAAGCACAGGCAAAGCAAGAGAATGCTAGAGAGCCATAGAATCCACCTCTAATCAGCTGCTGGATCCTCTCCGCCATCTTTGGGTAAAGAGCTCCAGAAACAGCCACTACCACTACTGCCACTGCTGTCATCACCTTGGACTTGGACCATACTCCTCTCTCACCCAGTTCTGACAGACCTTTCCTACTGATTTTCTAGGTTGTCTTTGGCATTTGTGGATTGAAAATTTTGAAAACTACCACAGCAGCTAGTGATTCAATCCCCTGAGGACTTCTTCAGGTTTGCTGGGGCCCAGCTTGTGGAAGCATAGACCATGCTGTACCATGTTCCTCTCTCAAAATGGCGCGGCTGATGTTTCCTGTCAGTCTTCCAGGTTGTCTTGGGCTGAAAATTTGTTTTGCTCTGTTATTTTGTAGGTTTTGCTCTTTGAGAATTTGGTGAGAGTTATTTTTACAGGTATTTGGAGAGGTTTGAGGGAGAGTTCAAGCAAGTACATGCTTTCTCTCCATTTTCTTGCCTCTGCCTCTTATTCATGACTTCTTATAGTTTAAACAACTTTTCAAAAAGTAGCATTAGTATATTCAAAATGACATCCAAAACCTGAGTCATGCTGAGTGTCAAGGATATTTGTATGCTTATTAAAATTCTAGCAAATTGATCAGTTAGAACCTTATCTGTGATAAACATGAGTAATGAGAATAATACCTCCAACTAGCCTACCTTTAATTACAAGAATTGATTCCCTTAGTTTAGGGCATGCTTCCCCTCAAAATCATAACTACCAAGCTTACATTATTATCTTTACCTTTATTCATAAGGCAAAAGATAAGGGAAACATATTTAGAAATATAACTGTAAGAAAAGTAGCAATGGGATAGTTTCCCCATAAACCTGGTGCCAACCCTCCACAAATAAGTATACTTTTACTGGAAAGAATGGACACAGATACCTTGGAAATGAATAAATATAGAGAACTCTATGGTCAATAAATACCTGTAAGTAACAGTGTAGCCAGTAACATGCATGGAGAGTCAGACATGTAGGGGACACATATGACCAATGCACATAAGTGAAAGAGAAAATCACCTGTGATGGTTAAGTGCAAAGCTGCCAATATTTTCTGATGATGTTATTTCTTGGTTTGTACTCCACTTGTCTCACATGGTGTTCAATCTCTGCTGAGTGTGTACCTTGTACTGGATATGAAGGTGGCTCTTCCAGAGGTGCAGTCACTACTGGGCATTTCTGACTGCTGGTCTCACATAGCAGCTGCTCAAAAGTTGGGTGTGATTACCGGTAGAACAATTGGACATGAGACTTTCAAGTATCTCTTTGCTTCCAGCTTTAGCCATAGTCTTCATTTGTAGTTTTATCTTTTCCTCATTGGAAACTGAGTGGATTTTATCATTGTTCTTTTATACTGAAGCCTGGAATTTTTTTCTGCAGATCTTCTAGAAAGACCTACATCTCAACTCATCTAGGCATCAGATTAGTCAAAACAAAATTAACCAAAATAAATTTTGGTGGATTTTTCTTGTAAAAACATTTGTCTATTTCTCTGAGTCTTGGTGCAGAGAAGTATTTCCTCTGTAGAAGCAAGTTTCTCACCCTAAGCCAAGTTTTTTGGAACTGAGTCACAATTATTTCACCTGGTGCTCACAACCTGTACTTGTACATATACTTTCTCTTTACCATGATTGAGTCTCTGTGATACAATGACTTAGTCAGAAAATTCACAAAACTCACATCTTTATTTTCATATGAAAAATTACTATCTTCTTACACTTTGAACAGGGGATTGCTATGGGAAAATAATATCTCCTCTCTGAGTTCATATTGTAGGTACCACAACATGGAATTCATAGAAATAAAAACCTAGGTTTTATTATATGCTCAAACATAGTCTCAGCCCTCACAGATAAGACTGAACCTGTTCAATCCTTAGGATTCTAACAAAGCCTCTTATAGGCAAAATTACACCAGAGTGACAGAAATAATTCTTGTATGTTCCTCTTAGGTCATAACAATTGAGAAAAAAAGACAATACTATACTTTCTTCAATTTTATAATAGTTAAAAAATTAAATAGTTATAATTTCATACATAAACCAGGTTAAATAGATTTTTTGGCAAATTAAGTCAGGTTATAGATTAAACTTCAATTTGAGGATTCAAATATAGACTGAGGTGAAAAATTTACATGTCAAAAGGAGTCAGGAACAACTGATATCCTTCCTCTGGCTTGTTACCTAAGGAATGTTTAAGGCCTTAAATAAATTTTCACGTCATGAGACAGGTTTTGGTCAGATAAGGTTAATATTAACAGAAGATTGGCTGTCAGTTAACTAAAAATTGTAAAAGGAATTTGAGACCCAAATAACAAAGATTAATAAAAGAAAATAATGAAAAATTCCCATAATAGAATCTTAACTTTTGTTGTGAGTGTCATGGACCCCTTAGACTACACCTGTACAACCTACAGTCTACAGGGCCACTTGTGGCAAACCAAAGGATTTTGCGCAGCCCACGAAAAATGTAGAGGTAACCATCTTTTGAATGTGGAGGAAATTCTTTGGTGTGCAGCAGGTTACTTGAAAGACATAAACAGCCTTTGGGTTGTGCAGGCCTGCCTTAAATAGTCTCACAAAACCCATGAACCCTTATTCAGAATAATGCTTTTAAATGAATAAAACGCAAATAATCAAAAAGGAAACTGGAAGTTTCCAAAAATAAAGTTATAATTGTTCCTCCATTCAAGTTTGTGGACTCCCTGAAATATTCTAATCCATCTGGGGTCTATGGACTCAGGTTAACAAACCCTAAATTGAAGACAGATCTTCCATACAAACTACCAAAGGCTACTTGAGTCTAGAGGTTCCTACTTAATTCTAAAACTCTTTTGCTTTCCCATGAAAGTAATTAGGAAAGGAGAAAAGAACAGGAATAATTAATCACTTAATCAGTATTTATTAAACACCTGCTTTGTGCTCCTTTCTCATAGGGACATAAAAATAAAAGTCTACTCCCTTAGAAGAAAAGGACATTGTCTTCCTCTTCTGTAGCTAAATGCCTACGTTTATTGTATACGTGTGGTAGGCAAGAATCTGACAAACACTTGTGCAAGGAGTTGTTTCATGATAAATGTGACGTTTGTTTTGTAAAACTGAACTAGCTCAACAAACTCATGCAGAGTCTTTTAGGCACTTTCAAAGGTTAGCACTTCTTATGAAGTAGAGCAGCCCCTCCCCCCCTGTCCTTCATTTCATCCTAGAATTCTTATTTCTGATTGATTTTTAAAATACCCTGATTTATTTGGTAGCCTTGAATATTTTTCTGATGTGACAGTTAATGGCTTGGCTTTTCCATAAAATATTAGATGATATCTTGCTTTTTGGTGATCCACAACCTGACTTTTAAAAGTATTTGCAACATAACTTTAAAAAACTACCCTCCCATTTGTATTCTCCATAGTGCTTTCAAGGCCTCTGACAAAATTGTTTCCTTTGGAGTAATTCTGTTTTATTGGTATATTAAAAAATGTTGTGCTGCAGACTAATGTGCAGAATTTAGACTGCCACTTTAAATCAATAGTGATCTACAGGACCATGTGAGGTCAAGCACTGTTCAGTGTGCCTCTTTGCAACAAATCATAATGCCACATTAAGTACTTAGAGGGTGTTATTAACCAAAGAAGCCCACAGGGGAAAAGGAAAAGATTTGTTGAAGACAGCAAAAGGAGGGCTATGCAGGCAGCTAGTCAACTACATGACATCAGGGCATGGAGCTAATACAGCAGGCACTGAAAACTGCAAAGATAGATAACAGCAGGTGGTACCTGGGTGCAAAGGTAATATTTTTGTGTCTTTTGGACTACTTTCTTATTTTGAAAGAAAAAAAAATATCCCTTTCTTTCTCAAGAGAATTTTTCAAAACAGCAAGAGTAAAATCTCTTAAGTATATGTGCCCTAGCAAACAACCAGAAAGGTACCTGTCATTAAAAAAAGAAATACAAGCAGCTCTCCTTTGACTTGATGCAGTAAGAAACTGAGAGGATACTGATGAATTGTAAACCTTCAGCTGAATCACTGAGAGATCCCCTGGAAGCTAAGAAGACTAGCTCTGGATTGTTCATTGTATTGTGTCTTCCTGTAAGGAAGAAAATCTCATTCAAAAAATTGGCTTTGGGGGAAGGAAAGCTATCCATATCCACAAATTTCCTTGAAATTCAATTCAACAAACATTTGACTGCCCATTAGAAAATGGAGTGGCCTAGAATGTAAGCTCGTTGAGTCAGAGACTAAATGGTGTTGCTCTTTTTTTGGATCCCTCAGTTTGTCACAATGCTTAGCAAAAAGTGACTTTATAAATGTAGGTTGATTAATTTATTGTCTACTAACAATCAAATTCTGAGAAAATCACTTCATCTTTCTGTGACTCAGTCTTCTCATCTCTAAAATGGGTATGGCAATACTTCTAGAAACTATCTCATTCAGTTCTAAGAAAGTGTTTTGTAAAATGTAAAGCCATATATAAATGTGAACTGGTTTTATTATTGAGATTATTACTTTTAAAAACACAAGGGAATAAAAAGAAAGTCAATTCAATTCAGTACATATTTATTGTGTCCCCAGTGTACACTTATAGAAGCTCCTGAGTTAGGGGCTGGCCTATTTTCTCCCTGTGCTTTTTATGCCCAGCACCCATACAAATATCTTATACCTAGCAAGTTTTTAATAAATGTGGTTAGATTACAACCAGATAAGTTACAAAGATTCAATCCTCTCCTTAGTTTTGAAGTAGTTGCAATCTGATATGATGATTTAAAAAATACAAATAACTACGAAATAACATGCTAAGTACTTAAGAGAAACACAAGGAGAATGTTATGTCAGATTGCCAAAAAGAGCAAAGGTTATTCATTATGGTTTTCCTCAAGAATCTTAGTCTTAAAGTAGAGATCAGATGTGGATTCAAATAATTACATATAAAGTACTTGATAGTTCAAAGATTAGTGTGGATGTAATCAAACATCAATATCCTGCTACCCTTTCTTTTATGGTCTTCAAGAGTTGCCATGTTATAAGAAGTAATTACGTGAAAATAGAAACCTACCTTGTACTATGGGAACACAAGATGGATATTTATTTCAACCACAAGGAAGATGGAAGGCTTCATGAAGAAGGGGACACTTGATCTTGTCTAGGAAGGCTGGCAACCATATCAGGTAGAGATGAAAGGAAAGAATATTTCATATAGAAGAAATACACTGATTCAAAAAAATAGAGAACTATGAGATTTCTTTGACAGAGTTAAAAAAAAAATCATATCATATGTATGTGGGAAATAGGAGACAAGGGAGATTCCCAGAAGAAGGCTTGTGGGAAATTAAGCTAAATAGATGTCATGGAATTAGAGCACAGAAATATCTGAATTCAACACTAATTAATATTTACTTTAATATGACAATAGTGGGGGTTTCAGGCAGGAAACATTCTATGGCTGAAATTCTATAAGTGTGAGGGAAGAGTTTGAAGGCAGAGAAATCATTTAGGAGGAGTTTAGTTGAAAGATAATTAAGACTTGAGAGTCATGACCATGGGAATCCCAGAACCTAAAAAATATGAATACAGAAAGTGGGAGATGAATTGAAGCTAGAGGTAAAGATTTGGAAGCCATTCATATAGATCATAAATGAAGATGCTACTTATAGAGAATATTACAGACACAAACATCATCATCAACACTACTACTACTGCCATTACTATTGTTACTAAACATCTACTACATGACAACTATAGTGCGAAGTGCCAGACACTTGGGAAATAAATACAAAAATGAGAACAGTCCCTGTTTTCAAGAAACTTACATTTCACTGGAAGAATACATGCTATTCATACATAAGTACAAACAAGATCATTGTAAAAAAATGAAAAATAATTAAGACAATAGCAACAAAGCATGGAAATACATAAATATTCCAAGTAGTAAGTTTTAATCTAAAAATAAGGGATTTTGACATATTTGAATTTTATACTGTATTGATTTCATTGGTAGATTCACTAATGCAGGCTTATGGTTCAGGGATAACCTCTAATCAAAGTCTGATACACTGACAGATTAAGTTTCTTGACCATTTTGATATTCACAATATATACAGAATATAATAATAATAAATAATGGAAAAGAAGAAACACGTATATCGTATTTTAACATATGCCAGGTGTTTTACAAATATTTCCATTTGATCTTCATAGCGAACTTAGAAAGTACTTTCTTTTATAATGCCCAGGTTTACCCACCTAAAAAGTGCCTGAAGGCCAGATTTTGATTCAGAACTTCCTGAATCCTCATTCAATGCTTTCTGCATGGCGGCACCTAAATTCTAAGCAAATTCTTGTAAGGAAAGGAGTCCTTGAATCAAAGGCAGGATTTTATTTTCCAGTTCAAAGAAAGATATGTCAAAAAAGGAGAAATTTTGAACTGAAGAAGTTCTAGGATGCCTTCCTTCTCTCATGATTTTATGTAACTAACAGATCTAATACTTTAAATCCCAGCCCTTTTTTCTATAATAAAAAGAGAGAAATTCTGTTTGTGACACCCAGCTTTGATAAATGAAAGTTTTTAACTAACTACAAGTTATTGGCCTCTAAAGAAAATCAGTCAGGTTACAAAATAAGACTGAGAGATCATCACAAAGTTAACTTAAAAGTACTTGAAAAACATGTAGTCAGTAGTTTTTTTTTAATTTCTTCTAAATATTATTTCAAATAATATTTTCCCTTTACAGTACCATGCTTTTATTTTTATCTTAGCAACGAAGTCTGGACTTGACGGGATCTAACCTATTTTATAGAAATCTTACATTTTGATAAACAAAATACTAAAATAATGTCATCCATGGGTAAGTTTAGTCAAACTTTAAATTGTAAAACTTAAAGAAATTTTGGCCAGTCTAATTCTACATTAATCTATACTTTTTTCTGTTCTATTGATCTTTTAAAAGTCTGGTATTTTTCATTCTTAAAAGTTTAATAAAACAGGTATTTGGGGCCCTTTGCATCAAGAAATATCACAAGTGGTATTTTAGGTAATATTTTGTGGCATAGAGTCTTTTTGATCAATTAAAAAAAGGTTTCATCAAAGTTGGTGTTTTTTGAAATATATTTTTCATTTTTTTAACATAGTCAATGTAGATACATTTTGTTATACATGATGATGATGATGATGATAATGACAGCATATAGCTAGAGCTTTAAGGTTTGAAATGCCTTTCATAAATATTATCTCATTTTATCCTCACAGCTGACCTGGGAAATCGTTGCTACTTTTGTACCCATTTTTATTTATTTCTCTGCTTAGTATTTTATTTTTCCCTAAGTACATGTGAAAACAATTTTTAACATTTATTTTAAAAATTTAGAGTTCCAAATTCTCTCCGTTTTTCTCTTCCCAAACCCTCTTCATTGAGAAGGCAAGTAATTCAATACAGGTTATGTATGTGTAGTCATGCAAGACATATATCCATAATAATCACATTGTGAAAGAAAACATGGAGAAAAAAAACCTCAAGATAAATTTAAATTATGCCTCGATCTGTATTCAGACATCACTAATTCTTTCTCTGGGAATGGATAGAATTTTTCATCATAAATCCTTTACAGCTGCCTTGGGTCTTGTATTGCTGAGACTAGCTAAGTCATTCACAGTTAACCATCTTACAATATTGCTGTTATTTTGTACACAGTACATTTCATATTGCATGAGCCCATTGCAAGTATTTCCAGGTTTCTGTGTTTATCGTTTGCTATGGTTCAATAATATTCCATCATGATCACATATAGAACTTGTTCAGCCATAACTCAATTGATGGGCATCCCCTCAATTTCCAATTATTTGACCCCAGAAAAGAACTGCTATAGATATTTTGGGACATATAGGTTCTTTTCTTTTCCTTTTTTTTAAAATCATTTTTGGGACAGACCTAGTAGTGATATTGTAGGTGGAAGGGTATTCATGGTTTTATACCTTCAGGCAGAGTTCCAAATTGTTCTACAGAATGGTTGAGTCATTTTACAACTCCACCAATTGCTTTATTGTCTCATTCTGCCAACATCCCTGCCAATATTTGTCATTTTTCTTTTCTGCTCTATTAGCCAATCTAAATGGTTTTCATTTCCTTCCTCTCACATTTTCCTGTAGGGTAAATAAAATAGATTTCTATACCTAAATGAGTGTGGGTACTCTTCCCTCTTTGAGTCAATTCTGATAAGAGTAAGGTTCACTCACTCACCCTCACCTTTTCCCTTTTCACCTCCACTACAGAAGCTTTTTATTGCCTCTTTTATGTGAGATAATTCACCCCATTTTACCTCAACCTTTCTCTTTTTTTGGGCACATTCTTCTATCACTCCTTAATTTTTTTTTAGGTATCATCCCTTCATATTTAACTCATACCTATGCCCCCAATCTATATATATACTCTTTCTAATTACCCTAATAATGAGAAAGGTCTTAAGAGTTACAAATATCATCTTCCCATATAGGAATTGTGTAGTTTAAACTTATTAAACTGGTATGATCTAAGGAGAGATGTTTACTACTCTCCTGTTCTGTGCTCTGGTCTGTGAATGGCCACAAGCACTCTTTTCTACTCTGGAACTGTGAAGAATGTTTCTACTCCACTGTAGCCACAAACTCTGATGTGCTAGTACTCCCCACTCTGGGACTGGCACCCAGGACTGTGATCTGGATCTGAGTATGCACAAAGCAACGCAGTCCTACCTCTGTGCTAGCAAGAGACTGCTGTAATCTCCTTCTGACCAAATGTTTGATCCCTTTACCATCTGTGGACTGAGATTTCTGGAAGAGCCACTGGCACTGCCACTGCTGATAAAGTTACTCTCAAGGCCTGCTCCTGGTTTGCTGTGGCCTAGGTTGTGCTGGCCAAACCACACTCCACTCTCACCCTGGTGTGAAAGATGTTTCCTGATCATCTTCTAAGTTGTCTTTGGCATCCGTAGGCTGAGAGGTCCAGAAAGTGCTGTGTCTGCCAGTGATTCAGTTGCTCTGAGATGTTCTCCATGTTTGATGAAGCCCAGTTTGTGCTGGTACCACCTGAGCTGGACTGGTCTTCTCTCTTACTGTGGTGAAACAGACCTTTCCTGACAACCTTTTAAGTTGTCTTGGGTTGAAAATTTGTTTCACTTTGTCTTTTTGTGGGTTCTGCTGTTTCAGAATTTGTTTAGAGTAATATTTAAAAGGTATTTGGAGGAGTTTGAGGGAGAGTTCAGGGAAATCCCTGAATTTGCTCTGCCTTCTTGGCTCTGCCTTCCGTTTCTCACTTTTTAAAGAATCTTAGTATATTACAAGGGGAAAGGATATCTTTTTTTTTCTTTCAAAAGTCAAATATACATTGGAGTAAATCAATATACTCTATAATTCTTCAACAGTAAGTCACTTCACAAAGACAAACATCATAAATTCACTGCACATGATCTTATTATCTGAAAACTGAATATTTGTATGTTGCTGAATAAGAGAGATGCAATTTGATGACATAAGCAAAGTGTAGAGTATCAGACTGCCTTCTGTTGCATAGAATTCCTCATGATATTGAAAAAGTCAAACATGGTGTTTTACATCTTAAAGACAAATTTATTTTAGGGAAAATATGCTAAAAGTGCCTTTCCTTTTAACCCCAAAATATTCTTTCCTTTAAAATAGAACAAAATAAATCCTGTACAAGGAATTCTTTTAAGTCATGAATTTTAACCAGAGCATCCTAAGAGAGATGCAAACAGATTTACTACCAGCTGTTGTTGGATTATATTTGGCATATGGAACTTAGATTTAGTTATCATCCTCAAAGTCCATAAATACTGGCCTAATAGCGGTGTTGTTTGTATAGGGCACATGGTTGGGGAACTCCTCCAAGCATTCTCTAGATGATAGGAATATAGGTCTAATGTCAGCAATATGTGTGCTCTGAGTCAGCTGCTGAGTTCTTTGGGGCAGCAAGAGCTGCTGCTTCATGTAATGGGGATCCTTTTCAGTTTCTGAAGAGGGAAATAGGAGGTTGGATTGGAAGAACATGTATCTCTAAATACAATATTGTAGCATTTCTCATTGCGATATAGTAATATGTTAATTATGATTCCATAAGAGTATGAAAAGAGTCATGGAGGGAGAAATTCATGTTCAAGTTGATTGATTACCCCTATACAGAGTGAAAAGATCCAGGCTGTATTTTGGGATATTTTGTGGTAAGCAGTAGATCTATTGCTATTCACTTGTTATTAATAAGAAAATAAATGCGAAAAACAAATCCGAAGCTACTTAAAAATAAACTGGATCAATTATTTGAAGTAAATAGTAAAGTCATTATTATGCATATTTCACAAGTGAGGATGCCTCTTCCATAGTTCTGCTTCGAATACTGAGAAATTACTTTCTTTTCTTGTTCTTCCGTTTTTATGGAAATTCTCATTTTTGGTGCTTAAGTTCAGAATACAAATGCTATTGTAATCTGTAGGAAAATTAAAAAAATACAAACCAATATCATTTGTGTGGAAAAGTAGAAGTTTAGAAACTATGATGACTACCTATCACTTGACTCTTTAAGTATAAATACATTCTTTTAAAAATTAATATTCTGAAAATCTACCATATTCCATATGATATTACATTAATAATCAGTCATATTGAATGTATAATAATGGAGAAAATCCTGCATTTAGAATCCCAAACATTGGATTCAAATAGAGTTATGTGACCTTCAACAAGTCACTTAAGTTCCTTGGCCTTTCTTGTCCTGCAAAACAAAGGGGATTGACTTCGTGAGCTCTAATTTCCCTTTCAGTTCTAGGTCTATAGTTTAATGGTAACCACCTCTTTTCTAGCTAAATTTAAGAAGATAAATCTTTTAATATTTTTTAATATGGAGTTTTTTAAACATTTAGTTTCAAATTCAAAGGACCTGTGATTGATTCTCATTAGTTTTTCTAGAGATTTCTCCTACTAAATTCCCTCACCCTTTCTAATTAAAGTCATCTATCTCCCTTTCTATCCTGCTTGATCACTTTTTCAACTAGTTGAAAGATTGTCATGTGCAAGAACAAGTATGCTTATTGGAAAAGAGAAAAATTTAGGCTCCATATGAAGAAAAACTTCCCAACAATTAGAGCTGCCCTAAATAGTGCTGCCTTGCAAGATACGATCTGCCTCTTAGACATCTTCAGACAAAAGTTGAGCCATCACTGCTAGGAATACTGAAAAGAGGAATCTCAGTTAGCTGTTGAAATCAATAACCTCTGAATTTCCTTCCAAATTTGAAATTTTATGATCCCGTGAAAAGATAGCAACTCATTTAAAATAAAATATTTCAAGAAGTTAAACACTGATTTACCTAATTTACCATGGGATTTCCCTAGGGATTGTATGATAAAAGATGACATTTAGTTATCGTTTCTGGATTCATGCCAGGATTCATAGATTTATCTGTGATTATATTGACACTGATCTCCCCCAGTTCTCCTGCCTCTCCCATTCCCCTGCGGTCTTCTCTATAAAATTAGAAGAGTGAGTCTTGGAGGAGAAAAGATTATTTCTTTTCTTCATTCTCCTTTTCTAGTCTAGGGCTACCTAGACTGCTATTCCCTCTTTCATATTCCTCTTACGTTTACTGACTGACAACAAACTTCATCCTAACAGTGGAACTGATGGGATACTTTTGCTTGTGCCTACTACTAAGTCCTAGTCTGGACTTAGTCCTAAGACCATGTTCTGGAAGCAATTGAGTAGGTCCTAATTTTGTGAGAAAATTTCCCCTTGTTGTAGACCTGACTCTGTAATTCCTTAGATTAAGGACAGACACAGGGTTGCCTGGCCCAAGGATTTTTGTCCCTGACTGACCCAAAGACTTTCCCTTGAGACAGATCCTCAAGGTCCATGCCTCTGGTAACTAAACAAAAACTATCTTCTCCTCCAATGTCTGTTCTCAACAAAGTTATCTCTGCAGATTCCCTGCATTTTTCCATCCATAGACTATAGATATCTCTTCCCAAAGATACCTAAATCCGTGATATATCCCTTGAAGTCCCTAGATTACTTAATTAGCATCCTTTGCAATTTTTCCCTTATCTCTTTTCCACATAAACCCCAACACCATCCTCACTAACTTGCAGGTTCTCTTGGAATATAGGTTACATTTTGCTAAAGTGCTATAATAAGTTTTTGCCACTTGTCTAAGAGAAGGTTTGAGCGTACGAATTCATTCCAGGCAACTCTGCCTTGGCTTTCTTGGGGTTTCAACACTCCAAACGTCTTCAGAACTGTAATTTTTTTCTGTAAAAGGTCATTTCAAGGTCATTCATTACATTCTCTCGGTTCAAGGATCCATTCCTGGATTAGAATATTTCCTTTTCCTATTACCCTGCTGTGGGCTCTTATTGTGGTCTCAGTACCCAACTGCTGGTACTAATTAGTCTCATAACTAAATTTTAGGATTCTCTTGAAGGGAGACCTAGAGATCATTCAGATTTTGTGGCAGGATATGTTTAATGTAAGAATATTCAGCATTAATCACAATCTTAGTAGCTCCCAGGGTAGCTGAATAAATCCAGTTCAGCAATGATCTTAGCATAGACCTCTGCCTCCTTCCCAAGGGAACACACCATACTCTAGAACAATAACTGAAGTAGACCCAGATAAGGAGCCCTTATTTGACACTGAAGAGTTTTACATTTTAATTGAGGGAAGGGAATGGAAAGATCTTAAAATATAGCTATTTGCTCTAGACTCAGATGTGCTCATCATAAGAGGGTATTGGAGAAGATAAATCAGAAATCCTTTGTCATCAGGAAGGGACTGATTACAGTGAAAATAAAACCTACCTATGACAATAATATAACCCAGGTGACAAATTATTGTCTAATGATAAAATGGGATCTGTACAGCTATAATTTTAACTCCAACCCTGCTACTGTAGCCTGACTCTGTCCCTAAAACCTAATGTGAGCTCATCACTTCCTATATCATAAGCAGTAAAGTAGAAGAATGGAAAATTATTTAATAGTGGAATAACAATTTTGACTAGAGGGTATATTATACTTTCAAGTTGGAAGAAGAGCCTAGAGGTTATATTATGGTCTCAAATAAGAGGGTAGTCTAGCCTGTATTTGACATAAAAAAAAAAGAATTCACAAATTGAAACCATAGTAAAGATGAAAAGATTCCTTCCATGCATGACAGTCAACAACAGATGGATTTTTTTGACCAAGAGCATTTATCAATTATCATACACTCCCCCCCTGAATATGCACATTCATCCCTTTACATGACCTTCTAGGCATATTTGAGTTAATTCCAAGAATGATTGACTAGTTCATATTTAAGTATTTAAAACCTTTAGAGATTTGCAGTAACTTAGTTCCAAGTTTAAGAATATGTCTAACAGAAGCCACAGCAACAGATACTTATGTAGTGCTTTGCAGTTTATAAAGTGCTTTGACTTTTGTAGTAGCAGAGGACAGGAAAAAAAATAGATGCTCCTTGACTACAGAATAGCTCAACATAGTGTTAGTTCATTTTATCTTTGAGCTTGGTAAAGTGCCTGACACTTAGGAGGTTCTTGATGAATAATCATTAATTGGTTGAAACTTTGCAGGAATGTGATGAAATATTACTGGGTCATAAATAATGAATATAAGAAGAAAGGGAGGCTTGAGAAAATTTACAGGAACTGATGCAATTGAAGTATACAGAACAATGTATAAAATAGCTACAACAAGGTTAATGGAGACAGTAAAGAGAACAACAAATTGAAACTGATTTTTTTGCAATTATAACAAAGCTAGCTCCCAATAAAGACAAATGGTAATTAATGCATCTCCCTCATTTCTTCGAACAGTTGAGAGTCTAAGGAAGTAACATACAGCACAATATACTGTCTGATTTGATTGCAGTATTTTGTTAAACTGTTTTTTTCTTTCCCTTCTTTCTTTTTCCCATTAATATCCTTTCCTTTCTTATAGGAATAGCTCCTTTAGTAGGAACTTAGGTGGAAAGTGGTTGAGAAATACTGAAAACGAAGTTGATATAGAAATTCAATATTAACCAAACAGTTTTAAAATGAAAAACAAACCATAAATTTCTTGCACACACTTATTTATTTGAATCTCCCAAGAACTCTGTGGGGTAAGTACTTAGTTATTATTCCCTTTCTACAGATTAGGAATCTGAGGCACAGAGAAATTAAGAGCTTTTGCAATGGTAACTCAGCTAATAAATGTCAGAAACTGAATCTAAACCAAGTCTTTCTGCTTCCCAGTCCTGTATTGTAACCACTATTATATATTTCCATTTTTATGTGAATATAGACAGTTAAAGTCTTAGTGGATTCTATTTTCCTGGTATCTTTCACTATCTGATATGTAAGTCTTTCAGGGTCTTAACATAATATTCCAGTATAAAAGAAATACTGTGAGAATAGGGGTGATATTTTTAGTTGTTATATTTGTATCCTCAGAACAGTGGTATGTAGTAGATATCTAATATATACTTAGCTAATTGAATTAAATTGAGTTTTCACAGTTATACTAATAACCTGTAAGTTATACTAAAAACCTGTAAGTTCATGAGTTAACATGACTTTCTAACTGTATTTTTTAATAAGGGAACAAAGAATTAGCTGTGATATTGGGGAGGATGGTGCATTGTGTATGTATGTATGTGTGTGTGTGTGTGTGTGTGTGTGTGCCTGCACATGCACAAACTTCTATAAAAGTTAGCTGTTGTCAGTCTATGTATTTCTGTCAAGTGGGGAAGGATATTTTTATTCTTCACTCATCTCAAGGGCTAATATTTGGAACACTGATATAATATTATGAAGTTCCCTATTATTTATCAGATATGTTATTAAAAAGAATCATTCAATTATTTACTGTCATTTCTTATACAAATAAAATGTATGTTTAGGCTTGCACTCACACTGACCCATATTCAATGCATGTTTAAAAATATATATCACTAAATCATCTCAAATTCATTCAAAGTAACCTAAAAATATTGATGCTTTTGCCATTAAAAACCCCACTCTCAAGTAAATCAATCAGAGATCTGAACTAGGCTTAGAAAAACCTAGATAACCAATAAATCATGTACAGGATTTAGATTATATGGAAAATATCCTTACTCAAGTTAGAATTCCTCAGAAAACACTGAATGAAATGGAGTGTTGTTTCACCTAAAGCATGTTCAGAGAAGTTGCATTGTAATCATTTTGGATAAAACAGCAAGCTAATGGAGAATCCCCAAACTGCATCACTGGGAAGAAACCATTTGTGGGTATCAGAATGAATCTTGTTTCTCTTCCTACTCAGAAAATCACCTTCTGAATTTAAGATAGAGAGATTATTTGAAAATTCTCATGAGTGCCCTAAGAATGTCTCTTGAATAGTAGTGGCCGGCAAAAATACCTGTATCAAGAGCCAAGGACAAACAAGGTGTATTTAGTAAAGGCAATTTTAGAAATTTTAAAGGAACCCCCTGCAAGCTAAACCATATCAGAAGAAAATAACTAGAGAATTCTAGCAAAAGAACTTCCAGGTGATTCACCCTTTTGTCACATGTGTTCTCTAAGCCTGAATATAATCTTCCCAGGATTCTGTATGTATTAAAGGAGAATGTATGTCTATCAAGGTGGAGTCAAAGGAGATGTTTTCTACCAGATGTTCTTACTATGCTAACTTGGTAAATACCTCTTTCTAAAATCTAAGAAAGTCTTGCAGACCAATTGATATTAACTGATGATCAATATAAGAAGCATACCAGGCTTGTAGGGTATAGCATTAGAAAATCCCCTACTCTGCCCTTCAGGGTTAAATCTCATGTCTTAACGAAAAGTATGGCCCTCTAACAACCCAGCTTGCCAATTCCAGTAGGAGCTGAGAGAGTAAATGCAGAGCATGTTGTAAAAATATGCCACATTTTCACAGTTATATTTTTTTGAACTAATTCTCTCACTGTGTTGATTTTTCATACTGAGAAATTCATATACTCTTTAAGACCAATAGTCCTGTTGCACGGAAAAAGAAAAAATAAATACTATTATAGGAGATGAATTTAACAGAATTTGTTTATCTGGAAACATAAGAAAATTCAGTGATGACTAAAATCTTCACTTCTCTTGCATAAGCTCCAAAAAATTGAAATAACCAAAAAAATTATGCTTTTCAAAAATTATGACTTTTAGAAAATATTATTAATACATTATTTGTAATGTACTTTGATTCCTTAAAGAAAAACACTAAAAAATATCATCTGTAATTATTAATAAGTCATTTGTTATCTCTAAGGAAAATGTCTTAAGTTTTTCACTTATGTTTTTGGATCTACTGTTATTCTGGATTTATGTGAATAATGCCAATTTGGGAGAGTTCTCTTCTGAATTAAATAATAAGGGGAAAAAGAACATTGAGAACTTTCTTTAACAGAAAAAAGAAAAAAAATTCCATTCTTGGTAAGCCTGTTTTTTAAATCCTACGTAGTAATAGTGTATTATTTTTGTGATAAGTTGCTATAATCTTTTTTGTTAATATCTCACTTAAAATTTTTGCATATACATTTATTAGGGAAATTGCTCTATAATTTTCTTTCTCTGTTTTGACTCTTCCTGGTTTAGGTATCCGAACCTTATCTATATCATAAAAAGAATTTGGTAGGACTCCTCCTTTGCCAATTTTCCCAAATAGTCTGCATAGTATTGGAATTAACTGTTCTTTAAATTTTTGATAGAATTCACTTGTAAATCCATCTGGCCCTGCAGATTTTTTCCTATGGAGTTCATGAATTACTTGTTCAATTTTGTTTTTTCTGAGTTGGGTTTATTTAAGTGTTTTACTTTCCCTTCTATTTATCTGAACAATTTATGTTCTTTCTTTTAATATTCATCCATTTAACTTAGATTGTTAAATATATGGACATACAATTGGCTAAATAACTTATAATTATTGTTTTAATTTTCTCTTCATTGGATGTGGGTTGACCCTTTACATTTTTGATATTGGTAATTTGATTTTCTTTTTTCTTTTGTTTTAAATCAAATTGACCAAAGGTTCATCAATTTTTTTGTTTTTTTCATAGTTTTGTTTATTGCTTCAAAAGTTTTCTTAATTTCAATTTTATTAATCTTTCCTTTGGTTTTCAGTGTTTCTAATTTGGTATTTAATGGGGGATTTCCAATTTCTACTTTTTCTAAAGCTTTTTCAGTTGCATGGTGGATTCATTGATATCCTCTTTCTCTACTTTATTAATGTAAGCATTCAATGATATAAAATTTGACCTAAGAACTGTTTTTGCAGCATCTCATAAGTTTTGATAGGTTGTATCATTATTGTCATTCTCTTTAATAAAGTCATTGATTGTTTCTATGATTTGTTGTTTAACTCACTCATTCTTTAGGATTAAATTTTTTACTTTCCAATTAATTTTTTGTTCTATCTTTCTATGGTCCTTTATTACATATATTTATTTCATTGCATCAAGATCTGAAAAGGATGCATTAACTACCTCTGCCTTTCTACAGTGGATTGTGAGGTTTTCATTCCATAGCACATGGACAGTTTTTGTGTATGTACCATGTACTGCTGAGCATAAGGTATGATCCTTTCTATACCCATTCACTTTTCTCCTGAGGTCTTTCCTATCTACCTTATCCAGAATTCTACTCACCTCATAACTTTTTTCTTGGTTTTTTTTGAGGTTAGATTTATCAAGCTCAGAGAGGGGGAGGTTGAGGTCCCCCACTAGTATAATTTTACTGTCTATTTCTTCCTATAACTCCCTCAACAAGTCCTCTAAGTATATGAATGCTACACCACTTGGTGAATATATGTTTAGTAATGATATTATTTCCTTTTCCATGGTGCCATTTTGCAGGATATAATTTCCTTCCATATCACTTTTGATTTGATTTTTTTCTGCTTTAGTTTTGTCTGAGATTAAGATTGCTACCCCTGCTTTTTTTTTTTTACATCAGCTGAAGCATAATATATTTTGCTTCATCTTTTTACCTTTACCCTGTGTGTATTTCTCTGTTTCAAATGTGTTTCTTTAAACAATATATTGAAAGATTATGGTATTTAATCCATTCTGCTCTCTGCCTTCATTTCATGGGAGAATTCATCCCATTTACATTTATAGTTATGATTACTATCTGTGTCTTTCCCTCCATCCTATTCCCACCCTCCACTGATGCTTTTATTTCTCCATTCTCCCTTCCCTTCCTCAACAGAGTTTTACTTTAGACCGCTGACTCCTGCAGTCTTCCCTCTCTTCAATCAGCCTCCTTGCTTTTTATTGCCCTCTTGTCTTACTACTTCTTCCCTCCCTTTTAACACCCTCTACCCTTCCTTTCCCCTTTATTTTCCTACTGCCTGTTGGGCAGGTTAGATTTCTATACTTAACTGAGTATTTTGTCACTCCTTGAACCAAATCTGATGAAAATAAAGCTCAGACAATGCTCATCTTCCTCCCTTCTTTCTCTCTGCTGGAATATAATTTTGTGCCTCTTACTGCGATGTAATTTACCATTTTCTGCCTCCTCCTTTTCATATCTACTGTTACAATCCCTCTGCACCTTTAAATCGCATTTTTATCATCACATCATTTATTTTATACCTGCTCCATCTATCTATGTATATCCCTTTTGTATATCATGATAAATATTCGGTTCTCAAGATTAACAAGTATCATCTTCCCTTATAGTGATATAAACAGTATGCCTATATTGAATAACAAGTTTTTTTCACCTGTTTACCTTTTTATGCCTCTCTTGAGACTTGTATTTGAAGATCAGAATTTCTATTGGCCTCTGGCCTTTTCATCAGGAAGATCTGGAAATCCCATATTCACTGAATGTCCATGTCCTTGTCTGAAATATTATGCTCAACTTTGCTGGGTAAGTGATCCTTGGTTGTAGTCCCAGCTCCTTTGCCCTACAGAATATCATAATCTGATTCCTTCAGTCTTTTAATATAGAAACTGTAAGGTCCTGTGTGATCCTGAGTGTAGCTCCTTTGATATTAAAATGGTTTTTTTCTAGCTACCTGTGGTATTTTCTCTTTCAATTGATAACTCTGGAATTGGGCAACAACATTCCTTGGTGTTTTTAGTTTGAGATCCCTTTTGAGAGGCGAATGATGGATTCTTCCAATGACTATTTTGCCTCTGAATCTAGCACTTCTGGGCAGTTTTCCTTGATGATTTCTTGGGAGATATTGTTCAGGCTCTTTTTTTTCATCATACCTTTCTGGTAGACTAATAATTACTAGATTTTCCTCCTGGATCTATTTTCCAGGTCAGTTGCTTTTCCAATTAGGTATTTTACATTTTCTTCTATCTTTTCATTCTTTAGATTTTGTTTGACTGATTCTTGATGTCTCATAGAGTCTTTAGCTTCTACTTGCCCAATTCTAATTGCTATCAAATTGTTTTCTGAAGTTAACTTTTGCATCTCCTTTTCCATCTGTCAAATTGGTCCTTTTAAGGAGTTATTTTCTCCAGTTACTTTTTGTACTTCCTTTTCCATTTGTCCAATTTTCCTTTGAAAGGATTTGTTCTCTTCAGTGAATTATTTTTTTCATATTTTTAAAATCACTGGCCATTTTTTCTTCTGTTTCTCTAATTTGACTTTCAAAATCATTCTTCAACTCTTCCAAGAGTGTTCTTTGTGCTTGTGACCAGTTTATATGCCCTTCTGAAGTTTCACATGGGAGTACATTCTCCATGTCGACCTCTTTGGTATTTGTGTTTTGGTTCTTGTCCCCATAGAAAGATTCTATGGTCTTTTCTTTTCTGCTAGTCTTCTTGTTCATGATGATGATGATGATCACCATTTTTCTGGCTTTTAAAGTAGATCTCTGCTTCTAGTCACAAGGACTCTGTCCCACAGTTCTTGCTGCTTGAACTTGTGACTTTGTGTGTTGTGGTCTCCAGTTCTTTCAGCTAGAAGCTAAGATGCTGCAGCTTACCTGGTGCTGAGCTAACTGATGTGAGAAAGCAGAGGTCAGGTGAAGTCTTTTGGGGTTTCCAATGAGTTGTCCTGTAGCTAGCTGTATTAAGTGTGGCTGAGGGGTAGTCTGACTAAATCAGGGCTCCTCTGCTGAGATAGAGCATAGGCAAGCTCAATGTTTGGTGATCCTGGCTGAGCTAGTGTCTTCCCGATTGCCCTGGGGTGTTGAGGCATACCTAGGATCCTGGCTTTGGCAGTTGTGGGATCAAACCCCCTGGGACTCAGGATCTCTTCCTGGTTTGCTGAGGTGGGCCTGTCTGAGACAGCTCTGGTGTTGTGCTTTTCTCCTTCAGTCACAGCAAGAGGAACCTTCCTTAGAGATTTTCCTAGCCTCACATGCTAAGAGATTAGTTGCCCCTTCTGCTGACCCCACTGTTCCAGGATTTTTCTGTGGAAACATTTTATGGGTCTTTCAAGGTCAACAAGGGTTGGGGGAGAGCACTTACTGATCACTCTGCCATATTGTTCACAGAAGTTCAAGTAGGTAACTTATCAACATTTAATCTGTGGGATGACAGTCTCAGGAGCAGCTGCTGAAAATACCTGGGGCTCTGAGGCTCTCATTTGCTCTGTTCTGCTGAACTCCCATCCGGGCTGATATGCCTGAGATTCTGCAGTGTGGATACTGCCCCAGACTGCCTGGGGTTTCCTGCTCGGCCCTGCTGGGGGGCGGGGGGGGTGCATTGGTACAGCCTGAGCACTGTGCACTGTGTGCTCCTCCGTTCCCCCACAAAGGATCCTTCTCATCAACCTTCCAGTCTGTCCTGAGCTGTGAATCTGCCACAGTTTGTCTCCTATTGGATTCTGCACCTCCAAAATCTGGTCAGATTCTATTTTCAGAGGTATCTGAAGGAGTTTGTCTAAGAGCTTAGGTCTCATTCTGCCATCTTGGCTCTGCCCTCTGTCCCACATTTCTTTTGCTGAGAACTTGAGGCCTCTTTACTGCTTTGTGTGTTGTGACCTCTGGTTCTTTCAGCTAGAAGCTAGAATGCTGCAGCTTACCTAGTGCTGATCTGGCTGGTGTGTGCCAAGGCCAAGGCCAGGTCAAGTCTTTCTGAGATTCCTCAGGGTTACACTGAAGCTCAGTGTGGGGTGTGGTCTGGCCACAGATCTCTTCCCCTATGGTTGCACTAGAGCACAGACAGGTTCAGTGGCTAGTGAATCTCCAGCTATGTTTGGTGTTTATTTATCCAGTTCTTCTAGCTGTGCTATAGCATGCCTGAGGTCCTGGTGTTGCCACTTATGGGCTTTACCACAACTGGGGCTCAGAATCTCTTCTTGGATCACTGAGGTGGGGCTGTCTGGGACACCACTGATTCTGCACTGGCCTCCTTCAGCCACTGCAAAAGGGAATCTTCTCATTGTTCTCCCCAGGCTCCTGAGCTGAGAGACCACTGAGCCCCTTTTGCTGAGTTCACTATTCCAGGATTTTTCCTGGGGAAATATTCTCTGGATTTTTCAAGGTCAACAAGGGAACGATGAGAGCACTTACAGTGCATTCCACCATCTTGGCTCCTGGAAGTTGAAGTGGGCTGACTGCCTCAGGAGTGGCTGCTATTACCTGGGGCCCTGCTCTTCTATCTCACTCAGTTCTGCCGGACCCATGTCCTAGGCTGATATGTTTGAGAATCTTCACTTCAGTTTCCCCAGGGCCATTCCCACTTCACTCCACTATGGCTGAGACTATGCTGGTGCAGCCTGTCAGAAATGCAATTTTCGATTGTAGCTCAATCATTTAGTAGTCATGTAATCATAGAAAGCTCTGATAAGTTCACTAAGCATTAGTTTTCTCATCTGCAAATTGGGAATAATGCTACAGGGTCATTCAAATGGTTGTCATGAGCCAAGTGTTTTATAAACTTTAAAGCATTATAAAAATGTATAGTTTTTATTGAACAGTTCTTCTCAATAGTTTAAAGACTTCATTATGGATCCACCCACTGTGCATAAAATACTTTATGGAATACTAGTATAAATTTGAAGTAATAAAATATATGATCCCTACCTCCAAGGAGTTTACAGTCTTATAGGTATATGATGCATTCATAACTACTAAACCTATGATTTCCATGATGAGTAAATGAATGATTCAATGAATGGATGGATCAATGAAAAATCATTTGTTCAATACTTCCTGTGTACAAAACACTGTGGTAGAGATACACATTGAAAAGTGAAACATTCGCTCCTCTCAACAACCTTATATTTGAGAAGGAAGAGATAACACACAGGAGCTTTTAATTGAAAGTCAGATGTGAAGTCCCTGAGGTTGTTAGGAAAACAGCAAATAAAATGGTAAATCATCTTCTTTAATATCATTTACAATGATAAAAACTAAATTTGTTTCAAATGTTGAACTACTGACAATGCTAAGGAATTTGGTGACAACAACTTCTTTTCCAGATCTTCTGTTAGCAGTACCTCCTGGAAAAGGAGGAATGGGGGAGGATTTAAGCACCTGCTAAAGCAGCAGAAAGGTTCCTGTCTTCATTAAAGCAGATGCCCTAGACCATAGGTGCAAATGAATTATTGTGTTGTGAATGTTACTTAATTGGGAGGGTCAAGGAATTCTTGTTGGTTTTGTTAACATAACAAGCACTTATGCAGTGCTTGATGGCCTTGTGGAGAAATACTTTGGATGAAATATTCAAGTTGAAAAAACAGGTCTAACTATACATTGATTTAGTTCATAATTTATATGTGGATAGGAAATAAATATCAGTTACATTTTCTATATATTATCTAATATATTTGACACATTTGACACAAGATATTTATTTGAAAAAATAATATTTCTGTGATAATTATCAAACTTTGCCATTAAAGACAAAGCAGAAATATTTTCATAAAATCTCTGTCTCTCTGTCTCTCTGCCTCACACACATAAACATATGTGTGTGAAATTTTGAGGAAATTTCCACAAAGACTTACAATAAGTTAGATGTTATCTTGCATAATATAAAAAAACTCTATTATCAACTATCTTTCACTAATATATTCCTAAATACTCTAAACAACTATTGATTATAGAGGTGCAAATTTAAACAACTCCGAGGTACCACATCATACCTATCAGATTGATTAACATGACAAAACAGGAAAATGATATATGTTGGAGAAGATGTGGAAGAGTTGCAACACTAAGTCATCATTGGTGGAGTTGGGATGTGATCCATCCATTCTGGAGAGCAATTTGGAACTATGTTCAAAGAGCTACAAAAATATGCTTGTCCTTTGACCTTGCATTATCACTTCTAGGACTGTATCCCAAAGAGTTCATAAAAATAGGAAAGAGGACCCAGATATACAAAAATATTTATTTGTTGTGACCAAGAACTGGAAATCAAAGGAATGCCCATCAATTAGGGAATGGCTGAATGAGTTGTGGTACATAATTGTAATGGAATACTATTTTGCTATAAGAAATGATGAACAGATGGACTCCAGAAAACCCTGAAAAGATTTACATGAACTGATGCTGAATGAAATGAGCAGAAACCAGGAGAACACTATGCACAGTGACAGCCACAGTGTGAGACTATTTCTGACAGACTTATCCCTTCATAGCAATGCAAGGAATTAAAACATTTCCAAAGGACTCTTGATGCAAAACACCATCCACATCCAGAGAAAGAACTGTGGAGTCAGAACTCAGAATGAAACAGACTATTTTCTCTTGTGTTACGCTTTCTTTTGTTTTGATTTTTCTCATGGCTTCTCCCATTTGTTTCAATTCTTCTGGGCAATATGACTAATGTGAAAATATGTTTAATAGGAATGTATGTATAGAACCCATGTAAGGTTGCATGCAGTCTTCGGAAGGGAAGAGGGAGGAAAGGGAAAAAAAATTAAAACTTACAGAAGTGATTGCTGAAAACGGAAAACAAATAAATTTAGTTTTTTTAAAAAGGAAAAGACATTTTCTTATTCAGTTCTATCACTTTGGTATGCCATACTATTTCTCAAGATCTCCATATCTTTCAGAAGGAAAATTCTGCATCAATTTCTCTGTAAGGATGGATATTAACTTTGGTGTTTTGGTAATTTGAAAAGACATTGCAAAATAACCAACAGAAAGCTATGCACATATAATTATTGGTATGTTCTTTTAGATCTTTGCCACTTTTATTTTCAAACATGGATTTTGCAAATTATGCCTGGATTCTATTTTCCCCCTCCTGGCCAGTTCCTTTTTTCAGCATGAACAAGAACTTTTCTTGATGTCAGAAATAGAAACAAATCACTTGCAGAGATGAAATATAATTTTCACCTGTTCAAAACTGACTCTCCACAGTGTAAGATGGGAAAACAATTACAGTGAACATAATATTTTGCTTTCTTCTCAAAATTGAAGAAAAAACATACACACAACAAAGTATGCTACTATTTTGGGCAAGTTTTATCAATAATCTCTTATAAAAAATAATCTACACACTCTGATAGTTTTATATATGATTTAATGAAACAAAAATGAGAAATTGACAGTCACATCCAGAACATAATATGGATTGAGAGTTTGGTACCCTAAGGCTCTTGTATTGCCAGTGTTACAAAGATTCTATAATCTTTTTGCTATAGATGTTTCCTTCAAATATGCAGATCACAACCCATCCATACCTCTCTGCTCTGTGAACCCATGAAATTTTGATATATAAAATACTCTCTATGTCATAGGGGATTCATGGAACATTTTACAGGCCTCCCTTCTGTTCTTTTTACATTGCAAGGATATCGGTGGAATGTACAGGCTGTCTTTCTATCATGAAATCAACACTACATTACCTGAACTGTCCTGTTGTTTTACTCACCATCTCTTTGACTTTCTGGACTATAACTTCTTTCTTTGGCCTTCATTTCCCCATTTTGCTGTCTACTTCATTATAATGTAAGTCTCTTGAAGTTAGGGATTGTCTTATTTCTGCATTTCTATACCTAGTACTTGACTGTGTGCTTGCTACTCTAGCTATCGCCTAATAAATGCTTTTCATCCATTCATCCATTTACTCATTCATTAATCAGTAGTAAATGACAACAAGACAGCAAGATCAATAAGCACCATGAAACAATAGGAAGAGTAATGAACGCTTAGTCAGAAGATTGCATTGAAATTCCAGTTCTTAATGTCAAGTCAATTGAATTAACATTCCTAAAACTTCCTATGTGCAGCCAGGGTGGTCAAATGGATAGAGCATAGATGTGGAGTTAGAAAGACTGGAGTACAAATCCAGCCTTTACTAGCTGTGTGACACCAGTAAGTCACTTAACCCTGTTTACCCCATATGTAAAATGAGCTAGAGAAGGAAATGGCAAACCATTCCAATATCTTTTACAAGAAAACCCCAAATGGGATCATAAAGAGTTAGAAACAACTGAACAAAAAAAAAAAAACAAAAAAACTTTTTAAACTATAAAGTAAGAATCCTGATACTTGCACTACCCAGATTTATTATGAGGAAAAAGGTTGTAATATGAGAAGTTGCTATGATTGTCCTACAGCATAACCTTGCCCTGATTGCAAGCTTTATTTCCACATTCCTTGAGGTAGAATGCTAATATAGGGAGAAGAATTATCTATCCTCTTTCCATTGCTTGCCCTTCTGATATTGCTGCCAGAGAGGGCACTTTGCAATTGTGAGCATCTGCCTGGAAGTGGATCAGCACCAAAACTTTCCTACATTTCTATAAGAAGGACAATTTGTAGAGAGAAGCCAAAGAGTTCTTCCTTGGCAAGCAATGGTGTTGGATAATTAAACCACTTCTTAAACATAACAAGATGAAAGATTGCTGTAGCAAAGTCTTAATGCCTGAGGATTTAACAACTGAATTGCTGATCAGTTCCTTAGTTTTTTAGGAGGCAATACTACATAGCCAAGAAGAGCTACTGTTTTTAGTTAAATGCTCTGTTAGAAAGCCATAACCCACAGAGCAACAGATGGAGGCAATCTCCTTTTATGGGAATGGTGTAATGGTAGTTGAAGCCATTTAGAAAGAGAAAGAAGCAAGAAATCATCTTAAAACAACAAAAGTAAGAGGCTTCATAGGGTATGTCTGCCATGGTTCACCACAGTCCATGGAAAAATTCCCCAGATTCTACAAGGAATCATTTTGACAGGCAACTGCATCTCTGATTTCACAAACGTGATTTTCCTAATAATAATAGGAAATGTAATTCCTATATTTTACAATGTTTTTACAGTGTTTTATATACAACATGCCCATCTGAATGCCACAACTGTAAGAGAGTAGCTCAGTGGATAGAATGCCAAGCCTTGAATTCAGAAAGATCAGAATTCAAATCCAGCTTCTGATACTTACTAGCTGCATGATCCTGGGCAAGTTACCTAGGCTCTGTTTGACTCAGTTTTCTCTGCCATAAAATGGAGATGTTTATGATATCTACCCATCAGGTTGTTGGGAAGATCAAATGAGATAGTAATTTTAAACAGCATAATTCTTGATCCATAGTAAGTGCTATAAAGATGTTAGTTATAAGTACTGATTAGAAAACTGAGGCTCATAGAGGTTCAATAATTTGTTGATAGCAATATATATCAGATACAAGTTTGATTCTACATGACTACAAATCCTGCCTCTATGATTAAGGTCAAGGAAAGGAAATTAGCAAATGATAAACACAAAGAGAGATAGTTTTCATTAGCTGATTACCTGCTTTTGAGGTCATTTTCCAATTGATGTTTGGCTCAATATTTAGAATATGAGGACATAGTGATCTTTGCAGGTCACTGCTCATATATATGAAGTTTCATGGTTTACAAAACATTTTTTTCTTACAATAAGCAAATGGATTAGGTTATGAATTATCATCTCCATTGTACACATGTGGAAATTGAGGTCCAGAGAGGAAATTGATGCATCTATGATCACTATCTATCCAGTGTCAGGGCTAAGGAGTTGTCTGTCTGTGCCCCTGGCAACAAAGATTACAAGTAGCAGCAGAAATGCCAGTTGGCATTGATAGAGTGCCATGCTCATCTTTAAGTACTCTCTACACTGATGAATCACAAAGTTAGAGATCTAGATTAATTAAAAAAGATACAAAAATCAGAGCAGGAATACAATGTACCTTTACTGTCTCTAAGGCTAGCATCCTTTCCACTATAGCATGCTGTCCCTAGAGTGGTCTCTCTGTGATCTGGAGTTCCTTCTTAGTTCAGTTTGAGGGCGATAAGGGAGAAGACTGATTATGTGCCTTCCTGGCAGTATTGTTTGAATCCTCAGGATCAGAATCTTGCTTTGTCCTTATTCTTCCCATGACTTCTAGCACCTTGATTTAAGAGACTGTCGTCCCCCAAGAAAGTTCCTTCTAATCATGTTTTATACTATAAAGGAACAACTCGTGTTTGCCATAGAGTGAATGAGCTCCATGAATAAGCTAAGGCTTCTCACCTACAAAATGGACTTCCTGGGGTCCCAAGTTCTGACATACATCTTAACATCCTTCAACTCATGGCCTTCCTGACAGAGAATTGAAATAAATGTATTATTGGTTAGTCTAGGTTTGTTAGACTCCCAAGAAGTCATAAAATTGGTTCAGATGGTTTCCCTGAGAATCTGTGTTTCTACCAAGCCTCTCTATCCTCTGCCTTTTAAGGACAGAGAAGTCTTATAACAGGCTTTATTAATCCTAGGTTCACAGACACCCAAGAGGTCCAAAGATAAATTTCTCAGGGTCTAAGAATTGTGTTTTAAGAAATATTTTGATAACTCTATTTAACTATAATTTGTTTTCTTTGTAATCCCATGTGTTTGATTTTATGCATTTCTAAACATTATCCTAAGGAGGCATTCATAGGCTTTATTCAACTGCCAAAGGGGTCCGTGAAACAAAAGAGGTTAAGAATTCTTGTTTTATAACAAAGCAAGTTGCTCCAGATTGGACGAGTAATTTCCAGGGACTTTTGTATTCCAGAAAGAAAGCCTTAGACCCAAATCATTGGAAATCAACAATCAATCAATGTATATTTATACTAATAAAAGCTAGTCATAACAATTCTTATTTATATACTGCTTAAGATGTCCAATCATATGCTTTGAATATGTAAACTCATTTGATTCTCACAACAATTTTAGTGGGTAGATGCTATTCTAACATCCATTTAATTGATGAGGAAACTGAAAAACAGAAAGGTTAAATCACTTGCCCAGGGTCACAGAGCCAGTAAGTGTCTGAGGCAAGATTCAGACTCAAGTCTCCTGGAATTCTATCCATTGCATCACCTAGCTGCAATTTATTAAATTCCTACTATATGCAAGCATTGTTCTAGGATCTGGGGATACAAGGACAATAAAAAAACAGCTTCAGCCATCAAAAGCTTATATTGGATATAAATAACCCAGAAATTCTTGCTTAGCAAAAAATCTTTTAGTGCCTACCTATATTAATGTTCATATGAAGCAATGTCATGCCTCTATGCCTCACATTTGTTTACTTTTTACACTGGACTTGGGCGGAGGTTCTTGAAAAAGTTCTGTGTGTGGGGGAAAGTGGGGGTTTACACAGAAATGTGAGGGAATGAGACAGAGATATGATAGGGGAAAAGCAGGGAACATAGGACTCATATAACTTAATCAAATGTCTGATGCATTCAGTGGCTACTTCTTTGGACCCTTATGGTAATTGACCCCTATTTATTTGTTTTTATGCATTAAGGCCAATTAGAATAATAGATCATTTGAGGACTTTGTAGAAAAACCTCAGTGTGTGCCAACTCAAGATATTCTATCATTCTGTTGATCTAGCTTTTGTCATTTATAAGGTCAAAGAGATACTGAAGGGAATAATGTTTTTTATACTACTAGTAGAACTCAATACATAACCTATTTTCACATCAATCCTTCAATTGCATTTAAAATTTAAATCATATTTCTCATAAAATGTATTAATTTTACCACTTGGGTTTTATTTTAAGATTGTCATATTGTTAATGTTGGGAGACAGGAAAAATGAAACAAAAAATAAAGCTCCAAGTGCCATTTGACTTATTTCTGAAATTGAAACTTTGTGCAATTGCTGGGTTCCTTGGCTATGAAGAAATTGACTCAAGAAATCTACCTGTGGATTCCAGGTACGGCATTTGCAAAGATTTAGCTGTATCTATGTATGCTATAACATACCTGGGAATACAAACCCAATCGGAACACTGTATGCACCGAAACAAAGGAAAGTTACCCACCCCAATCCCTGCATACACACCCAATAAATATTGAGATTAATTTGGATATTTTTCTAAAACTTGGGTTCAAATATTTTGATTCTTTGGAGAAAAAGAGCAATGGTTCATTAGTCTTCAGAAAAAGAAATCCCAAAGTGCAAGCATATGGAAGGAGTACTGGATGTGGAGTTCTACCTCAGGACCCAAATGTACTTGGAAGGTTACTTTCCTTCTCAGATCCTAACCTTCCACACTTGGAAAAAATGACTGAATGATTTTTATCACTTTTTTAATCTCTAATATTGTGTGATCTTGATATTTTAAAGTCATTCCAAATTAAAAAAAAAAAGATGTTTAATAGAAGACAGCATACAGAGACTTAAGAATACATAGCTCTAGTCATTGTTCTTTTTTTTTTCACCTAGCAGTTCAGAAGAATAGAGGCATCAGCTATGATCCTGAGGTACCTAATAAAAATATCAATATGATAGATTAAAAGAAGAAAATACCACAAAGGAACCACATAGCAGAGTCATACAGGGATAGAAAACCTGTAGCCTAGAGACCACATGTTGCCCTCTGGGTTCCAAAGTGCAACATGCTGATTGAATCTAAACTTCAAATCTGTGAAGTATGGATTCATTCATAGGACTGAACTTGAGGATTTTTTCTGTGAAGTTTGGATTCAGTCAAAGGATCTCACTTGAAGACATACAGGGTTACATGTGGCCTCGAGGTCCACTTGTTCCCTACCCCTGCTAACATGCATATGTTATACATATGTGTATATTTGTACATACAAACATTTATACATTTGTATTATATTAATTATAACTAGTATATTAAATAAAATTTTATTTAAGCCAAGTTTATAAGATTATTTTTTAAAAACTAATTTTTGTTTATGTATATACAATCTAAACATGCTGAACAGACTTTTTTTTACTAGGGTAAGAGTTAAATGTAAACCTGAAAATGTCTCTGAGGAGCCTTAGTTCCTCTTCAGTGGGGTTCAGTAGCTATATATCTCATGGGTTGATACATTTCCACAAAAAAGATATATGTGGAGTGTGAAGAAATTTCTTCTCCAATAAGACACATTTTTCATTTTCTTAAAACAACCTGTGAAGCACCCTAAAGAGAAATTTGTAGGCAGACATATTAACTTTGGAGCATTTTCCACACAGAGATCAAAGAACTGTGAAAACATATTGACAGATATATCCTTTTCATCTAAAAATGTTGTGCAAAACTCTAGTGGTGGCATAACTGCTAGTCCTCAAGTCCCAGAAGCTTTGTAATAAGCAAGGCGAATGAGAAACTTAATCCAATAGGTATTTAAACTATGGGTCCTCTCAATACAAAGTCCTAGATGAAAAGTTTTTATATAATTTCATTTTTACTACCTTTTAACAAAAATTTAAATTGTCAATTTAAATAGTTGTATAGCACTTTAAGAATTGCTATATATACATAAATAACATAATAATTGATATATTATAAATATATATGGGTATATGTATGCACACATTATATAGCTATTTGTGTGTGTGTCTGTGGGGAGGAGAGATGGGGGAGAGAGAGAGAGAGAGAGAGAGAGAGAGAGAGAGAGAGAGAGAGAGAGACCTTCAGACTTACAACTCTCATAAGTTAGCAAATAAAGAGATCTTTTTAATCAATTCTTGATTTTCTTTTTCAAGAAAGGTTCATAATTTTTTTTTCATTTATATTGGCTCTTTGATATCTTATGATGACTCAACCAAGAAATGAGGAAGGTGTTTTTAGGTGATGGTAACTTCATGGCGATTTCTAAAGCACCATGATTTCAATTATGTCAAAATATTCTACAAATTTAAGGTCCTTTATTCAGTCTCAGAGGGTGTAATGAACTATTACTGCCAAATTCCTAGGAAACACTATATCTGTCCCATGCCTCTGTTTTTCAGTTTCTTATTCACAATCACTGAATATGAGAGGCATAACAGACATGATTTATTTTGACTACAAACCCAGCATAAGTTTAATCTGTCACATTATGATGCTGGGAATTGGGGAGAAAGAGTGGAGGGGAAAAAAGGGAAGGAAGAGAGAAAGAAGGTAGAGGGAAGAGCTGTGCTTAGAGGTTGATTGGTATAGGGATCTCCTAGTGAGCCACTCTACAATCAGAGATGGTTAAATGATCTACAGCTTATGCGCAGCAAGTTAAGGGAGTCATCAAGAGCTGAGAATTAGACCCAAGTCTCAGTACAGATAGAACCCTGGGGCTGGAATCAGGAAAATTCATCTTCATGAGTTTGATTGCAGCCTCAGACATTTATAGCACTATTATCCTGGATAAGTCACTTAGCCCTGTTTGCCTCAGTTGCTCCTCTGTTAAAATGAGCTTGAGAAGGAAATGGCAAACCACTCCAATATCTGTCAAGAACCACCCCCCACGCCCAAATGGGGTCACAAGGAGGCAGACACAACTAAAATGACAGAACAATATCAAAATCTCCGAGTCTCAAGTTAGCCTCCTACCTATTACAACACTACACTGCCCAGTATTTGCACAGCTGGAAGTCAATACTATTTTTTTTTCTTTTTTGACCACTAAAATGATTGGAAAGCAAAAAGTCTTTCTTCAAACTTTAGTATATTCACAAGTCACTGGAGTGATTTAAGTAAAAGCTTAAGATCCCTTTATAGGACAGATATTTTTTCTTCTTTTGGAAGGGAATGATTCCTTCTCAAAAGCAGAATAAACTGAATTATACCCAAAGTCTCTGAGAGTTCTCAGAATCTGTAAAGACCCTCCTAGTAACTTACAGCTCTTCTATTTAGTATCCAATCTTTTGAATAAATAATCTTTAATTATGAAATGATGATTAAAATATTCCCCAGAGACAACAGAATATTTTTTCAAATTGTTTCTTTTGTTTGTATAGAGAAGTCTTTTGAGGGGGAGAGATTTCCAAGGAGTACTTTAAAAATCATTTAAAAATGAAGTTCTAATGCTTAGGTAGAAAATATTAGTGACTTGATATCCAGGCTGGTTCATGTAAGTGAATACAATACTGCACAGTATTCCATTTCCTTCAATTTAAAAATTATTTTATGGCCTTCTGTATTTAGGCAAGGGTTCTAATTAGTATTTAAAATGGTACAGGGTATGATGTCTTGGTACAGGTCTTATTTCTGCTGAATCTAATTTCAGGGATCCAAGAAGTTCTTTTTGAATGATCTACTGTTTCAAAGTAATTTGTTCTACCAGGTTTTTCAAGAATGGACTTAAAAATGTATATTTTGGTTGTACTGATTTATTTTCAAGTACCAAATGATTTCTATAATTTTTGATTCAAAAATATATTTTAAGATATACCTGAGAATAAGATACTATGGTTATTGGTGTTGCTTTTGTTTTATCAACAACAATTATAACATTAATTTTCTTTGAGATTTGAGATTCCTTTATAATCTGGTTACTGTAACACTAAATACACAAACAAATTTAAATAATTCCTTTTTTTTATTCTCTTGGTTCAACACACTTATTGGCTCAACACAACAACTAAAATATTCCCAATTTTATAAGTTTCTGTTTCTCTAATGAGTATTTTGTAGTTGTATTTATGTGAATTTTTTATATCTTGGAGATTTAACTCTCACACATCTGCATTTCATGATTATTTTTAATGGAATTTCTTTATAATTTCCTCCTGTTTCTATCAATATATGTAAATATAGCAATGATTCAGTGGACTTATTTTGTATTGTGTTATTTTATTGATATTTTAGTCACTTAATTATTTTGCTGACTCATTCTCTAGGGTTTTCTTAGTAAACAACCATATCAACTGCACATAGGAATGACTGAAATTTGAATAATTTTATCTTCTTATCACTAACATTTATACCTTTAATATTTTTCTCATCCACTTAACATACAAATATGATACATTTAGCTTATTTCCTATGTTAAACCTATGCAAAATAATAGTGAGAAGAATACACATAATTGTTTAACCTCTGCATTTATTGGAAAAGATTCCATTGTAGATAATACTAACTCTAGGTTTTAAATATGAAAATGTTAGCATTTTAGAACAGTGTTTTATGTGTGTGCTTTTTAGAGTTGTTATAATAAATAAATGTTATTTTTTCAGAAATTTCCTCTTCATTTAATATATAATCATATTTTTGGTATGATATTTCCATAATATTGAAACATTTCAAATTCTGATGATAGAGAACCAATCATTTGATGAAGAATCACATCTTTCCTGACGACAATTCTCAATCTCTGTTCTCTCATTTTCATCCACCTTAAGCCATGTTCCTTCTCTTCCATTGTGTCCTCTGGAACTGATTTGATTATTCACAATCGTCTCTTAATTCTCAATCTTTTCCACCTGTAGTCTCCATTTTTTTGCACATTTGAAGAATTGAGAGATTATTGAAATGACACTAAATCACTTCCCATACTCTCCAGAACCAGATTTACCTTTTCTCATGTCCACCAACAAATGAAGTGGATGAGTAGGCAAAATGTTTGGTCCTGTTTTCATTTTCAGATCTTCCTTTTGAAGTAATTATTCAACAACTTTTCCTCCTTTAAGATTCTTTCCATTTCTCTGTCTCTCTGTCTCAGTGTCTCTCTCCTCCTCTTCCTCCTTCTCCCTCCCCACCATCCCCTACCTTTTCCCCCATCTTAGTGGTAGTAACATACTAGACCTGCTTTAATTCTCCTTCCTTACTCAAGGGCTTCAGAAACTGATTCATACTCTTTCCCTTTGTCAATACCACAATGCTTGCCCCAACACTTTGTGACTTCAGTATCTTCAATATACACATTGATATCCCACAAACACCTTGAACTCCTATCTCATCAACCTCAACTTTCATGATCTATTGTTTAATTTCACCTGAGTCATAGAGGTCCTTAATTTCACTATCACTTAAAAATGCTGATCTTCCATGAAGAACTCTGAAATGCCTGAGTATGTGCTTCTATCTTTTCATCTCTTCTTGTGTCTCATTTATTTCATTTTATCTTTATCCTCACTATGACATCTAGTCACTCTATCCCTCAGTGATCTCTCACATCCATCACTTTAGTTAACTAGTTTGACTATGTACTGCTCTCTACCGTAGAATCATTTACTCCCAAATTCTATTGCCAATCATGCCTTGTCAAACCCCAGTCCTATAATTCCCCTGCAATCTGCCTTCTCTCCTCTTATTCATATGCCACTAATCAGTGCTGGAGGAAATCATAGAACTGTGCTCACTAGGTCCATTAAAAGTGTGGGTTACATGCCTGGGACACAGTAAGGGCATAAAATGCTTCCTGTTAGATTGTTGATTAACAAAGCTAATCTCAAATAGGTGCTTATTTGAGCAATAGAATAATTTTACTCATAACTGACTGATATTCTCTTTGGCTTCTGACTTTATTTACTCTTTCTTCAAGCCTCTCATACCAACCTTTTCCCCATTCCTCTTAGAAGATGACCTATCTTGCCTTCTACTTTACTGAAAAAGAGACAATGGGATTTGACTCCGTCTTCTCCTCATTCTATATTTCAGTACTTCATTACAACATATCTCATCCTTCTCCTTCTACTCTACATTTTGATGAAGAGCTGGCCTTTATTGTTATTAAGGCTACTCCCTGCATTCACTCCCTTGTGTTCAAATATTTTCATCTATAGAATTTCATTCCACAAAACCCTTTACTACTGTATCCAAAGACTTTATATTATGTGGGAGTATTTTCCACCTTATTCTCTTCTGACTGCAATAGGAATCGCTATATATAAGATTTACCTCCTACATATAAGTAGGATAGGATGGAGGGGAATATAGTCAGTCTTACACAACATGAATATTATGGAAGTTTTTGCAAAAGTACACAAATATAACCTATATTGAATTCCTTGCCCTGTCAGTGGGGACAGGTTGGGAGGAAAGGAGGGAGAGAAGTTGGAACTCAAAGTTTTAGGAACAAATGTTGAGAATTTCTTTTGCATGCAATTGGAAAATAAGAAATACAGGTAAAGGGATATAGAAATATATATTACCCTACAAGAAAAGAGAGAAGATGTTGATAAGGGAAGGGAGTGGTGTGACAGAAGGGATGGCATATTGAGGGAAGGAGTAATCAGAAGGTATAATGGGCTGGGGAGAGGAGAGAGATGGGGAGAAAATTTGGAACTAAAAATTTTGTGAAAATGAATGTTGACTCAAGGGGGCAGGAGCCAAGATGGCACAGTAGAAAGACACACATACACTAGCTCTGAAACCACAGCCTATAAAATACCTGTAAAGAAGAAATCCCAACAAATTCTGGAGCAACAGAAGCCACAGAACAATGGAGTGGAGGAGATTTCTGTTCCAGAGAGACCAGAAAAGTTGACACCAAAAGTCTGTCATGAACCAGACCCACAGCAGAGCCCAGCCCTGCTTTGGCCGCGTGGCCCTGAGAGGAATAGATCTGAGCAGGCTTCAGGGATGGAATCTCCAGCAGCCAGGCAGTTCTCTTCACCCACAGGTGCAAAGGTCAGTGAAAGAGCCTGTTTGGCTGGCTGAGAGGGGAGCGGGGTGTCTCCATAACAAAGGCCCCTTCGGGAGACAGCAGTAGAGGTGGCAGCAGACTGGGACTCCCAAAGCAGACAGGAGCTCACATCTATTGTTGAAGGTCTCCATGTAAACCCACTGAGGGAACTGAGCCCTGTGAGGTGGCCCTGCACCCACTCCAGGAGTTGAAATTAATCTCACATTGAATAGCAGCCCTGCCCCAACATGAACACCTGAATTTAATCATACATTGAATACTAGCTCTGGCCCCACCTGAGGGCCTGAATTTAATCTTACATTGAACAGCAGCCCTGCCCCCTCTGAAAACCCTGAGGCTGGGAAGCAGCATTTGAATCTCAGATTCCAAGCACTAGCTGGGCAGATGTGGAGGCAAGGTTGGTGTGGAAAGGAATCTCAGAAGTCAAGTAACTGGCTGGGAAAATGCCCAGAAAATGCCCCAAAAATAAGACCATATAAGGTTACTTTCTTGGTGAACAGATAATTCCTCCCCGACTTTCTGATGAGGAAGAACAAAGCTTACCATCAGGGAAAGACATAGAAGTCAAGGCTTCTGTATTCCAAACATTCAAAATAGATATTCAAGGGGCTCAGGCCATGGAAGAGATCAAAAAGGATTAATCAATCAAATTAGAGAGGTGGAGGAAAAACTGGGAAGAGAAATGAGAGAGATGCAAGAAAAGCATGAAAAGCAGGCAAACACCTTGCTAAAGGAGACCCAAAAAAATGCTGAAGAAAATACCACCTTGAAAAATAGGCTCACTCAATTGGCAAAAGAGTTTCAAAAAGCCAATGAGGAGAAGAACGCTTTAAAAAGCAGAGTTAGACAAAAGGCAAAAGAGGTTCAGAAGCTCACTGAAGAAAATAGTTCCTTCAAAATTAAAATGGAACAGATGGAGGTTAATGACTTTATGAGAAACCAAGAAATCACAAAACAAACCAAAAGAATGAAAAAATGGAAGAGAATGTGAAATATCTCATTGGAAAAACAACTGACCTGGAAAATAGATCCAGGAGAGACAATTTAAAAATTATGGGACTACCTGAAAGCCATGATAAAAAAAGAGGCTAGATATCATCTTTCATGAAATTATCAAGGAAAACTGCCCTGATATTCTAGAACTAGAGGGCAAAAAAAGGATTCAAGGAATCCGCCGATCATCACCTGAAAGAGATCCAAAAAGAGAAACTCCTAGGAACATTGTGCCCAAATTCCAGAATTCCCAGATCAAGGAGAAAATATTGCAAACAGCTAGAAAAAACAATTCCAGTATTGTAGAAATACAATTAGGATAACACAAGATCTAACTGCTTCTACATTAAGGGATCAAAGGACATAGAATATGATATTCCACAAGTCAAAGTAGCTAGGAATAAAACCAAGAATCACCTACCCAGGAAAACTGAGTATAACACTTCAGGGGAAAAATGGTATTTCAGTGAAATAGAGGACTTTCAAGCATTCTTAATGAAAAGACCAGAGCTGAAGAGAAAATTCGACTTTCAAACACAAGAATCAAGAGAAGCATGAAAAGGTAAACAGCAAAGTAAAATCATAAGGGACTTACTAAAGTTGAACTGTTTACATTCCTACATGGAAAGACAATATTTGTAACTCTTGAAACTTTTCAGTATCTGGGTAGTTGGTGGGATCACACACACACACACACACACACACACACACACAAACATGCACATACACTCATGAACGCACACATAGAGACAGAGAGCACAGAGTGAATTGAATGGGATGGGATCATATCTTAAAAAAATGAAGGTAAACGGTGAGAGAGAAATGTATTGGGAGGAGAGAGGGAGAAATGGAATGGGGCAAATTATCTCTCATAGGAGAGGCAGGCAGGAGACTTTTTAGTGGAGGGAAAAAGTGGGAAGGTGAGAGAAAAACATGAAGTTTACTCTCATTTGACTAAAGGAAGGAATAAAATGCACACTCATTTTGGTATGAAAACCTAACTTACAATACAGGAAAGTGAGGGAGAAGGGGATAAGTAGGGTGGAGGGGATGATTGAAGGGAGGGCAATGAGAGGAGGAAGCAATTTGAAATCAAAACTCTTGGGGAGGGACAGGATCAAAAGAGAGAATAGAAGTAATGAGGGGCAGGATAGGATGGAGGAAAATATAGTTAGTCTCACACAACATGACTATTATGGAAGTCATTTGCAAAACTACACAGATATGCCCTATATTGAATTGCCTGCCTTCACAAAGAGAATGGGTGGGGAGGGAGGGATGGGGAGAATTTGGAACTCAGACTTTTAGGAACAACTGTTGAGTATTGTTCTTGCTATTAGGAAATAAGAAATACAGGGAATGAGGAATAGAATGTTATCTGGCCCTACAGAACAAAAGAGAAGATAGGGACAAGGGAAGGGAGGAATGATAGAAGAGAGGGAAGATTGCTTATAGGGAAAATTAGAATGCTTGGTGTATTGGGATGGGGGGAGGGGACAAATAGGGAGAAAATTTGGAACCCAAAATTTTGTGAAAATGAATGTAAAAATTTAAATAAATAAATTTATTTTTTTAAAAAGAAAATGAATGTTGAAAACTAAAAGTATATAAATAAACAGAAAAAAAAAACAACAAAACAGAAAAAAATAAGCTGACCTAGAAAATAGATCCAGGAGAGATAATTTAAGAATTATTTGACTACCTGAAAGGTATGATCACAGAAACAGCCTCCCCATGTATTCTATTCTGTCTTTGGGCATTGTCCTTCCCCTAAAGTGTTTACTTCTAATTACTCCTTCTTTCGTTTGCCCTCCCTTCTATCATCCCCCTACTCCACTTGTCCACTTCTCCCTTACTTCCCTGTAGTGTAAGATAGATTTTCATACCACATTGAGAAAGCATTTTATTCCCTTCTTAAGCCGAATGTAAAAAGACTAAATTTCACTTTCCCCCTCACTTCCTACCTTTTCTCCTCCATTGAAAAAGTTTTTGCTTGCCTCTTTTATAAGAGATAATTTGACCCATTCCATCTCTCCTTTTCTCCTACCAATACATTCCTCTCTCATCCCTTAATTTTATTTTTTAGATATTATCTCTTCTTATTCAACTCATTCCATACTCTGTGTTTATATGTGCATGTGTGTGTGTGTGTATGTGTGTGTGTGTGTGTGTATGTGTGTGTAATCCTTTCAACTACCCAAATACTGACAAAACTTTCAAGAGGCACAAATAATTCCCACTTTCCATGTAGGAATGTAAACAGCTCAGCTTTAGAAAATCCTTTATGGCTTCTCTTTCCTATTTACTTTTTCATGCTTATCTTGGTTCTTGTGTTTGAAAGTCAGATTTTCTACTCAGTTCTGATCTTTTCATCAAGAATGCTTGAACGTCCTCTATTTCATTGAATGACCAATTTTTCCCCTGAAGTATTATGCTCAGTTTTTCTGGGTACGTAATTCTTGGTTTTAATTCTGGTTCCTTTGACTTCTGGAATATCATATCCCAAGCCCTTAAATCCCTTAATGTAGAAGCTGCTAGATCTTGTGTTGTCCTTGTTGTATTTCCACAGTACTAGAATTGTTTCTTTCTAACTGCTTGCAATAAATTCTCCTTGTCCTGGGAAAGCTGCAATTTGGTAACAATATTTCCTAGTAATTTCTCTTTTTGTATCTCTTTCAGGAGGTGACAAAGAATTATTTCAATATTTATTTTGCCCTCTGGTTCTGGAACATCAGGGCCGTTTTCCTTGATAATTTCATGAAAGATGATGTCTAAATTTTTTTTTTAATCATGGTTTTCAGGTACTTCCATAATTTTTAAATTGTCTCTCCTGGATATATTTTCCAGGTCAGTTGTTTTTCTAATGAGATATCTCACACTATCTTCTATTTTTTCATTCTTTTGGTCTTTTTTTGTAATTTCTTGGTTTCTCATAAAGCCATTAGCTTCCATGTGCTCCTTTCTAATTTTTTAAAGAAGTATTTTCTTATCTGAACTTTTGAATCTCCTTTTCCGTTTGGTTAATTGTGCTTTTTAAAGCATTCTTCTCCTTATTTGTTTTTTGGACCTCTTTTGCAAATTGACTTAGCCTATTTTTAAAGGTGTTATTTTCTTCAGCATTTTTGGGGGTCTAGTTTAGCAAGCTATTGACTCTCTTTTCATGATTTTCTTACATTGCTCTCATTCATCTTCACAGTTTTTCCGCCACCTCTCTTACTTGATTTTCTAAATCCTTTTTGAGGTCTTCCATGGCCTGAGCCCATTGCATTTTTATCTTGGATGTTTTGGATGCAGAATCCTTGACTTCCTCTGATAGTATACATTGTTTTTCTTCATCTGAAATGATGGAAAAAAATACCTTTTCACAAAGAAAGTAGCCTTGTGCAATCTTATTTTTTTCCCTTTTCGGGGCATTTTTCCAGCCAGTTACTTGAATTTTGGGTCCTTTGTCAAGAAGAGGGTATATTCGGGGGACCTCTAAGTTCTTAGTTTCTCCAGGGTGGCACAATCAAGGGAGAGGAGAGTCCTCCTCTCCTGACCTGTGCATTGGTCTGGAAGCAACCAAAATCTTTTCTTCCAAGAACCTGTGAGTAGAATTTCCTCTTCCCAACTACTTCTAGCTCCATCACAGCAGCACTCCTTCTCACCCCAGGGCCAGGCTCAGGGCTGAGATGCAGATCAGTGGCTCAGTTCCCCTGAGGACTTTAGGTGGAGGTCTCCAAAAATGGACACTGCTGCTGCAGTGGCTGCTGCTGGCAGCCCAGACTGCGTTCCCATCTCCTGGGTGAGGGAGATTTTTCACTGGCATTTGAAACTGTCTTTTACACTTGTGGGTTGAGCAATCTGGGAACTGTTGAGGCTGGTGGCTCCCTGAAGCCTGTTCCAGATCCTGTCCCTGCTGCCCTGTGTGGCCCATGCTAGGCTGCATTCCACTCTGTGCCCAGTGCCATAGACGTTTCCATGTTGGCCTTCCAGGCTGTCTTGGTCTGGAAATTTCTTTCACTCTGTCGTTTTATGACTTCTGCTGCTCTAGAATTTGTTTAGAGTCATTTTGTACAGGTGTTTTATGGGCTATATGGAAGAACTTCTACAGGTCCATCTTTCTACTCTGCCATCTTGGCTCCCCGCCCCCCCACCCCAGTTTATTTTTTCAATGAGATATTTTACAGTTTCTTTGATTTTTTCATTCTTTTGAGTTTTTTCATTGTTTTCATGTTTGTACCTAAAACTTATTCAATTTTTCTTTGATGCTTTGGAAGTGGCTCTTTTTACTTTGTTGTATTATTCTGGGTTTATATTTTTATCTTCCTTGTAACCATAACTTTCCATACTCATGTTATTTATGTTTCTGTTCTTTGTTCATTTTTCTAGCCTCTTTCTTGACTTTTAACTTTATGTTAAAGTAGAGCTCCACTCCTAGAGGGAGCAATAGCCAAATCTATAGGATTTTTGTGCAGTTTTGTTTTTTTCAAATCTCCTTCTGTGGTAGGAGATATCTATAGATTTTCAGTTCTTCCAAGGAGGAATGATCTAAGAAGAGGTGTGGTTACTACTCTTCTCTCCTATGCCCTAGTCTGTGAGTGGCCACAAGCATTTTTCCTGCCTAGGAACTATGACCAAGGCCCCTGCTTCCCTTCATTGACAAATTCTAGTGTGCTAGTGCTATTTCCTACCCTGGTACTGGGACCCAGGCCCATAACCCACAAGAGATTCCTGCACCTAATGCCAGCAAAGGGAGCCCTAAAACTGCCTTCTGACCAGTTGTCTGATCGCCCCTTACCATGTCAGGGCTGAGAATTCAGAAGCCACTGCTAATGATTCAGTTGCCCAAAGGGTCCGCTGCTGTCAGGCTGGGGTGAGGCCTGCCCTGTACTGTCCTCCACTCTCACCCCATGGTGAGAGACTTTGTTGCCAACCTTCTAACTTGTTTGGACTGTAAAACTGTTTCATCCTGTTCTTTTTTGTGTGCTGATACTCCAAAATTCTTTTTAAATACTTTTAAATATTATTTAAATTTGTTTGGAGGGGAATTCAGGAGAGTTCAGAAAAAGCCCCGATTTTTCTCCTCCATCTTGGTTTTCCCCCTCAGTATTAGAATCTTTTGAATTTTTTATATCACAATTTTGCCCAGTACTTTATTCTTCACCTCCCAGGTAGCCATCCCATATAAAATATTTTAATTGCAACAACAGCAACATACATCATCAACAACAATAACTTAAAAATAGAATTTAAAAAGAGAAAGATGGGGATAAATTATTAACACTTCAAAAAAAGTTTGGGAATTTGTACAATGCAAACTACCTGTGGACCTCCTATCTCTGCAGAGGGTTAGGGTACCAATGACTCATTTGTCTTCCTTAGAGTCATGTTGTTTACAACCTTAAAACATTGACTTTGATTTTTTTTCATTCCCATTGATGCAATTATCATGTATATTGTTTTCATAGCTAAACAACTTCACTCTTCATCAGTTTGTGTAGAATTTTTCATACTTCTCTATATTCATTACATTAATCATTTCTTACAGCACAATATTATTCCATTATATTCATAGAGAACAACTTCCTTAGCCATTCCCTAATCAATAGGCATCTGCTTTATACCCATTTTTTTATCACAAAAAGTACTGCTATAAATATTTTGCTGTGTATTGAAACTTTCTTCTTACCAATATCCCTTTTTTGTAGTATAAACCTATTGCAGGGAATCTGTGTGTCAAAGTATGATCATTTGATTATTTTATCTTAATCCAAATTGTTTTCTGAAACGATTATACTAATTCATAGATTCATCAGTAATATATGAATGTGCCATTTTCTCACAATACTTTCAACATATACTCTTCCCATTTGTATCAATTTTTCTTTATGTAAAATGTGTAAAATGAGTTTGTTTTTCTTAGCATTTCTCATATTATTAGTGATTTCGATACTCTGTTTACATATATGTGTACATGTCTATAAATATATGGACATATATATACACATATATAAGTGTATTATCACATTTCAGATAATTTATTAATTATATTCATTAAATATTTTACATCATTGCATTCTATATCTATGTACATATGTATCTTTAATAGCAAACTTTTTAACAGCCCAAATTATTAGGTCATTTCTCCCTTATACTGACTTAAAATTTGCTCCTTTATACATATACATTAGTAACAATTATGTCTTCTAAGGTTCAGCAAAACAAGTCTTTTCTGTCTTCCATGTGTTTGCCCTCTATACAACTATGTCCTTTTTAAAGATTTCTGTTATGGAGGTGAAATTTCCCCATCTTTGCACTGATAAATTTATACTGCTTAGCCTTTTTTACATATACTTTATCTTGCTAATATTGTTACTAAAATGAGATAACTAGAAATAAGCAACATAAAACAGATGTAATCAGAGCAGGGCAGAGCACACATCATATTAAATGAGTTTGCAATACACTAAAACACCAATTTTTTTTCAGCTCCCTTTACCAGCTCCTTCCTATCTCTGTGAACTAAGGCAAGTCCCATTCCCTCTCTTTACCTCATTTTCCCCATCTGTAAAATAATGATATTGGGATGAATGGTGTCTAGGATCTCCTTTAGCTTTCAATTGCTTTTATAGTTGAATGTTTCATATGATGAATGTCCAAATAGAAGTCATGTTATGTGTCTCAGAGTGAAAGACTCTAAAATATTGAAAGGAACTGAATGTTCAGGGAATACTCTACTTCCCTCCTCCCCTCAAAACAAATGTTTTTGTAAGACTCCATAATTATAAAGGGACTAGCCAGAGAAATCCTGAAAAAGGAACAGAGATAGCTGAGCAAGCAGTTTAAACTGAGAAAATTCATATTGTTAATATTCTGGTTATTGCATCTAAAAATATACACATATGTCACATATACAAACACACAGACATTTATATGTACACACACACATACACACACACATTTCTTTCTAGATGGAACTTGCAGCCATATAGCAAGGGTTGCATTTTTAAAAGCACTTTTTACATGAAAATAATATAAATCTTTTCAGTTGCTGCTGGTGGTTTATACAATATGAAATTCATCTGGTAATAATGGATATAGCTGTGAACTTGTAGGCAGAATAATCTGAGTTTGAATCTCACCCAAAATGGCATATGCTGCCCTACCTCATTTTAAATCAGTGGGGCAAGATGTTCCATTTTTTATAACCCCTGTAAGCTCCTGAAGGATAGGGACTCTCTATTTATTCCATGTCATTCCCCTGCTTAGCACTATGCCTGGAGCATAGTAGGTACTTAATAAATGTTTATTGGATTGGATTGAATTGGAATCCAACATTAAACACATAAGAGACTTTGGGTAAGATACATTTGTCTAGTATTATATGGCCCTTGCTTCTTCTTCTTTTTAGTGATCTCATCTTGTTCCAACCTCAACCAATCCCTCCTCCCTCCCAACAGTGTTTCTGTGTTAGGGATGTTGCTTATTTAGGATTTTGGGACCTGTTACACTATGCATCTTAAATCACAGTAGCCACAATTCAGAGAGGTCATATCTATCAGTCCATACCTCTTCTGTTATCTGCTGACAGGTGTGAAGGGTACCTTACTCAGTGAGCAGCTCTTCTGAAAGATTACTGTCAAAGGGGATTGGGGAAGAGAGTAAAAATTTCACCCCAACCAATAAAAAAAGAACTTTCCCTTTTGAGGGTTCAATTCGTTGTCCAGATTTGGTTCTTTTCTCTACTGTCAGAGCTCACAAACTTCAGAGAAGTACCCTGCCTTGAAGGACTCATCAGAGAGCCTATTAATTGATTTAAAGAAAAATTAAATAATATTTTTAAGAAAAAATAAGCAAAATTTTATTGTCTTTTGATTCTGAGTCACCAAAAGTTTCCCTATATTCTTTCTCCCAGAACCATTCCATATAATAATTTTTTAAAAGGAAAAGACAAAAAAACAGCAAAATTGATCAATACCTTTAAAAGTCTGAAAATAGGTGCAATTTTCCATATTTGTGGACTCTTTATTTCTGGAAAACAGTGCTAAGGGTGCCTTCTCATATATTTTCTTTGGAGTCAAGTTTATTCTTTGTTATTTTGTAATTCTTCAGCTTGCTTTTGGGTGTTAACTTGCTTCATGTAATTGTAAGCTCCATGAGTGCAGGAATTGTCTGTCTTTTTTTTTTCTTACTTATATTCATGGCACTTAAACCAGTACCTGGCATATATTAGGTGTTTAATTAAATATTTATTCAAATGAATTAAATTTGTTTTTGTTATTTCCACTTACAATGATGTTTCTCAGTGGCAGAGCAGAAAGATGCACATAATCTAGTTCTTCCCCCACAGCCTATAAAATACCTATGAAGAATGACTCTCAACAAATTATAGAGCAGCAGAAGCTACAGAATGATGGAGTGGAGGAGATTTCCAGTCCAGAGTGACAAGAAAGGCCAACAGGAAAGGTCTGTCTCACGGGACACAGAAAGGAGCACAGCTCTGGCTTGCAGCACTGGGAGGAACAGGAGTGGAGCAGGCTTTGGGGGCAGAATTCCCGGCAGCAGCAGAGTTTCTCAGATCCTTCAACCCACAGCCTCCAAAGGAAGCTTCAAATGTAAGTAAAAGGGATTTTCCAACTCTGGGAGAAAAGAGCAGGGTCTGCTCCTAACTCCAGCAACTGGAGGCAGCAGCAGCAGGAGAAGCAAGAGCAGGTGGCTGAGCTGTGGTGGTCATGGCAGGCAACAGCCAGCTTCCATTGTTGGAGCCCTCAGCCTTAAGGCCCTGATGGAATTGAGCAGCTGATCTGAATCTCGGCTGCAAGCCTGGCCTGGGAGTAACTCCTTTCCCTTGATTGTGCCACCTTGGAGGAACTGAGGACTTACAGGTCCCCAGAGTATACCCTACTCTTGACAAAGGACTCAAAAGTCAAATAACTGGTTGGGAAAATGGCCAAAAAAAGGAAAAAAATAAGACTGTAGAACGTTATTTTCCTGGTGAACAGGTATTTTCTCCCATTCTTTTGAATGAGGAAGAATAATGCTTACCATCATGGGAAGATATAAAAGTCAAAGCTTCTGTTTCCCAAACATCCAAACTAAATACTCAATGGGCTCAGGCCATAGAAGTACTCAAAAAGGATTTTGAAAATCAAGTAAGACAGTTGGAGGGAAAACTGGGAATAGAAATGAGAGTGATGCAAAAAAATCATGAAAAGCAAGGCAACAGCTGCCTAAAGGAGATCCAAAAAAAAAAAAAAAAAATCCCGAAACAAATAACACCTTTGAAAACAGACTAACTCAAATGGCAAAAGAAGTTCAAAAAGGCATAGGGGAGAAGAATGCTTTGAAAAACAGAATTTGCCAAATGGAAAATAGGTTCTAAAGCTCACTGAAGAGCATAGTTCTTTAAAAATTAAAATGGAACAGATGGAAACTAATGACTTTATGACAAAACAAGAAATTACAAAATAAAATCAAAAGTATGAAAGAAATGGAAGATAATATGAAATATCTCATTGGAAAAACAAAGGACCAGGAAAATAGATCCAGGAGAGACAATTTAAAAATGATGGGACTACTTTAAATTCATGAACAAAAAAAGAGCCTAGACATCATCTTTCATGAAATTAACAAGAAAAAATGTCCTGGGGGGGGTGGAGCCAAGATGGTGGAGTAGAAAGACTCACATATGCTAGCTCCGAACCCCAGCCCATATATTTCCTGCAAGAAGAACTCCCCACAAATTGTTGATCACTGCAAGGTGCGCAGAAACAGAGTGGAAAAGATTTCCATCCCAGAGAGCCCTGGAGAGCGGTCCTCAGGGTCTGTCACGCTCCGGAAAGCGGAGTCCACCCCTGCGCAGCCCTGGCCATAGCCCCAGAGGAGCAGATCCGAGCAGGCTTCAGGGACGGAACCTCTGGTGGCTGGGAAGGTCCCTCCATACACAGATGCTACAGGTCAGTGAGAGAGATGTCTAGGCTAGCCAAGAGGGGAGCAGGGTGTCTCCATGACTCGGGCCCCCTCGGGAGGCAGAGGCAGAGAAAGCAGCAGCCTGGGACTCCCCAAGCAAACGGGATCTTCATTACTGAAGGTCTCTGCATAAACCAGCTGAGAGAATTGAGCCTGGGAGATGGCCCTGTCCCCACCCGCTCCATTACTGAAGGTCTCTGCATAAAGCCCCTGAGGGAACTGAGCCTGGAAGGCGGCCCTGCCCCCACCTGAGCAACAGAACTTAAGCTCACATTGAATAGCAGCCGTGCCTGCCATGGAAAGTCCATTTGATTCTCAGACCCCAAGCACTAGCTGGGCAGATCTAGGTGGGGGTGGACAGGAATCTCAGAAGTCAAGGAACTGGCTGGGAAAATGCCCAGAAAAGGGAAAAAAAATAAAACTATAGAGAGCTACTTTAAGGGGGTGCAGATGTTCCAGCCTTTCAATTCTGATGATGAGGAAATATTCTTACCACAGGGAAAGTTGTGGAGGTCAGGGCCTCTGTATCCCAGACATACCAGGGGGATGTCCAGTGGGCTCAGGCCATGGAAGAGCTCAAAAAGGATTTTGAAAATCAGGTTAGACAGGTGGAGGAAAAACTGGGAAGAGAAATGAGAGAGATGCAAGAAAAGCATAAAAAACGGGTCAATACCTTGGTAAAGGAGACCCAAAAAAATGCTGAAGAAAATAACACCTTGAAAAATAGGCTAACTAAATTGGCAAAAGAGGTTCAAAAAGCCAAGGAGGAGAAGAATGCTTTCAAAAGCAGAATTAGCCAAATGGAAAAAGAGGTTCAAAAGCTGACTGCAGATAATAGTTCTCTCAAAATTAGAATGGAACAGATGGAGTCTAATGACTTTATGAGAAACCAAGAAATCACCAAACAAAACCAAAAGAATGAAAAAATGGAAGAGAATGTGAAATATCTCATGGAAAAAACAACTGACCTGGAAAATAGATCCAGGAGAGACAATTTAAAAATTATGGGGCTACCTGAAAGCCATGATCAAAAAAAGAACCTAGACATCATCCTCCATGAAATTATGGAGGAAAACTGTCCTGATATTCTTCAACCAGAGGGCAAAATAAGTATTGAAAGAATCCATCGATCACTGCCTGAAAGAGATCCAAAAAGAGAAACTCCTAGGAACATTGTGGCCAAATTCCAGAATTCCCAGGTCAAGGAGAAAATATTGCAAGCAGCTAGAAAGAAACAATTCCAGTATTATGGAAATACAATTAGGATAACACAAGGTCTAGCAGCTTCTACATTAAGGAATCGAAGGGCGTGCAATAGGATATTCCAGAAGTCAAAGGAACTAGGACTAAAACCAAGAATCACCTACGCAACAAAACTGAGTATAATACTTCAGGGGAAAAAAATGGTCTTTCAATGAAACAGAGGACTTTCAATCATTCTTGATGAAAAGACCAGAGCTGAAAAGAAAATTTGACTTTCAAACACAAGAATGAGAAGAAGCATGAAAAAGCAAACAGCAAAGAGAAGTCATAAGGGACTTACCCAAAGTGAACTGCTTACATTCCTACATAGAAAGACAATATTTGTAACTCTTAAAACGTTTCAGTATCTGGGTAGTTGGTGGGGCCACACACACACATACACACACACACACGTACACATGTGCATGCACACACACATACACACATGCACGCACATACAGAGACAGAGAGCATAGAATGAATTGAATAGGATGGGACTATATCTCAAAAGAAATTAAGGTAAATGGTGAGAGAGAAATGTAGGGGGAGGAAAGAGGGTGAAATGGAATGGGGTAAATTATATCTCATTCAAGAGGCAAGCAGGAGACTTGTTAGTGGAGGGAAAAAGAGGCGAGCTGAGAAAAAACACGAGAAGTTTACCCTCATCACATTCGACTAAAGGAAGGAATAAAACGCACACTCATTTTGGTATGAAAACCTATCTTACAATACAGGAAAGTGGGGGAGGAGGAGATAAGCAAGGGGGGGGAATGATGGTAGGGAGGGTAATGGGAGGAGGGAGCAATTTGAAGTCAACACTCTTGGGGAGGGACAGGATCAAAAGAAAGAATAGAAACAATGGAGGGCAGAATAGGATGGAGGGAAATACAGTTAGTCTTATATAACACAACTATTATCGAAGTCATTTGCAAAACTACACAGATAGGGCCCATACTGAATTGCCTGCTTTCCCAAAGGAAATGGGTGAGGAGGGAGGGATGGGGAGAAGTTGGAACTCAAAGTTTTAGGAACAACTCTTTAGTATTATTGTTCCTACTAGGAAATAAGAAATACAGTTAATGGGGAATAGAAAGTCATCTGGCCCTACAGGACAAAAGAGAAGATGGGAACAAGAGAAGGGAGGGATGATAGAAGAGAGGGCAGATTGGTGATGGGGAAAATTGGATTGCTAGGTGTATTGGGGTGGGGGGGAGGGGAGAAAAGGGGAGAAAATTTGGAACCCAAAATTTTGTGAAAATGAATGTAAAACGCTGAAAAAAAAATAAATAAATAAATAGATAGATAGATAGATAGATAGATAGATAAATACATAGATAAATAAAAAGAAAAAATTCTGTGATATTGTAGAATCAGAGGGCAAAATCATTATTGAAAGAATCCACTGCTCAACTCCTGAAAGAGATCTAAAAAGAGAAGCTGCTAGGAACATTGTAGCCAAATTCCAGAGTTCTCAGGTCAAGAAGAAACTATTTTAAGCAACTAGAAAGAAACAATTCAAGTATTATAGAAATAAAATCAAGATAGCACAAGATCTAGCATCTCCTACATTAAGAGATCAAAGGGCCTGTAATATGATATTCCAAAAATCAAAGGAACTGGGATTAAAATGAAGACTCACCTACCCAACAAAACTGAGTATAATATTTCAGGGTAAGAAATGGTCATTCAATTAAATATAGGACTCCCAATCATTCTTGATGAAAAGACCAGAGCTGAAAGGAAAATTTGACTTTCAAGCACAAGAATCCAGAGAAGCATGAAAAGATAAACAGGAAAGAGTAATCATAAGGGACTTACTGAAGTTGAACTATTTACTTTCCTGCATGAAAAGATAATATTTATAACTCTTGAAAATTTTCTCAGTGTCTGGGTAGTTGGAGGGATTATACACACACACACACACACACACACGCACACACACACGCACACACACACACACACACACACATATATATATATATATATATATATATATATATATATATATATATATATATATATATGTATACACACAGAGAGAGAAAGAGAGAGACAGAGAGCCAAGGTGAGTTGAATAATCAGGGATAATATCTAAAAAGATAAAATTCAGGGGTGAGAGGAATATATTTAGAGGAGAAAGGGGAAAATGGAATGGGGAAAATTATCTCTCATAAAACAGGTAAGAGAAAGCTTTTTTCAGTGGAGAGGAAAAAGAAGGAGGTAAGAGGGAAAAAGTGAACCTTCCTCTCATCATATTTGGCTCAGGGAAGGAATAACATGCACACTGAATTTGGTATGAAAATCTATCTTACACTGCGGGAAAGTAGGGGAGAAGGGGATAAGCAGAGTAGGGGTGGTGGTGGAAGGGAGAGCAAATGAGAGAAGGGAGCAATTAGACATAAAAACTAGAGTAGGACAAGATCAAAAGAGAAACTAGAATAAATCGGAGGCAGGACAGGATGGAGGGAAATATAGTTAGTTTTACATAATATGACTATATGGGTCATTTACAAAGCTTCACATATACAGCCTGTATTGAATTGCATGCCTTCTCAGTGGGTACGGGTTGGGAGGGAGGAAGGAAGAGAAGTTCGAACTCAAAGTTTTAGGAACAATTGTTGAGAACTGTTTTTGCGTACAACTGGGAAATAAGATGTACAAGTAATGGGGTATAGAAATTTATCTTGCCCTACAGGACAAGAGAGAAGACAAGAATAAGGAAAGGGAGAGGCATTAGAGAGGAGGGAATATTGGTGGAAGGGGTAATCAAAATGCAAGGCATTTTGGGTTGGGGAGGAGAGAGATGGGGAGAAAATCTAGAACTTGATATTTTGTGGAAATGAATGTTGAAAACTTAAAAATAAATTTAAAAAACAATGTATTCTTGTTTTCTTCGCTCTGCATACTTCACAGTCTTCATCAGTTCATGTAGAACTTCCTATAATTCTCTGTATTCTTCATATTTGTTATTTCTTAAAGCATAATAATATTACATTAAACTTATGCACTATAATAGTTCAGTCATTTCCCAGTCAATGAGCATCCATTTTGTTTCTGCTAATTTTATTATTATTTATATGAGTACTTTCCTCTTAGCAATGATCTGATTGTGGTTTAAGCCTAGTAATGAAATATCTGAGTGAAGACAGATATTTTAGTAACATTATTTTCAGAATTCCAAAATGTTTTCTAAAATAATTAGATTGATTCATGGAACCACCACCAATGTATAGTGTGCTTATCATCCCACAGTCTTTTCATCTTTGACTACACCTATCTTTTATCATCTTTGACAATTTCTGGAGTGAAATGAAATCATATGGTTATTTTGTTTTTTTGTTTTTTAGTCAGTTATGTTCAACTCTTTGTGACTCTATTTGGGAATTTCTTGACAAATATTCTAGGTGGTTTCCCATTTCCTTTGCCAGGTCATTTTACACATAAGGAACTGAGGCAAGTAGGATTAAGTGACTTGCCCAGGATCATGCAGCTATTATATTCTCCAGACTCTGAGTGCCAGCACTTTATCCACGTCACCACCTAACTGCCTTGTTTTGAATTGCATTTCTCTTATTATTATTGATTTGGAGAGTTCTTTCATATAGTTGTTATAGTCTGCAATCAATTTCCTTCAAGAAAATTAAGTTTTATTGCTATTTTTTGTTTTTATTGTCCCATTATCCTCCTGCATTCCACAATCCTCTCCCTCCCAAAGGACCATTCTTTAAAAAAACAAAAAAAGGATGAAGAAAAGAAAAATGGTAAGAAAAAAATTCAGCAAAATTGATTCATATGATGAAAAATCCTATCATCATATTGCAAGACATCCCCTACTCCTTCAAGAAAATAGGAAATGAGGGAATGATCTTCACTTTAAAAATTTGCAAATTTTATTTTTCAAGTAAAATAATATTTAACTTTTATCACTTTGAGTTCCAGATCGTCCTCTCTGTAGCCCAACCTCCAAACATTGAAAAGATAAACAATCTGATATCCATTCCATGAGGCAAAACAAACAAGAAAAAAAAGGCAAGAAATTAGATTTCAATCTTTACTCAGACGTCATCAGATCATTTTTTTCACTGAGTCCTTTGGAATTGTCTTAAATCATTTTATTGAGCAGAGTAGCTAATTCTTTCACAGTTGACGATCATTTTAATATCTGTTACTCTATAATAATTTCTTGGTTTTGTTCACTTCACTCTATATCAATTTACATATACATAATCTTCCCAGGTTTGTTTTTTTAAACTATCTTGCTCATTACTTTTTAGACCACAATAGTATTCCATCACAACCAAACACCACAATTGCTCAATCATTCCCCAATTGATGGACTTCTCAATTTCTAATTCTTTGCCACCACAGAAAGAGCAATTATAAGAATCTTCTGTCTTGTTTCTTTGATCTTTTTAGGATACAGAGCTAGTAGCAATACTGCTGGGTCAAAGGATATAAGTGGTTTTATAGATCTTAGGTTGTAATTCCAAATTGTTCTTCAGAATTGTTGGATCTTTTCATAACGCTACCAATTTTTAGTAACCCAGTTTTTTCAACATCCCCTTCAGCATTTGTCATTTTCATTTTGTCTCATTTTATCCAGCATGATAGACAGTAAGTGATACCTCCGAACTGTTATAATTTGTATTTCTCTGATAGCATTTTAAAACATTTTTTCATATGACTATAGATAGGTTTACTTTCTTATTCTGAAAACTGTTTATTTATATTCTTTGATCATTTATTAATAGGGAAATGTTCTTAAATTCAAAATTTGAATAATTTCCCTAAATATTTGATAAATGAGGTCTTTATTAGGAAATTGCTGTCACATTTTTTATATTACTTCATTGTCTGAGGTAACTTTTAGCAAAATGTGGTTTCCCTTATAACTTTAGTTAGGTCTGTTTTTGTTTTTGCTTAATCTCATATCATGCTTCTACTTTTTTGTTTCAGCCAAAGTATAATAGATTCTGCTCCAATACCTCACATTCTTATTTTGAGGTGCAAAGTGTAAATCTCACTGGTAAATATGGTGGGGGAAGGGGAATGAGGTTAGGGATAAATTTATCTGAAAACAAAACAAATTAAAAGATCTGGTTGGGGAGTTGAATGGCCTGTGAGTTTTATATGAGTCAGAATTGTATTCTGGCTAGTTTCCAGAGTGCGTGAAGTGGTGGTCCTGCTTATCTGTGTTCCAGTTAGGTCACGTATGGAATGTTGTTCTGCATTTTGAAAGGTTAATTAATAAGATGTTTTGAGAAACAACTGGGGATTTTTAGCCTAAAGAACATAAGGATGACATGATAAATGTTTTTAAGTATTTATAAGGTTATCATCTGGAGGAAAATGTAGGTATTTTTTTTTAAACTTCTGCTTAACCTCAAAAGGCAGAACAGGAAGATTGAGTCAATAAAACAAACAGGAAGTTTATGTTCAATGAAAGGAACATTTTTTAAAATACTTATAACTTTACAAAAGTGAAATGGGCTAACTTGGGATGACCCCCTCCCCCTTCACTAAAGGGCTTAAAACAAACATGGCATGACTACTGATTAGGGATAATGTGAAGGAGATTCTTGTAGCATTATGAGCTAAGTTAGTTGACCTATGAGATCCCTTCCAACTCCGATAATTTGTGGAGTGACTTTATCAAAATCACCCAGCAAGTAAATGGCACATTTGGCATTGGAACATAGATCTCTGTAATGATAAACAAAGTAGGATCTTTTGTTGTTTTTGTTTTAGAATGATCAACTATGTCTCTGAATAAGGTGATTAAAGATCTTCCCCACCCATTGGGGAGTAGGGTGTGTTCAGGGAGGACCAGTACCTTTGGTGTGATGGCTGTCAAGCCCTTTTAGGGGCTCTTTCCACCTTGGGTATCCATCCACCTATTCCACCCAACTCTCACCTGTGGCTCCAAGAAGCTGCAGCATGCGAAGTGGCCACACCCCAGCAAACCATTTTGGCAGATGGGCCAAGCCAGTTTGAAGGTAACCAGAGGTAAGTTAGGGAGTGTCTACCCCAAGCATGTGAAGACTTCCTCTGGTGGAATGGACAAATGAGAACAATTTGTTCCAATGGCCATGAAGGCAGATGACGCAAGGGATGTGCAATGCTTAGAGATTAGCTAGATACCAAAGACACCAAGGTCATCCACTGCATCCTAAGCCATCACCAGCCATTTTGACTCTGTCTTGCCATTGGACTTTGATGACACTGGAGGGGAGAGTGTGGCTGATAACTCGGTGCAACTCTGCCTCCTTAAGTCCAGTTTACACACAAATCAAAAGACATTACCCATAGTATTTAACTACCATGCCTCAAAGTCTTGTGGTGACAGGCAAGTGATGAAGCAACAGGTGCGGATACACTGGGAGCTGTAGTCACAACCCTGCACACAGCCAGCCCAGGCCATAGGGTCCTTTCTCACTGGAAACAGTAATGGGACTTGGCAGCCCCCTGGGTGTCTGAACAGTCTATGAGTGTGTGAGGAAGGAGGCTAGAAAAGGTGCTCTAAACATTGTCTGCTTACCCAGCATTGGCCTGATTACCACAGCAAGCAGGGAATCCCACTATAAAGTCGAAACACAATAAAATGTACAAAATGTATAAAAAACATCTGCGAAGATGATTCCACTCACCATCAGCACATGGAACATGTGACACTAATAAACAACACAAAATCCTGTAGACCTGAAAGACAAACTGCTCTTGTTGCAAGAGAACTCAACAAGTATCACATCCAAATAGCAGCTCTGAGTGAAACAAGATTGGCAAATGAAAGCCAGCTTACTGAAGGTGGAGCTGGATACACATTTTTCTGGAGAGGGCACAGTGAAGGCAAGTGCTGTGAAGCCAGTGTGCATTTTGTAATTAAAACTAATCTAATCAGTAAGTTTCTACGCCTACCAAAAGGAATGAATGACAGGCTCATGACAATGCAATTGCCACTCTCAGGAAAACGCCATGCCACCATCATCAGTGCCTATGCTTCCACCATGACAAACCCTGATAAAGCAAAAGAAAAATTTTATGAAGACCTAGAGACACTTATCATCAATATACCGAAAGAGGGAAAGTTTATAATTCTGAGTGACTTTAATGCTAGAATAGGCTAAGACTACCAGACTTGGAAGGGAGTCCTGGGGAGGAATGAAATTGGAAACAGCAACAGCAATGGTCATTTCCTACTGAAGACTTGTGCATAGCATGACCTTCTTATCAACAACACTGTTTTCTAATTTCATAAACACAATAAAACTTCATGGATGCACCCTCGCAGCAAAGATTGGCATCTAATAGACTATGTGATTGTAAGAAGAAGAGACAGACAAGATGTGAGACTGCCAAGGCAATGTGTGGTGCAGAGTACTAGACTTATAGATTTATCCTTTCCAGGCTAAATATTCACATTTATCAAAGGTGCCACTCCCAAGGCAAAATGGCTACCAGAAGAATTAATGCCAACAAATTAGTGCTCTTCTCTGAGTTTGTTGATAACTTGGAGAAAAAGTTGAACCACACATAATTGGCAACAGTAGAGCAGAAAAGGAGTGGGAAGTTTTCAGAGACTTGGCATGCAGCACTGCATTTGCTCATCTGGATCAGAACATTCTTAATCACCTAGACTGGTTTGATGAAAATGATGGTGAAATTTAGAAGCTGCTAAACAAAAAACAAGAACTCCACAGGATATATCAGCAGGAGAGTTCATCCACCTCTAAGAAGACAGCATTTAATCTCATAAAAAGCAAAGTACAAGCGAAGATTAGAGAGATGCAAGATTCCTGACTCAGTAAGAAGGCAGATGAAATTCAGTTTTATGTTGATAGTAACAATCCAAAGCACTTTTATGATTCCCTGAAAGCTAATTATGGACCAAAAACCTGTGGTGCCTCACAACTACTCAGTGCTGTTGGAGCCACATCGATTAGTGATCAGGACATGATCCTAGAGAGAGGGGCTAAACACTTCCATGATGTTCTCAACAGACCATTATCAAGCAATGCTGAAGCCATTGATCATTTTCCTTAGGTTGAAGTCAATCTCTCCTTAGTTGAATTTCTAACTGAAGAAGAGGTTTTGAGGGCCATTAGGCTCCTGTCATGTGGCAAAGCACCTGATACTGATTCTATTCCAGCTGAGATTTGCAAGGTAGGGGGACCATTGCTCACACAAAAGTTGACTAAAATTTTCCTTGTTATATGGCAAGAGGAAGTTATCCCCCTGGAGTTCAAGGATGCCTACACTGTCCATATCCATAAAGGTAAAGGGAACATATTGTCCTGTGACAATCACGAGGTAGGAGGAAGGTTCTCTTTCAGTCATTGCTGAAAAAATTCTTGCTAGCATCTTCCCTAATAAATTGATCCTTCACCTGGAAGATGGTCAGCTACCTGAGAACCAGTGTTGCTTCAGAAAAGGCCGAGGAACAGTCGATAGGGTGTTTGCTGCCCAATCACTACTCTAGGAGAAATTCCAGGAGCAGAACAGAGGTCTGTACATAGTGTTTGTAGATCTGACTTAGGCCTTTGACACTATTAGTCATGAGGTATTATGGAAAATTATGTCCAAATTTGGTGTCCGGAGAAGTTCATCAGCATTGTACATCAATTTCATGATGGCGTATTTGCCTGGGTTTTGAATAGTGGACAATGCTCTCATACCTTCATACCAAACAGGTCTGTGTGCTTGCTCCCATGCTTTTTAGCATGATGTTTCCAGCTATGTTGTCAAATGCTTTCAGTGAGGATGAATATGGCATCAAGGTCAACTATCATACTGATGGTAAGTTCTTCAATTTGAAAAGGTTACAAGCCAAGACCAAGGTGGAGGGAGTGTTGGTGCATGATTTTCTGTTTGCAGATGATTGTGCACTCAGTGCAGCCTCTGAAGCTGAGATGCAACAAAGTATGGATCAATTCTCTGCTGCCTGTGCTAATTTTGGCCTAATAATTAACACCAGGAAAACACAGGTGCTCCATCAGCCACCATCACACCATCCATACATGGAACCATCTGTTACAGCAAATGGAGAAAATTTGAATTCTGTGCATAAGTTCATTTGTCTTGGTAGTGTACTTTCCAGGGATGGACACATTGACAACGAGGTTGATGCATGCATTCCCAGAGTTAGCTCAGTGTTTGAAAGGCTCTGAAGAAAAAATTGAGGGAGAAGAGGTATTAGACTGACTACCAAACTGAAGGTCTTCAGAGCAGTTGTGCTAACCTCATTGTTGTATGCTTGTGAAAGATGGACAGTCTACCAGTGCCATGCATGATTAAATAGGAATGCTTTCAACTTAAATCAGCTTTAATTTCAAAATTAAATAATAGCTTTCAACTGCTTATTGAAAAATACCAAAAGAAATTAATATTATATAGACAATTCTGTTAAATAAAACAGATAATATGTGGTTAGAGTTTAAAGTACTTCCTATTTTGAGAATAGAAAAAAAAAGTGGATGTAGTTCAGAAGTAGTAAAAAAGAAATAGGTCAGAGGAAAGGAGGAGAGAGAAATATGGGATAGGAATCCTTATCATTTTATTTAGTCTGTCATTTATTTTGACTATTCATGCATCAAAGGCTAGGGAATCTAGTTCAACAATGGATAGCAAGTAGATCTCACTCAAGAAACTATTACAAACCAATTCAGACATAATAATCACATTATTAACATGCCAATTTTGCTCTGATAACTGAGGTGGATACTTGAAAAAAAAGAATGAAAGGAGTGGTGGAAGATACATCCATATATGAATAAGAGATAGAGATAATTACAAAAGATGAAATACATAGTTCTGGTTACCTAAAATAAAATTAATGCATATAAAATAAGAAATGAAGAAGTCAAATGGGGGGGAAATATTTGCCTCAAATTTCTCTGAGAATGGTATGGTATCCAAATATAGACAACTAATAGAAATATATAAGAATGAAATGCATTTCCAAAAGATAAGTGACCAAGGGACATAAATGAGGTGTTCTCAGAAAAATTATTTCAAACGATTAACAGCCATATAAAAAATTGCTCAGAATCACCAATAATAAGAGATATATAAATCAAAACAGTCCCGAGATTTCACTTCAGACCCAGCAAATTGACAAAAATGACAAAAGACAGAAGCAGTGAATGCTAGAGGAGTTAGAGGAAATATGTACTGCTGTACAGAAGCAATGAATTGGTATAACCGTTTTGGAAAGCAATCTGTAATTATGCAGATAAAGTGGCTATACTTTAAAATGTTTTGACTCAGACTCAGGGATTCCAATACTAGACATTTTTACCAAAGAGGTCATCAATATAAACAGTCTCATAAAAAGCAGCATATTTATTGCAGTAATTTTTGTGTTAGCAAAGAACTGGTAACAAACAAGATGTCTCTGATTGCATAATAGGTATGCAAATTTTACATGAATATAAGAGAATATTATTATGCTCTACAAAATTTTGCCTTACAAAACCATGTCTCATCTACATTTTGTATCTCATTCAATATTTGGAAATATACACAGTATGTGTCGAGTGTTTGATAAACTAAACTGAATAGTACCTACAAAGATGAATCTTTTTTGTAAAAGATTTAGTTTAATTATTTAGCAATAACATCCTACATTCACATTGATATTTTGTGCACCACAGAGTGAAAGGAGACTAGGGACTTTATCCAATTCTTGGGACATCATTGTTACCTCATTTTTCTTTGGGTTGCAAATGTAAGATATATATTTTAAAATCACATAATAACACAAAAGTAGTAACTTTAATAATACTTTGAACACATAAGAATATGAGCATGTAAAATATATGTATTCATATATATGAACATATATATATGTAAATATGCATTTATGTGACCATATATGTGGACATAAAAATATATAAATTAAATGATGCTATTTCTAAAGTGCTTAGCACAGTGCCTAGCACAGAGTAGGTGCTTAATCAATGCTTCAATGTAAGAGACATTTATTAAGCACCAGGTACTGTGCTAAATGCTAGATATAGAAATAAGAAATATAAAATCACTCCCCCTAGTACTTTATAATCTAAGGAGTAAAACAACACATAGAAATAAGCTAAAAGTGAGGGGGTGGAAACGAAGGCAAACCAGATATTTGGTGTGGGCCATCTTGTTTCATGGAATTCAGACCAAGCGAAACTGAAGATGGAGAAAAGAGTCAAAGTTCTGCCTTCCATAAAGGAAAGTTCTGGGCGGAGTTGAGTGTTTCATCTTCCAGTCCTATCAATCAGAGGGCAGAGGAAACAAGTTCCAAGACTGAACAGCATCAGATTTCTGATGATCAGCCTTTACTCGGAGGAGCGTCTTAATCAATTCAGTTAACATTAAACACAGTTGCACTTATTTGTTCCCTTTCCACACCCATCCCTACTAGTCCCACACACATATTTCAGTTCTGATGCAGTATTAAGAGTATGGGCCTTAATTCAGGAAGACCAATCTTTGTTAATTCATAGTTGGTCTTGGATACTTCCTATCTATCTATGTGATCCTGGACACATAACTTAACTCTTTTTGCCTCAGTTTCCTCATCAATGAAAGGAGCTAAAGAAGGAAATGGCAGATCACTCCGGTATTTTTGCCAAGTAAACCCCAAACTGGATCATGAAGAATAGGCTACAACTGAAAAACAACTAAAGAACAAAAAATTAAGATCATTATTTGTGAGAGAAACAGAAAAGTAAAAACAGTGTTGGAATGACCATTGGTATGGGGAACTTTGGCCTGAGGTGTGTGCACAGGGTTTCAATGGGAAATTTATCTAACAAGGCAATGGATAAGAAATATACTCTGAGTGAGTCTCATGAAATTATCTTGAGAAAGATTCCCGGGCATTACAGGGAGTAGTAGGGATAGAACTCCTGTAGAGAATTAACAGAGGTACATACTTAAGAGTCACATGGGATGAGAAAGTTTAATAGAGCTCCCGAATTGTACTCCTACCAGATATTTCAGCTTGGATGTCTCATTGGCATCTCAAACACAGCATCCCCCAAAGTGCTTAAAATATTCTTGTTGGCTTCTCACTAAATCTTCCCTCCAATAGACTTCTCTATGCATTTTATAGGCCTGGCCATTCTACCAGTCACACACCTAACTATTCTAACCTAATAATTGTCTTTGATTTTCCTTTTCCATTTTTCATATTTAATTAATTGTTGTCTTCTAATTTCTACAACTACAATATCTGAAGAATCTGTCCCTGTTTCACTATTCGCATGAATACTATTTTTTTCAGTTCTCCATTGTACCTTATCTGGACTTTTACAATAGGCTTAAATTAGATGGGTGACATGGCTAGACTTCTGGCTTAAGACAATTCTGTGAGCCTTGAAGTTGGTGAGAGGGGAAAATAAAAGTAGAGACCTTTAAATAGCCACTCTCACTTCTAGTCTCTATCCTTTCCAATCTGACCTCTTCACAACTGTCAGAATATCAAGGCAGATCTGATGATATTATTCCCTAATCACAATAATTCAGAGTTCCCCTTATGTCTCTGAATACTTACTTCTAAGCCTGGTATTTAAAGTCCTCTGTAGTATGGACTTCAACCTATCTTTGCACACTTATTTCACATTATTTTCCTTCAAACACTTCATATGCCAACCCAATTAGTCAAACAAACTATTTTCTGAACTAGAAATTATATTTCCTACTTTTGAGTGCATGTATAAGGTTATAATCTATTCTTTCCACCTTCTTTTTATTTCTAGTCATTCATGTTTACCTTCATAATATTACCATATATTTACTATTTACTATAAAAATTTCTGAAGTGAAATGTAAACTTTATAGAGATGGGCTTATTCTGACCCCAATCATTTCTAGACTACTGAAGTGAAGTACATATATGATAAATTTTAAAATTACACTATTTATACAAATATTTTAAATTTTTGTTCTCTTTAAATTTAACTGCTCTGTGGCAAAATACCATTTACTCAACTTTAGTTACTGCTTGATGTAATATGCTACAGTACCTCTTTTGAGGTGTATTTAAACCCATTCAGACATGTTTCACAGAATTTTGTGGAAAATAAATTCTACTCATAGTTAAATTATGTCAATTTTTATTGCCCTAACAAGGATTCATGAAAGCTATTGTATTTTCCTTTTTTCTCATCTCAAATACATCTTTTTAAAATATTTTAACTGTTACATAGACAACCATTACAATTCATGGCATATACGCTTACCAGATATACATACATGATAAGTCAATGCCTTCTTTTTTGTCCAATAAACAATTTCAAATTCTTTCCATGCTTTGCTTGCTTGTGAAATGAAGGCAGATTAGATGATTTCTCTGTTTCTTTTCTTATCTATGCTTGAGTTCATTTGATTTAAGCAATGTAATCACAATTTTACTTTAAAAATTTATTTGTGATTTCCTATAAACTCCCAGAAACATTAAAGGAAACAAAAAACTTTCATAAGTGATTAGAATGGAGCTAGTCATTTAAAAAAATTGTTTATAAAATTTGAGGAAAACTTAAGATCTTCACTTAGGCAACCAATTACACTTCAAAATTCTGAAAATTATATATTTAACCATTACATCAATTAAAACAGCACTTTTTTGTCAAGATGAGAATGAAAAAAAGTCAAATTATATATTTTGATATGGAGATTTGATTATTGGCTATGCCCAGGAGTGATGAAAAAATGAGATATCTTCTGTTTTTCCTTCTTTTTACAAAATTAAAGGATATATTTTTAACTTATATCTATTTCTACAATTCTAAAAATATATGTAAAAATTGTACTTTGTATACTTCATGAAACTAATTTTCTGCTCCTGAGAGACTGAAGCTAAGAAAACATTTCACAAAGGCAGAGAAACTAGTAAATTTCAACATCACCATATTTAGCATCAGCTCGATTAAACTTCCTGCTGATTTTAGAAGTTTTTGTTGCTTGAGATCATTCCTTTATGTTAAAATTCATCTAATCATTTATAACTGTAGATTTCAAAAAGTGGGCTGAGTAGTAATTGTTATGTTAAATTCAAAATTGCGTTCAATTAATTTCTTGGGAATTGTGCTTTAATTTTTCTCACATTATAGATTATGCTATATATTCTGCATTCTCTTCAAGATAGGTAGTGTATATCAATCACCTCTTGATTTGATATATAGGTTGTGTACTTTACTATTATTAGGGATTAATTACTAGATTTACGTGCATTATTCCCTACAGTCATGTTATGGCAATAGAACTTTTGAAAAGATACATCATGCTTTTTTGAGGGTAATAGTGGTGGTGGATCTGTCAACATACAAAAAACAAGGATATATCAGTGCTTATCACCTAAATCTGTGTCCTCATTTATTTTATTTTTAAAAGGAATAGGAAATCATTTCCATAAAATGATAAAGGAGAAATACAAATGATTATTTGAGCAGAAGAAACTTTTCCTTCATGTTAGGCTTGCACTTTTTTTGATTGCTGCCACAATCTTACCTTAGAATCAAAAGGAAAATATTTTTTTTTGTAAATTATCAACTGAACAACAGAAATCCTAGTCCAACTATAATAATCCTTTTTTGGATGGTGAATATATATGAGATAAAAATAACTTCTCATCAATTACTAATTTACAAAGATTTTTTCATGTTCCCAATATAGACTTAACTTCTATTCTATTACATCAATACACATTTTCTTACCTTAATTTCATCTTCTGTCTTTAGTTTTTAAAAATCCGAGTTTCTTGAGCTGTCTGCGTTTCCATATTGATCTGATCAAGCAATCAGTCTTATTTAGTTTTGCTTTTCCTTATTAAGACCATTTCTAATTATGTCTTCAAATTTTAATTCTTGAGAACTGTCTATATTTCTTAGACCACCTCTCCCTGCAAAATGTGACTGCTAAATTCTTCCTTTCTTTGAATTCTTTGAAATCTACTCTTACCAAATATAGAGTTCACATGAGACAATGCATGACTTTACTTTCCTCTATTTCAGTTTCTGTGATAGTGTTCACTTGCTCTCAAAGTTCTTGTCATTTCTTCTCCATCAACCAACTGGTAAGATTCAAGTACAAAATAGCAGTTTCTAACACCCCTTCCTGTACATTTTGAAGGATATCAGTGAAACAATTCACTAATTTCTTAACTATTTTACTTTTTACTGAGAGATGGATTTTTCAGACCACTTGTACTGATAATGCATTTTTGCTTATTGTTAATGTAATTTTGCTTCTCAATAGGAAGATCTTTCCCATTAATTACAAGGCTCATGTGACCTGCTTAAGTCACACAGAAGTCTGAGTCACATGAGTCTAAGTCACATGGAAAAGGAAAGGGTGAAGCTAGAGCAGAGCTGAAAGGAAGTTAGTCATAGAGCAGAACTGGAAAAGGCAGCAGAGTTTATTTGTGATTTGTGTAAGGGAGCAGGTTTGTGGGAAGCCTACCAGAGGAAAGGCTTGGGGATGGTATTGCCTTCTGCATTGTTATAATGTATAGATTTCTTTGTTACTATGATGAATTTGGCTTTCTGGTGTCTGAATAAATGTTTTGATTCTATCTTCCTTCTGGAGAATCTTTTGTATTTTGCAATTCAGAATTGTGCTGACATACTCATGGCTGCAGCAGGTGCTGTGAATACTGCATTGGCACTACACCACTGAAGTCTTAAATTACTAAAATATCATGAATATGTTGGAAATTGTGATATTTCATACTCTTAATCTTTTACCTTTAGTATTATCTTGTGTTCCCTTATAACAACAAAACTTCAGTCTCTGCCTCTGCTGATCTTCACTCAAATGATAGCCACCATTTTTCTTCCTTCAAATTCTTGAATTTTCCTTACGTGATATTTTCTTATTGTGCCGTGTTTCTTCTACCCAGCTTTTCCTATTAAAAACATCTTTTTCAGAGCAAGCTTATAGTCATAAATTCTATTCCACCAAAATTCAGTGATACCTATGAGTTGAAATTTGCATTAGTATTTCAAGTTCATAGAGTTATTAACCCTAATTTGTACATAGGTATTCAAGATCACAGGCTGTATTACTGCCTCTCTTCCTGAATACTGTTTCCTATAAATTATCTGTCCTATCATTTTTTTCTTTCTCTGCTATTCTCCATAGCTGCAGACTTTAGTCATCCACTAGCATGTACTTCTTCCATATATAGTTATTTGTATGCTGTCTTCCTCAATAGAATGAAACATCCTTGAGTACAGAGACTACTTTCTTTTTGTCTACTAAACTTCATACACAGTGTGTAGCATATATTAAATTTAGAAACACATGTTGAGTAAGTAAAAAAAATATTGTTGTCACTTACTTTTCAAAAAATATCCCTTACAAAAAGTTAATCATTTCTATGTTTTATATAATGTTCTAGAAAACAAAACTATTTTCTTTCTTTTTAAAATAAAACATCTTAGGCAAGTATTCACTTGGAGAATTTGGCTTTTTCTTCTTAATATCTGACTTTCAATTAGGAACACTGGTGAAACCATTACCTAGTTTACATGACCAATAAAAAGGAAGACTATACAACTTTTTAGATCCTCTAGACCTCTGAAAACTCTCCAAAATTAAAATTATGTGGAAGTAAAATAAGTCCAGCTCTCTCCATGGTCTGAGACACTAAGAAGACTAGAGTTAACAGTCCAATAAAGTAACACAAAGGTCCTTCCCAGTTTCTAATTTGCTCCCTCAGAAACCCTCCCAGTCAGCATCCTCTGAGAGGGACAAATTATGATGTACATATTATGATAGTGGAGGCAGGGGAGACAGATATACAGAGACGGAGACATAGAAAGATGGAGAAACAGAGACATAGAGAGATAGGGAGGGCAAGGGATAAAGATACAAGAAAAGAAAGAGGGAGAGTAAGGGGGAAAGTGAACATTTGGTAGATAGATAGATAGAAAGGATAGATGGTCAAAGGTTATGGATAGCTCTCCAAAGAAGAATTACAAGTTACTAAGCATGTATGAAAAATATTGTGAATTGGTAAGAAGAAAAAACAAATTAAACAACTCTGGGGTTTTGCCTCATACCCTGTAGGTTGTCAAAGATTATAAAAGATGCGAATGGACAATGTTGGAGGGACTGTGTGAAAGTGGAAACGTTAGTAGATTGCTGTTGGTGCTCATAGCCAGTACAACTATTTTAGAAAGGAAATAGCAATTATACAAATAGATTAACAAAAATGTCCATGCACTTTTACCCAGAGACTTCACTACTAGGCATACATGCCAAAGAAGTATTAAATAAGAAGACAGTACCAATATATAGACAACAAAATATTTATCAATAACTTATATTTATAAATTAAAAAATATTTATCAATAATTTAAGTTTATAAATTTAAAAATATTTATAAATCAAATTTGTAAATTTGATTCCAATTTATAATTGGAAGCAAAGAAGATGCCCTGTTTGGGGAGTGCCTAATCAAATTGTGGTACCTGAGAGTTATGGTAAGTAACAGTGTATTATTATTATGTATTCATATGCATACAACAAATACAGAGAAGCATAGAAAGCTTTACATGATCTGCTTCAGAGCAAAGTAAGCAGATCCCAGAAAGCAATGAAAACAATGTAAATGAAAAAAATAAGAAAAATCAACCAAAAGTGAAGACTGCAAAATGATAAAGTACAAATATGACTTCAGAAAGAAATCTAAGAAATCACTTCCAACAAATATTCCTTTGCAAAAGTAATTCTACAAATGTGGTACAATGCACATATTTTCATACTGTTGGAACTTATTGACAAGGGTTTTTTTTTATTTTTTCATCTTCTTTAAAATATTATTTGTTCTATAGGAATGGATAGCTGGGGAAAGTTTTGTTGAATTTTCTATAAGATAAGAATGTTGTTTTGTTTTTTAAAGAAGACTAGACTCCAGAGTCAAGGCACTAAATTTATATTTTACTTTTGCATATTATCTGAATGATTTTGGGCAAGTAATGTTTCTGTAATTGTTACATAAATAAGGTCACTGGATTAGATGGTCTCTTAAGTCCTAAGAGATGTTGCTAAATTTTATGATCATATGTAATTTCTTGGTCATACCTTTTCCTCTTGCTTTATTCTCCAAATACTATTTAAATCTTTACCTTTCCCATCACTGCCAGTCCAGGAATCATTAGGTAATCTGGCCAAATTTAAGATTTCCCATCCAGTGAATTATGGATCCAGACCTCCTATGTCAACATTTCTATTAGGGACTCCTGCATTAAAAACAAGCCTTGTCTGGCTCCAATATTCATTTCTATGGTTTAAAATGTCAAGCCTCCCTATTTACCTTCTCATTCCTAAAATTTGGCATTTGATTTGGGGTTTCCTTATGGTCAACAATTCCTTTCTGAGGAAGGGGACTTTTGCATCAGTCTCTAGTCATGGGTAATCTATTTTCTTGGACTTCATTCTTAAATCCAGAGATACTACCATTAGGAGAATTTCAGTTTCTCTTGTAATAGATTTCTACTCAATGTTAGGGGAAAAGACAATTTACAATTCGACGTATCCCAAAATAGAACATCAAGATGTAATGGGTTCCCTTCAACAAAGGCCTTCTATCCTACTTTAATTTCATCCTATTTTCCATCCTTCCCTCTTCCTTTTCCTCCCTCACTGCTTTGTATTCTTCATACATTTCTTCCACAAATGCTTCTTTTCTTGCCCTTCTTCCCTTCCTTTCTGCTTTCCTTTTTCCATCTCTCCCTTTTCTTATATCCTCTATTTTCTATCCCTCCCACCAATTCTTTATTCTTTTATCTATCCTTTTTTCTACTTCCTTCCCTTCTCCCTCATTCTTATTTTACATTTTTCCTTTATCTTTCTATTTATTTGTGCTTCTTTTATTCCCTATTTTCATGTTTATTCCATTCTACCTTTCCCTTGGCTTTTTCCCCTTCCAATCTTTCCAACAATACCTCTTTCCTTTCTTCCCTTTTGTCTCTCCTCATTCCTTTTCTTAAGCTTTCCCCTCTTTCCTCTCTTTCTCCCTTCCTCCCATCTATTCTTTATTTCACCCTACCTTCTTTCCTTCCTCCATAATTTGTTCCTTTCTTTTGAACTCTTACATTCATTCCAAATTTCTGTTTCCTACTGCATATGATTACATGAATAGACCTTGGTTTAAAGAAGCCAAGGTCTCCCATTGCATCCTGGGTCATTTCCAGCCATCCTGATGCATATCTGATCACTGGATTCAGATGGCTCTGGAGGAGAAGAAAGGATGATGACCTGCACAGCCCTCTCTCACTCAAAACAAAGTCAAGCACAAGTCACGTCATCGTTTCCCTGAGGGCATGGTCTTCTTTGGCAATGAAGGATGAACACGACCACAACAATAACACAGAAAACCTTCAAATGGAACCTTGAAAATTACCTCTAGGTGATCACCTTAGAACTCATAAAAAACTTTGCTTTTTTTTTCTTTGCTTTGTTTTGACCTCACTAGGAACACTTTGTGTAATTACTGGACTACATGTTCCAGTAGGACATCACCGTATATCTCCTTTTATCTAGACAGGGGTGGGGAACCTGTACCCTCAAGACCACATGTGGTACTCTAGGTTCTCAAGAATAGATCTCTCACTGAATTCAAACTTCTTCACAGAACAAAACTTTTTTTGAGCATAGTTTTGACCCAAAATACATAATTGAAGCTTTTTCTCTCTCTTATAGTACATCTTTTTATTGAAGAGGGTATGACAAGTTAAGGGATGAACTTCCAAAGACCTTGAATATCATTTTAAATTTGATCACCATGACAGGCATAATCTTTAGGACAGATTTTTGGCTAAAAGAATTTATCTTACCAATGCTACCATAGCATTGATTTTAGATTCCTCATTAAGGTTGCTGAGTATTTACCACTGTGGCTACAAAAACGATAGATCACCATTTGCAGCTAGAGTAGTCAAAAATGTCCAGCTCCTTCTCATTTGAGAATTGATTTAGAATTTAACCTTCCTAAGGTGAGACAGAAAGCAAACAAGCAGAGACTCCTAAGATACTCCTCAAGTTCATATACTGTTTTCACTAAGTTTTGGGGATGTTGTATTTTTCATACTTCTGTAATTTATATATATTTTGTAATATCAAATAATTGAAATATTCCCTATATGACAAATCAGGGGAAATGTTAGTAAATATCAACCTCCACCAGTTCGACAGTAATTAATTTGTCTGATTCTTATAAAACCTTATTAAATATGCAGGCAATTCCAATTTATTTGGATACTGATTGCTCATTTAATGGATTATCCAGGCCCTTTGCCTTTTATTCTGTCTCTCCCTCTCTCTCTCTCTTCCTCCTCCTTCTTTTCCTCCTCTTCTTTTGGGTAATTCACTATCATTTAAGACTCTTTCCACAGAGCAGAAAGAAAAAAAAAAGCAGGAAAAATACAGTCGTTTGATAATTTGATAACAACTCACTGAAAATCTTGTTGAAAATAAGAAAGTGGTAATTAAGAATGATCTATGGATCAGACAGAATTCCAACCCTATCCTAATTATCAAGGGTGTCCATACTTTTATATAAGGTGAGGATGCCTTTTTGGAATATGGAATCAATCATTGATCCTTCCAGTTCGGTAGAGATCTACACTTATGAGAAACTGTGATAATTCCACAAAGGAAGAAAGGGATTTCCAGTACCAGAATTTATAAGGCAGTCTTTTCACAACATATGTGCCTCACCATCCTTGTACTTCATTGTTGAAACCACTCTCTCTCCTGCTTCTCTCCCAACCATTGAGAAAGTAAGAAATATATCAATTATATGTGTGTAATTGTTAAAAACATTTCCATATTAATCATCTTGCAAAAAAGTAAGAAAATTATATTCCAATTTGTACTCAGAATTCATCAACTCTCTTTATGTAGGCCTTTATAAATTTTCCTCATGTATCGGCTGGAATTGTCTTAGCTTACTCTCTAACCAGAGAAGCTAAGTCTTTCACGGTTAATCGTTATTACAGCATTGACTTTATTGTGTACTATGATCTCCTGGTTCTACTCACTTTCCTTTGCATCAGTTAATATAGATCTTTGCAGAGTTTTCTAAAACCATCCTGCTTGTCATTTCTTATAGCACGAAAGTATTACATTACAATCATATACTACAATTTGTTCAGTCGTTCTCCAGTTGATAGGCATTCCCTCAATTCCTAATTCTTTGCCACCACAAAAAGAGCTGTTAATATATTTTTTTGCACATATATATCCTTTTTCTTTTCCTTTTTTTGTTCTCTGTGGAGTACAGACCTAGTAGTGGTGTTGCTGGGTCAAAGGATATGCATACTTTTATAGCCCTTTGGGCAGAATTTCAAATTGTTCTCTAGAATGGTAGAACCAGTCCACAGCTCCACCAACAATTCATTAGTGTACCTATTTTCCCAAGCCCCCTTCCACCAGCATTTGTCATTTCTTATCGGTGTGAGGTAGTACTTAAGAGTACATTTGTATTTCTCTAATGAAGAGTGATTTAGAGCATTTTTCCAGATGATTAACACTTCAATGTCTTCTCCTGAAAAGTGAGTTTTCATATTTTCATATTTTTTCTTATTTTTCATATCTCTTGACCATTCATCATTTGTGTACTGGCTCTTATTTTTACAAATTTAGCTCAGTTCCCTACATACACACATGAGACCTTTAAATTTAAAAAAATTTTTTTTGATATTTTTTCATTGCCTATAGTAGTTTTTAGCAAAATGTAGTTTCCTTGCTTATTATTCAGTCATATCTGACAGTTTATGATTTCATCTGGGGTTTTCTTTGCAAAGATATTAAAATAGTTTTCTGTTTCTTTTTTCAGCTAATTTTAGAGATGAGGACACTGTGGTAAACAGGGGTAAGCGACTTGCCCAGGGTCACACAGCTAGCAAGTGTCTAAAGCTAAATTTGAACTTAGGAAGATGAATCTTCCTGACTCCAGGCCAAGCCCTCCATGCACCATACCACCTAGTTGTCCTATTTCTCTGATGGATAAGATAGAGTTCTCTATAATTGCAATGTTAAATGAGAAAATAAGATCTTCCCCAAACATTAATAAGTCTCATGTGGAGCCCATTGGGGAAGAACTTGCCTAAGGAGGAATTTACTTGTAGGAAGGCTTCCACATTTTTTTGGTATTAAGTTGATTAGGCACTGAGGCACAAGGGCTTTTATGACTTCTGGCTCTCAGAAGTACATACATACATACTTAAAAAGTATCTTTGATGTGCAATGAGATGCTATCGATTCTTTCTCTGGAGATGGATAGTACTTTGTGTAAGTACTACAGAACTGTCTTGGATCACTGAATTTCTAAGTTATTCTTAGTAACTCATAGAATATTGCTGTTTCTGTTTACAATATTCTCCTGGTTCTCTTACTTCACTTTGCATCAGTTCATGCAAGACTTTACAGGTTTGTTTGTTTGTTTTTTTCTTTTTTGATAAAGCATACTGCTCTTTATTTCTTAAAGCACTGAAGTATTCCATTACAATCATATAGAGCAACTTGTTCAGCTATCCCCAATTGATAGGTATCACTTCAATTTCCATTTCTTTACTAGCATTAAATGAGCTGCTATAATATTATTGCACACATAAGTCCTTTTCCTTTTCTTTCATCTTTTCAAGATACAGAGCTAATAGTGGTATTGTTTGATCAAACTGTATGGTTTTATAGCTCTTCAGGCATAATTACAACTTACTTTCCTGAATGGTTGAATCAGTTTACACCTTCACCAATAAATAGTATATTAATGTTTTAATTTTCCCATATGCCCTCCAGCGTTTGTCATTTTCTTTTGTAGTCATATTATCCAATCTGTCAGGTTTGAGGTAGTTTGGAGATGTTTTAATTTTCATTTTTCTCTTCAATAATGATTTAGATCTTTTCATATGACTATGGATAGCTTTGATTATTTTGTCTGAAAACTGTGCATATGTTTTGGCCATTTATCAACTGAAGAATCGCTTTTATTATTACATATTTGATTCAATTTTCTATATGTTTGAGAAATGAAGTCTTTATTAGAGAAACTCAATGTAAGTTTTTTCACAGTAATGATTATTAACTATGTATTTCCCTCCATTCTATTTTCTACCTGTTTATCCTATTTTCTTTCTCCTTTTACCCTATTCTCAAAATTCTTCTGACTTTTACCTGCCCCAAAGTGTCCTCCCTTCTATCAGTTCCCCCTTACACTTATCCCCTTCCCTTAAAACTTCCCTGTATGGTAGGATAAGATTTCTATACCCAACGAAGTAGATGTGTGTATATAATTACTTCTTTAAGTAAATTCTGATAAGAGTAAGGATAATGTGTTCTCCTCACTTTCACCATTTTCCCTTCCACCATAAAATTTGTTTCAGATCTCTTTTATATCAGATAATTTTGATGACCAAAAGCTTTGGTGCATCATAACTACTCAGTGCTGTTGGAACCACATTGATTAGTGATAAGGACATGATCCTAGAAAGACGGGCTGAACACTTCCATAGTGTTCTCAACAGACCATCATCAATCAATGCTGAGGCCACTGACCATTTACCTCAGGTTGAAATCAATCCCTCCTTGGCTGAAAACTGAAGAAGAAATTTTGAGGGTCATTGGACTCCTTTCATTTGGCAAAGCACTTGGTGCTGATTCTATTCCAACTGAGATTGACAAGGTAGGGGGACCATTGCTCATACAAAATCTGACTGGAATTTTCCAGGTTATATGGCAAGAGGAGGTTACCCCAGGAGTTCAAGAATGCCTCCATTGTAAATCTCTGTAAAGGTAAAGGAAATAGATTGTCCTGTGACAATCATGAGGGGAGGAGTTCTCTCTCTTAGTCATTGTTGGCAAGATTCTTCCTAGAATCCTCCTTAATAGCCTGACCCTTCACCTGAAAGATGGCCATCTACCTGAGAGCCAGTGTGGCTTCAGAAAGGGCTGAGGAACAGTCGATATGGTGTTTGCTGCCCATCAACTCCAGGAGAAATCCAGAGCAAAACAGAGGTTTGTGCACAATGTTTGTAGATCTGATCAAGGTCTTTGATACTGTTAGTCATAAGGGATTATGGAAAACTATGTCAAAGTTTAGTCGTCCAGAGAAGGTTATCAGTATCATTTGCAAATTTCATGATGGATTCTGGATGGTGGACATTGCTCTCATGGCTTTCCAGTCACCAATGGAGAGAAACAGAGCTATATGCTTGCTCCCACACCTTTTAGCATGATGTTTTCAGCCATGTTGTCAAATGCTTTCAATAAGGATGAACACTATGTCAAGGTCAGATACTGCCCTGATGGTAAATTCTTCGATTTGAAAAGGCTTCAAGCCAAGAACAGAGTGGAAGGAGTATTGGTGCATGACTTTCTGTTTGCAGATGATTGCACACTCAGTGCAAACTCTGAAGCTGAGATGCAACAATATACGGATGAATTCTCTGCTGCTTATGCTAATTTTGGCCTAATAACACCAAAAAATAACAACAAAAAAACACAGGTGCTTCATCAGTCACCACCACACCATCCATACATGGAACCATTGGTTACAACAAATGGAAAAGTTCTGAATGCTCTGGATAACTTCACTTACCTTGGTAGTGTACTTTGCAGGACTGTACACATTGAAGATAAGGCATTGTTAGAGCTTGTTAAGTGTTTGGGAGGCTCTGGAGGAAAGTATGGAAGAGAAAAGGTATTAGACTGACTACCAAACTGAAGGTCTACAGAGTCATTGTGATGACCTTATTGTTGTACGCCTGTGAAATATAGGCAGTCTACCATTGTCATGCCAGGAAACTGAATCACTTCTGTTTGAACTACTTTGGGAAGATAATGATCACCTGGCAGGATAAGGTACCAGACACTGAGGTCCTTACTTGAACTGAACTGACAAGCATTCAAATTATGCTTCAGAAAGTGCAACTCTGATGGACTGGTCATGTTGTTCAATGTGAAAAACATGTGCTTGCCAAAAAGACTATTTTACGGAGAATTCGTATGGCAATCACATGGTAGTCAGAACTGTTAGCCCTCTTCAGGGCTCTTGAACTGTTATCAAGTCTCCTTTTCTGCTGTATCTAAAAGTGCTAGTACTTGTCTCTACTTTGGAAATGCAATCATGTCACCTGCTTCCTTCTGACCAACCACAATTGTTCCTCTCTGTGTTGAAACTGTGACTCAGAATTATATATAGATAATGAAGCTGCCAATTAGTACCAGTTGCACCCAGTGTCAGCAAAATATCTCCTGTATTCTCTTTCTGATCATATGTTTAACCCCTTTACCATCTTTGAGCTGACAGTTCCTGAAACTACTGCAGCTTCCAAGGAAGGCTCATTGCTAGTTCCACTGCTTTTATGTACTCTGAGCCAATCCCAACTCAGGTGTCACAGACCTCTCTGGCCTAAATTGTCTTAGGCTGGAAAAAGTCTCACCTTGACCTTTTGTTGACTTTGACACCCCAAAATTTGATTTGAGGCATTCTTTTAATGTGATTTGAAGAGGAATGTTAGGAAAGCTCTGCTGGATTGTTTCCTCTATTACAACATCTTGATTCTCTTCCACCAGCCCCCTACTCTAATACTTCTTAATCTTTAAAATATACCTTACTCTATATGGCTGTATCTGTAGGAAGAGAGCTTTCCAAATTTAGCTCAAAACACCTTGAATCTTACACAGAAGTACCTAATCCATTCAAAATTAGTCTAGAGGTTAAAAGTACTGAGTGTCTGAAAAGTGCCAAAAAAGTTGGAGAAAAAGATACATTACAAAAACAATTAATATTGCTACTTCATATATTCATATACATTATTTTACATCTTGACAAAGTCTTCATTCCCCATCTATCTAGTGAAATGGACTGTGGGTATGAAGATTAGGTACTATTACAAGCTTTGCCCCTCAATATTTTATGACCTTGGGCAAGCATTAATCCTTCCAGGTGTTGGGTTTCTTTTATATTAAATGAGAGCATTGGGGTCAAGTTAAGTGAATTATTCTAAGATCCCTTCTATTTCTAATTCTAATCCTCTAAAATGTGATTACGTATAAAGGACCCAAGGAATAGTCTCATTTTCTGCAAATAAACAAGGTCAAAGAGTATCTGTATGTTTGCCACGTAATTTATTCCCATGTTCTCCAACAACTGCACTTTAGAATACAAAAATTTGGGGGCTCACTTGTGTTAGCCCTAACCTTCTATCAAGAACCATTATCTCTTGCAGTTGAAGCTCTTATGCTACCGCTGTTTCGGGAATATGGAATCAAATTTAATTCTACAATATAAGGAAAAGTGAAAAAAATAAGACATCAAACATGTTAAGCCAGTAATTGCATTTTTCGCTATCAGAAAAGTGAAATAACAATGATGTGCTAAAGAAGCATTTGAACTTCTGTGGATACAGTTAGAATTAATGTCAATATCACATCCTTTCTTTAGGCTTCCTCCAGGCTCTGCTGTCTTGACCCATTTCCTTGAAGCCCTGGAATTCTCTTCTTATTTAGTCTTCATCCCTGTTCTACCTCTCATTCTCCTTTAGTTTCAGCCATCACAGAGAGGTATGCTTTCCCCATATTTTCTGTTCAGTTCAGAGATTTGTTCTTTCTAATATCTGAGCAGCCTCAATCACTAGAGTCCATTTCTCTGGAGAAAAATTAAATCTGTGGTATGAAACAGAAATATATTTCCCTGAAAATATGATTCACTTTTTAAGGATCCATTTTGTAAGAAAGAAATATTTTCCTAGAGGAGAAAAACATCAAACACACATGCGTGCATGCACCCATGGACACGCCCCCACACACACAGACACAGACACACTGAAATCTCAAGTAGCACATTAGACTGAGATCCGGGAACAGTCTTTGGACTTTGAATTCTTACTTAGAGCAAGAAATGATACAAGCACACAAGATTTTAAGCTTACTCTTCCAATTGACACTATTTCTGTGACTCATAGTTTAGGATACAGAGGCTAAAGTATTGTAACTGCTATCCCACTTTACATTTAGAAAAAAAACTGTGGGTCTGAATAATAATTTGTTTTCCTATTTTTCTGAGAAATAATTTGAACCTGACTTTAATGGAGAAGATTAACACCACCTATGTAGCTATGTATTCTCTTGAGGAATACATTCTGACCAAAGAGCATTCTTCTTTGACTGGAAAAGCACCCTAGGCAATTCAAAACCTTAATATAATACTATAAATATTTGAACTCCAAAAGATGCCATAACTGTTAGAGGGTGAGAAATAAGGGAAGAATTTAGAAATTATATCCCTAAAAACAGTAGAATTAAAAAAAAAAACTTCGTTGAGTATTGAATGGTAGTTAATAGCTAGCCTTTGTATAGAATGTCCTATGTGCCAGGTACCATATTATACCTGAACAGGATATTCTCAAAGTAAGTCAAGGCAGACATTATATGACTTTCAATCCTCAAATATGAAAGACAATAAAAATGGACGTCTCCATGTATGGAAGAGGTAACAAAGAAGATTCTCTGGGATCTATTCTCTGACCTTCTTGTAATGTTATTTGAAGAAGAATGTTAGGAAAGCTCTGCTGGATTGTTTCCTCTATTCCAACATCTTGATTCTCCTCCACCAGCCCCCTACTTTCATACTTCTTAATCTTTAAAATATACCTTACTCTATATCTTTGTATGATTGAATCTTTTTCACGTAATGTGAATGCTTAGAGAATCAGAGGCTTTATAACTGGAGAAGACTTTAGAAAGGGGTGTTCTCTCTGGGAAAAAAATGTATGTAGAATTAAACTTTTAAGTTTAACCTACATTATTAACATTTTCTCCATGCTCCCCTTGATACAGGGTCAAAGGATATAACCAGGCAGTTTTTTTAGCTAAACAAATCAAAGCTATTTATATGAATATATACGAAAAAATGTATATGAAAATATTCTCTAAATCACTATTGATAAGAGAAAAACACAAAGGAAAACCACTCTGAAGCACCACCTCACACAAGTCAGAGTGGCTGATATGAAACAAAAGAAAAATGACAAATTTTGGAGGAGACGGAAAAATTGGGACACTAATGCACTGATGGTAGAATTGTGAACTGCCCAAATAATTCTGGAGAGTTGTTTGGAACTACAAGTAAAGGGCTATAAAACTGTATATCCTTTGACTCAGCAATACCACTACTGTCTATATACCAAAGAGATTTTAAAAAGTAAAAGGAATTTTTTTACAAAATAAATTAGAGCAGTTCTTTTTTTGTTTTTTTTGTTTTTGTTCTTGTCTTTTTTTTTTGTGGTGGCAATGATTTGGAAATTGAGGGAATACCCATCAATTGGGGTTGAACAAGTTGTGGTATAGGATTGTGATCTAATATTATTGTGCAATGAGAAATGAAAACAGGATGCTTAAAATAAAACATGGAAAGACTTACATGAACTAATACAAAGTGGAATGAACAAAACCAGGACAACATGGTACATAGAAGCAACAATATTGTATGATGATTGAGTGTGAGAGACTTAACTATTCTTAGCAATGCAATGATTGAAGACAATGCCAAAGGACTTGTAATGAAAAATGCTATCCACCTCCAAAGAACTGAAAGAATCTGAATCCAGATTGAAACATATTTTTAAAACTCTTTTTCCTGACTTTTGTTTGTCTGTGCTTGTGTGTGTGTGTGTGTGTCTGTGTTTTCTTTGAAATATGATTGCTCATATATAATCCACAGCAAATTGCGTGCCTTCTCAATAAGGGGACAAAGAAGGAAGTAGAGATAGAACTTGGAACTCTAAATTTAAAAAAAAATGTTTAAAATTTGGTTTTACATGTAATTTGAGAAAAAATATTTTTTTTTGCTTTCTCAAATTTATTTTTTTTAATTTTTATTTTCTTATTTTTTATAAATTTATTTGCTAAACTTTTTACATTCATTTTCAGAAAATTTTGGGTTCCAAATTTTCTCCCCATTTGTCCCCTTCCCCCACCCCAATTCACTGAGCATTCTAATTGCCCCTTTCACCAGTCTGCCCTCTCTTCTAATCATCCCTCAATCCCTCGACCCCATCTTCTCTTTTGTCCTGTAGGGCCAGATAATTTTCTATTCCCCATTACCTGCATTTTTTATTTCCTAGTAGCAGGAACAATACTCAACAATTGCTCCTAAAACTTTGAGTTCCAACTTCTCCCCATCCCTCCCTACCCACCCATTCTCTTTGGGAAGTCAGGCAATTCAATATGGGCCATATCTGTGTAGTTTTGCAAATGACTTCGATAATAGTCGTGTTGTGTAAGACTAACTCTATTTCCCTCCATCCTATCCTGCCCCTCATTGTTTCTATTCTCTCTTTTGATCCTGTCCCTCCCCAAGTGTTAATCTCAAATTGCTCCCTCCTCCCATTGCCCTCCCTTCCATCATCCTCCCCACCCTGCTTATCTCCTTCTCTCCCACTTTCCTGTATTGTAAGATAGGTGTTCATACCAAAATGAGTGTGCATTTTATTCCTTCTTTAGTCGAATGTGATGAAAGTAAACTTCACGTTTTCCTCTCAGCTCTCCTCTTTTTCCCTCCACTAAAAAGTCTCCTGCTTGCCTCTTTTATGAGAGATAATTTGCTCCATTCCATTTCACCCTCTCTCCTCCCAGCATATTTCTCTCTCACGGGTTACCTTAATTTCTTTTAAGATATGATCCCATCCTATTCAATTCACTCTGTGCTCTCTGTCTCTGTGTGTGTGTGCAAGGATGTATGTGTGTGTGTGCATGTATGTGTGTGTATGTGTGTGTGTGTGTGTGTCTGTGTCTGTGTAATCCCACCAACTACCCAGATACTGAAAAGTTTCAAGAGTTACAAATATTGTCTTTCCATATAGGAATGTAAACAGTTCAACTTTGGTAAGTCCCTTATGACTTCTTTTTGTTGTTTATTTTTTCATGCTTCTTTTCATTCTTGTGTTTGAAAGTCAAATTTTCTTTTCAGCTCTGGTCGTTTCATCAAGAATGCTTGAAAGTCTTCTATTTCATTGACTGACCATATTTTCCCCTGAAGTATTATACTCAGTTTTTCTGGGTAGGTGATTCTTGGTTTGAATCCTAGTTCTTTTGACTTCTGGAATATCCTATTCCATGCCTTTCTATCCCTTAACATAGAAGCTGCTATATCTTGTGTTATCCTCATTTTATTTCCACAATACTGGAATTGTTTCTTTCTAGCTGCTTGCAATATTTTCTCCTTGACCTGGGAATTCTGGAATTTGGCCACAATGATCCTAGGAGTTTCTATTTTTGGATCTCTTTCTGGTGGTGATTGGTGGATTCCTTGAATATTTTGCCCTCTGGTTCTAGAATATCAGGGCAGTTTTCCTTGAGAATTTCATGAAAGATAATGTCTAGGCTCGTTTTTTGATCATGACTTTCAGGTAGTCCCATAATTTTTAAATTGTCTCTCCTGGATCTATTTTCCAGGTCAGTTGTTTTTCCAATGAGATATTTCATATTCTCTTCCATTTTTTCATTCTTTCGTTTTGTTTGGTGATTTCTTGGTTTCTCAGAAAGTCATTAGTCTCCATCTGTTCCATTCTAATTTTGAGAGAACTATTTTCTTCAGTGAGCTTTTGAACCTCTTTTTCCATTTGGCTAATTCTGCTTTTGAAAGCATTCTTGTCCTCATTGGCTTTTTGAACCTCTTTTGCCAATTGAGTTAGCCTATTTTTCAAGGTGTTATTTTCTTCAGCATTTTTTTGGGTCTCCTTTAGCAAGGTACTGACCCATTTTTCATGCTTTTCTTGCATCTCTCTCATTTCTCTTCCCAGTTTTTCCTCCACATGTCTAACTTGATTTTCAAAATCCTTTTTAAGCTCTTCCATGGCCTGAGTCCATTGAATATCTATTTCGGATGTTTGGGATACTGGGGCCTTGACTTCTATGTCTTTCCCTGATGGTAAGCATAGTTCTTCCTCATCTGAAAGGAAAGGAGGAAATATCTGTTCACCAAGAAAGTAACCTTCTATGATCTTATTTTTCTTCCCTTTTCTGGGCATTTTCCCAGCCAGTTACTTGACTTCTGAGATTTCTCTCCACCCCCACCTCACCTCTAGATATGCCCAGTTAGTGTTTGGGGTCTGAGATTCAAATGCTGCTTCCCAGTCTCAGGGCTTTCAGTGTGGGCAGGGATGCTATTCAGTGTGAGATTAAGTTCAGCTGCTCAGGTGGGGGCAGGGATGCCTCCCAGGCTCAGTTCTGTCATGGGGTTTATGTGGAGACCTTCAGTAATAGATTCGAGCTCCTGTCTGCTTTGGGAGCTCCTGTCTGCTGCTTCCTCCTATTCCCAAGGGGGCCTGAGTTAAGGAGACACCTCGCTGCCCTCTCGGCCCAGCCAGATAGTGTCTCTCACTGATCTGTAGCACCTGTGGGTGGAGGGACCTTTGCGGCCACCGGAGATTCTGTCCCTGAAGCCTGCTCGGATCGGCTTCTTTTGGTGCTGTGCAGTCAGGTCAGCGTTGGGCTCTGCTCTAGGTCTGGTGTGCGATGGACCTTTGGTGTCAGTTTTTCAGGGCTCTCTGGAACAGCTCTCTGGAACACTCCATTGCTGTGTGGCTTCTGCTGCTCCAGAACCCATTGGGAGTTCTTTTTACAGATAATTTATGGGCTGTGGGTTCGGAGCTAGCATATGTGAATCTTTCTACTCCACCATCTTGACTCCTCCCTGAGAAAAAATATTTTAATCTCCATTTTGTTAAATCTACAAAATTAACAAAATAGTAAATTAAACCTTGAATTGTAGTGTTTACCAATTTCAGAGGCATAAACACTCACAATAAAAATTTAATAATCTAGTCTCATGACCTATTTGAGCTGAGTCCAGCACATCCCTGATTTTAGATATTATAAGATATTGGGTTTAGAGCAGCCAAGGTACTTCAGACTTTAATTCGCCCAGTCACCTAATTTTACAAATGAGGAAATTAGAGCCCAGACATTTTAAATGGTCTGCCCTAGGTGATTTACCGAAGAGAAGAGACAAGGCTGAAGATTCTGATTCTTCACATTACCACCATCTATTGTGCTGGATAAAAGCTGAAAGAAATGAGAACTATTTAGAATTTTTATAATTACTTAAAAGCACTATTCAAGGCCTCAGTTACAATGTATTCCTTCTCAAAAATATCATACTCTGTTTATAAATGGGAAAACTGAGGCCTTAAGAGGTCAAAAGACTTATCCAGTAAAACACAGGTAGTGAATTGTTGAGTTAGCCAGGAATCCTTCCATGCAATCAGGTTCATGCTTATGTAAACTCAGTAGTAGAGTGCATTTAATCTGCTTTTCATAAAAGTATAAACATATGATGAAGATAAGAATCCAACTCTATAAAACTGAAAGTGTCATAGAAATTGGAACACTATTAAAATATATATTATCACTGAGTGTGGTTCTTTTTAATTTATTTTTCATTTCTAAAGCAGAAACATGTCTTGTAAGTGAATACATTAAAATCATACAAATTTCAGCATCGGTATAGGAAAATATATGCCCAGACATAGAAACTATTCTTCATGAATTGTAAAATTTTGAAAAAAAAATCACATAATGAAACCAAGAGGACCAGCATTAATATGGCTAAGATATGTGCAGAAATGCATGAGAAGCAGCTCACTAGAATAAAAATTCTCACTTAATTCTCTGGAAGGTTTTGTCATGTCCATTTCCCTTTTCTATTATGCTAATAATGTGTACAGCCCAAATCTCCCACCCCCCAAAGCCCGAAGGAGATGTCTTGTTGGTCCTTCTTTCTTTCATCATCTTTTTCAAGAGACCAGACCTGTTTATCTGGTCTCTATTTGAGTTTTCTTTAGGGATTATTCCAATAAATGGAAGCAATTAATAGGCTCATTTATTCCGAATGATGCATGCTCAGGAGACCTGAACCAAGAAACTGGATTTTCTTCTGTTTCTGAACCAAAATGTGTACTTGTAGTTCAGATAAGGGATCCACTTAGTGATGACATAAAAAAAAGGAAAGGAAAGCATAGTTATTCAAAAGATGTAGTTTCATTTGTAATAACTGAAAGAACTTCCACCTTTCTTTCTTAAATGTAGCAAAGAGTAATTGAAAGAGGAGTGGACTCGAAGCCAGGAGACTTGAGTGTTAGTTCCAATTTAAATAAAATGAGTAAGGGTAGATAAGTTAACCTTCCTCTTTCCCTCTCGCTCTCTACCACCCTTCGTCCTTCAGCCCCTTCTCTCTCTCTCTCTCTCTCTCTCTCTCTCTCTCTCTCTCTCTCTCTGTCTCTCTCCCCTCTCTTCTCTCTCTTTCTCTTTCTCTCTCTCTATCTTTGCCTTTGTCTCTTTCTGTCTTCCTGTTGTATGTCTTTTTTCCCCTATTTTCCTCATCCAGAACGGAATGTGAATGTATTGTATCAAACATTTGGCAGAGTTGCACAATGCTCTGATGAAGTCCCTCATCAAGGAAATGATTATTTACCAATAAGTCAAGTACCAGCTCCCCTTCTTTATTCTAATCTTACTTTTCCCTTGTCTCATTGTTTTTTCCCACCTGCTTCATACCCCTGCAAAATTAATTTGTAATAGAAGATGAATTGGCCTTAGGTCCCCTTGGAAACTACAGAAATTCCAGGGATGTGATAAGTCACTATTTGTGCTTTGGGGGATGATGAACTTCCTGGTCATTTCTGACCATATGCTGACCCAGCATTAAAAGGATGATTTTTCTAAAGGATTAGAATAATCTAATAAAACCTGAATGGTCTTTTGGTCCTCTCTCATTACCCTGAAAGTAGGGCAGAAAATGTAAGGGAAGAAGTATTGCAATTTCATTAATATATTACATTTAAGGGTAGGTGCTGTAAAAAAAGGATTCCAGGGAGTTGGAGGCATGAAGCCTTTTTCTCACACAAACTTTGTGGTCCTCTGACTTGAGAATATTCCTAGTCTTATCACTTGCTTTGATAGGGTGAAAATAACAATGAATAACTGATGAATAGAGAGAGTAAAGAAAAATAAAATTCTGGAAATGGGAAAGGGAGAGAAAAGTGGGAAAAAGGATATATTGAATGAAAATTTAGTTGCTTTTGTTGCTTCTGGTAAAAAAAGGTATAATACCCTATTTGAAACTGCACATGATTCAAGAAAGGCAATATTTCTGTCTTTAAATTGGGGTTTAATATTTGTACATCTTTTAAACAATTAGGTGGTGTCAAAGCATCAACTAAAAATCATGCAGTTTCCTATTATGTGCCTGACATTATCCTAGGTACCACAGGGCATATAAAAGATACGTAAGACAAGGTCCCTAACCTCAAATAGCTTGTCTAGGAAGGGGATAGGGGACAATCAACTTTAAAGAAATAGCAGATCATACAGGATCAGATGCAATAGATGTTAAATTGTGGAATTAGTATGGTTTAGTGGGAAAATGTTAGAGTCAGGAGAAAAGAATTCAAATCCTGACTATAATGCTTAATTAGCTTTATGATCCTAAGATAGCTATTAATCTCTTATTTTCTAATTTGTAAAATGGATCTGATAATATCTGTGCCTTTGTGCTCATTGAGTTAAGGTAATGAAAGCAATTTGTAAGCCTGAAAATAATACAAAAATATTATTGTTATAGGGTCATATTGACTAGAAATATCATAGAATTACAGAAAACAGAGAGGTCAACATGAAATAGAGCAACCAAAGGTAGATAGACAAAAAGGAGGGAGTTGAAAATTCCACATTTCCAGAATAATATACATATAAAGGCATGAACACAGGAATGACCATGGTACATTCAGGGAATAATAAAGTTAGCTTGCCTGGAGAAAATATTTCATCACTGGAAACAATGAGAACTAAAACTATAGAAGGGTAGGTAAGATTATTCAGCATTTTTCTAGGCATAGGAGTTTGGTCTTGTTGTGCTGGGGAATAGGAAGAGAATTTCTTCAGACTTTGTAACAGAGATTTTCTAGGATGCTTAGACTATCTTCTATACTACTGAATGCACTAGAGGAAAGAAGCACTGCAATCAAAGATGAAGAGTAGATTGTTTCTGTAATAATCCAGGTATAAGGAAACGAGAACCTGTATAAATTATGGGTCACGAGAATAGAGAGAAAGGGCTAAATCTAACACATGCTTTCAAAGAATAAATGAAAATACTTTGGTGATTTAATTGGATAGTGGAATTGAAGGAGAGCAATGAGTTCAAGATTATGTACCCATTTCAACTGCCCATGATGGGAAGAATGGTGCTACCATCAGCAGAGGGGCAAAGTCAGAAGTGGAAGTTATTTTCAATCTAACAATTGACTATAAAAAAATGAGTGTTTTTCTTGGGATGGGTCTAGAGGCAAATTTAAAAAGAAGACCTCCAATAACATTTTGAGCAATAGCATCTATGGCCTTCTGATTGGAGCATAAAGTGATGATTCCATTGAAAGATGGATTCAGAATAACCATATCTTTATTTTCTATCCCACTGTATTACTTTGAACTTTTCTGTCATGACTCTGAAAAGTCCCTTCTATCATCCCCCTTTTCAGCTTCTATTTTTATATCACCTTCACTTACTAGGTTTCATTCATTGCCCCCTCAAGGGCAAGAACTATCTTAATCTCAATTATTTGTGTCCCCAGTGCTTAGTAGGTACTTAAAGAATGCTCATTAACTTATTGATTATGAACAATAATTTGATTGGAGCAACCAATGAAATTATGAAAATAAGTAAAGAGTATCAAATGAGAAAGAAGAGCAGAAGGTAAGGACTAAACCTTGGGAGAGGAGGCGTGCCAACTTTGGTCAGTTGGAAGAAAAAGAATTCTGAAGGAAAAAAATGAAGAAGAACTTGGAAAAGATTAGAAAGGAACAAAGACAGTGGGGTTATAGAGATTTCAAGGACGGAAAGAGTTCCAAGAAGGTATTAATCTAGATGGCAAAATGCTGACAAGGTGTAGTAGAAGGAAGACTGGATTTTAGGTAAAGTAGATTCAAATCTGAGCTCAGGAATAATCAATAAGTTTACATCTCTGGATCTAAGTTTCCTCCTCAATAAAATGAGGGGAATAGGAGGGATGTGTTGGCCTAGGGGGAGACCTATTGATAAACTCTCAGTGTGAGCATTAACAACTCAGAAATATGCAAATGCCAGAAATCAGGTTTGAAATTGTTGCTTTATTATTTGTTGATGCAAAAAAAGTGATGGTGAAAATTTAATAATGCATATTAAGCTTCAAAATGTATTTTATATCAATTAAAAAACCTAATTGACTGATATGAACAAAAAGGAAAATGATCATTTTGGAGATGTAGGGAAATTGGAACACTAAGGCATTGTTGGTGGAGTTGTGAACTGATTCAGTCATTCTGGAGAACAATTTGGAATTATGGCCAAAGGGCATAAAACTATGCACACATACCCTTTGATCCACCAATAGCACTACTGGGTCTACATTGCAAAGAGAACATATTTTTTTAAATGGCAAAGGACCCACATGTGCAAAAATATTTATAGCAGTTTTTTGTGATGGCAAAAATTGGAATTTAAGGGGATGAGGAGTGGCTAAATAAGTTGTGGTATATAAATTTAATGGAATACTGTTGTGCTATAAGAAAGGCTGCACAGAGAAATTTCAGAAAAACCTGGAAAGAGTTATAAGAACTGGTAGTGAGTAAAGTGAGTAAATCAGGAGAACATTGTATTCAGTAACAGCAACACTGTGTGATAATCGACTTTGATAAACTTAGCTCTTCTGATGATCTAAGACAATTTCAGTACTCATGATGGAAAATGCTATATATCTGCAGAGAAAGAACTATGGAGTCTGAATGCAGACCAAAGCATATTATATTTCTTTTGATTGTTTTCTCTCATGGTTTTTCCCTTTCTGTTCTCATTCTTTTCACAACATGGCTAATATGGAACTATGTTTAATATGATTGTACATAGCCCATATCAGATTGCTTGCTACTTTGAGGAGAGGGGGAAGAGAGAAAAAAATGAAACTCAAAATCGTATAAAAGTAATGTTGAAAACTAGCTTTACATGTAATTGAAAAAAAATTAAATAATATTAAGTTGGAGGGAGGAGGGAAGAGAGAGTATATTTTTAGACTACAGCCCACCCTTGGGATTGGGCTAGATAATGTAGACCCAAAAATGACACTTCTGAAATAAGTAACATTAGTTGAAAGATTGGAGAAGCCAAGATTGGTCTCAGAAGTTATAGCTCCCAGGACACAACTGAGGTTTATAAAAAGGGGTTCCTGAGAGTTGCAGCCAGGAAACAAAGGGAGAGGGAGATTTCTATTCTCCCCACTTGTATGTACAAGTTATGGTTATAAAGAATAGGATATTTTTATAAAATATAACAGAATTTTCACATTCAATTATTGTGATCTCTTAAAATTGTTAACATAGGATAGGGATGTCATTCCTCAAAATGCTCTGGAGTTCCTATTTTTAAACCTACTTTAGAACCATCCTATGAAAAGCAATTCAATTTCTTTACAGTGAAGCCACTTATTTTTTTTTTTTCACTCCAAATAGTACTTCCCATTTGAATGACACATATGATTAAACAGATCTACCTCTGAATAGACTGTTGGCTGTTTCATCAAAGAAAATTCTCCTTCCAAAGGTGAAGATTTTCATCAGTGAGGATATTTAAAAGAAGTGAACATTGGTTCTGAAGGCAGTTTCAAAAGAGAATTTTTGAAAGGCCTTTGAGCAATGACAATGTCATTAGATTAAGTATGCATATCTCAAAAGTGTTACATTGAAAGTGATATCTTTCATTTGGATATATGCACTCAGGTGAACTTGTTTTTAGTCTTTCCTCAAACTACCTTAAGTTGCCTGAGTATAAAAAAAAAAGTTAGTGGATGTGCAGATAATGTGTTAGGGAAAAGAGACAGGTGAATCTTTAGAAAGGAGTAAGCTGAAAGTAAAGGAATATCTATTCCTGTGTGAGTTGGGGAAAATGAGAATCCCCATCTCATCACAGTCTTTTTCATTGTTCCTTTGTTACACATTCTCAAATTCAAGATTGCCAGGGCAAAAGGACCTAAAGCTCTTTGATGTTTGGCTTTCTGGAGATTCAGCCTTGGAAAATAATCCAATCTTTCTTATATCATTAAATATATGCAGAGGCTTTTCAGTCATTGGGTCAGTGGGAGTAAAGACGATATGAGATCTTAGCATAATATTACCTTGCAGCCACATAATGAAATTGAAAACCCCCCCCTCCTCCTCCAACAAAAGTCTCATTGCTTTACCGTTACATTTTGTATAGGGTCTCATAGAGTAGAAAACTTGAGAATAGGAAATGTTTTTGCTTTTGCTTAGTATTCTCTATAGCATATTTTTTTACACAGCAGATGATTATTAAGTGTTCATTACTTTTTTTTCAATTTTCCTTTCTCACTTATGAGTATATCCTATTTCACTTTCCTAAAGTGTAAATCTGAAAATACCCCATCCACACACCTCCAGTTTAATGAGCCCAAAAGTTCACTGTTACTTCTAGGATCAGATAGAAACTCCATTGTTTGGCATTTAAAATTCTTCATAAACCAAACCTTTCCTACATTTCTAGTCTTCTTATACTCCATTTCATTCCATTCACTGTACATTCCAGAAATGCTGGCTACTTGCATTCCCTCAGTCATGATACTCCATCTCCTGTCTCCATGTCTTTATATCCCATGTGTCCCATACCTTTTACATCTTTCACATCTACCTTTTAATTTTCCTGACTTCCTTGTTATTTACATGTTTTCTCCTCCATTAGAATGTACTTTCCTTGAAGGGAGGCACAAGGCTTTGGCGTTTTTTAGTATCCTTAATGGTTATCATGGTTTCTGACCCATTGTACTGAATAAATGCTTAAGTTTGTGAAACTCCATTATTTTTATTACTTTAGTAATATTGTTTGACAGTCTTGAACTGAAATGGATCAGGTTGGAAGATATGAAAACCAGTCCTTTTTATACTTATACTTGAACGCCTATTGACCTTTTCCTTTCCAACTTAATTGGTATCTCATTTAGTTTGTTCAAGGGTAATTACTGTAAAGTCCTGCATAAGTAGATCCAGAGGGCAAGTCAGGAACAGCATCAAAAGACTTACCAAACCTTATGACTGGAGAAAAAGGGCATGTTTCCAGAGAAGAACCTGGAGAGGAAATGAAGAAAGAATAGCAAAGATGTTTGGGTTTCTAAAGGTAGACAATCATCCTGTCTTTGCACTGCTGTTATAACCTCTGCCCAACAGAAGCAAGGATGCACAGTTAGTACATCTTTGGTTTCCTATAAACAGTGGAGAGGAATAGAAATCTCAAGTCATCAAAAATCCTTCATTCTCCCTGTTGTTCTCCATGCCCCTGCTGCTAAAACCTCTTTAGATCATATTGCATTTTCCTAGGAAAAAAAAGCCAACAAAATGAATGACTTTATAAACTACATCATGGAGCCCATTGTTCAGCATATTCCTTGACTTCCAAGGGAGGTCTCCACCTGGATGAGAGCTGTGAGATGTAAAGTAAGATGCGAAAGATGCCCCGGGTTGTTGCCAAGTGTGATTAATTTTGGAAATAACAGCTTTAAATCAAAAGGAGCCAGTTTCTGCCTTGAGTGGTTTCATGCTGTTTCCCCTTCCAACTTACTGGACACTTCATTCAGTGATTAACGCATTGTCAAAATAACATAGGCAGGGTAGAGGAGAAATATTTCTAACTCTGAGTGAAGCCCTGCCAATGTTTTAAGAATTCTCTTAAAACAATTTATAACTGGATACAGTTCAGCTTCATTTTAAATTTTGCTTCATTTTAAATATGAACTATGGGTGTGACAAAAGTCCAGTAAATCTCATTCTTATTTTGTAGAAATTATTTTCTTCACTTTATGAAGGAGATTTGATCTTAAAATTCATATTTCACATAGGTAGACCTGAGAGGCAATATGATCAAATGAAAGAACATGGGATTAGGAGCCTGAAGAATCAAATTCTGATTCAGTTTTGTGAAATTAGGAAATACATTTAAATTCTCTAAGCCTTAACTTCTTCATCTTTTATACAGAAATACTTTCCTGTGTCCCATCTGTATCACATGATTGTTGGGGGTGAAGTCAAATGGGCTAATTGGTATGAACAGACCTTAGAAAATTTAAGAAATGATGTGCAAATGTAAGACGATCACTTCCTATAACATGAATGTCTTATTTGTCTTTTCTCACTTCTAACATATTATCCTTTAAGTCTCAAATCAAATGGCACTTTTTTCAAGAATGACTCTTCCCCTTTAAGGGCTGACATGACGGTCTATTTTGTACCTTGCTCACGAAATTTTGTGTTTCAAAATTTGCTGTGTATACATCTTATTGCCTTTACTCAACTGGGAGCTCCATGAAGCCAAGAAAAATGTTTTTTTTTAAATTTTCTATCTCTGCTACCTGTCATGGGTATTGCCTATAATAGAGACTTTAAAAAACGGTTGTTGAGTTGTTTTCATCTTAAGAAAACAAGATTTTTAGTCTGGGTCCTAACCAAGATTTATTTCTAGGACAAGCATCATAGGATCATAGATTGAGATCTGGAAGGTATCCTTCAGGTCATATGGTCCAAGGCCATCATTGTACCGATAAATAAATGAGAGGAAAAGTGGAAGATACAATGAAGGATTTGGTTTCAAATTCTCTAATTCCAGAAACAGTGCTCTTTGCACTCTATCAAATTGTTTTATTAAACAGTATTATTAACAAACATACTACTGATCATCAAATGCATAGTAGGGCTCAGGTGATGAGTCAAGAGGAGCAGATGGGGAAAAAAAGAGAATCCTATTCCTTTTCTTTTCCTTTCTTCACATCCTAGAGCCAGTTAAAAGGCAAACAAGTTCTGGGAAAGGAACTTTGTTGTTGCAAAACAGCTAGGAACTCAATGGAATTTAAGAAAGGGGGTTTATAGTATTTGTTAGAGAGTACTAGATTTAGAAGTAGAAGATCTGCATTTGAATCCCTGGTCTACCAGGGGTGCGGAACCTGTGTGGTCTTCCAGGTCCTTGGGTGCAGCCTTTTGCCTGAGTTCAAGTTTTACAGAACAATACCTTTTGTTAAAGGAATTTGTTCCGTGAAGTTTGGATTCAGTCAAAAAGCCCCGCTTGAGAACCTAGAGGACCACATGTGGCCTTGAGGCCACTATGTGGTTTGGAGTTAAATCACTTAAGAGAGGCTGTAAGATTCAGTTTCTTCTTCTATCAGGCTAAAATAATAAGATTTCTGAGACCTTCTATGTCTCCAAGAAATGAGACAGAAACTAACATCCAGAGAGCTTCAATATAAGGTCATGGCAAGATCTAGGACCAATTGTTTCAAGGGTTCTTTTGATGTGATCTTTTATATTCAGGATACTTATCTGTTCTTCTAAAGATACTTTTATGAAAATTCTTTTTAATTTTCCCAGAACTTTTTTTGTCCAATGGGGAGTCATTTCCTTAGTGTTTCTTATTCTTGTATTTGTCAAATAATGGGTTGTTATGTCTATCTACTTCATGGTTAAGCTTTTCCAACATGGTCTATTAATCTATGTTTCTACTATATGATGAACACAAAATAATATGATGATTACTGCTATACAGTATAGCTTGAAAGCTGATAATGCTATGCCTCTTTCACTTTTACTATTTTTATATAATTTTCTTTCACAGTGCAGTGAATTTTGTTTTTGCTCTTTAGTTTACTTTAACTCTTTGCTTTGAATACAAATAGATAAAAGATCAATATTATTAGGGTAGATATATAAACAGATATATGGAAAGATAGGTAGATAGAGCATTTATTAAATATCTGCTATGTATTGGACACAAAAACACTGGGAATTCAAAAATAAGGGAAAAATAACAAAGTGAAAGTCTCTACCCCCAAAGAGCTTATATCAAAGGTATAAATAAAAAATATAATCTTTTTTTTAAAAGCTTTCAAAGATGCCACATGGCTTGCTACTGTCTTTAAAAAAATAAAAATTGTGGATGACCCAAATGAAAATAGAGAGACATATGGTGGGTGCAAGTAAGTGCAGCATATTGCCAGTAATGACTGGTATATAAGAAGTGCTATAACAGACACTTTCTAGGAAATGCATGGTTGTAAAAAGGCCTAGGGTAAGACATTAAATGAGAGTGATGGATAGCCTAAATGTTTAACAATACTCACATAAATATTTTTGAAACATCAAAGGAGAGTTCCAAGTTAATGGGTGGATCATGTGGAGAATTTATGGGAGGACATGGTCATGATCTCATAGGATCAGAAGACAAGAATTGGAAATTTTCTATACCACTGAAGGAAAAATTGAGATTAAAAAATATCAAGATTCATTGAAAAGTAGTAGTCCTGCCTGAGTTTATCATGTCTATGAGATACTATTTATAAAAATTGAAAATCAATACATAAGATAATTAAGAAGAGAAAATAATTTTAAACTGTCACTTTCATTTTGCATATATAGTTCTATGCTTATTATCTCATCCATGAGTGATCACAGGTAGTTATGGCTTCATAAATGAAAATATTAATCTGACCCAAGTAATACATCTGTCAGATTAGAAAGAAAGGTAAATCCTAGTCTTTTTACAGGAGGTTTTAATATAGTTCACAGATTTATTGGGGTTAACTGAAAATTTGTGTTGTATATATTTATGCGGAGAGGAATGTATACATATATGTTTATGTATGGAGAGGCATATATATATATAGAGAGACTGAGAAAATGAATGTAAGTGTCTTCACAGCATGTGGCTCAGCTTTATTCACTTCTAAAGCAAGGTTTTTGTTTACCAGTCTTTGGAAATTAATCATTGCCACTGCATTGTTAAGAGAGAAGTAATAAGACATTGATGAAGTGGCTACAATTTGTGCAGAGTATATAAAAATTAGATTATGCAGAACTAGACCAAAAGTTTAAATATATTACTGCAGCAAGATCTCCCCTGCTTGCTGATGAGAAGGATCACGTTCAAGGGATCAACAGACATCTCTTTTACATACAAAATAGGAAATGTTTCCACAGTTACATTTGAAAGGGAAATCTTCCTATATACAATAGGTTGTCTGCCACTAAGCACAAAAGAAATGATCGAATTTATAACAAAGCAGCTCTGATTTCTGCAGTGTGACTTAACTATTATGAACAGAATGATGGGTATATCTCTTATAATTACTTATACTCCAAATGCATTGAATAAATATAATACCATTGAAATGTTTTACTATACTCATGGAAAATAAATGTACACAGTCAAGTTAAATATAAGTAGGTGGAAGATCAGACCTGGCAGATTAATTTGTATGCTATTTCCTGAAATGTTTGAAGTATGGTATATCTCATGTTGACATCTCTGATCTCAGTTAATAAATCAAGCAATTGATCAATGAGAATTTATTAAATTTTATTATATCTATCATTCATCCTTCTAGGCAAAGCCAAAAAAAAGACAAAGTAAGAGTTCCACTCTTCAAAAAAACTTATATTAGGGGAAAAAAACACATATGAATACACAATATATCCAAAATATAAATGGTGGGGGAGCAGTAGTAACTGGAGGGTGAAGAAAGGTTCTATCTAGGAGGTGTACATTGAGCAGGATTTTGAAGTAATTTGGAGAGTCAAAGAGTCTGGGATAAGGAAAAAGGTGCTTATCAAGTGTTAGACATAGTCATTGCTAAGGCATGTGAATGGAGGGAGAAGGAAATAAGAAAGTAATGAGCATTTAATGTAGCATCTACTATGTGTCAGGTACTGTGCTAAGAGCTTTAGAAATATTATCTCATTTAATCGGGACAATGCAGGTTAACCCTATTTTGCAGTTAATGAAATGTAAACAAACAAGGCTTAAGTAACCTGCCCAGATTCTCACAGCCAGTGAGTGTCTGAGGTCATATTTGAACTCAGGTCTTCTGCCACTTAGCTGCCTGGAGATGGGAGATATTGGCATATTTTCATATTCTCACCATTTCCCCATCCTCATTTTTCTCTTTCACCTCAGAGATTGAGCTTTTTTTTCTCTTGAATTTAAAACTTTCTTTTAATGCAATAGCTTCAATTACTGACTGCTCTTCTTATCTTTGCCCTGCTACACACAAGCAGAAACTCCTTCATTTTACTTCCAATATTGACTCTTTTGCTTTTGTGATCCCTCATCTTTTTTGCTACCCTTTATTTCTGTTTTCCTGCTCCATCCTCACAGAGGTACCATTGCACAAAGTGCTGAATTTGAGCTTAAAATTCTACTTTTTCATGGAAAACTACTGATAATCAGAAGATCTATTCAAGTAGACTTCAGACAGAAGTTTATATAACAATAGGATGAGCTCTCCACTGTACTGAAACAACCTTTCCTTGAGCCTGCCAAGAGGATTCCTCCTGGGTGTATAGCCAGGAAGGACATCCAGTATTCAATGACTATTCTCACATCTGTTCTCCCCATTATTCCTCCCCTCTTTGTCTATATATTCAGACAAGATGGATTTCATGCCAAGAATGCATTCTCTTATTGATCTCCACTTTTTATTTTCCTTGTCTCCTTTAAAGTCTCAACTGAGGTACCATTTCCTCTACAGTCTTCTTTATCTTCCTAGCTTGTAGTATTCTTTTTCCTCATTGATTCCCATAGCATTTTATCTTATATCTTCTTTTTCATCTTTACTTTCTATTTTGTGCTATATCGGGCTGTGTGAATGCCCTAGTGAATATAAGTTTCCTGAGGGTAACAAATATTTCATTTTTGGTTTTGTATCTTATGTCTCACACTGTGCAAAATTTATAAGATCGGTAACTTGTTTATGACTTAGCAGATACATTAGTAATAGATACATTTCCTTAGGCACATGATATTACCTGAATTATTGAGGGTCACACAGCTACAAGTGTCAGGAAAAGAATGGAAGCCAGTTCTTTCTCACTATCAATACACTTTATAATAGGACAATATATCGTATTCAGCTCATCATAGTAAATAGAACGTGGGACTTGAAGACAGTAAATGTGGGTTCAATTCCTATTTCAATCTATTACTATGCAAATTTAGTCTAAATATTAAATGATTAGACCCTCAGTTTCATCATCTTTAAAATGGAAATAATAATGTTTAAACTGCCTACCTCACAAAGCAATTGTGAAGAAAATGATTTGCCTTTACATTCAATAAAACTTTGTTGAATTGTGCATGCAGTATCTATCTTATTGACTATATAATTACCATGTCATCTTTCTCCTCTGCCGTTCTGCAAATTTCCTAGATGCGTTTATTTCTATATTCCATATCATGGGTTCTAGTCATAATTAAAGAGGGAAACTAAGGATAAATGAGAAAGAATGTTGAGGTAGTCAAACATCTTTTACATTTCTCAACAATTTTTCGCTTTTCTTTCAGACCTTTCCTTTTTCCCTTGATAAAAGGGTCAACATATGTTTTCCACATCCTTTTATTTGTCTTTACACAATCTGAAGTATTTTTGTGGACTGACTATATGCTTAAGCATATACATAAAATAGATTCAGGTTAAAGAAATAAAGTCATATCAGAGATGAAAATTTAAATTTTATGTTCTTTTTAATATTTAGAAAATAATTTCTTTGTCTTTTGTTGTATGTAAAACAAACATCTTCTATCATCATTAATAGTTTCCTAGTAACAAGTTTGCCAAAATTAGTAAGGTTTAACATACATTAACTATGCTCTGACTAAAACATTTAATAGGACTTTCAGTTGGAGAACTCATATATTAGAGCAGCTGAAGTATTTTCTTAATATTTCACTTAATCATCTCATCAATTCCCATGGACTTAATTATCATCTCTATGCTAATGATTCTCAAATCTATCTATCTTGCCCTAGCCTTTCTGCTGACCTCCAATCTCTTATCTCTAATTGTCTTTCAGGTATCTCAAACTGGATGTCCAGTGGACATCTTAAACACTCTATATCCAAAAAGAAGTCATTGTCACCTTTTCCCCTAATTCATATCCTTTCTCCTACCTTCCTTACTATGTAGAGAGCAGCACCATCTTCCCAAAATCCCTCATGCTATCAACCCAAGAGTCATCCTGGATTTCTTACTATCTCTCATACCCCCATATACAAGTATTTTCCAAGGTCTGCCAGTTTCATCTTTACAAAATCTCTTGAATATGCCCCATTTTTGTCTCTGACACTGCTCCCACCTCATGCCTGAAATATTGCAATAGACTGCTAATTGGTCTGCCTGCCTAAAGTCTCTCCTCACTTCAATCTATCCTCTATGCAATTACCAAAGTGATTTTCCTAAGACTCAGGTCTGATCATGTCACCTACTCCCTCCCTATCACATTTAATAAATTTCATTATATACCTTCCTATCACTTCTAAGGCAAATATATATATATATATATATATATATATATATATATATAATAAAATTCAAATATAAAATGCTCAGTTTGGCATATAACACTTATCATATCCCAGCCTCTCTCCTATTTTTCTACCTTGATTTCATACTTGGTGATCCTATGTCACTGGGCTTCTTAGTATACCACACATGAAAAAGCCCATCTCATTTTCTTTGGCTATTCCTCATACCTAGAATGCTCTCCCTCTTCAACTTCACCTATTGACTTCCTTGGCTTCCTTTAAGACCACACAGACATCCCGTGACTTATGGGAAGCCTTTCACAAATCCTCCTAATTCTAGTGTCTTCTATTTATTATTTCTTATTTATCTTGTATACAATTTGTTTGTTATTTATCACATTAAATCATAGGCTCCTTGAGAATAAAGACTATCTTCTGCCTCTTTTTGTAGTTTCAACACTTAATACAGTGTGTAGCATATAGTACATGCTTGATAAATGTTTATGGATTGTAATGTTATAATGAGTGACATAAAAGGGCAGATATGACAACATTTCGTGAAATCACAGAATATCAGGAGCCATATATTGGAACTCATAATGGAAAAATAATCTTCTTGATTACCTACTAATAAATACTAATTCAGCCTTTGATTGAATAGTGCCAGGGAATTAGAAACCTACTATCTCATTAAGAAGCCTACTGCATTTTGAAATTATTTGAAATTTCTCCTTCCCCATCTCCTTATTCTAAGGCTAAATTAGCCATATGATAACTTCCATTCTATGCTTGTAGCTCTGTCATCTGGAATCAAGTAGAAAAATTCTAATCCTACTTCCACATAATAGCCTTTCAAGTCTTTAAAGATAACATATAAGACATTTGAATTGGCAATAGAGTATATGAGGGAACAATGTGTAATCAGCTTGGAAAGACTGAAAACTTTTTGAGAGGGGGTTTTAAGTATAAATAGAGGAGCTTATATTTTGTCCTAAAGGTAAAGGGAAATGTGAGTTCCTGAATAGAGACTGATTTTGCCTGTGTTTGTAACTTTATCTCTAACACTTAGCACAGTGCCTGTAACTAATAAGTACTTAATAAATAAATGCCTATTGTATTATTTTAAAATAGTTTTGACTGGACTCTCAATCTCATACAAACTGAAAATGTGGAGGAAAATCACAGACTCCACTGTTGGTCAGCAGGGAAGCTTTGATCTTCTATGTTTCCAACAAGGGTGACTCATCCCATTCTTAGACAAATTGGTGCCACCCCATATTGGGAGTTCACCATATTGGTGATAGACAATGCATACATCTGAGGACTTTAGTCTATTGGAGACCAGAAATTCCAAACTCAAGCAATCTGCCAATCTCAACTTCCAAGTACCGTGCTACTAGACATTATTGATTTATGGGCTTCTTGACATATAGATTCTTTAACAAGGGAATGACAATTCTCTTACATATAATTTATGAAATGCATCATTTAGAGATTTATGTTTCCATGTTGAACATTTTTTCCTAAATTGTGACTGATGATGACGATGATGATGATAGCAATAATAGTTGTCATTCTTCAATACATAAGTATATGCTGTATAGATATATCACACTTTACAATTTACAAATTTCCTGCAGATACATGATCTTGAATGATCCTCATAATGCTTCAAGGTAGGCAAGGTTAATATTGATACCTATTTTCTAAATAGAGTAACTGAGGATGAGAAATAAAAATTATTTGTCCAAAATCATGACTAGTGGCTACAAATGATGGGACTGGAGTTATACTATTTCAGAACTTGAAGGAACTTCAGAAGTCATTTAATTTCAATAATACTAGAAGTATAAATTTTCTCTACATTATCCATGGCCATGGATTATTCAATCTCCACTGAAAAACCTCTAGTTTTGGAGAACTATATCTCAAGGCAGATCTTTGCATTTTGGAATAATTCTGATTGCAAACAAACCATATGTTAGATTTAGCTCACAGCTACTAAGGGTAACTTTTTTTGAAAGGAAAAATATGACTGATTTTAATTGGGCTCTGAAGATGGATAGGCAACCCTAAAGGCTCAGCAAGCCTATTCATTAGAGGTGCTAGTCCTCTGAATACCCAAAATATATAGGAAGGGTAGCTAGCAGGTAAGTGATAATGATAATGCACACCACACGACTTTCTTCTATACTATCCCTTCAAATTCTAGTTAATCCATATGTGACCTTGGGCAAGTCACTTATAGTCTAATTTTCAGTTACCTCATATGTAAAATGAAGATATTGGGCTAGATGATTTCAAAGTTCTCTTCTCTCTCTAGATTTTATGATGTGAATATATGAAAATTAAGAGCCTATGTCCCACGGAAACCTACTCTTTTCTAGGCTGGATTCATACATCAAGGCTATATAAACCAGATCCTATGCTTTTTTTACTTTGTGCCCAATATGTTTTTCACTCTATGATCCTACTTTTCAAAATCTACCTCTGCTCTAATATAAGCAATGTTAACATTGTAATTAAGCCTTCTTTCAAGAAAAATAAGCATTTTCACTTGCACATTCTTCTTCTCAATGCAATCTTACAGAACTAAGCAAATGGTTACATTTGTTTGAACGGTGTTACTAAAAAAGTGAGCACAGTAGAATGTAATGGATAGTTATTTTTTTCACAAAATAGTCTACTGAAGCCAAGATAAAAACAGACAAACTAGAACTCAAATAATGTCAAATTATCAAAAAGACAAAAATCATTGTAACCAGACTTAGGATGTATAGTAAGGCTAGAACAGCTGGGTGACTCAGTGCATAGAGTCTGGAGGCAGAAAGACCTGAGATCAAATCCTGCCTCAGTTACTTACTAGCTCCATGAATCTAGGCTGTTTGACTCTATGCGACTCTGAGAAAGTCGCTTAATCTCTGTCTATCTTAGTTTCCTCATCTGTAAAATAGGGATAGGGCTGTCCAGATAAAATTAAATATTTGTAAATTGCATTGAAAATCTTAAAGCATTATATAAATTCTAGTCTATTATTGTTATTTGAGGTTGTGCAGGGTTCTTAACTTTTATATTGTCCTAAACCCCTCTGGCAGCCTACTGAAGTCTACTTCTCAGAATAATGCTTTTGAACCAATGAAAGAAATGCTAAAAGACAACTGCTGTCAGTGAAAAAAGGAAGATGTAATTTTTTTTTTTTTTTGTTCATCCAAGTTCAGGAACTTCCTGAAATCTGTCCATAGAGCCCAAGTGAGGAAAAGCTCTTCTAATCTAAACCCTCCATTTTGCAATGAGAAAATCAAGGGCCAGAGAGTCTGAGTGACCAGCCCAAAGTCATGTAGTTCCTAAATGACCTACGCAGGATTAGAACGCAGGTCCTCTGAATTCAGTACCAGGACGATTCCAGTTAGATCATTCTTAAGAAGGTGCATAGATTCTTTTGTGAAACTCACTCTAATTTTCTCCTTCATACCGAACTGAACTCATGAAGTGCAGCATTTAAATTGGGAACACATGCATCATTTTTCACAGTCGCTGTAGGATTAAATTCCTCCACATGGTGCCTTAAGAAATATCACCAACTCTGCTCTCAAGGTTATAGGGTAGACACTAGCAGATTAGAATTCTGAATAGGTGACTGGAAAAAATGGTAAAAATGTGAGGATTCTCTGTTTGTGGGACACTGTTTCTCTTTTAAAAAGAGAGAGAGAATTCATAGAGTCAGGTAACAGGGAAAGCACATCAATATAACCCCTTCAGAGAGGTGTATGGCATCACTCTAAAGGCTAAAAGTAAAAAGAAGGGTTCAGAAAGTAGAAAAGCGGCTTTATAAAGGAAGAATGCTAGACAAAATAAGAAGAATTCTACACGGAAATATGTGGTTTTTAGAGCCGGGGTCAAGGCAGACTTGGGAAAATTTAAAAAAGTTATATTTTTCCCTATGCAGAATAGCATGTAGAGAAAACCTTCTCTCTCGCTTTCTCTAATCTCACCTCAAGGTAGTTTTGGATGTCTATGAGTAACTAACTTTCTGGGAACCCATTTAAGGAAGTTGTGTAGGAAATATGATGCTAGAGATCAGGACACCTGGGTTCCAGTTTTGTTCCTGACACTGGTCAGCTGTGTAACCTGAGGAAAATCATTTAATTCTTTTGACACTTGGTAATGTGATATAGTGGACAGAGAGTGAACCTTGGGTTTAAGAAGATATGAGTTCAGTCCTATCTCTGATAAATCTCTGGATGACCATGGTCAAGTCATTTAAGATCTCAGAAGAAATCACATACATCAACATAGGGAGGAGTGTTGGAATAGATGACCTCAAAGAGCATTTTTATTTTTAAAATTCCATGCACCTATTATTCCAGTATATCATATTATGGTAGAAAAGAGTGTTGATATTAAATTCTGAAAGATCTAGGTACAAATTCTACATTCAAACACACACACATTAAGAATGTGACCTTGGGCAGAATACCTTTATAATAAAGATAATCATTTTTCAATATTTACTTCACAGGTTGTTGTAAAGATTTAGTGAGATCCCTTATATAACCAAACTATGATGATGGTGCTTGGTGAACTCAAAAGGTATACTCAGTTCTTCTATTTATAGGTCAGTCATTTCACTCTTTATAGACTGGCAGTTTATTTATGCTATACATACGTGTAACGTTAATTTAAATGAGAAGATATATTCCATTCGTTAATAAGCCCATGTGACCTGCCTGAGTCACATGGAAGCGTGAGTGACCTGAGTCTATGCAGGGAGTGGTTTGCTGAAGGGATAGAGCAGAAAAGGTGGAACAGGAAGAGGAAGGGCTAGAGCATAGCTGAGAGGAAATTGGTCAGAGTAGTCAGAGCTAGGAAGGAAGTAGGCAAGCAAGCGGCCAGTTAGCATGAGTGAGAGAACTTGTTTGTGATTTTGTATAAGGGAGCTTGCACTGATTTGTTTAAGGAAGCTGATATGTGGGAAGTATACTCAAGGCAAGGCTTGGAGCTGGTGTTACCCTCTGCATTGTTACTATGTATAGATTTTTGTTACCATGATGGATTTGGCTTTCTGGTTCTGAATAAATGTTTTGTTTCTGTTTTTCATGTGGCAAGTCTGTGGTATTTCATGATTCAGAATTGTGCCAGGATATTCATGATTGCCATAGGTGCTATGACTACCATGTTGGCACTATAATACACATATAATACACATGTGCATATTCTTTATGCACAGAGAATTAAATCTCTGCGAAATTCTGGAGTGGTTTTGTTAACAGTCAAAACTTATTATGTTTCCAATATTACGATAATAAAATAGGCATGATGAATATATTTGTTATTATAGTTGTTGGTATTATCAGTATTTCAATTTTTCAAATCATACTATTTCTAACAGTATTATTAGTAATGTTGAAATGTTTTCTGCGTCTTATCTAAGAGAATTTCTGGAAACATGCAAGTAAGTATTTTACTGTGCTAGAGCATGAAAGCATGCAATGCAAGATTAATTCTCTTCCAAACATTGAAAACTCCAGAATAGAATTTAGAAATTATTTTAAAGAAATATCCTAAAAAATTCTCAATCAATTTTAAATAATTTGAATATGACAAAGTACAACATGAAATAGATATTTATAATTTTGCCCTTTCTTAGCATATTTGATTGTAATCATGGTTTTTATGACAAAATTAGAATTCATGAAATAAGGGCTGAGAAAGAAAAGCTTCATAGATTTAGAGCTGAAAGTACCTTCAAAATTACTTAGGCTAGCTGTTTTTAATTTTTTTTTTTTGTTTCAGGAATCCTTTACACTTTTAAAATTACTGACAATCTTTCAAAGATCTTTTGTTCATATGAGTACACAGTATCAGCAACAATGTAAGGATGATGAAATGCAAAAGACTTTGCTAATCTGATCAAGACAATGATCCAAATAATTCCAAAAGATTCGTAATAAAAATTCTCTCTACCTCCAGAGAGAGAATGGATGAACTCTTGAGTGTAGATTGAAGCATACTCTTTTCACTTTATTTTTCTTTTGATGTGTCTGTTTTCTTTTGTAATCATACAAAATACCCTCTCAATGGGTAGGAGGAAAAAAGAAAGAAGATTTGGAACACAAAATTGAAAAAAAAATAATGCTAAAAATGTTTTATTTGTAATTGGAAAATATTTGCTGAAACAAATAAAATGGCATTTTTCCAAATTTGACCTTTGCAACAGGTATCTTATTACCCCGTCTCTCCTTTGATGATGGCATCTCCTTAGTGTACAATCTTCTCACTTCACACATCTACTATTACAATAGCCTTATGGTTGGTCTCTATGGCTCCTCACTCTCAACTATCCTCAATTCATCTGTCAAATTGATTTTCCTGAAGCACCAGTGAGACCATGTCTCTCCTCCACTCAACGTACTCAAGTGGCTTTTTAATGAATCCTGAATCTAATATAAAGTATTTTTAGGTTTGATATCTCTTTATAACCTGACTTATTCGTACCTCTTCTGTTTTTTTTTTTATTTTAATCCCCTCCACGTACTTTATGATACACTAATAACCATCTTTCTGGTTTTTCTCAAGTAAGACACTTCATTTCTCAACTCTGTTCATATTCACTGGTTACTCCTAATACCTGGGCTACCTTCCCTCCCCATTGCTACCTCCTGACTTGCTTTCAATGTGAAGTTTTCTATAAGAAGTTCAAAGACTAATCACCAAAGCTATGATCTTCCTTTAAAAAAATTAATTCTTCTACCCTAACTCTGTGATTCATTGCTTGATTCATTCAACAACTCTTAAGGGCACAAAATATTACTAGTTTTTGGGGAGATAGAAAATTTAGATAAAAAAAAAACAGATGTATATAGAGTGCTTTTATCTGTTGCTAAACACTTTCTCCTTGACTGACACATTGCAATCATGAGACATCTCTGTCCAAGAGCCCTCTTTTCTCCCTCTCTTCCTAGACAATGTCTTTCAGAAGAACTCTCATCATTCTTTACTTAATTTATGTCTAGAGTCCTTTTGACATCCTCTTATTTTTCTCTAATTAATATTACCCCATCCTTCTAATTACACTGTCCTTATAGTCTTCTTCCATTAGAATGTAAGCTCCATGAAAATAGGGACTGTCTTGATCAGTAACTGAATTAGTATCTCTGGAATTTAGTATAGCATCTGGATTATATAAGTGCTAAATAAATATTCTATTAATCTATCTAAAACTTTAGCTAATTTAGAAATATTATCTCCTTTAAGGTTCAAAGCAAGTTTATTAGATAGATTCAATTGACATTATTAGCCTCATTTTACAGATAGGTAATGAGACTGAGGCACACTAAGGTTGTGAGAATTGCTTGTGACCATAGAACTTGTAGATGTTAGAAGTATAGTTTAAATACTACTCTTCTTTTGTACAATTCTGCAATTCTATCCTTTCCACTGTTACTGCCTTCAATACATAGGGCCTCAACTCTGGATTTGACTAAAAAATTTCTTGAATTGCTTCATACATTATACAAACCAATTTTTGTTGTTGTTGCAGTTTCTTGAATTATAATTAGATGAACCATACTTTGGATTCCATATGACTAAGAATTGAGATAGCTAAGTGTGGAGAAACACTCATCAGTCTTTCAAAGATTGTTAAACCTTAAAGTTATAGAGTTGAGAACCTCAGACATTTGACCACAGAGAAGGACAATTTATCTCTTACGTCAGTTTCACATATTTTAAGTAGCTACAAGTTGCTGCTATACATACAAGAAATTCATTTGGATTATAATAAATATGTATTGACCACCTACTGAGTGTAAAATCCTAGGTTAGATATTTGTGATACAAAGATTTAAGAAAAAAAGTCCCTTCATTCAAGGGACACATATACTGATAGGACAAAACTTATATACAAATAAGGATAAATGCATATAGAATTTTTAACAGCAAAAGAAAAATGTCCAGGCAAAGCACTATAGGAAAATTTGAGGAGAAAGGAATAACTTTCAACATGATACAATCAAGGAAAATTTCAGAAAGGAGGCATCATCATTGAAAACTATGAACTTCAACATTTAGCACATGGGCTTACACATATTGGGTAGTCAATGATGTGTGTTAATTCAGGTAAAAACAAGCAAACACACACAATATTATTGAGCAGTCTTGGGAAGGGGAAATTATGGAGAGAGAAGGGAAACAATCAGACAGACAAGGACAGAGATAAAATTTTCCCTAAAGGGAAGAGACCTTGGGGAGTACTGTGTGCTTACAGCTTTTTGAAACAAAGTACTCAATCGGAAGATGCCATCTGTAATGATCTCTTGAAAAATGGGGGAAATTATGAGAGTTCCATTCTTTCCCCAACTTCCCCTCCTTGTTCCTGTCTAATATTAGGAATTGTCAAGTAATCTTATTTCTTTTTACCTAAGCTTTGCCAAATTTAGTTGCCTGGAGAAGTTCATCAGCGTTGAATGTCAATTTCATGACAGCATGTTTGCTCAGGTTCTGGATAATGGACAATGCTCTCGTGCTTTCACCAATGGAGAGAAACAAAACTGTGTTTGTTCTCATTCTTTTTAGCATGAGGTTTTCAGCCATATTATCAAGTGCTTTCAATGAGGATGAATACAGCATTAAGGTCAGCTACCGCACTGATGGTAAATTCCTCAACTTGAAAAGGCTACAAACCAAGACCAAAGTGGAGGGAGGGTTGATGTATAATTTTCTGCTTGCAGATGTTTGTGCACTCAATGCAGCCTCTCAAGCTGAGATACAACAAAGTATGGATTGATTCTCTGCTGCTTGTGCTAATATTGGCCAACAATGAGCACCAAAAAAACCACAGGGGCTCCATCAGCCACCACCACACCATTCACATATGGAAACACTGCCAAAGGGAGAATTTTCAAATGCTATGGATAAATTCACCTACCTTGGTAGTGCACTGTCCAGGGATGTACACATTGATAATGATCTTGATGCATGCATTGCAGAGCTAGCTCAGTGTTTGGGAAGCTCCAAAGGAAAGTGTGGGAGAGAAGAAATATTGGACTGACTACCAAACTGAAGGTCTACAGAGTCATTGTGATAACTTCACTGTTGTATGCCTAGGAAACCTAGATAGTCTACCAGCACCATGCCAGGAAATGGAATCACTTCCATTTGAATTATCTTAGGAAGATTCTGAATATCACTTGACAGGGTAAAATACCAGACATTGAGGTCCTTTCTCAAAATAAACTGCCAAGCATTCAGATTCTACTTCAAAGAGAACAACCTTGTGTTGTTTGAATGTGAACATACATCCTGGGTTTGAATGCACATTGTTTGAATGCAAAGTGTACACTTACCAAAAAGACTACGTTATGGGGAGCTCACACATGGCAATTATTCACATGATGTTTAGACGAAGCAATACAAAGACACTCTCAAGATCTCTTCAAAGAATTTTGGAAGTGATTGTATGACATAGGAGACACTGGCACAGGACTGGTCAGTATGGCATGCCCACATCAGAGAAGTGTTGTGCTCTATGACTAAAGAAGAATTGAAAAAGCTCAAAAGAAACATAAAATGTGCAAATTTAAGGAATTCACCCCAAATGTTCACATGGATTACATGTTCCTGACCTGTAGTAGAGCATTCCAAGCTCATACTAATCTGGTCAGCCACAGCTGGACAAGCAAATTTTATTCTAGCATAGTGATTTCATTTTGGTCCTTTTCAAAAATGAGGAACAATAACCAACCATTTTCCTCTATATAAAAACTCGTGGTCTGTCATAAAGTAGAGACCTGCATGTCCATAATTTTAATTGGAGAATGAGAGGAAGCTAGGAGTCAGCTAGAAATATTCAAACTTTATACTGCAGAGGGCTAAACGTCTGCTGAAATGTAAGGAATATCTTCTAACTAGGGGATCTGGATTGGTGTAGTTTTTATTAAAAATAGTAACATAAATGCCATAAAATAGCACAGAAAAGGGCCAAATGGACCTGAGGGCCATTACTTTACCCTAAGTATAAAAGTGAGCTAATAGTTGCATTCTTGTGTGACTGATTAAATCTCCAGCATCATTTGTGAAAAAGGAAGGTGATAGGGACAGAGGATGGTAACCAAAGAAAAGGTCACACCCTGAACACACCCTCTGGGCCAAGAGAGCTCAGGACTAGCAAGTTTTCAACGTAATTACATTTAGAGGTCACTGTTCAATGCAACCAGCACAAGACAAACTTTGACCTATGCTTTTGTTAAATTGCCAGAACAATCTGGTCTATTACTATTTCTAAAGTTATGCTTAGGATAGGAAAAGGAAGCCACTAGAAGGAATAGTAGTCAACTAGAGACTTAAAATTTTCAGACCTAAGTACTCTTTTAAGGATTGGAGTCCGTTGGATATTGCTTTTTGATTAAGACTAGATGATCTCTGCCTTAATGAGAAATCTGGATAATAACAGTCTCCTAGATGCCTAATAATAGTCTTGCAGTATGGAACAATAGGGTGGGACCATCCCCTAAGATGCTTTTGTAACATCAGATGGCAAAGTACAAGATCACGAGTGAGAGGGTGCTTTACTCAAGATGAATTTTGAAATTGTAGAACAGATCCCGTAATGTTTTCATGATTGTGTCTTTCCCAGTATAGGTTTCTTTATTGTTCATTTAACATGGTCCAGTCATTCTTCTCGGATGTTCTTATTGACCAACCAAATTAATTTATATATTGCATGCTACACTAATCAAACCAAAATCCACAGAATCAAATACATTGATGTACTTGATGTGAAGTATAGTGCATTTGCATGGGGAAACACATAGACATAATATCAAGTGGAATTATGGGAGGGAATGAAGTGAACTTGATGACTGATATGACATATTTGATTTTAACTATAAAATCTTTTTTATATTCAATTAAACAGGAAAAAAACACAAAAACTAGTGCTTTATACAATAAACTAGAATTTGATAAATATAAAATCAACAGTGATAAGAGAATCAGTCTTCAATCAAAGTGCTAATAAAATTGGATAGAAATCTATCCTATCATATAGAAAATGGGATAAATCCAGACCTATGCCATAACTGCATATGCTACAATAAATTAAAAGTAGATGCAATAATTCAGTGCTTTCATGAAACCTTGATTTCATCGATGTGTGTGTACTTTACATAAGTGCAAATCTCAGCCTATACAAACCTTCCCATTCTGTACATTTCTGATCCACTCTGTCACAAATGCTTCCTAGATGATTTATACAACATGCTACAGGCCTTCCTCTAAGCTTTTAACATTTTATGGATTCAAAGAAACATTCAGGAGATCCAACTTTTCTCTTTCTTGCCATATCAACAGCCTACTTTTTCTGATTATACATTATTTGAAGTTACTTAAATGCAACTTCATTTGCATAAGTTATTATTGGTAATATACTGTAGTCAACTTTGACTTACCATGAATTTCTCCAAACATTCCTTTTTAAATCATTAGAACTAAAATAACACATCCATTACAATGTTAAAGAGAGGAACTACGTTCCTCTCTTGAACAAATAGAATAAATTATGAGGCAAAAGAAATGATTTGATTTTATAAAACTAGAAAATCTAGCACAACAAAAAACAAAACATTCATGGAGAGAGAAGGAAAGAATCAAATAGAGAAAAATATTTATCATAAATATTTCTGATAAAAAAATTTGATATCTCATACCTGTAATGCCTTGATGACATAAGAATGAGTGATTCTAATGGATGTGATTAAAGGATATGATCAGATAGTTCTTGAAAAAGAAAAATAATCCTCTGAAAATTATTCAACTCTTTTAACTATCAGAAAGATCTAAATTTAAAAGACTCTGAGTTGCCAGCTTATCTCCATTATATTGGCAGAGATAGTTAAAAGTTGTACAATTCAATGTCATGGTTATGGAGAAAGTGGCACACTATTACACCAAGGTATATGTATTTTTATACATGTATATACATACACAATGTATACACCTTACATGATTATAGGTACAATATATAAATATATAGGCATGATATTCTGTATATGTTACAATACAATGCGATATAATATATTTTGTTATGAATTGGCAATATATAGTGGAAGTTACAAAACTTTGTTTATTTTAATTCAGTGATTCCCTAACTAGTATAATTTTCTAGTGATTTTATTGAATGAAAAAATAATATGGTATCATAAGATATAAAACTTAAGATAAACATATTTTTTTATTTATTTTACCTATCTCCTGTACCATGTTATAGATGAGAAAACTGAAGGCCAGAGAGATAAAGCAATTTGTCTAAGATCATACCTCTAGTAAGTAGCAGACAGGATTTAAACCCAAATCTTCTAATTCTAAATCCCAAACTCACAGTTATCCCGTGCTCATTGCAGGGGTTAGGAGTGCAACATCCCTGTGATTTGGAAAATCTATGCAACATTTTCTGGCCCTCCCTTCATATCAGAGAAGTCTGAATTATTATAGTATTAAAAGATAAAACATGTTGATATTACACTATATATGTATTATGCATTTTTGAGTTTTTAAACTTTTCTGTGGCATCTGCTGGCCTCCATTTGTCATCTGCAACTTCTGCAAAACTCCCAAAATTCCCATTTCATTTCTTATGCCAATTCATCATATATTGAAACCACAATGGGGAAGGTAGTGATGGGGAAAGCCATGAAGTGGAAGGGATAACCGAAGTTGTTAAACATAAAAAATGTATCTGACACGCCCTCTTCTTAATCTACCTTTTATCTTCAATTCTATACCCTTCCTCATCTTTTCACTCTTCTGTTCCTATATTTAAGGAGATGAAAATTATTTTCCTTCTTCCAACTAAAATAAAGTAGAGAAAGAACATTTTATTGGGGTCTTGTGGGTGTGTCTCTGTCTTAGTATTGTTTCACTTGATATTGGATGGGATTGCAGGCTCAGGGATCAAATCAAATCTGAACTTTAGTTAGGCTCCAGGTAAAGAACTGATGCTAGTCAAACTCCCAAGTGACTTATTTACAAATTAAAATGTCAGTTTATTAATTTGCAACAGGAGATATATAAGACAAGAATATTGATGCTAGTCTTTTGGACAACATACTCAGTCCTTGTTGGTAGGCCTTTACAGAGGAACATGTAAAATCCTGTTTGTTTACTTAACACTGAATTAGATCAAATATATTTGGATGCTCTTAGGGGATATTCAGCCATGGTAGTTTGACAAATCACTATTTGCAATCTCTATGGATGTTTCTATAAATAAATCATCAGTACTAAGCTTTAGAATCAGCACCACCTCTCCACTGGAAAGCATGTGGGGACAGTCTCACTCCAGCTCTTATTCTTCTAGACTTCCTGAAGATCACTGCCACTTAACTGTGACAGCATTTCAAATTATAGTTAATGAGGCCACATACAGCTAACCATAAGGACTTCGGAGAGAAAAAACAGCCTATGTACACCTTTGATAGACTTTGGCAAATAAAATCCATATCTGTGAAAAACAGGACAATACCATAAGATACTGCAAGGCAAATTAAATTTCTTTTCTGACTGTCAGAAAGGAAAAAGGTACTACCCTTACATTCCTGGAAAGGTTGATAAATCACTGAAGTTTTATGGCATTCTTCAACCATTCTCCTAATTTGAGTGACATATCACAAAAAGGGAAATTAAATTATTTTATGCAATTTTTTGAATTCATATATTTATTAGTTTATTAAAAATAGCATCCATTTAATTATAACTGCCTTCTTATTCTTATTCAGTGCCATAACCTAACATCTGGCTTTTATATCTGAAAATGACTTTGTGTGTGTGTATGTGTGTGTGTGTACCTCTGACTCTTATGGTGCAATTACATTATAGAAGTGACAACAGCAACATTTCAGGTTACCACAGTTATTTTTATTCTTTTCTTACTTTATAGACCAGTCATTTGAGCTGGAGAATTGGGAACGAAAGACCAGCAACAAAATGCCTCTGACAAGTTGTCATGCTGTGAAATGTGGGTGACAAGATGGATCTCAATGAGTAGTCTAAAGAAAGATGATGTAAATCCATTTGAGAATAACAACTTGATTTTGCTGATAGAGGGAAAAGAACATTGAGCTTAATAAGAAAGTTGAGAATAGTCCTGAGCCCTTACCTGTGCTTAGATAACAACTAGAATGGAATTTTAAATTTTTTTGCTTAGATAAAGTAGTTGAAGTAATAAGAAGGCCATTTAAAAATATACAGGAAAAAAAATCTTCATTCAGATAAGCAGTTGAAAGTTTGGATTCACATAGAAACCTCCTCATTCTCCTGACAGCACAAAACTAGTTTGGAGGTGTTTGAAAACAAGAGCACTTTCTTCAAAGATCAACAGACATTATTCTATGACTACTGTTCTTGCTCTTCCCTTGATAAATGATGGATCCATGCTTTAAGGTTTTCGACTTCTGGTGTACTTACAGAAAAAAGGAATAAACACATTTTTAATTAGTTAGATGATGGGCGCCACAGTGCCAAAAGCATCACCTAAATACATACATACATATATATATATATATATATATATATAAAATTGGATTATATTTTCACAAAAAGTAAGCAATAGGTTAACAGTCTCAGAGAGATTTCCAAATCAAAATTTAAAATCACTATCAAACTGGAAGAAAAAATAAGAATTAGAAAAAGATAGGGCAGTCAACTTAGGCAATTCAACTCTACCTATTTAAACAAAAGGAAATTTATTAAGGAACCAATTCAGTTCAAGAGAGATTGATTTTTCAAATGCTTACTGTATACATGGCATCGAGTTATATATTATGGACACGGAAACAAAGGGAAATTGAAATGCTCTCAAGAAGTTTACATTTCAGGGAGAAAAAGCATCTTCCACACATCTCTCATATTAGATTATTACAACAGCAGTAACTTTGTACATGAATATCATGTGATTAATATCAAATGAGGCACAAAACAGGAAGTCTTATGGTAGGTAATAATGCTATCGGGGATATAAAGCTAAGAATCTAAATCAAATAATGAGTCATTATACATGGTATGGTTTCTCCTATTTCTGGATGGCATTCCTGAGAACACTGAAAAAATTCCCAAGTTAGATATTATTACTCAAAAGCATTTGGCTCAAGCATATATAACAGAAATTCAAGTGGATAAAGAATGTCTGTAGAGTATGATTTTAAGATGAATAGAAATCAATAGAAATCATCCATTAGTACCTGCATTTTAGGTTCAGAATTGAACCCAAAGACAAAAATCCCTTTTGCAAAAGTAGATAGCGTTTTTTATGACTTTAAGACTTACTTTGAAACTAAAGACTCCCCTTTTGACCCCTATACTATTCTGGGAGCATTAGGCTATAAATTGTAGAGTAAACATACCCTCTGAAAAATTAAAGGTGGTATTCATCCCAACGGCAATGAAGAGGCTCATGGTCAGAACAGGAAGGCTACAAAAATTGTCAAACGAATATTTCACAAGAAATTTGGCATAAAATATGTCATTAGAGAGATGTATGACTGGGAAAGAAGGCATGCTATTTATATGGTAACAGCAAGAAATAAAAAAAAAATGATTAGCCTACATGCTCCAGTGGTATTCACACAAAGTCAAGATAACTACAGAAAATCCTAAACATAATCATGGACCACCTATGGGGGATTTATGGAAAATGGATGAAAATAACACTAAACAAAAGGTCGTAGTTTTAGTATAATATCCACTGTTAGAGAAAATATCTGCATTGAAGATATTGGGGACTCATCTAGGTCTCAAAGTATGGTTAGTTTGATTAAAAAAAAAGAAAGATTTAGAAGCAAAGTCTAATTTGTCTTCTAACAGATCTTCCTGTCTATTTTTTTCTCCAACCCAACCCTTTCCACACTGCTACTGGAATTATCTGTCTTGTATCTCTATATCTTGATGTGGATTGCTTAAAAAACTTCATTGGATCTCTCTCACCTATTGAGAATACTTTGAAAGCCCTTTCCTGGAATTCATGACACTCGTGAACACACCTATACACACTTTGATACTCTCCTCCCTTTTCAGCCTTATCTTATACAATATCCCTGCATGAAATGTACATAATAATGAAACTGTACTTGTCTGAACTGCAACAGGACTTGTGGTCACCTACTTTGGTGTCATTTCTCATTATATGCCCCAAGTTTGGAATACCCTCCTTTCACCATACTAAATTTGTATCCTTCAAAGTCCAATTCATATTATAACTTTTCCAAGAAGCCTTACATGATATATTCCTGATCAATTACAACCCTCCCACTTAGGTCTCACACAGCATTTAGGTTTTGTACCTCTCCAATGCAACTATGTAATATTATGCATTATAATTTTTGTTGCTCATGTTTGGCCCCACCCCATCCATAGACCGTAAACTTCATTACGTAAGCAGGAACCATGTTTTATTTTGACTTTATTTCACTCCTAGGGCCTAGCGCAACAACTGCTTAGCATCCAGAAGGCATTTAAAAATGTTTGAATGAATTCTGTCTATATTAAGAAACAGCTATGCTTTTTATCATTCAATGTATGTCATGGAGTCCAGAGATGAAGGTAGTAAGGTCCTTATTCCTATGAAAAATACAGCTCCTTCCTATCCTTCTCGCCAGGAAAAGACTCAGGAAACATCAGTTTAAATTAAATTGTTTTCTGTTCTGCAGCACTGAGAAAGAGCAAAACATTTAAATGCAGCAATATTGATTGAATTTCTGTTGTATGCTCATCACTCAGGTTGGTCCTGAGGCAGGAAGGCAAAGCAGGTTTCCTGTCCTTGAGGAACTTATAGTCTCCTTTGTCCAGACCCATACTATGCCTTCATTCAAAATGGCTTCCTCCTCTAGGGGCCAATTATGACTTTCTCTGCATGAAAAGGCAGGTCTAGAGCTCAGTGTATGGAAATAAACACATAATTAATTTGTGTATAAAAGTAGGGGGATTTAAATATTGGATATGAATTATTCTTTGGTTAGGAAAGATTTGTTTTTCCATTTAAAAATAATATAGACCATATGAGCAGCTAATGAGCTTCAAGACCGGGAAAGTGATTTCCTATTGTCTGATGGGGCTCTTAGAGAAAGAAAATTCTTTTAGGAGGTTAAAAATAGAAACACTGTACCAGCAACACAGATGCTTCTATAAAGAGATAATTTACCCACCACACCAATGAAACACTTCCCACAGACAAAGCCTAGATTTGATTAATTGTACAAACCCATGCCTAGAAACAAGACTCAAATCTATTAGCAAGCAGCACACAATCTCTACCCCCAAAATATCTATTGTCAAAATGCTCAAAATTTCAGTCATTGAGGGATTTCTACATAAATGACTTCTCTGCTAAGGGTGTGGGAAGTAGGGGTAGGGGGAGGTAGGATTAGTTATGGTTGGGAACATTTTTTTCCTGCATTTTTCCCCTGCTACATAGAGATCTCAGCTCCAGGAAAATCAAAGGAGTTATTATTAAAAAGTACAAGATAAGCAATTTTGATAACAAGCAGTTGGGTAAATGTTTAATGTTCTTCATTGTTACAGACGGTGGCAGAAACTGAGCCAGTGTGCAGATTGGTGGCAGTGTGCCCTAGATTCCACTGCCTTTATTGTAACTCTGCATCTTTCAGAGTTCTCAGGAGGGATGCTGTTAAACTAAAGGGGAGCTGTTTTTTTTTTTTTTCTTAAAGAGATAGCACCTTTCTGTAAGAGGCCAATATAATATCTATAGCCATGTGATAAGATTCCCCCATGTAGAAAAAACTGACAGCAGCATACTTACACTTAATAAATAGCATGTGGCATCATGAGACACCAGGCAACTGTTTAAATAGAAGGCTGTATTCTGCTTTTAGGAAAAATCAAACTGTCTGCTTCACAGGAGGTCAACGTGTCTTAAATTTAGCCATACCTTGGCCCTTGTTATTGTCAGGCTGATATTCGTTCTTGAAATATTCCTAAGGGACCTGTTTTATTTTCTTTACAACCTCATCTGTTTAATGTGGCAGGTGATTTTAGCGTGTGCTTATTCTGCAGAATCAGAATGAGAAAGCTGGGAGAGAGCTTAGTAACCACTCTGCTCAGGCTTCTTATTCTATAGGTGAGCAAAATAAGGTAAAGCATGGTAATACATGGCAAAGTACCCTGACCCCTGGTCAGCAGTCACTGTATTAGCCTGGGAGAAAGGATGCCTGAAAGCTCACAGGGTCAAGTCAATAGACACAGTAAATAAGCAACCTGGAAATATTGTGCTTCTGCTCAAGATTAAGGGACATTGTGGTACCAGAGAAAGAACACTGTACTTGGAATAACACCCAAACTCAAATCCTAGACCTAATATTTAATATCTAGGTGACCACGAACAAGTCCCTTTACCTCACTTGGCCTTAGTAAATTTCACTGTAAAATGAGTTTCATGGATGTCAGAGGTCTGCTTAACAAATGGTTAAATCATTCCTAGCTTGTAGGCCACAGAAGGACAGGCACCAGGCTGAATTCGGCCCATAGACCATAGTTTGCTCTAAGGCTTCTCCCAGCTGTAATTTCTACAAGTGAACTAGTGACGGTCACATAGCTACTAAGTGGAAGGGTTAGATTTTGTTCTTATTCAGTCATTTCAGTTGTGCCTGACTTGTTGCGACCCCATTTGGGGTTTCCTTGGCAAAGATAACAGAGAGCTTTGTCATTGCTTTTTCCAACTAATTTTAGAGATGAGGAAACTGAAGCAAACAGGGTTAAGTGATTTGTCCAGGGTCACACATCTAGTGTCTCATGTGAGATATGAATTCACAAAGATGAGTCTTCCTGACTTCAGGCATGGCGCTTGTCCACTGCACAACCTACTGCTTGGAAGAGTTAGAAATAGTACCCAAATTTTCTGGTGTCCAACATGTCCAACAATATGATGGCAACACGTTATTTGCTCAGGTTTTCAAATCTATGTCATTAAACATTTTCATACTGAACAAATCCATGCTTCTTACTTTGTGTAATGTGATTTACATGATTTATGTGTATGGTGGGTTTCTCCCTTACCAAATACAGTAACAATAGGTATAATAAAAATAAGATATCATACATTTCAAGACTACTTTAGAATTTGCGTAGCATTTTCCTCACTTCCATAGTAGGAGATATTATTACCTCCATTTTAGAGATGATGAAACAGGAGCAAAAAAATAAATTAACTTATTCAAAGTAACACATCTAGTAAGTTTCAGAACCAGGATTCAAATCCAGGTTTTCTGACTATAAGGCCAGTGTTCCTCCTAGTATATCACACTGTTTATATATCATACCTTGAAGAACCAGCTTCTTTGCTTATGCAACAGAATGGCCATGATAGGTCTTTGTAACAGGTATTTGGTGCTGGCATACCAAACTACTGAAAGCCCTGTGGACTTGTTGGTACACAGAATACATTATTAAGTGTTAATTAGTACCATCACTCCTTGGAACACTGGAGTGGTTTCTCAGCAAACTAATTGCTGAATATATTAACAAGCCTTGTTGCACATTCTTAGAAAAAATATTCAAATACAATGTCATGTGAAAGGAGAGAAGATTAGCACTCCCATTGATAAGGATGGAAGAAAAGTCCTAGTGGCATTTATACATACAGTTAAAGCAACCAATGTGGAAATATGTTTAATATGATTATACAAGTATAACCTATATCAGATTGCTTGCCATCTTGGGGAGGGGGGTTGGAGAAGAGGGAGAAATATTTAGGGTTAAAAATCTTATAAAAATGAATGTTGAAAAAATATCTTTACTTGTAATTGGAAAAAAAATATTCTTTACAAAAAATTCAAGCACATTTCCTGTACCCCAAAGGTAAAATGTCTCAAATATCAGCAATTTTATGTGTACTCCAAAAATTGAACATTTCAATAATGATTATGGCTATTTGAAAAATGGTTTTAGAGCAAGTCCATGTTTGAAATGAATTAGAAAATCTATAACAGAACAGGGAAAATTGCTTTATATAAAAATCCACTTAACATATAAAAAAACCTGAGTTTTGTCCTTTATTCAACAAAAAGTGATAAATCCCAAGAGGCCAATTAGGTGTATATTCTAATGGTAAAAGACAGAGGGCACTCAAGTAGTGTAAAACAATGAGGCTTGTAACTATTTTAATATACAGAGTTTTTATCACCCACTCTCCCCTCTCAACCCTGGTCGTTTAAATGACACTCTCCCAAAAGAGATGTCTTTAAATATATATTAAATACATAGCAATTATGTATATGAACACATATGTATGTGTATACATATATATTCTTACTATGCCCATAGATATAAATGTAAGTGGATTTGTATTTCCCCTTGTTCCTTTTTTCTGACTTTTTTTGCCACAATGCTACACTATGTTTTCCTTTAAGAAAAGATTATTAATATGCTGATGTCCTTGGTTTAAAATAATTTGTAAATTAGTCATTTTTATCAATGTGTACGTAATGATAGTGATTCACTTTGCTCGCGTTATAACTTTCTTAAAGTTCAATCCAAAAGACAGAACAATAAAATAAGTTGTGAAGAGGATTATAAAAGATAACAAGGCATTGGGTGCTCACATCTGAAGGAATAAAATTTTCTCTAACATAAAGTAGTCCCTGAAATTCTCAAGTGTCTAATATCATGAAAGATTTTGTTAGTGAGTGCCAGAATAAAGATCATTTAAGTAGCTGCTGTATTACAGGGGTAATATTACAGGGGTAATATTACAGGGGTAGTATTACAGGGGTAGGGAGTCCACAAAAGGAAAGAGTCTTTCTTTACTTAAAGTCCCCATTTTTGCACATAAACTAAGTGTCAAAGAACTTTATAAGATTGTGCGTGCTGTCCCAAAACTGGTCATTAAATTACTTCAGACCTTTTTAAAATATAATCAAATTTGTGAAATCTTTATTTCATGAATATGATGTATATTGTAAGTCACACCTTTTCAATCTGTGTGACTTTTATATAAGTCTTCTCCTAACTTCTGCAAAGTAGACTGACCCAACACCATGGAGACAATACTAAGACTGTTTGCCAATTGACTTCCTTCTCCAATAATATCATACCATGGATGGAATTATTATCATGCTTTCAAATTTTGAATTAAATTACAGATTTTAAAAATTATCATTCCATAAGCATTCATTAAGTACTTATTACATGCCAGGTATTGCACTACAAATACAAATCTTTACATTCTAACAAAGGAGGAAGATACCACAAAAGAGAATGAAAACCAGGGGAGTGGAAGGACGACGGTGAAGAGGAGAAGGAACTGAAGGGCCTGGTACACCAAGTCCTCAGGAGATGAGTCAATAGTACAGCCTGAAGAGGGATGAAAAATTCTTTGGCCTGGGCCTCTTCCTTAGATTGGAAGTTCTGAGAGGAACCAATCAATTAGAAGATGGAAGCTTTGGGAGCAGAGACGTACTACCGTATGGTAACAATATAACTAAGTATTACAAAGAACTCTTAAGAACTCAATAAAAACAAAGCTTTATATATCGGACTAAGATCAGAGGAAGAGGGTTATTTCCTTAGGGTCCTTGAGTTTTTCAGAATTTTATTTTTATTTACTTCTGCTATTTTTTATATCCTTAATTTCTTTGTCTGCAAATATATACCTATCTCCATCCACACTGCTAATGAATTAAAAAAGTTTAAATTAGACTTTTGGTGTCTAAATCATGACCAAAAGTGTAAAAGATGTTTATTGGCAGGGGTTATCAGCATGAAAACCACTAAAATGAATTTTTAAAAGCACTAATGGAAAACAATAATTTTCAGGTCTTTGTTCTGCCTTTCAGTCTGAAGACATAAGAGACAAAGGACGAAGTAAAGGAAAGAAAGGTTGTTTTGAAACCAAAAGGATTTCTGAAAGAGGGTTCCCTAAGGGAGTTTATAATACTTCAAGTATATGAAAAGCTTTCTTTCCAAGCTTTTGTTACTTTACATTTAAAAAAAAAAGTTAGGGTATATATTGTAGTACAGTGGATTTTACATTAGTCAAGCATTTAGGTAACTGGCTGCATAGTGTCAATCATGTCATTTCACCTTTTTAGGCCTCATTTAATTCATTGATTAGATATGTGAGTTGGACTATATAATTTATTGTGTTATTGTTGTATATCTAAGATTATATCACTTTTCTCAATAAAGTTACATGCATATAACAATAGTGATTCTATTGTTATATAAATTTTTACATGATCAGACTTTATAACTTATGATCATAATATTTACAATCAAAAACACTGTCCAATTTTTGATTTCTTTTGTTATATATCTCATGCCTAATTTGTAGGTGAGGGGAGATGTGCAATATAAATTTCGCATTTCGATTATAATAGTTCTGATAGTACTCAAAAAAATTTGGAGAAAGTTTTCTTTCTCCAGTTTGTATAAAAACCAAAAAAATGAACCTTTCCAAAATTCAACAGATAATGGTGATTTTTCTTTTATTGGCTGAGTGTACAAAAACAAAGCAAAACAAACCTCATTTCTTACACTGTAATTGTCACTATTTTCTTTCAGGCCTTCTCTCAATATCAAAGTGAATTATATGCCCTATGAATAGCATTTTCAACTTCTACTTGGAGATAATGACATTTTACCTGAGGTATGTTAGTCTCTTACAATGCCAGAGTCCATCTTACATATTTTATGATGATTTCAATTTGTAACATCTGAAAGATTATTTATTCTATCATATTTGTGATGCCTGCTGTAACACATAACTTACATTTTGATTTTGTGCAAGTTGGAGGTTTAAAGAATTACCAGTACTATATTTTCAAACATGGATCAGCGTTAATGTTTCAACTATACTGAAGTGTTTAGACTTCTGGCAGGGGAAAAGGTATATGTGCTTATATAAGATTGCAACTGAGTAACATAAAAAAAGAGGCCACATAAAGGCATAAATGAATGTGGTTACTTCAGTTTTTAGGGAGTGATGTTCGGAAAATAGAGATGTGGGTAAGACTTATGATTTCATTGCTATTGGTTGGTTATTGTCCTTTGTTCTCAAGGAGGATCAAAATGACATCACTGTGATAAAGTCAAGTTTCAATGCATCTGTCTGTGGCTGCAGAGCAATATGAGCTTGGAATGCTCTACCACAGACTAGGCACAAATAGTCCATGTGAACAATTGGGGTGATACTCTAAATTTGCACCTCCGGTATTTCCTTTGAGCTGTTTTAATTCTGCTGCCCCTAACTGCCATGTTGAGCAGTCCTGTGCCAGTGTCTCCCATGTAACACAATCAATTCCAAAGATCCTGAGAGAGACTTTGGGAGTGTGCTTGTGTTGCTTCTTCTGAACATCATGTGATCACCTACCCGGTGTGAGTTCCCCATAAAATAGTCTTTTGGTAAGCATATGTTTTGCATTTGAACAACATGGCCAGCCTATAAGAGTTTCAGTCTCTGAAGCATAGGGTGAATGCTTGGCAACATAGTTCAAGTAAGGACCATAAGGAACTACTGCATAAAGAAATTCCCTCTACCAATGCAGAACAGCTTCTTCTCTGCTGCGTGTATTCTTAGACAGTTGTTTGAGGCACTAAGAAGCTGTCAGTAAGTGGAAAAGTATTTATTACATGTCTACTATAGACCAGGCTTTGTGCTGAGCTATAGGACTACAAAGGGAAGGCAAAATGTCATCCCCGGGATGAATAAGTTCGCAATCTAATTGAGGAAACCCATGCTGATAACTATTCATAGACAAGATATATACAGGACAAATTGGAGATAATCAAAAGATGAAAGGTATTAACAATGAAAAGTAATTGGTTTCCATGGAGCCAGTGGTAATATAGGAAAAAGGCATGATTTAAAAGACAGTAGAAGAGAGCTGGTAACATTACATTTCCCTTTAGGAAAAATTGCAAATATTATAAATTGCAAATATTCATGATACATGTGAAATATTGCATTTTGATAACATCAGTGAAGAATGAATGTGTGTCCAAGCACAGATTAGGGTTTTTTCTATTAGGTATATCATGATGAAGAATTTTGAGCTAATGAAGGTAGTTATAGGGTAAAATTTTTTAAGGCCTAATTTCCATTGATCTCTGTTCAAATTATTCTGTTTTTAAAAAATCCCATTCCATTTTGTCTTTTAAGTGATAAAGAACAGATGATATTAATGAAGCATATAATTTATAAGACCATTTAAAGAACAATCCACAGCTCAAGGAAAAAAAATTTAGCAATAAGAAAACAATTTCAAATATGGAGGTTCCATAATTAGAATCACACAAGACCTAGCACTGGTAACACTAAAAGTCTGCAGGTTTTGGAACACCATATGTCACAGAGCAAAAGAACCAGGATGTGGCCAAAAATATCATAGCCCCAAAACTAATCATAATCCTAAATGGACAAAAAACAGATATTCAATGAGTCACTAGACTTTCAAGATTTTGTTGCAAAGACAAACCTGAACTTGATAAAAAACTTGACATACAAGATCTAAGAAAAATATAGGGTATGTATCAAAGACTAATTACAAGGGACTCCATAATGAGAGACTGTTTACTTTTTATATGAGGAAATATAAAATGTATGTCTAAGATTGCTACTAGTAACTGAGTGGTTTGAACAAAAAATTGGGGTAGAGTTGAGTATGTTGTGATTCTAAAAAATAACACAATCTAGAAAAAGGTAAAAAGAACAAATATATAAATGAGATGCAAGAAGAAGATTTGACACAGAGGAATGAGATGGAGGAGGAGACCTGATACTTCTGGAACCCTACTCTCATTGGGTACGGGTTAATGAGGAAATAATGCATACATACATTTTTTATGTATGTATGTATGTATATATACATGTCTTCGAAATTCAGAAAGAAATGAAAGGCTAAAGGGATAGGAAGAGGGAGAGTATAAAGAAGGGATTACTGGACAGGGGGTAAGTTAAGTAATAGAAGGGCAAGGTAGCAGGTAAAAGAAAAGCAGAGGAGTTTGGATGGTAGAAAATAAGGGACAAACACAAATAAAAATAAAGATCAGGAGTAGAACTTATTAGGGAAAAAAGAATCTATTAGGCAGTAATCATGATCTCAGATGATGTTAGAGCTAAAAAGAAACTGTAATATATGTCAGTCACATCAATCAATATTGGTTTAGACAAGTTAAAATAACTAGACAGTATAAGGTTGCTGTGGTGTAGGAAATGATGAGTTAGTGCATCTAGAAAAGTATGGAAAGACTTAGACCTGTAAAAGAAGATGTTATCCACCCTCAGAGAAACAGAGGACAAATAAGTGCAGTCTTAAACAGATGCAAATGAATTCATATGTCTATATATGAGCATGTTTATAAATGTCTAGGTGGGTATAAATACATATATATGTGTATGTAAGTATATGTGTATATGCATGTATATACTTGTGTGAATATATGTGTATGTATTCATATATGCATATATACACACACATATTTGTGTGTGTGAGCGCATATCCACACTTAATTGTAGCCTTCTTGGGGTAGGTGAGAAGAAAGGGGGATAAAAGAACAGCATAAAAAGTAGAGAATGAAAGAAAACTTACAGGAACGCAAAGATGGACAGCTCTGAACATAATGTGTAGTATCTATTCTTAAAATCCATTCTTAAAAATGGAAATGTATGTATTGAGTCCTCTCTTATGTTCTGCTGTGTATGTGGTGGAGCTTTTATCTTTTCTTATTTTGTATTTAAACTTATGTGTGTTTTTTTCTTTTCTCATTGTGCAATTAAATTTTGGTATTTTAAAATTTAAAATTAATTAAAAAAGAATATCCATACTCTCTAAATTAAAATCTATCTTTTAAGAATTTTTAAACAAGATTTGGCCTAGTATTCTTGAATTTGTAGTTCAGAGATACAATAATTCATTCCCAGACCTTTAACGGACTGGATTAAGAATTTTTTTGCTTTTTGAGGGAAATCTCACCCAATTATCTCAATAGTTTCATGCCCCTTTTTAACAATCTTTTGAACGTTCTTTTCAACGTCCTCTAATCCCAGTTGTGAACTGTCATTTTGCACCAATATTTAGCCTTCAATGGTATTTACCACTGATGTGTTATGTTTCCAAGTATCCTAGTTGCAAGAAAACTCAAGTCTGTTTTAAAGGATGGCCAGAAAAATGTTGGTCTGAATTCTCCAAAGTACTACACAGATCCCTACCTCCTATCTCTCACATCCATGAACCACAGAATGTCAGCGATAGTCTCAGTTAATTTTTTATTTATACTTCTTATTTAAAATACTAAAAAAGTAGAAAGTGGTATTTGTTATTAATTGCAATCATGCTATCAGAAGTTTTGATTGACTTTTGAGGGGGGATATTAGGTGCATGGATTTTGGATATTTGTTGGAAACTCTCTAAAAATATGCCCCTCAGAGTCTAGCTTTGGGACTCCATGTTAGGTGAAAGCATTATAACAAAGTTATTCTAATGCTTCAAGAGATTAGCCCAGTCAAATAGATTTAAAGATAGATAATTATACATAACAATCTATGCTACAGTGGTTTATGATATAGTGAAGGTCTGATTTATTTATACTCCTTGAGGAGACTAGTAAACAAGAAATACAATTATTCTAGGATGTAACCACTCTACATAAATTTCGGTGCCTTTTAAAAAATCTGACAATTCCTTTATGTATTTTAAATGTGCTTCCATTAGTGTTTGAGCTATTTTTTGGCACTGGAGATAACATAGTATGGTGAAATGATAGATGAATCTTGAATCATCTGACCTTTACATGAATTCTTGCAGTCATACTTACTAGCTATGTGAATTCAAACATATATTTTCTCTTTTCAGAGAATTCCATTTCCTCAAGTATAAAATGAGAATAATATTGGACTAACCCCTTCAGAGGGATATCATAAGGTACCTTTATAGAACGTTGAATCGCAATGTAACTAGGAGCTACGTTATTATTTTTTATAATTCTGTGATAAGAGTTTGGGATCCCAGAATATGTTTGATTGAGAAAATTGCATAATTGACTTAGTAATAAAATCACTAGAAATGCAACTAAATTTAGGAGAGAGGGAACTCAACTTGAAGTCAGGGAAACTAGAGTTCAAATTGTGGCTCAGACACTTCAAAGCTGAAAAATCCTGGACAAGACCCATAAGCTCTTTTTGCTTCAAATTCTTCATCTGTAAAAAGAGGGCATGGTGCCAGGTGCACAGCCATGGCCCTTGGCCTTAGAAGAGTTTAAAATTAACAGTGAGGCTGTGAGTGACTACCTGCCCTCCAGCCCCGGCATTGCACAGTAGGCCTTCCAAAGGCTAGCTTCCAGTGACACACAGTCCATCTGGTGGACTGGCTTTGCTTATACAGAAAAATGAGGAGCCATTCAATGATTTTTTTTCCTGTTGCAGAGTTTTTTGTTTTTCTTTTTGAAAAGGCATGAGGAAGGGATCTGAGTTCTTCATTTCCTCTTCCTCTCCAAATACATCTGGGTTGAAGAGAAGTAAATTCTGTAAACAATCAATTCCAGGAATCCTCCCTCAGTTTATATCCTTCTTCATCCCGAAAAAGCAAAGCATGGACCATGAGGGACCAGGGGTCTAGCTAGAGTGAGAGAAAAGGCTATTAGCACAGAACATTTCTAAGAGCCATGAGTGGCAAGAACCTTGGTACCTACCCTGGGAGGCCTAAAAATTGCAGACTCTGTACCCCATTCTCCTCACTGAATCTATCTATTTATCAATCTATCCACACATATACATATACATCCATACACACATACATACATACATACAATATAGACATTCTTATATATGCCCATGTATATATTTGTGTGCCTTTGTTTCCATTTAATGACAGCAGATGCTTATTTGACTTCATATGATAGTTTTCTTTTGAGGTATATATGTATTTCTGTGTGTGTTCATCTAAAATAGGTCAAATTTGCCTTTGTTTCCATTTAACGATTATAGATATTTATTTGACTTCATGGGCTATTGCAGTAGCACTGGGTATATGATCAAATCTCTATCGCAGAAAAAGTATGAATCATGTACCTCACAAGGGAACTGCAAAACTGCCGTGTCTGTGGCTTCTTAGATTAAACCTTCTCTAAGAGGCATCCATTCCTTTGGTGCTTCTGCTGCATACCTGATTGTGTTGCGGACCCTCCAGAGCTTTTTATCATCTTGATATTTGACTTTATATGTATGTAACCAAAATCCCAAAGTGTATGGCATGCACTCTAGCCTTATAATAAGGTTCCTAAAGAAAGAAGTAACCAATAAGAGAGGGAAGGAGGAGTGCTCAGAAAGAAACAGGAAAGGAATACATACATACACACACACGCACACACACACATATATATAATTATATAAATATATACATAAAATATATGTAAAAATATAATATATAAAAATGTATATAAAATATATATAAAATGAAATATATTATATTATATATACATATATATATATAAATTGTACATAAAGGCTTATGGAAGGATTCAAAAGCAAGTGAAAAGAAAAACATTATAGTATCTCTGAGAGAAACTGTACTAGGATAGTACTGTTTGGTTGCCTGACTGGCTCATGCATTGCTCTGCAAGGGGATGCAAGGAAGGATACTACATAGCATCCACCTTCATGGGAAGCTTCTGCTCTAGTAGGGAAAATATGATGCATAGATAAGATAATAATAAACAACATTCATTCGTCCTGCCTCCTGAGAGTCTCCTTTTGTTTTACGGGACAGATTAGGTCTTACTTATCCCATCTGTTGTCACCTTCTGCCTGATAACGATAATAGCTAGCAGTTATATAGCATTTTAAGATTGACAACGTGCTTTCCAAGTCACCTTATTAGACTCTTACAATGACTCTGTGAGTTAAGTGCTATTATCATCTCCATTTTAATGATGAGGAAACTATATCTGAGAGAGGTTAGCTGACTTACTCTAGATCACAGAGGGAATAAGCATTTGAAGCAGAACTAGAACTCTGATCTTCTTGACTGGAAGTCCAACATTTTAAAATGGTATTTTATCTTCCAATATTTCTGCTTTAAATTTCTTTTCTCCATTGACATAGATATCACTCCAGTTCAGGCCTTCATTGCTTTCCCTCAGTTATTATAATAGTCTCTTATTTATTCTCCCTGACTCAATTCTCTCCCCAATCCAATCAATCCATAAATTTATTAAGCACCTATTATATACCAGGTACTTTACTGAGCACCAATCCAATCTCATCCATCTTTTAATCAGTTCTCAAGGTTAATTTTCTAAAGCACAGGTCTACTCAAGTTATGATGTTACTCAATGAGTTTCCTACTACTTCTAGGATGAAATATACAATCAGCAGGCATTGAAAGTTATTTTTAACCTGCCCCTTTCCTATATTTCTGATCTCCTTACACAGCTTTCCTCCACACACTTTAGTACCCAGCTACTCTGGCCAACTTGTAATTCTTCAATCAAGACACGCCACCTTCAAACATGATCCCTTGCATCAGCTGTCACCTTTTCATGAAATTTCTCTTTTCTCATCTCTGTCTCTTAGTTTTTTGTCTTCCTTCAAGATTTCTCTCAAATTTCACATTCCATATGAGACATTTCTCATCCCTTCCTTCCCCTCCACCCCTAACACTGCTTGATCTTTCCAATCTGATAGTTTTCTATCTGCTCTGAATTTATCTTGTAGGTATCTGGTTTAATATATATATATATATATATGTATGTGTGTGTATGTATGTATATATGTATGTGTATGTATATATGTGTATATGTATATTATATATATGTGTGTGTGTATGTAGGTATGAATGTATATGTATATGTGTATATGTATGTATATATAGCCTTTCCCATTAGAATGCGAGCTGCTTGAGAACAGTGAACTTTTCTTCACCTTTCATTGTATTCCTAGTTCTTATAATAATCTCTGAAACATAGTAAGCACTTAGCAGATGCTTGCTGATTGACTAACTTGAAACCGTTTATGATGTGATCAGGTTAAATAGTTCTCTCCCATCTCAAACTGTGGTAGACACTACTGTCTGAATCTTTTTCTTTACTCCTCTCATATTCTACCTTGTGTTATACTTACATACAAATATCTATATTACCCCAAAGATATTTACTGATAGTTGGATGGCAAAGGACCTACTCTGGAGACGGAACGTCCTAACAGAGAAATTGTTTCCATAATAAGTCTTCTCTTTATACAACGCTAAAAGAAAATCACTTATAGGTTATTTCCTCAAAATCAGGTTGATGACAATGATGATGATGCCTCATAATCCTATCATTCTTCAAGGTTTCCATACCACACTCCCTATCAAAGTCAAACATTTGGATGGAAATCAAAACTATAGATTCATAAATGCCATGTTTTAAATATATAAGCTAATTAATCACATAAAGAAAACCATGATTCATACTTGCATAGCAAATAAACTTCTCACAGCATAAAGAAAGATTGTATATAGTGGAAAAGGTAGTTGCTTGGGAGTTAGTAGTTTAAAATCCTGAATCTAAGGCTTAGTAATTTTTAAGACTATAAGCATATCGTCTAATTACAGCTTTCTCATTTAAAAATGGGGATGTTAATTTTGTCTGTTCTGTGATTACATATTTATAGATAGAAATGACTTTAAAATTTATCTAATCCAATCTCCTCATCTTACAAATAAAAAAAAAAAAACTGAGGCTTAGGTAAGTTAGGCAAATTCCCAAGGTGAATGAGGGAAATTCAGATAGCACTTGAGCAAGTATTCATTCAGGATTTTAATAAAGGTTCCTCTGACTACAAAGCTAGGATTCCACATGACTGTTACAAAGAAACAATACTTTTAAAGGACAGGACATTAGATGAATATGACGTGATTTAAACAAAAGCTTATTCTAAATAAGTTGTCTATTTTAATCTCATTTTTCCCTTAAAAATGATTGTGGGATATACAAGTCTATCCTTTTTATCCTTGTCTGTTTTGTTTTTGTTTGTTTTATGAGGGAATGAAGAAAGAAAATTATTTCCTGATTTGCCCAAGATCATACATTGTTCAGCATAGAGCTTGGACACTATGGCTTTCGTTCAATATTTTTACTCCACACACATTATGAAATGTTGGTCTACTCACAAAAGTCAGTTTTGTATTAAGAAGACAAAATGCTGGCATGAGTAAGACTGATACAGATTTGTAAAGAGTAACAGAAAGCCAACATTATAATATCCCACCTATTCTAGAACCATTTTTCCTCTAAAAAGAACTGGCATCTTGATTAAATTATTGAAACGTCTTCTATTCACACAATCTTAGAGTTAAAAGAGAATTTAAGATTCATCTAGCTCTCTGATTCCTAGAAAGCTTAGGTTTAGAACATGGACAGTATTGTAACTTGGAATTTCTGGGATAGCCACACAAGATGTATAGTACAAGATGTATAATGTTTGGACCACAGATAGATTGATAAATGATTTCTTAGAAGATTTGGAGAATTTTAATAAATGTTTCACCTCTTTTTGTATTCTAACATGTTCAGATTAATGTTTCTTTACTGGTAGGATGATAATACATTTAACAGCTAGCTTTCTAGAAAACAGTGTATACATAATATAATTTATAATATTAACATTTGCTTTATCACTTTCTTAAGAATAGAAATCAACAAAATATCTGAAGCCTTGATTTGCAACATTTGCTGATTTCAAACCTGAAGTGCTCACACTGAAATTTAACAATCAGCTTTTGGGAGTAGGTCAAGCTAACTCCAGTATATTCTTGGTCTAACGACACTTAACAGGAAATATAGGACAAATAATATCTTGTCTCTGTACTGAAATGAAAACACTGTGGTCTGGCATGCCTGATTTGGCCACCCAATTGTGTTGTGGCATTTTAAAAGTTTTGAGAGACAAAATTTCAGAATAATTAGTCATGAAGTTAACAATGCTAGCATTTTAGTGAAGACAGGGAAACTCATGAATGTCAAATATGATCATGCTGGAAGTTTCCTGGTTTATATGCCCTTGGGAGACAAGTGTCCCTGAGAACAGTAATCAACTCTGATTGGCTAACAATTGATGAAAGAATGACTATTACAACGAGCAACTGAAAGTGACATCATATCACTCTTGGACAGAAGGATTTATGTCTATACGCAGACCACTACCATATTTGGGCAATCTAGGCAAAGGATCTACCTCTACCCAAGCTTGATGGAATGGAATTCACATTATGAGATTTTTTTGTGAGGTAGAATGCACTCTGATAGAGAAGAGAGAGTTCAACCTTCAGAGATTGAGTTTTTGAAATGAGTACTTTAGAAAAAGGGGGAACTCTTAATCTCCCAAGTCAACAGTTATCAATAATCATTTCTCTCACTGTAAACTAAGGAAGAATTTTATATCTGCTAGGTCTGTGGAATGCATCATGATTTAAAGGACTTTACATGGCATGTGACTAAGAACACTTCAGTGTGTGTTCATCCTTCACTGGTGAAGAAGACCATGCCATCAGAGAAATAATGACATGATTTGCACTTGACTTTGTTTTGAGTGAGAGAGGACTGTGCAGATCACCTGCCTCACTTCTCCTCCAGAGCCATCTGAATTCAGTGACCAGATATTCATCAGGATGACTGCAAGATGAGGCAACTGGGGCTAAGTGACTTGCCCAAGGACTGAGGTGAGATTTGAAATCAGGTCGTCCTGACTCCTACTCTGGTGCTCTATCCACTGCGCCACCTAGATGCCCTCAGAACATTTCAGTATACTTTAATGAGAGGTACCTTTTCTAGAAAGACTTTGAAGTTGATTACCACAAATCATAGGATTTGCAATTACTACTACGGATTAAAATATTAAAAGGTAATCTAGTGTAGCTATTTCATTTCTGTCATGACAAAACTGAGGCCCAAAGGTTAACTGACTGGTCCAAGGTTACACAATGGGTAGCAAAGTCTGATCAAACCAAGGTCCTATTTTCTTACCATTACATCATTCTGTTTCCCCTATGCCCCACAGTGGGAGAGGGAGTAGACAACCAGGCTACTGGACTTCCCATCATTCCTATCCTTCAAATCTTGGGTGAATAGAGATTAAGTAGATATGAAGAGCGAAACTGACACTGCTACTTGAGGAATTTGCCAGATGGACACATATTGTAGAACAGTGAAACCTTTTAAAAACTTCATCATCAAAAGTCTGTGTTGAGTCTTACCAAACTGTCTGAAATTATATGCTGAGCAATTCCAGATCATTGTCAGGAACCATTATTTACAGGAAACAATTAAAGAATGTCACAACCCTGCCATCTGTAACAGTGAGGGTAGGAAACATGAATGAGAAGTGCTGAGAAAAGAGCAAGCGAAGGTCTAAAAACATAGAAATCATGTGGAGCGGTGCTCTGAATGTTCACAGAATGCTGTGAACTCCCGACTTTTCAAGTCTGCTCAACATACAGGGCTCCAATCTGCTGATGAGCATCAGCTGACATGTGACATTGCTAAGAATGGAAGTGAGATAATTTCTATTAAACAATGAATTCTTTTTAGAAAATTATGCACATAACAATGAATAGTGGGTTTTCATAATGATTGCATCCACAAATAATATCTCTACATGATATATTTGATTGAAGGTCTTTATCTAAACTTTTTACATCTCTTGGCATTAGACTTTTTTCTGTAGACAGGGAGAAGAGGGAAAGGTTCCTCGAATTTCATCAATGTAGAAAGTACACAAAGTGAAACTCCCTACCCTAACCTAGATTGGCAACTAATATAAAAGGCCAAGAGAATTGGTATAGAATTTAAATAGAAACAGATTCCTGTGGACCAGATATTAACTTAGGAAAACAAAAATCAACATTATCTATGTTCCATTGTATTTTTACTTATTTTGTTCAGTATTTGCTAATTACATTTTAATTGTTCTGGCTGCATTCCAGAGTTTTGCTGATCACATGCAGCAGCAAGTTTAACCCCTCTGACCTAAAAAGTTTCCAGGGTCATAAGGAGACCTGGTATGTTACCACATTTTAATATTTTCTCCAAATTACATGTAAAAATCTTTTTTTACATTTTTTTAAATTTTGTGTTCCAAATTTTCTCACTACTCCTTCCTCTTCCTTGTCATAGAAAAGACAAGTGCTTTCATATAAACATATGAAACATAAACATATGAAAAAACATATTTCCATGTTAGTCATGGTATGAAACACAACACAGGCTCCTTCCCCCTACCCAAAAAAAATTAAAGAATGTAAAAAAAAAGTATTCCTCAATATACATTTAGACTCCATCACATTTTCCTCTGGAAATGAAGAGCACTTTCTCTCATAAGTTCTTCAGAATTGTCATTGTATTGCTGAGAATATCTAAATCATTCACAGTTGCTCATCAAACAATACTCCCTGTTACTGTGCATGATGTTTTCTTGGTTTGGCTCATTGTGCTTTTTATTGGTTCCCCTAAGCCTTTCCAGGTTTTTCTGAGACAATTCTGCTTGTTATTTTCATAGCTCAATAGTATTCCATCACAATCATATACAACAACCTGTTCAGCCATTCCCCAATTGAAAGACATCCTCTTAAATTTCATTCTTTGCCACCATTAAAAGGGATGCTATAAATATTTTTGTACATTGGTCCTTTTCCTTTTTAAAAACATTTTTGTGATATAGACCTAGTAGCGGTATTGTTTGGTCAAAGGATATGCATGGTTTTATAGCCCTTCATATATATTTCCAAATTGTTCTACAGAATAGTTGAATCAGTATACAACTTCACTGACAGTGTCTTAGTGTTTCAATTTTCCCACATCCTCTTAAAAATGTGTCATTTTCCTTTTATGGCATATTAGTCAATTGAATAGGTGGGGGGAAGTAGCTCAGAACTACTTTAAAATGGGTATTAAAACTATATTAAAATGTGTATTTAGATGTGTATTTAAAATGTGTATTAATCAATAGTGATTTAGGGCATTTTTTCATGTGTATTTTTTTAAATCAAAATATTTATGGGAGTCTTGTACAAAAAAGTTTCCAGTCATAAAACGTATATTACAAATCATTGAAAAAGACATTTGACATGCACGTATATTCTCTAAAAAAAATTTTGAAATGAAAAACCTAGATTATCACATAGTTCTCAGATGCTCTGTATGACGATTGTCATTTCTACTGAAGTTTGCAGTCTCTGCCATGATAACTACCCAACTCAGCAGGTCGTTGAAACCTTTTTTACAGCAGTGTTCATAAAGAATACATCCATAATGATCAATGGCCACTATATGAATGGGACAAAGCTATCTAAAAGTCATATGGTTAAAACTACTCTTCAAATCAAAAGTTTTTTTGAAAATAGTTTGATGTGGAAAATGATCTCAATCATTCACAGGCCTCTGGGGGTTGTTTTTCTTTTAACAGTTTATTGCTAGCAACTTTAGTGTGATGATAACCTGGGGAGGAATGTTGGTCCTGCCCAATCAGTGAAGAATCAAGTTTTCATGATCTTTTGAGTTGCACTAATACTTTTCAAAAAACCAACCTCCTTCCCTCTCCCCCTGCCCCGTTTCCCAATCCTAGCATTAATTTTACTCAAAGGATCAAGCCAGGCTTCAATACATGCTTTTTCTAGGGTGATCACTGCTTCATATGTTTTTTCCAAGATAGCTTTGATTACTCTGTCAGAAAACTACCTATTCATATCTTTTAACCATTTATCAATTGGGGAATGATTTGAATGACTTATATTTTTATAAATTTCACTTAGTTTTAAGAAATGATGCCTTTATCAGATATTTGTTGCAATTTTTTCTCCAGTTTTCTGCTTTCTTCATAATTTTGGTTATATTGGTTTTGTTTGGGTAAAAGCTTTTGAATTTTATAATCAAAAGTATCCTTTTTACATTTTGTGAGACTCTTTATGACTTCTTTAGTCCTAAATTCTTTTCTTATCCATAAATCTGACAAATAAACTATTCCATGCTCTCTTAATTTGTTTATGACATCACCCTTTATATGTAAATCATGTACCCATATTGACGTTGTCTTGACATACAGTATGAGATATAGGGCTATCCCTTGTTTCTGTCACATCATTCTCCAGTTTTCTCAGTAGTTTTTTATGAAATAAGGGGTTTTTGTTCCAAAATCTTGGATCTTTGAGTTTATTTTATACTAGATTACGATGGTCTTTTACTATAATGTTATTTGTCCCTAATCTATTCCACTAATCTACCACTTTGTTTTTTAGCCAGTATAAGATTGTTTTCATAATTCCCAGTTTATACTATAGTTTGAGATTGAGTACAGCTAGACCACCTCCATTTCCAATTTTTTTTACTGATTCCCTTGATATCCTTGAACCTTTGTTCTTCCAGATGAATTTTGATATTTTTCTATCCCTATAAAATTTTTTTGATTGTTTCATTGTTATAGCACTGATTAATATATAATTTATGTAGATTAATTTAGTAGAATTGTCATTTTATTATATTGGCTCAGTCTACTCATAAACAATTCATATTTTTTTTCTAGTTGTTTAGATCTAACGTTCTTTGTGCAAAAAAGTGTTTTGTTCATATAGTTCCTGAGTATGTCTTTTCAGGCTGATTTCCAAGTATTTTATATTGTCTAGTTATTTTATTTTTTTCCATTTCCATATAAGGATAGTTTTCAAAATTCATTTGTATAAGATTTGGAGTTCCATTTTTTGTCCTTGTATCCATTCCACCATACCCCCAACTCCATGATAGCAAGGAATCTGAGATAGGTTATTCATATACAATCATGCAAGCATATTCAACATTAGTCATGTTGAAAAAGGAGAAACAGGGGGTGGAGCCAAGATGGTGGAGTAGAAAGACTCACATATGCTAGCTCCAAACCCACAGCCCATATATTTCCTGCAAGAAGAACTCCCCACAAATTCTGGATCCCTGCAAGGCACGCAGAAACACAGTGGAAAAGATTTCCATTCCAGAGAGCCCTGGAGAGCCATCCCCAGGGTCCCTCGTGCCCCGGAAAGTGGAGCCCACCCCTGAGCTGCCCTGGCCACGGCCCCAGAGGGGAAGATCTGAGCAGGCTTCAGGTACGGAATCTCCGGCAGCCGGGAAGTTCCCTCCGCCCACAGACGCTACCGGTCAGTGAGAGAGATGTCTAGGCTGGCCGAGAGGGAAGCGGGGTGTCTCCGTGGCTCGGGGCCCCTCGGGAGGCAGCAGCAGAGGCAGTGGCAGAGGCAGCGGCAGAGGCAGTGGTGGGAGCAGCAGCAGACGCAGCAGTGGCGGCCCAGAATTCCCCGAGCAGCAGGCAGAAGCTCAGGTCTCTGCATAAACCCCCTGAGGGAACTGAGCCTGGGAGGCGGCCCTGACCCCACCTGAGCACCAGAACTTAAGCTCACATTGAATAGCAACCACACCTGCCATGGAAAGTCCATTTGAATCCCAGACTCCAAGCACTAGCTGGGCGCATCTAGGCAGGAGTGGACAGGAATCTCAGAAGTCAAGTAACTGGCTGGAAAAATGCCCAGAAAAGGGAAGAAAAATAAGACTATAGAGAGCTACTTTGAGGGGCTACAAATATTCCTGCCTTTCAATTCTGATGACGAGGAACTATTTTTACCATCAGGGAAAAACATGGAGGTTGGGGCCTCTGTATCCCAGACATCCCAGGTGGATGTTGGGTGGGCTCAGGCCTTGGAAGAACTCAAAAGGGATTTTGAAAATCAAGTTAGATAGGTGGAGGAAAAACTGGGAAGAGAAATGAGAGAGATGCAAGAAAAGCATGAAAAAAGGGTCAATACCTTGAGAAAGGAGATCCAAAAAATGCTGAAGAAAATAACATCTTGAAAAATAGGCTCACTCAATTGGCAAAAGAGGTTCAAAAAGCCAATGAGGAGAAGAATGCTTTCAAAAGCAGAATTAGCCAAATGGAAAAAGAGGTTCAAAAGCTCACTGAAGAGAATAGTTCTCTCAAAATTAGAATGGAACAGAAGGAGGCTAATGACTTTCTGAGAAACCAAGAAATCACCAAACAAAACCAAAAGAATGAAAAAATGGAAGGGAATATGAAATATCTCATTGGAAAAACAACTGACCTGGAAAATAGATCCAGGAGAGACAATTTAAAAATTATGGGACTACCTGAAAGTCATGATCAAAAAAAGAGCCTAGACATCATCTTCCATGAAATTATCAAGGAAAACTGCCCTGAGATTCTACAACCAGAGGGCAAAACAAGTAATGAAAGAATCCATCGATCACTGCCTGAAAGAGATCCAAAAAGAGAAACTCCTAGGAATATTGTGGCCAAATTCCAGGACACCAAGCTGAAGGAGAAAATCTTGCAAGCAGCTAGAAAGAAACAAGTCCAGTATTGTGGAAATACAACCAGGATAACTCAAGATCTAGCAGCTTCTACACTAAGGGATAGAAGGGCGTGGAATAGGATATTCCAGAAGTCAAAGAAACTAGGACTCAAACCAAGAATCACCTACCCAGCAAAACTGAGTATAATACTTCAGGGGAAAATATTGTCTTTCGGTGAAACAGAGAACTTTCAAGCATTCTTGATGAAAAGACCAGAGCTGAAAAGAAAATTTGACTTTCAAACACAAGAGTGAGAAGAAGCATGAAAAGTAAACAACAAAGAGAAGTCATAAGGGACTTACCATAAGTGAACTGTTTACATTCCTACATGGAAAGACAATATTTGTAACTCTTAAAACTTTTCAGTATCTGGGTAGTTGGTGGGATCATACACACACATACACACACACACGTACACACGTGCACACACACATACACACATGCACGCACATACAGAGACAGAGAGCACAGAGTGAATAGAATAGGATGGGACCATATGTTAAAAGAAATTAAGGTAAATGGTGAGAGAGAAAGGTAGGGGGAGGAAAGAGGGTGAAATGGAATGGGGTAAATTATATCTCATTCAACAGGCAAGCAGGAGACTTTTTAGTGGAGGGAAAAAGAGGAGAGCTGAGAAAAAAAAAAAAAAACAAGAAGTTTACCCTCATCACATTCGACTAAGGGAGGGAATAAAATGCGTACTCATTTTGGTATGAAAACCTATCTTACAATACAGGAAAGTGGGGGAGAAGGATATAAGCAAGGGGGGGGGATGATGGAAGGGAGGGCAATGGGAGGAGGAAGCAATTTGAAGTCAACACTCTTGGGGAGAGACAGGATCAAAAGACAGAATAGAAACAATGGGGGGCAGGATAGGATGGAAGGAAATACAGTTAGTCTTATACAACACGACTGTTATCGAAGTCATTTGCAAAACTACACAGATATGGCCTATATTGAATTGCCTGCCTTCCCAAAGGGAATGGGTGGGGAGGGAGGGATGGGGAGAATTTGGAACTCAAAGTTTTAGGAACAACTGTTTAGTATTGTTGCTGCAACTAGGAAAGAAGACATACAGTTAATGAGGAATAGAAAGTCATCTGGCCCTACAGGACAAAAGAGAAGATGGGGACAAGAGAAGGGAGGGATGATGGAAGAGAGGGCAGATTGGTGATAGGGAAAATTAGAATGCTTGGTGTATTGGGGTGGGGGGAGGGGATAAAAAGGGGAGAAAATTTGGAACCCAAAATTTTGTGAAAATGAATGTAAAAAGTTAAATAAATAAATTTTTATTTAAAAAAAAAGAAAAAGAAACAGAAAAAATTGCGAAGTCACCCAAAAAATGAAAATATAGTGCTTCAATCTGCATTCAAACTCCACAGTTCTTTCCCTGAGTGTGATTAGCAAGTCATCATGAAGCATTTGAAATTGTCTTGGATCATTGTATTGCTGAGAAAAGCAAAGGCAATCATAGTTGATTGTCACACAATGTTACTGTTAGTGGATACAATGTTCTCCTGGTTCTGCTCACTTCAATCAGCGTCAGTTCATGTTAAGTCGTTCCAGGTTTTCCTCATATCTGTGTCCTGGCTCAGTCTATATATCAAAGAGATCACATCAAACAGAAAAGGACCTACAATAGGTCCAGGTTGCTGGTCTGTGCTGTGGTTAAGAGCTTATTTGACCAGACAGCATCTGCAATGGATTGGGCTTCCCATTTACCCAAGTGAGACAGACTTTTCCTGAAGTCCTTCTAAATTATGCTGAGCTGGAAATTTGTTTCACTCCCTCTTTTTATGAGTTCTGACACTCCAGAATCTATTTGGAGACTTCATTTAATATTATTTCCCTGGGAAAGCTCAAGCAACTTCCTGACTTCTCTCCACCATATTGGCTCCACCCCCACAAAGGTATTATGTTCTTCAGTATTTTCTCTGCGTCCTTCACTAAGCTGTCTACTCTTTTCTCATGACATTTTTTGCGTCACTCTTATGTTTCTTCCCAATGTTTCCTCTACCTCTCTTAATTGTTTCAAATGGAAGAGCTTTTTGTGCTCTTCCATTGCCTGAGACAAATTCATATTTTTCTTTGAGGCTTTGGATATAGCAGTTTTGACTTGGTTGTCTTTTTCTAACTATGTGTTTTGATCTTCCTTGTCACAATAGCAACTTTCTATAGTTACAATATTTTTTCTGTACCATCACCCCAGCCCTTTCCACCTCCTATCATCATTTCTTGACTTTGAAGAGTATGGCAAAGTAGGCTCTGCTTCCAGGGTGGAGAGTACACTTTCCCAAGCTTCAGCATTTTTGTGCAGCTGTTTTCAGAGTTAGTTCTGGACCTCCAGAAACTTTAAGCTCTTACAGGTGGTATAAACTAAGGCAGGGTGGGGATTCTGTGGCCTTGAGACTACATTGGGGATTTTTAGGTCCCCAGATGTGGTCCTTTGAATACAAATTTTACAAAATAAGTCTCCTTAACAAAATGATTGCTTTCTATAGAACTTGGACTCAATCAAAAGGTCACACCTAAGGACCTAGAAGGCCACATGAGGCCACTAGGCTGCAGGTTCCCCAAGCCTGGTAAGGAGAGACGTATTTATATCTGTCCCTTACCCTATGCTCTGTGATTGACCACAAGCACTCTTTTTCTTCCTGACAACTGTGACCAGGATTCCTGCTTCCCTGTGCAAACTTGACTGTGCTACTGCTCCTTCTCCATCTGGGACTACAATCCAGATCTGAGTACAGACTTCACAACAGAGTCCTGCCCCCAGTGCCAACAAAAGGACCCATCTAATTTCCTTTTAACCAGTTGTCTAACCCCCTTATCATCTGTGGGCTGAAATATCCAAAAGCTGCAACTGAAGTTGCAAATTCAGTCACTCCCAAGGTCTCCTCCTGATTTACTGGGACCAGGTCTGTGCTGCCACTGTGGCCTATAGTACTGCAATCCACTTTCACCTAGGTGTGACAGATCTTTCTTGTTGACCTTCCAAATTATCTTGGGCTGGAAAATTGTTTAACCTTCTCATTTTTTGGATTCTGCCACTCCACAATTCTTTTGAGATATTATTTTAAGCATATTTAGATGGGAATTTGGTAAAAATCAGGTTAATCCCTGCCTTTTCTCAGCCATCTTGGTTCTTTCCCTTATATTTCTGAGACCTAGTATGTTATGAGAGAGCAGGACTCAAACTGTGCTGATTCTACTACAAATAAACATTATCTAACCAATAAGATCCTTAATACTTTGAGTCAATCTTTTAGTTCTTTCCTAATATACTATCATATATTCTCTACAATTTCTATTCCAAATGATACCTTATCTCCTCAGTTCTCCTACATGACCCTTCCCTCTTTCCTCTAAACTAAAGCTTTCACTCTAAATAGATATAAATAGAAAATAAAAGTCATTTACCAAAAGCTTTTTCTCTTCACTCCTATATATTTAAACCCAGTTCCAGAATTCCCATCCTTTCTTCTTTCATTATATTCTATGTTGAAGACAACTTTTTCCTCACTAATTGTCTACTTATACCAATGATCTGATGTCTTTTCATCTATTCTAGAAATTTACTCCAAAACTTTCCCTTTTCTCCCAAAAATTTTTAAACTTCCACTATCAATTCATGCTTACAAGTATACCCAGGTCTTTCCCAACTTTAAAATCATTGATTTGAGGGGCAAAGCTAAGATGGCAAAGTAAAAGCATGGACTTGCTACAGTTCTCCCCCTGAAAGCCCAGCCAATGACCTGTAAAAAATGACTAAAAAAATTTGGGAGCTACAGAACCCACAGAATGACAGTGAAGCAAATCTCCAGCCCAAGACAACCTGGAAGGTTGACGGGAAGTGTATATCATGCTGCAGTGGAAACAGAGGGCAGTCCAGGGTGGGGCATACCAACACAGACAGAACCTGAGCAGGCCGCAGGAAGACTGAGTATCTGCCACATGTGGCACTTTTTAGACATCACGACCTCAAAATGCCAAGGACAAAATCCGAAGGCAAAAACCTGTGTGATCTGTGTAAGAGAAGAGTGGTCTGGCTCCATTCCCAGGACAGTGGAAGGGGTAGAGGAGCCTGCAGTATCAAGGGCAGGACAGGAGCAACAGTTATTTCTGGAGATTGTGGGGGTAGAATGGCTGACAGTACACTCCTCAACCCCACTGGAAGTGGAGAAATTCCTTGACAAAGTGAAGTAAATGACTGGGGAAATGAGCAAACAGCAGGAAAAAAAGTAAATTATGGAATCTTACTTTGGTGATAAGGAAGGCTGAAATATGCAAAGAGTAGAAGACAACAAAGTAAATGTTTCTACACCCAAAGCCTCCAAGAAAAATATGAATTGTTCTCATGACATGGAAGAGCTCAAAAAGGATTTTGAAAATCAAGTAAGAGAAACAGAGCAAAAATTGGGACAAGTGAGAGTGATGGAAGAAAATCATGAAAATGAGTAAACTGCTTGCTAAAGGAGACCCAAAAATTGCTGAAGAAAATAACACTTTAAAAAATAAACTAACCCAAACAGTATAAGAGATCCAAAAAGCCAAAGAGGAGAAGGCAGAATTGGTCAGATGGAAAAGGAGTTCCAATAGCTCATGAAGAAAATCATTCTTTAAGGATCAGAATGGAGCAAATTGAAGCTAATTATTTTTATGAAAAATCAAGAAATTAGGGGACAGAGTCAAGATGGCAGAGTAGAAGGGTGTGCCTACTCTAATTCTCTCCTCATAACCCATAAAATATATGTAAAAAATGACCCTAAACAACTTCTAGATCAGCAGAAATAAAAAAAATGACAGAATAAAAGAGATTTCCAGTCCAAGACAGCCTGAAGGGCAGAAAGAAATTGAATCAGGCATGGAGTAGAGCACAGCTCAGCCTTGACTGTGTGGCACGAACAGCCTCAGGGGTGGAATCCCTGGCAGCAGCTGAGGTTCCCAGATTACACAACTCACAATTGCCAAAGACAGTTGCAAAGTTCAGTGAGAAAGCATTTTCACCTGCATGAGAAGGGAACTCAGTTTGGCCCCAGTGACCTAAGGGCCACAGTGATTGCTGCAGCCCAGTGTTCATTTCAGGAGCCCTTTGCTGAAAGCCTCTGGGGGAATCGCATGTCTGATCTGCATCTCAACCCTGAGTGGGGGCCCTGGGGTCATGTTGGCATGGTGGAGCTGGACATAGTTGCGGAGAGGGAACCCAACTCACAGACTCTGGCAGAAAAGCTCTATCACACTAGTCTCAGAGCACAGCACAGTCTGACCTTGGAAGTGGCAGAGCAGAGAGAGGAAAGGAACAGAATTCAGGGGGCATAATCCTTGGCAGCAGCTGCAGCTGGCAGATTGCTCAACCAACCAACGCCAAAGGCAGCTTCAAAGGTCAGTGAGAAAACTCATTCACTTGGGAGAGAAGAGAACGTATTCTGGCCCCACCAGTGGTAGCCACTGCATCAGCAGTGTCCATTTTTTGGAACCCTCGGCCTAAAACCCCTGTGGGAATTGAGTGGCTAATATGGGTCTCAAACATGAGTGGCTTTCCTGGATTGAGGATGAGTGCTGGCAGTGGAACTGGGGGTGATTCTGGAGAGGGAATCTTACTGGCAGATGCTGGGCAGAACAGAGTGCTTGTGGTTGCTACCAGTGCTTGGGGTGGGTGGAGGGGAGACATGGGGAGAAAATTTGGAATTCAAAATCTTGTGGAAATGAAGTTGAAAATTAAAAATAAATAAATTAATTTTTTTTATAAAATGAAAAAGAAAAACATTCATTTGACCGTATTATGTTCTCAAACTATGATCTTATATTTCTTTTCCCTTTTGATGGTCAATCTTCTAGAAAAAAGCTTTCTATATTCATTGCCTTTACTTCCTCATTTGTCTCTCACTTTCCCAAACCCCTTGTAAAATAGTTTCCAAAATCATACACTGAAGTTGTTCTCTCCAAAGTTACCAGTGTTTCTTAATTTCAAAATCTTATGGCCTTTTCTCAACCCTCCCTCTTCTTGACTTCTTCTTGAGAGTGTGGACCACCCTCACCTCCTGGATCATTTGAATTCTCTGGGTTCATTTAACATTGCTCTTCTGCTTCTCCAGTGCCTAGGCATTCTTTTTCTGTATCTTTTGCTTTATTATCTTTCATATTCCATCCCCTATCATTATATTGAAAGGCTCTGTCCTAACTGATTCTTTTCTCTGAATCAGCAGCTTCTATAGATTCAACTATCATATTTAGTCAGATAATTGTCAAACTTACATATCCAGTCCTAAAATTTCTTTAGATTTAGTTAATAGTACCAAATTCCTGGTGGACATTTCCAGCAAGATGCCTTATAACTATTTCAGAATCAAAACACCCAAAACAAAACTCATTTATCTTTTCTCCCAAAGAAACATCCCTTCCTACTTTGACACTTCTTTGTCAAGGACATGACAGCTTTTTTGTCACCCAGATTTGCAATATTATCATCTTAATGTCTCTTTCTCACCCCAGTGAGTCAATTAGTCGTGAAGTCTTATCAATTCTACCTTCAAAAAGTTATTTTTTCTTTACTCATGCAGATACTCTCCTATTTCAGGTCCTTAGCACATCTTAACTGGACTATTATAACAAAAACATTCTTATATGGGATGGAAGGAAAAGGGAATGAGTATTTATATAATGCCTACTCTTTGCCAAGTACTTTGTTAAATGCTTTACTAATACTATCTCATTGGATACTAATAACAACCCTGGGAGGAAGGTCATTTAATTATCCCCACTTTATAATGAGGAAACTGAGGCAAATAGTAGTTATCAAACTAGTTAGTTATCAAATAGTAGTTATCAAACAGGGTATCAAAACTAGTAAGTGTCTGAGGTCACATTTGAACACAGATCTTCCTGACTCCTGGCCAAAAGATCTAGGCTGCTTCTGGTTGATTTCTCTGACTTAAGTTTTCCTCCTGTGTGAGGGAAGTTAACAAGTTATCAACACTTATTTTCCTAAAACATAGATCTGACCACATTGTTATCCTGTTCAAAAAGTTCTAGTGACTCCAATTTGCCTACAGGTTCAAATACTATCTCTTTTTTTTGGCTTTTAAAGCCCTTCACTATTTGGTTCCAGCCTACCTTTTAAACTTTATTATTCATTATACCCTTTCACATGCTTGGTAATGGAGTTATTCTGGCCTACTTGCAATTCTTTATATATGATAGTCTACTCTATTCCATTTACACGTTTTTGCACAGGCTGTTATCCATGTAATATATCCAAAATATACGCCCTCCTCACTTCCACCTTTTAGACATTTCTAGTATCTATGTTTCAGTTCACTTTCTAATTGGCTAACCTGGGAGAGGGCTTTTATGACCATTAGAAAAAAAGGAGTCAATTGTAACCCTATTCTCAATCCATATCTTTCCTGAAGGATATATATTGCTCTGGGTCTGCTGGACTCTGGGGGACAGTTATATGACTATGGATTACCCTCCTATACCATTTGGATCTGATACTCTGAAACATCTGCCCATGACAGGTTAGTCCACTCTGCTGGACCTCAGATCCCTTTTATCCAGAGGATTTCTTTGCCCGAAATAGTTTCCTGATTACCATTGCTCCTGATGCTATTTTTTCATTCAAATGGAAGTATAAATGTGAACAATATGATAAATGAAACCAGTAAAAAAGATAACCCTATTAACACAGAAAACTGGAGAATATGATTAGGAAAGGAGATTAAGTCAGAATACAAGTAGCCCACCACATACTAACACACCAATAGTCCCACCAGGTGATAAGCTGGAGAAAGTTGGATGATACTGTGAGACGCATACTGGTAGAAAGCCTGGGCCTCTAGGGATGAGGTATGTTTTCCTCAAACAAAGACTGACCTGGAACCAATGGTACAATCTATTGTCATGTATCTTGGAAACTAAAAGAAAGAGGAAATGGAAAATAAGGAAAGTAGAAAAAAATATTATAATTGCAAGAATGGGGAACTGTGCTGATAGTAAATTTCAACCTAAACTGGGCTTGAAAGGCCTTGTGAAAACTTGTTTTGGAAGCTATAATCAGGCCCAGCAGCATGGAAAGTGAGGTTAAAGTCCCCTTTACCCTAAAAGCCAAGTCTGAGTCTTACTCTTTAATGCACCCTACTTCATTGCCTCAAAATCATTAGATAATCATATATATATATATATATATATATATATATATGTGCATGTACATATACACATATTTATATGTATATATATATATACATATATGTGTGTGTGTGTGTGTGTGTGTATTATGGTGATGTCCCTATTAGAAACCTGAAAGTAAGATACAGAGTATAATCATTTCAAAATTAAATCTATCTGAAGTCTTATCCAAGTAATCACTTGGTATATATTTAATTTAATTTTCTACTTTATTAAGAAATCATTTTAGAAAATCAACCCTAGTTTCAAAGGCAGTTTCAGAACTGACTCCTAATAAACTGATAAACATTAACTTACTGCAGGAAATTAAACTACAAAGTATCATTAACGAAATGGCATAGCATATTTAAAACTTTAAACTGAGAGGTAGTGAAACAAAAATGTTAGGCCCTTGGCTATAGTACATGTAATACATTTTGTAAATAAAAAGGTGGGAAAAACTTCAAAAATTTACATTAATTGATACTTTCATAAATCATGAATTCAATCAATTAAATACTCAATAAGAATTTATCAAGCCCCCACAATGTGCCAGAAACAGTGTGTTATATGTTGGAATCACAGAATTCCATAAGTGAAAGAGATCTCAATTATGGACTAGTTTAAGTGAGACCAAAATAAGAGACTATTTTATGAAATATAGGATCCATTTGTCTCACGTTCTTGACTCTTTTAGACTTTTGTTAGAGAATTATCATCCTTTTTAAAAACATTACAAACAAATGTGTCATATTCAGATCAGTCATTCTGCTAGATATTATATAAATTCTAAATTATAATTCCTTGAAGTTAGAACAAAAATTATATTTTATACTTTGTATATTTCCTGACAGAGAATTCATGGACATTTCAAGCCAGGAATGGACCAGCAAGTTATATCTATTTTTTCTTCCCTCATCACTACTGAACATTCATGTGCAAAGTTTATGCCCTTAAAAGGTGTCGAACAATGTGTATATGGGTGTACGTATATATTTTACAGATTTTTCTCTAGAAATGACCCCGTCTCTTTCCAAAATCAGCAGGGTATTGTCTCCTTCACAGCCAGTCATCAAATGACATAAAGATGTTCAGCGGAAAGAATTAAAAAGATGATGTTCCTAGCTGTTGATAACCAATTAGCAATTCCTTTCTTACTCAGGACAGTGTGAGGAAATTTTGCATTTTGAAAAATCTTGCTGCCACAAATTGATACAGAGTAGAGCTTAAACTTACTAAAAATATGCATCTTTTAAAATATGCATCTGAAAATTCCTAAGCAAATTTTAATACTTTTATGTTTCTAATGCAATAATTTTCAGTTGAGATAGATGTGTAACCTAGTTATCTTAGGAATGTGTTTTTCTAATGTCATATCATTTGGTCCATTACTGACTATGGGATTCTTTTTCTCCACTTAAAAAAATAAACTTAAAAGTTAAGTGAAATGAATACTTTTATATACCCAGTAGAATAGAAAAAGAGGGACGTAGAAGAATTTGTGAGTATCTGTTATAGACAGCTTGCTTTTCTATTTGGGTATAATACATTCAATATGTTACTATCAAAGCTGTCCTTTTTGTCTTTGATTCCATTTAACCTTCCTTCTGTTCTCTTTTGTGTATTTCAAGAAACATTTTTTTTCAATGACCCATTTTTCTGTTCTTTTATTGTTTGTGACTTGTGGGGGAAGGGGAATATATTTCTAGCTCCTCATTCCCTACCCATCCCTTCAAACTGATTTTTTAAAATAATTAAAAAAATTTCTGTAACAAATAATATTCAAACCAAAAAAATTCCCTCATTGGCTATGTTGAAAATGTATATCACATACTTCAACCTGATTCTATCACCTTTTTTTTTAGGAGGTGAGCCCCATGCTTCATCATCAGTTCTCTGAAATTGTTTGGATCTGCACATTGATAAGAACTAGTATTACATTCTAAATCTCAGGGGAGGCATTTTTGTAAACTTTTTTGTATAGTGCAGAACAATATAATCTTCTGTTCTGTCTGCTCTGCATCAGTCCACAGAATACTTCCCAGGTTCCTCTGAAATTATGAGTTTTTTTGCTTCTCACAAAACAAAAATATTCCACCACGATTACATTACATAATTTAACTAACCATTCCCCAGTCAATGAGTATGTTGCTTAACTTTCTTTCTTTTCTTCTCGAAATATTTATCTACATGTGAGTCTTTTCCTTCATTTTTGTTTTTTATTAATTATCTTATTTGTTTCTAGTTTTCTAAAATCACTTCCATATATCTTAGATTTTTACTCCTCCATACTCCTCTGTATACCTTCCTTCCCCCTCCCTCCCAGCAACAGCATGTTATCTTATACAGGTTCTACATATACAGTTCCATTAAATACATTTTCACCTTCATCATGTTGCATGAAAGAGTTAGAATGAATAGGAGTAACCATAAAACAAACCAAAACAAGAGAAAATGGTCTGCTTCATTCTATGGTCCAGTTCCATAGTTCTTTCTCTGGATGTGGATGGCATTTTGAATCAAGAGTCCACTGGAAGTTTTTTAGGTCCCTGCATTGCTGTGAAGGACTATGTCTACCAGAAAAATTCCTCTGACACTGTGGCATTCGGCTGCGTACAAAGTTCTCCTGGTTCTGCTCCTTTCGCTCAGCATCAGTTCATGCAGCTCCTTCCAGGTCTCTCTGAAATCTTCCTCTTCATCATTTCTTATAGCACAACAGTATTCCATTGTCTTCATATACCACAACTTGTTCAGCCGTTCTCCAATTGAGACACATTCCCTTAATTTCCAGGTTTTGGCCACCACAAAGAAAGCTGCTATAAGTAGTTTTCTACATGTGGAACTATTTTCCATTTTTGTGATCTCTTTGGGATACAATCCTAGAAGCAGTATTGCTGGGTCAAAGGGTATGCACATTTTTCTAGCCTTTTGGGAATAATTCCAAATTGCTCTCTAGACTGGTTTGATCAGCTCATACCTCCACAGAAAGTAAATTAATGTTTCAACTATCCCACAACTTATCCAACATTTATTATCTTCCTGTTTTGTCATATTAACCAATCTGATAGGTGTGATATGGTACCACAGAGTTGTTTTAATTTGTATCTCTCTAATCAATAGTGATTTAAAGCAATTTTTCATATGACTATACAGAGCTTTAATTTCTTCCCTTGAAAACTTCCTGTTCATATCCTTTGACTATTTATCAATTGGGAAATTACTTGCATCCTTGTACATTTTATTCAGTTCTCTATATATGTTAGAAATGAGGCCTTTATCATAGACACTAGCTGTAAAAATTCTTTCCCAGCTTTCTGCTTCTCTCCTAATCTGGGTTGCATTGGGTTTATTTGTATAAAACTTTTCAATTAAATGTAACCAAAATTATCCATTTTGCACTTCACAATGTTCTCTATCTCTTGTTTGATCAAAAATTACCCCATTCTCTATAAATTTGACAAATACACTATTCTTTACTCCTCTAATTTGTTTATAGTATCGATCTTTATACCTGGATCATGTACCCATTTGGACTTTATTTTTGTGATGGTGACAGGCATTGGTCTATGGCCCAAATTCTGCCACACTGTATTCCAGTTTTCCCAGAAATTTTTGTCAAACAGCGAGGTCTTATCCCGGAAGCTAGGGTTCTTGGGTTTATCAATCAGTAGATTGCTATATTCATTGACTATTGTGACTTGAGTACCTAATATATTCCACTGGTCTACTCCTCTATTTCTGAGCCAGTACCAAGTGGTTTTGATGATTGCTGCTTTATAATATAATTTGAGATCTGGTAGACTTAGGCCACCTTCCCTATCATTTTTTTTCATTAATTCCCTTGATATTCCGGACCTTTTGTTCTTCCAGATGAATTGTGATATTATTTTTTGGAGCTCTAGAAAAATAAGTATCTGGTAATCTCATTGGTATGGCACTGAATAAATAAATTAATTTAGGTAGAATTGTCATTTTTATTATATTAGCTCTGCCTACCCATAAACAACTGATGTTTTTCTAATTACTTAGACCTGACATTATTTGTACAAAAATGTTTTGTAATTGTGCTCATATAGTCCCTAGGTTTGTTTTGGCAGGTATAATCCCAGATATTTTATAGTGTCTACCATAGCTTCAAGTGGGATTTCTCTTTCTGTCTCTTGCTGTTGGACTTTGTTAGTAATATATAGAAATGCAGATGATTTATGTGGGTTTATTTTGTAACCTGCAACTTTGCCAAAGTTGTTATTATTTTAAGTAGTTTTTTTTACTTGATTTTCTGAGATTCTCTAAGTATATTATCATATTGTCTGCAAAGAGTGATAACTTAGTTTCTTCTTTGCCTATTCTAATTCCACCAATTTCTTTTTCTTCTCATTGCTAAAGCTAAAAATTTCTAGTGCCCTATTGAATAACAGTGGTGATAATGGACATCCTTGTTTCATCCCTGATCTTATTAGATATGAATCTAGCTTATTCCCATTGCATATAATGCTTCCTGATGGTTTTAGGTAAATACTGCTCATGATTTTATGGAAAGTTCCATTTATTCTTTGTTCTCCACTGTTTTCAATAGGAATGAGTGTTGTATTTTGCCAAAAGTTTTCTCTGCATCTATTGAGATAATCATGTGGTTTCTGTCAGTTTTATTGCTGATATGATCAATAATGCTGATAGTTTTCCTAATATTCAACCAGTCCTGCATTCCTGGTATAAATTCTACCTGGTCATAATATATTGTTCTTGTGATAAGTAGCTGTATTATTTTTTTAATATTTTATTTAAATTCTTGCATCTATATTTATTAGAGAAATTGGTCTATAATTTTCTTTCTCTGTTTTTCTTCTTCCTGATTTAGGCATCAGAACCATATTTGCATCAGAAAAGAACATGGTAGAACTCTTCACCAATTTTCCCAAATAGTCTATATAATATAGGAATCAACTATTCTTGAATGTTTGATAGAATTCATTTGTAGATTCATGTGATCCTGGAGATTTTTTCTAGGATGTTCATTGATGCCTTGTTCAATTTCTGTTTCAGAAATGGGGTTATTCAAATATTCAACTTCCTCTTCTGTTATCTGGGCAATTTATATTTTTTTAAAAATATTTCATCCACCCCATTTAGATTGGTGAATTTATGGGCATAGAGTTGGGCAAAGTAATTTCTAATCATTGTTTTAATTTCCTCCTCAATGGAGTTGAGTTTACTCTTTTTTTCTTATATCGGTAATTTGGTTTTATTTTTTTAAACAAATTGACCAAAGTTTTATCAGTTTTATTTTTTTCATAAAACCAACTCTTAGTTTTATTTATTAGTTTAATAGTTTTCTTAATTTCAATTTTGTTAATCTCTCCTTTGGTTTTCAGTATTTTTAATTTGGTACTTACTTGAGGAGTTTCAGTTTGTTCTTTTTCTAGCTTTTTCAGCTGTATGCCCGATTCATTGATCTCCTCTTTCTCTATTTTATTCATGTAGGCATTCAAAAATATAAATCTTCCTCTAAGAATTGGTTTTGCAGTATTCCATAAGGTTTGGTAGGTTGTCTCATTATAGTCATTCTCTTGAATGAAGTTGTTGATTGTTTCTATGATTGGTTGTTTAACTCACTCATTCTTTAGGATTAGATTATTTAGGATCCAATAAATATTTTGGTTTATCTTTCCATGACCTTTTATTACATATATTTTTATTGTATTATGATCAAGAAGGATGCATCAACTATTTCTGCTTTTTGGCACTGGATTGTGAGGTTTTTCTACCCTCAAGTATGGCTAACTTTTGTGTACATGCCATATACTGCTAAGAAAAGGGTATATTCTTTTCTATCCCCATTCAGTTTTCTCCAGAGATGTATCGTATCTACCTTATCCAGAGATTTATTCACCTCCTTCACTTCTTTCTTATTATTTTCAGGTTAGATTTATCAAGTTCAGAGAGGGGGAGTTTGAGGTCCCCCACTAATATAATTTTACTGGGTATTTCTTCCTGTAACTCCCTTAATTTATTCTCTAGGTATTTGCATGTCATACCACTTGGAGCATATATGTTTAGTAATGATATTGTTTTGTTGTCTATGGTGTCATTTAGCAGGATATAGTTTCCTTCTTTATCTTTTTTGATTAGATCTATTTCTGCTTTTGCTTTGTCTGAGATTAAGATTGCTCTCCCTGCTTTTTTTTTACATCAGCTGAAGCACAATATATTCTGCTCCAACAATATATTCACCTTTACCCTGTGTGTATCCCCCTGTTTCAGATGTGTTTCTTGTAAACAACATATTCTTGGATTGTGATTTTTAATCCTTTCTGCTATCCATCTCAGTTTTATGGGAGAGTTCATCCCATTCATATTAACAGCTATGGTTACTATCTTTGTATTTCCCTCCATCCTCTTTCCCCTCACTCATGCTTTTAGTTCTGCTTTCTGCCTTTCCTTCCACAACAGGGTTTTAATTTCTGACCACCACCCTCCTCAGTCTTCCCTCCCTGCTTTCAGCCTCCCTTTTCCCTTACTACTTCTTCTATTCCTTTTAGCCTGTCCTCCCTTTTCTTTCCCCTTTCCCCTCCTACTGCCTATAGAGTTAGTTAGATTGCTATACTTAACTGAATTTGTTGTTCCCTCCTTGAACCAAATCACAGGAGAATAAATCTCAAACAATGCTCATCTCCCTCCCCTCTTTGCCTCTACTGTAATCCATTTTTGTGCCTCTTTCTGTGATATAATTTACCTTTTTACACCTACTTTTCACAACTCCTATTACAATTTCTTTATTCCCTTAAATCACATTTTTATCATCATATCATTTACTTTATACCCACTCCCTCTATGTATATTCCTTTTACATATCAAAAAAAAATAGAGTTCTCAAGATTAAAAATTATTATCTTCCCTTACAGGGATATAAGCAGTTTTCCCATATTGAATAACAGATTTTACCCCCCTGTTTACCTTTTTATGCCTCTCTTGATACTTGTGTTTGAAGATTGAATTTTCTATTGAGCTCTGGCCTTTTCATCAGGAAGGTCTGGAAATACCTTATTTTATTGAATGTCCATCTCCTTGCTTGAAATATTATGCTCATTTTTTCCCAGTGTATTGATCCTTCATTGTAGTTCTAGTTCCCTTGCCTCACGGTATATCATATTCCAATCCCTTTGATCTTTTAACATAGAAGCTGCAAGGTCCTATGTGATCCTGACTATAGCTCCAGGATATTTGAATTGTTTTGTTCTGCCTGCCTGCAGTATTTTCTCCTTCACTTGATTATTCTGGAATTGGGCAATGTTTTGGTGTTTTTAATTTGGGATACCTTTCAGGAGATGAACCATGGATTCTTTCAAAGACTATTTTGCCCTCTGGACCTTGGGCTTCTTGGCAGGTTTCCTTGATGATTTTTTGGACGAAATTGTCCAGGATTTCTGTTCATCATGAATTTCTGGTAGACCAATAATTCTTGCATTTTGTCTCCTGGATCAATTTTCCAGGTTATTTTTCCAATTAGATGTTCTACATTTTCTTCTTTTTTTTAATTCTTTAGATTCTGTTTAACTGATTCTTGATGTCTCATAGAATTATTAGTTTCTACCTGACCAATTCTAATTTTTATCAAATTATTTTCTTCAGTTAATTGTTGCATTTCCTTTTCTTTCTGTCTAATTGTTCCTTTTAAGTAAGAATTTCTTTTACTTAGTTTTTGTACTTCCTTTTTCACTTCTCCAATTTTCCTTTTAAATCTTTCTGTGATTTATTTTTTTATATTTTCAAAATCATTGGTCAGTTTTTCCTCTGCTTCCCTAATTTGGTTTTTAAAATCCATCTTGAACTCTTCCAAGAATGCTCTTTGGGCTTTAGACCAGTTCATATCCCCTTCTAAAGTTTCAGGTGGGTGTTCAGTCCTAATGCTGACCTCTTGGTATTCATGCTTTGGTTGCTGTCCCCATATAAATATTCTATGGTCTTATCTTTTCTGGTTTGCTTCTTGCTCATGATGACCATCCTCTTCCTGGCTTTTCAGGTGGATCTCTGCTTCTGGGGTACAGGGGTTCTGTCTCACTGTTCTTTTACATGAGGCTTTGTGTATTGTGGCCTCTGGTACTTTCAGCTGGAAGCTACGATGCTGTAACTTACCTGGTGCTGAGCTGACTGATCTGCCAAAACAGAAGCCAGGCGAAATCTTTCTGAGTTTCCCCAGAGTTACCCTGGAGCTAGCTGTGTTAAGTGTGGAAGAGGGGTGGTCTTGCCACAGGAGGTCTCCTCTCCTTTGCACAGGCAGTCTCAGTGGGTGGTGAAGCTGGTTTGAACTAGTGTCTTCCCTATTCTCCTGGCTGTGTTGAGGTATGCTTGGGATCCTGGTGTTGATGATTGTGGGCTCCACCCCCTCCCGGGGCTCAGCATCTCCACCTGGTTCACTGAGGTGGGGCTGTCTAGGACAGCTCCAATCATGCACACACAGCAAAATGGATGCCCCCTTCTTAATTTTCCTAGCTTCACTAGCTAAGAGACTTTTTGCCCCTTTGGTTGATCCCACTGTTCCAGGACTTTTCCTGGGGAAATATTCTATGTGTTTTTCAAGGTCAGCAAGGCAAGGGGTAGAGCATTTGCAGATCACTTCACCATATTTGCTACTGGAAGTTCAAATAGGTGACCTACAGACATTTAATCAGCAGGCTGATTGTCTCAGGAGTGGCTGGTCAGTTACCTGGGGTTCTGAGGTTCTCACTTGCTCCATCCCACTGGATCCCCTGGGTCCACATCCTGGGCTGATTGTTTGATATTTTTCAGGGAAACTGCTACTTCAGAAAGCCCAGGGCTTACTGCTCAGTTTTGATATTTCTGGGGCTGCACTGGCATAGCCTGTGCCCTGTGTGCTCCTCCAGCCCTGTGCAACAGACTCTTCCCATCTACCTTACAGTCTGTCTTGGGCTGGAAATCTGCTACAGTATATCTCTTATTGGATTCTGCCACTCTTAAATTTGTTCAGATTCTCTTTTTAGAGGTGTCTGAAGGAGTTTGTCTCAGAACTTAGGTGAGTAATTGCTCTCACTATACCATCTTTGCTTCACTCCCCTTATTCCCCTTTCTTAGGTCTCTCTGGGTGAGATTTTAACTGCTGTTTATAGCATCATGCAGTGCTACGTTTTCTTTTTTTAAATGAAAATTCAGAATTGTTTCAATTTGCACTTCTCTTATAATTTCGATCATTTTCTTCCCAAATTTATTAATTTATTTGTTTTTAGTTTAGTTTTGGTTTTTTTTGCTTTTTTTTTTTAACAATCATTTCCAGAAGTTGCAAACTTTCTCACTCCTTCCCCCTCCCTTGCAAGACTGCATGCAAACTTATGTGGGTTCTACACACAAATTCCTATTAAACAAATTTTTCACATCAGTCATGTAGCATAACAGAATTTAAATGAATGGGAGGAAAACAAAACAAAACATAACAAAGGGGAAAACAGTCTGCTTCATTCTTTTTTTCAATTTTATAGTTCTTTCTCTGTATGCGGATGGCATATTGCATCCTGAGACCTTTGGAAATGTTTTAGGTCCCTGTCTTGCTATGGAGAACTAAGTGTATCAAAAACAGTTTTTACACACTGTCACTGTTGCATGTATGATGTTCTCCTGGTTCTGCTCACTTCACTTAACATCAGTTTATATAAATCTTTCCAGGTTTTTGTGAAGTCTGTCTATTCATCATTTCTTATAGGACCATAGTACTCCATTACATTCATATATCACAACTTGTTCAGTCATTCCCCAATTGATGAGCATCCCCTCTATTTCCAGTTCTTGGCCATCACAAAAAGAGTTGCTATAAATATTTTTTTACAATTGAAGATAATGTGAAATATCTCATTGGGAAAACAACTGACCTGGAAAATAGATCCAGGAGAGACAATTTAAAAATTATGGGACTACCAGAAAGATAACTGATCAAATGGAGATCTAGATGTTTGACAATCCTTTGCACAAGGAACTCTTAGGCATGATAGAGATGCTCATTTTCACTTCTGAGTAACACCTAAATGACACCTGTCATCTTCCATGAAATTATCAAGGAAAACTGCCCTGATATTCTAGAACCAGAGGGAAAAATAAGCATTGGAGGAATCCATCGATCACCGCCTGAAAGAGATCCAAAAAGAGAAACTCCTAGGAACATTGTGGCCGAATTTCAGAGTTCCCAGGTCAAGGAGAAAATATTGCAGACAGCTAGAAAGAAACAATTCAAGTATTGTGGAAATACAATCAGGATAACACAAGATCTAGCAGCTTCTACATTAAGGGATCAAAGGGCATGGAATAGGATATTCCAGAAGGCAAAGGAACTAGGACTCAAACCAAGAACCACCTACCCAGCAAAACTGAGTATAATACTTCAAGGGAAAATATGGTCTTTCAATGAAATGGAGGACTTTCAAGCATTCTTGATGAAAAGACCAGAGCTGAAAAGAAAATTTGACTTTCAAACACAAGAATGAGAAGAAGCATGAAAAAGTAAACAGCAAAGAGAAGTCATACGGGACTTACCAAAGTTGAACTGTTTACATTCCTACATGGAAAGACAATATTTATAACTCTTGAAACTTTTCAGTATCTGGGTAATTGGTGGGACCACACACACATACACACACACACACACACACACACACATGCATGCACACATAGAGAAGAGAGCACAGAGGGAATTGAATTGGATGGGATCATATCTTAAAAATGTTAAGGTAAATGTATAAGAGAAATGTATTGGAAGGAGAGAGGGTGAAGTGGAATGGGGCAAATTATCTCTCATAGAAGACACAAGCAGGAGACTTTTTAGTGGAGGGAAAAAGAGGAGAGCTGAGAAAAAAAACGTGAAGTTTACTCTCATCACATTAGACTAAAGGAAGGAATAAAATGGACAGTCTTTTTAGTATGAAAACCTATCTTACAATATAGGAAAGTGGGGGAGAAGGAGATAAGCAAGGTGGGGGGATGATGGAAGGGAGGGCAATGGGAGGAGGGAGCAATTTGAAATCAACACTCTTGGGGAGGGACAGGATCAAAAGAAAGAATAGAAACAATGGGTGGGGCAGGATAGATGGAGGGAAATATAGTTAGTCTTACACAACATGACTATTATCGAAGTCATTTGCAAAACTACACAGATATGGCCTATATTGAATTGCCTTCCTTCCCAAAGGGAATGGGTGGGAAGGGAGGGATGGGGAGAAGTTGGAACTCAAAGTTTTAGGAACAACTGTTGAGTATTGTTCTTGCTACTAGGAAATTAGAAATATAGGTAATGGGGAATAGAAAGTTATCTGGCCCTACAGGACAAAAGAGAAGATGGGGACAAGAGAAGGGAGGGATGATAGAAGAGAGGGCATATTGTTGATAGGGGAAATTAGAATGCTCGGTGTATTGGGGTGAGGGGAGGGGACAAATGAGGAGAAAATTTGGAACCCAAAATTTTGTAAAAATGAATGTAAAAAGTTAAATAAATAAATTTATATTAAAAAAAGAAATTTGAACAAAATTGGTATTTCTTAACTTGCTTTTATTACAAATTCATTGTTCCAGTATCCTCCATTATTTTCTATTTTCTATCTTGCATTGCTATGGTAAGTAATGTATGCATACTCCAAACATTCTTTTATGCTTCCACCTTCCCTATCTCTTTATATTGATATTCTAACTGAAATGTTACTACTTCCTTAAGGCCACAAAGGAGTAAGCATAGTTCCCTTCCATCACAAACCTCCTGTAATTGAATCCAACTACCTACTCACATTCTTCCCTTAAATATGAGTTTTGTCTGTCACCAAGGTCTCTGATCTCCCCTGAAGTGGAGGCAATGTGTAAGGATTTTTCTTTTCTCTTGAGAAACTGACAATTCCTTTTTATAAGTGCAGATGAGAATATCACCAGTCTACTTAGAGTACTCTAGAAAGCTGCAGGCAAAACTCATCCCCCTGTGAACAAATCATCTCTACAATAAGTCTTTTGGTATATTGAAAGAGTAAAAAAAATGGAATATGATTGTTATCTTTCCCTAACATGATTTCTAAAACTGAGTCTGAAGAATAAAATGTAGCTGCTATAAATAAAAATGGACTAAAAGCAAAAGGACTTTAGAGATGATGTGGATTACTTATTCTATTTGTCCCTAGAAGGCAGCAATAGGAGCAATGTGTAGAAATTGGAAAAAAGGGGGTAAAGGGTGTTATCACACACAAAAAGGAAAATATAATCATTGAACTATTCAAATAGTAATTGTAATAGTAATAGCATTTATTTTGTTTACATCTAAAAATCACAAATATTTTTTGTATTTTCTCTCCCAATAGAACACATGCTCCTTGAGGCCTGGGATTGTTTCATTTTTGTCTTAGTGTCCCTCATGCTTGAGACTATGTCTGGAATGTAGCAAGTACCTGGTCAAATGATTGATTCCTCTCACACTTATTTTCCTCATTACTTCTCTAAGATCTTGGCCACAACAAGATACATAGGAGTGACCTACAGTCTCAGAACTTCTGTCTCGCATCAAGCTACTTATGGCATGTTATATTTTCAAATGCTCTTTTGCTTAGTACTATTCTTAATCTGTCCATATACACCACTGCAGCAGATATTAACAACAGAAATTCTTGTGCCTTCTGGGACATTAATAAAGCTTGCAGCATAAATCCCTTTCAGCCCTCTCCTTCCTGAGGAATGTATTATAAATGGACATGTAACTGCTGGATATCTGGAGGATTGCCTGAAGCCTCTTGGGAGAAGTAAACTATAAAGTACTACCAGGAGTAAGTAGGTTTAGGGATGAAGTTGCTCTATTTTTTTCATCTCAAATAAAGAAAAAGTTTTTAGATGACACTCTTCTTTCCATCACTGATAACTGATCAAATGGAGATCTAGATGTTTGACAATCCTTTGCACAAGGAACTCTTAGGCATGATAGAGATGCTCATTTTCACTTCTGAGTAACACCTAAATGACACCTGTGTTGTCACAAGAGTCCAATGCATTGAGATTTTTACAGGTAGGCTACTCCCCAATCAAGAGAATTTACGTCTGAACTAATTCCTTCTATCCTGCTGAGCCTGACAGAAACATTATTGGTTAGAAGGAATAGAGGTTTATTGCCAAGCCCTACTTTATTCATAGTGACAGGGTGATTGTAGGAAATGGCATCTAAAAGGCTACTGTAGATTGTTCTGGAGAGAAACTAATTCTTCCACTTAGCTGACTTTTAGATTCCTTCTGATCAGGTTTCATCTGTCCTCTGTGCAGAGTATAGAGAATCATTCAAAAGGTCAAACATCCTCTAAACGACTGAACAACAAAAAATAGCATGGGCTAAGAGCCCTAGAGAACAATGCTGTGAACATAAAGAAAAATGTTTCAACTTTACATGACATCAAGAAAAAAGAATACCATAACAAATGGGAAAAAAAAAAAGATATCAACCCATCATTTTTGTCCACACAATTGATGTTAAATAAGTGGTGTAAATTAGCTGTTTTCTGAGCTAACTAGTTTATTTGATTGAGACAAAGCCTGCAATCTTATAGTGGATTCTTTCAGTTTGTATATTGTGTGCATGTGAATTTTTAATATACAGTAGTACTGTATCATTAACATATAGCATACATTAAGATATATCAGTACAGTAGCTCAATTTTTTTATACAGATTAGATTTTATATAGATCATGTCACATGGAATGTCTGCGTATATATCAATTTGATAGAAACAGTCAAATATAATACCTTTTGCCTATAATATGGCTTTCAGTCCTGCTTCTCTAAACCTTAGGCAACTTTTGGGAGAGAGTCACTCACATTTGGTCATTTCAACCTGAAATTTATCCTCCCTTGGTACAATATCTATATGCTTCTCTTTAACATACTTTAATCCTTCTTTTAGTTCACCCAGAACTTTAGGAGATTCTGCCTACATAAATGGATCTAAAATCACAAGGGCGCTCTTGTATTTTTGTTCATTACTGTTCAGTGGACTGAACATCGATTTTTCTGTTTTTTTACAGTGAAGCAGTTATTTAAAGATCTTCACTTACACCACTTTTGTTCAATATTTATGCCATATTTGTTGTAAAAATCATACAATTTGGTTTACCTCGTTTTATTAGTTGTTTGCACATTTAAGTTTCTGGCTTGAAGTAACAGAAAACAAAGCTCCAAGATGCTCATGACTAGACTCAGATCAATATGGTACCATTCTGAAAATATCAAAATATACAGAACATTTTCTGAAAGCACATGAAAATTTCAGGAAAGACAATCTCTCAAGGGATGTTTTCTTATGTGCTTCAATAGGCACTACCTAGTGAACCTCCACAACTGCGAATCAAGGTGGGAAAGAGGCCCCCAGAGCTTAATTCTCTGCATGCTGGCATAGGAAATAATTAAGTGCATTTTATCACTTCTTATTATCATGCTGTTTATACAAATTTATTATTTATTTATAGCAGTGCATGCAGTATAAAGAAACTTGGTAATTTCATCCTGCTGTTTTAAAATCCCACTGAATAATATAAGTTCTTTTATGTATGAAGCTTATTCTTTAAAAAGAAAATACACCACTTTAGGGGTATATCCATCTAAGTGTTGGATATCAAATGATTCCTGGAGCAAATCTACTCAGGAAAATTTGTAGGATTCCAACTGTTCTCAGTTATCCTTTTTACATCATGAAGGGAACTGGAGTAAGAATAGATGCAATAAACATCCTTTAAATGGCATATAATTTATATTTTCTGATACATTGCCAATAGGATTAGTGATTTCATTAATATATCTGATTTCATCTTCCCGATGATTGATCATTGTATTTCAGTCTATACTTTTCAATTCTGAAGGATTGTCTACTCTAAGTAAATAAGGGCATTTAAACTTGCTTCCAGTTTATCATCTACCTACTCACACCAAAGTGATTTCCCCACAGCACAGATCTGGCCATCATACCCCTCTCCTATTCAATAAACTCAAGTGGTTCCTATGACCTCTCAAATGAAACATAAAATGCTTTAGCATTTCCAGTTCTAGTCATCTTATATCTTACACATTGCCCATTCTAAACTGGCTTCCTTGCTGATCCTTGAACAAGGTACTCCTCTCTAAAAGAAAAGGGATTTCCTCTAGCTATCTCCTATACCAGGAATGTTTTCCCTCTTCATCTCCACCTTTTCACCTCTCTAGCTTCCTTCAGCTGTCAAGTAAAATCTGATCTTCTTCAAGAGGCCTTTCCTGATTCCCCTCAATTCTAAATACTTCTCTTTCTTATTTCTTTTTTTATCCTATATGTAGTTTGTTAGTACATATGTGTTTGCATGTTTGCTCCTCCATTAGACTGTGACCTCCTCAAGATGATACAAGTGTGCCCTCTTTGAAACTTATCATCACCAGGAGTCAGAGACAAAGTCCAATTAGATAAAACCTGAGAATGATTCCATTATATCTGCATAGCCTTGAGAATAGATAGAGAAAGAGAAATACACTGGGGGTGAGGGGAAAGGAAAGGAAGTATAGAGAAAAATACATCAAATAATAAAAGTGTACAAATTGACATCTATACAAACAAGGATGCAGTAAGGGTTTCAGCTGACACTTGAAGTTCACTTTCATCTGAATTGCTCAAAGGGAGGAAAAATACACACACACATACACATACAGTTAGACACAGAATTACAGTTTACTCAATAGGAAAATAAGAGGGAGAAAGGAGAAGAGAGACTAGATAGGAGAGATTAGTTCTAAGCTGAGTAATTTAAGGCTTATCCTAGAGACTATAAGGAACCATTAAAATTTCTTGGCCAGGGAAAGATATAAGACCCGAATTTGAGGAATATCGATTTGGCAGTTGCATAACTAGATCAAAAAACACCAATTCGGAGGCTATTACCAAAGGAAAAACTGACAAACAGATAAGAAGTGATGAGATCCTCAACTAGGGTGTTTGTGACATAAATAGAGTAAAGGAGATGGCTGCAAGATATACACACAGATTAACAAAATTTGACGATCAGTTGAATGTGAGCAGTAAACAAGAGAAAAGAATCAAGGATATCTCCTAACATGGTTGACTATAAAGATGGTAATACTCTTAACAGAAATATGGAAATCAAGAGATGTAGGTTCTGGGGAAAAAATGAGTTCCATTTTTGACATGTTGGGTACGAAATGCAATAGGCAGATGGAGATGTAGAAGTGGAGTTCAGGAGTGATAAAGAGGTAAAGTTGGGAACTGTTTTCACAGACATGAAAGGTGAATTTTTGGAGTCTTCTGAGGTCATCAGAAAAGAAAGCATAGAATATAAAGAGGAACTGGTCCAGGACAGAGTCTTAGGATATAATATTATATAGAGAATGGAATATTTATAATGATTTTACAAAGGAAACTAATGATATTTAGTCCAATAAGTAGGGAGAATATGGCAGAGCAATGTCATGAAAACCCAGAGAGGGAATCAGGAGGGTGGGGTCAACAAAGTCAAAGCTGCAGAGAAATCAAGAAGTACAAGCACTGAAAAAAGGGTTATTAGATGGATCATGAATGAAATCCCAGGTGATTTTTGAGTTAATAGTGCCCGTTGAGTAGTAAAAACAGGAGTCAGATTTCAAAGGCTTGAGAGGTGAAAGAAAAGAATGCAAAGGTAAAGACTATAAGAAGCATTTTTAAGGAGTGGACTATGAAAGGGAAGAAATGTATAGGATATATTTAGAAAAGGTAGAGTCGAGGGAAAGGCTTTTTTGTGGCACAACCTCTAAAACAAACTTCCTAATTCTCAAATCTATGTCCTTGCTCTGCTCAAAATCCTTCAGCGAATCTTTATTGCCTCTTTCCCTGATATTTAAGGTCTCCCACATTTTGGTTCTAACCAACGTTTCCTAACAGTCTACTTTAATAGTTTCCCCATTTCACACAACACTTTTTCACATGCTCTGCTTTTCCGCCTAAGGGAACTACCAGCTGTTTCCTAACTCCATCCTCATACCGTATTCTCCCTACCTATATTGTGTAAAACATCATCCATGCCTGGAATGCATTCCCTATTTGTTCAAACTTTGTAGAATTCTATTTTTCTTTCAAGGCTCATCTTAAGTGGTTTCTGCTCTATTTAGAGTCCTGATTCCTCCAACTGAAAGTATTCTTTCCTTTCTCAAATTTTCCTTGGAGTACTCTATCAGGATTTCTTCTTTTCCATCATCACTCCGTCTCTTGTACTACATATCACTGTGTATATTACAACACTACCACTACTCACACCCAAGCTTCTAAAGTAACCTTCTAATAGTCCATGTTAATGAGATTTTCTAAAATTATGACTATATAACATGCATGTGAGTCAATATTCAAATGGAAGAAAAAATAATTATTAATTTTTAAGTTAATGAATGGTCTCAGAGGCAGCATGGTATATAAAGGGGAAGAAATACATAGTACTTAGAATTAATAACTCTAAGTTATAGGTCCACTTCCTAGTCATGTGGGCAAGTAACTTAAACTTTCTGAGCATTAGTTTCCTCATCTGAACTTATTCTTTCTAAGCCAAAAACCACTCAGTTCTATCTCTTGGTTTCCCTTAAAAATCAGCTTGAATTCATCTTTCTGTGGTAGGTTAGATGGCTCTGGAAGAGAAAGTGAGGCTGTGACTTTGCACAGCCCTCCCTTAACTTAAATCCATTCACTTGCATGTCATGGCATCACCTTCCTGATGCCGTGGTCCTCTTCGAGAATGAAAGGCAAACACCAGCAATGTCTAGTTGCTAATGTCTCCTTGCCCCTCCCTCCACCTTCCATCTACTCTGTATATATCTTAAGCATACGTATTTATATATTGTGTCTTCATTAGAATGCAAGTTCCTTGAGGAAGCTGATTTTGCCTTACTTTTTATCCTCTAAACTCAACATCCTTCCCTTCCCAGCTATACTTTTGACTTCCTGCGCTTCAAAAGCCATACTTATGCTTCACTCACCTTGGACCCTCCCTCAGCCCCTAGGACTTCCTGGACATCCATCCATCAGCCAGGCTCTCTTCTGTTCTTCATTTTGGAGACACTCAAGCTGACCACTTTTCATCCTCCCAGCTTCCACTTTGTATTTCTGGTCTTTGACACCATGCTCAATTTCTTCTTCTCTTTCATCACCTTTCAGTTCCTTTTTGCTTGTTATCTTTCCCCACTGGAAGGCTCTTTGAGGGTAGGGACTGTCTTTCCTTTCATTTGTATCCCTATCACTTAGCACAATGCCTGGATCTTGGTAAATGCTTCATAAATTCTCCTTGCCTAGTCATAGTATGTGGTACATAGCAAGTGCTTCATGAGTGTTTGTTGACTGACTAGTTAATATAAACCACCATAAAAAATACTATTCTTTATTAGTTATCAATTTCATTTGCATTTCAATGGAAGTTATGAGTTTTACAAAACCTAAGTTTTATGATAGGGAGCCCGACTGCACAAATAACATTTTAAGTGGTAATACCCCTAACCTAGCCAGATGCTGTTAGTTAAACAAATTAAATTAGCCTAAGGAAAGGAAAAACAATAAAGCTACAATTCTCTCCCCACAGATATTCCTTGGATTTTGCTCCTTGACACCATGTCTGAGTATAAAAGCAAGATAAAAGAGTTGGACAAAGTTGACTCTCAAGACTAGAATATAAAAATTAACTAGTCAAGGAGCCAAGGCTTGAGTTTAGAAAGATTGGGTTTAAACCCAAACTGAATTCCAATGAGTACTCTAAGTAAGTATTTTTCCCTTTGTTATTTTTAACCTTTTCCAGTTTCCTTGTAGTGGCTTGCAACAAAATCCTTCAGAAATGTAAAGACCAATAAAAATTTCTTAAAGAATTATTGTTCACAAAAAAAAACAGCATTCAAACTTTATGTTTCAGAAAGTCAAGCAACAACATCAACAATTATGACTGGGGAAAATCCATTGGGATTTAATGGAAATAGACCTGTATAAAATAAGTGCCAGATGATTGACTTTGGAAAAATCATTTCTCCTCTCTGGGTCTCAGTTTTCTCATCTGTAAAAATTTTCCAAGTTAAACTAGTTGACCTCTATGGTCTCTTCCAGCTCTCAATCATGTGGCTATGAACCTGATAAAATTATGAAACTAAACATGGCTCTTATAATTCCATCAATATAAATTTTCATTTGGTTGAAAGCTCCATGTGAGCAGAAAGTATATCTTAGCTAAATATAAGTATTCATTGAAGTATATTTTTAAAGTAATTACTCAAGAAATATATATGAGGCAACTATGTACAACACAATCCACTTTACTAAATGGATACATAGAAATATTCTTGGTTGAGGATTAAAAAAAATTCCAATAGGTTCTTGCTTTGCTCCTTGAGACAGAATATATTCAAATAAAAATTTACTAGGTATGAGATTTTTACTAAAATCTATTCAAAAGAAATATATATATACGTGTGTGTGTGTGTGTGTGTGTGTGTGTGTGTGTGTGTGTGTATGGAATGGTAGACCATAAAGCATGCCAAATGCAACTATGCACTGCTATTAATTGTCAGCTTATGGGAGCGGGGGTATTTGTTGGGAGGAATTCCCTTTTAGATGTTCCCATTATATGATGAATGAGTTTGTTTGAGTCATATTTTTAAAAAAAAAGCTTAGATTTTATAACAATTTAAAGACCCTATAACTTACAGTCTAACCCTAAATTAGAAGGCCAAGGTAGTAAATGCAGAGTGTGTGGCCCTTCCACTTTTATGCCTTTTCAGTGAAATCCAAGAAAGATTCAGGATCCATGACTCCACGATAAATGATTTCAAATGACCAACAATATAAAGAGCACAGGTATCACGTAGGCTGTAAGTTAGTTAGACAAGCCAAGGCAACAAGGGGTGGACTATTTACAGAGTATGAATCTGGGAAGGCGCTACTCTTCAGCCTTACAAGTTGAAGTTTTGTTGGGGGAAGTTACCCTTATAGGTAAACTCATGTAATGAAAACAGCTCATTGCATGAGCTGCGATGTGAACATAAGCAATCATGGCTAAAACAAGTTGAGATTGCACTGAACCAGGGTTCATTCACAAATACAAAGAAAAGGTTGAATATTCTCTTTATTGGTATATTCAAGAGAACAGTCCCCTGAGCTGTTTTTTACTTTTTAATCTTACCACTAAAAGCTTGTAAAATGCACCTCTCCCATTGATTGTAATTGCTGTTCTTCAACCACAGTGAGGAGTTTCACATCAATGTTAAATTTTCCTCACTTTTGCCTGAGTTCCAATGTGGGTCACTTTAATGCTTGATTTTCATATTCATATTTAGATTATGCTTCTATTTGAACATTCAATTAACTAAATTATGCATTTTCAGGTATCCTCCCTAGGTTTCTTCCCTGTTCAGATTTGGGTGGTAGAAAAAGATTTTACACACACACACATACACACACACATACACATAAGTACGTATGTATGTATATGTATGTACATTTAACATTTAATGATTCCACATAGATCAATAACTCCCAGCTACCTTGGACTCAGTGTGATGCTTTGAGTATCCTTAACTACGCAAACAGGGTTTAAGCACATTCCAGTGTGATTTCTATTTTCAGATCATGATGGAGCCACAAATCAAATTTTTTTAAAATTAAAATAAAATTTTAGCAATGAAAAAAATTTAGGTAAAATTCATCTAAGAAAATAAACAAGCAATAGAATCACTCTCATCCCTATACATGAATATAAAATAGTTGCAAACTCCTGCAGGCTTCAGGGAGGAAGTAAAACCTCCCAGACAAACCTCAGAGAAGATTAGAAAACTATTTCCCCTGTACAGAGGTGGATGAAGTGTGCAAAGTGTCTATCATTCACTACCTTCTTTCAGGTTGGTCTATTTGGCAAGTATAGAGATATAAAGACATTGTTTTGGGTGTATCAACTGTCTTGCTGGCCTCAGAGTTATAGGATTCTTATCATATGTCTGGATATGGGGAAGCCATTAAAGATTCACCTGCATGGTCCTTCTTCCTTGTCTCAATCTAAGCCAATGGAAATCAATTGCCTCAGTCACTGTGGGAGGTCACCTCTGTCTTTCTGTTCCATTGGTCTATCCTCCATCACTGAAAAACACAGTCTGGGAGTAACTACTATTCATTACTCAATAATGTGCACCACTATAATGCTTACTTAGTGTGAGGCTTTCTCACTCATGAGTCAAACTCTTAGTCTAAAAATATTTCATTGCTTTGTCCCAAAAACTGTCAATGATCCCCACTGCCTACTGAATTAAAATAAAAGTCCCTAGCCTGACATTCTATATTACCCTTATGATGATACCAATGAATTAATAAAATTTTATGACAACCCTACCTTGTGCCACATGTTGTGCTAAACACTGGGATAAAAAGACAAGTATAAAATAATCTACCACCAAGAATTTTTAAATACTGTCCAGGAAGACAACATGTATGTATGTTCATACATTAAGAAAAATAACAAGGTCATTTTGGGTGGAAAACCACTTGTAGCTATGGTGATCAGGAAAAGCTTCCCATAGTAGATTGTTGAGACAGGAAATTAAGGAGGTAGAGGTGAAGAGAGATGTACTCTAAACATGAGGTCCAATCTTTGAAGAAGGCACAGAGATAGGAGATAGATTGTTATATCTCTTACCTTGGGCCTTTATATACACTCAGAGTCAGATAAAATGAACTATTTGCCATTTCCTGACTACCTTTGGTTCTTTTTCTTTTCATAATCCCTGTTGAAACAATTCCTCATTCTAATAATAATAATAATAATAATAATAGGCCGTTAAGTGGTATTTTCATAATTCCAAAATGTTGAACATGCATTATCTCATATGCCTATAACAACTATCTTTGAGGAAAGCATTACTGCTATTATTTTCAATTTACAAATGAGGAAACTGAGGCTCAGAGATACTAACTGGCCTACAGTCTCCCAGTTAGTGTATGCTGGAGGACTCTGTGTGAGTAGTAAAGGTGGACTGGCTGGGACTGAATTGTATTGAATTAGACTTAGAGGCCCTGAAGTCTCAGAATTTGAAAAACCTCTACCTTATTCATATAGTCCCCTCCCTTTCCATCCATAAAACCAAAGAAAGGTCACTGTGTGTTCTATATTTCTATTATTTATGGCATCTTTGAAAATGAAGGAAGGATGCAGCCTAGAATTTTTTGTTTGTTTGCTTGCATAGATTCATTGATTAATAGAGATTAGAAGGAACCAAGAAGTTCATTTAATGCAATTTTATCATGAAGAAATTGAACCCCCATTCTGGGGGGCAAAACAAACAAATTGAAATTTCACATACACAATTTTATATTTATCTGCCCATCCTTCCGGTAAACATCTATTAATTTCTGCTGTGTCCAGAGCACCATCCTAGCTACTAGGAGAGATTAAAAAGATCAATTAGATAGGATATAGCCCCTGTCCTCATGGAGTTCACAGTCTGCTAGTGACATAACCCACAAACTTAGACAACTCACAACATTCAACACTAAGTACATTAAGAATATGGAAAATGCAGTTTTATGTGAGGTCTGAGGGAGGTTATTACCAAATGTAGGAAGGGAAAGTGAGAAAACAAAGAGAGAGGAAGCAAGACGGAGTAAGTTTCACCTGGAGTTAGCAGACCAAGCTTCAAGGCTTACTTCAGACACCCGCAAGCTGTGGGACCATGTGCAGGAGACTTAAATTCTCGGTGGCTCAGTTTCCTCCGCTATATCCCAGCCTTAAAGTGGTGTGTAATTCTTAGATATTATTATTAATTAGGCATATTTTTATCAAAGAATTGCCATTAAATTTGGGTATTGTACAATGAGTAGGAAACTGACAAGGTAAGAGAAGAGTATTATACTGGGGTTTCTTTTTTGGATAGTTTAGACTAGAAAACCTCTGAGATTCCTTCATCCTCTAAAATAACATGATTGTGTGTGATTCTGAACACATATTTGGGAGAATGGAAGATTTCACAAGCAAATAGCTGCCGTAAGGGACTAGAGAAAGGAGATGTGAAGGTAAACAGGATATTCAGCGAAATTATACAAATTTGACTGAATTGTAGATTCCATAAAGGGTAGTAATATGAGACAAAGCTGGAAATATAGGAAAATGTCAGGTTATAGAGTCCCTTGATGCCAGGTAAAGCAATTTCCTGATCAAAATATTATCATTTATTTGGCTTAAATAGCCTGGTTTGCTTTATATCAGAGCTTTCTGAAAAGCAAGCCTATAGCTCAAGTTGCATTTACCTTGAAAGAAAAAGTATTTATATGTATGAAATTATTTATGGAAGTTCTTTCAATAACAGCCCCATACCAGAAACTAAGCAAATGACCACTGATAAATATTATGGCATATGAATATGATGGAATATTATCATGACATAATAAATGACAAAATGGAGAGTTTCAAAGGAAACTGGAAAAATTTCTAGGAATAAAGTAAGCAGAATTTAGAGAACAATTTGTACAATGATAAGTCACTTAAAAATAAAAACAACTTTGAAAGACTTTAGAATTCTAATCAAGGCAATGAGAAACACTAAGTCCAGAAGACTGAAGAGAAAATATGCCACCCGCCTCCTGATAGAGGGGTGATATTCTTAAAGAGCAGAATGAGATACCATTGGACATGGCCAATGTGGGAATCTGTTTTACTAGTGTATGAATATTTGTTATGAAGGTTCTCTTTTTTAAATTCTTCACTAGAATATACTGGTAGAGACAGATGATGTGTTTATTTTAAAAGTAAATAAAAAGAAGAAAAAAGAAAAAAAAACCTTCAATCTTCTTAAAGACAATGAAATACTCTGTTGAAAAACATTCTTATTTTGGGGCAGCACATTTATATCCCCAGGCATGAAGCGTTACATACATATGATCTCAAAATTTGAGCTGGAAAGAATCTCAGAGGTCAGGTAGAGCAAAATTATTTTACTGATGAGCAAATTCAAACTCAGTGGGATTAAGTGATTTGACCAAATCTCACAAAAACTAAGCGTAAGAGGCAAGATTTGAATTATCCCTCAATTAAGTTATAAAGATTCAGGAAAATAAGGAACTGAAATCTCACTCAGTAACTTTGCTCTTTTGCATAGAACTTTGTGAAGGATTGAATGACATCATCCGTTTATTTCCAGCCTACAACCTCTGAAGCAATAGTTTTGCCAGGAGGTACAGGGAACTGTCCAGTACTAAAGCCCTCTGGGTCTACCCTCTGCTTGATTTGTGCCTGCTGTAAAGAATAACCCCCCAGCTCAGCATATTTGGAGAGAGAAAAATTAAATGCACACAAAGCTAGTGTTCTCAATGCCAAGAATTGATCTGAAATCCCTTTGGCTAGCACTCTTTAGGCTCAAAGTTAATTGGAAAGTAAAGACTTTAATATCATGCTAATAGCTATGGCATAGATTGTTTTGTTTTGTTTCAGAGGGTTGGGTATTTTAAGCACTTTGAGCCCTTAAGACAGAGGATTCAGAATTTTTTCAGATATTCCCTGCAAGAAAGATTGCTTTTTTAGGTACATTGCATTTTATACCCAGTGCCATTTATATATAATCATAAATTTCCAAAGAAACCTTTTTTTTTTTTTCCAAATTAATGCTAAGAGAACAGCCTTGGAGTGGGAGTGGGGATTCTTTTGTATATTTCTAGAAATCCTTTTATCAGTGACTATTGATAGAACAATGCTACTCCCTTCAGATCTGTGAGTTTTCATAACTTGAAAACATGAAATATCTACAACTACCTACACATAACAAAATGAAGAAAGTAACCTATTCATGGTCTCCACATGTGGAATGATTTCCCAAGTAAATAGAAACTCTAGTTTCTTTAAAGTCAATCAATTGTAAGAGGCAGCAAAGGCTTAGGCAGATAACAGATTTTGCCCTACTTTTTAAAAGTTTTTTCTTAACAAAATAAAAGAAAATGTGGCCAGAAAATTTACAGAACTTTTATTTGTTCAAGTGGAAAGATGTTACTTTTAAATTGTACCTAGGGAAAACTCCTAGAATGTTTAATCAATGGTTATCTGCAACTACTTGTTTCACTTCATTTTTTTAGATATATCCATATGTCTTTTTGAGAAGGAATAACAGGCATGATCATTTGTCTGAATTGTGTCAAAAATGTAGTAAGAAATATATACCTGGTGCATCCTCTAATTAAGCCCCAGAGCAAGTTCCTACATAATGCGAATGAACTGGCATTATAAACATATTGTAATAATTTAGGAGAAGGGTCATTATGAACAAGTTGTATCATCACAATATAGAAATATTCATTGTACTTCTTTCTATATGATAGCCAATAACTCCAAGACACATCCCAGGGTCCTTTCCATATCTGAAATTCCATGGTTATTCATTACCTACACCACAAGTGGCCTTCTAGGTCCTTAGGAATGACCTTTTGACTGAGTCCAAGTTTTACAAAACAAATCCTTTCATTGAGGGTATTGGTTCTGTGAAGTTTGGGTTCAGTTAAAAGGTCACATTTGAGGACCTAAAGAGCCATATGTGGCCTGGAGACTGCAGGTTCCCCACCCCCTGATCTACAGCCTATCATGGCTTCTGCTTGCTCAATAAGCAAGATTATGTTATGTGTTCTTAAGCTCTCAGTTTGCTGTATTACACTTCTCTCAAATCTAAAAAATCCACATTTATTGAGTGGAGCACAATCGAATTACTATAGATTTTCTCATAATAATAAGTAAACTAAAAATTAGTAACAGCAGCACTTTATATTCCACTTTGGAATGTCTCATGAATACTTTGTAGGACAGTCCCTTCACTAGCAAAAGTTTCTTTACATTATTATTAAAATTAGTTTTCCTTTCCTGAGCATGCACCAAACAATTAGGCAAAGAGCAGTAGAAAAGGAGATATAAAGGGGATTGTAAAGAAAGAGGAAGCAGCCCAGAATTGTGCTAGATGATAGATGGAAGATTCTCTGGGATGAAAAATTTTCTTGTGGATAATTGTTGAGAATAAGGGGCAGTAGATGGACAGCCCAAGTGTTATGCCTAAATGCAAGAATTTCTTTTGAAAAAGTATAACATCTCTGGTGTGTTGAATAGATTTTCTGCGTACAATTCAGATACATAAATCACTAAAAATTATGTGGAATGAGAAGGAAAGGAGGAGTGTTGAAATCTGCACTGATAAAGAAAGTACCCATATTCATGAGATAATTGAACCACTGAAATAAGAAGGATCTTCACCATTGTGAATTCATTCATTCATTCATTCATTCATTCAATCAATCATAAGTGAGAATTGATTAGAGTTTCTAATGTTGGGAATCAATGCAGGTTATTCTCAAATTGGATTAAACCTGAATTAGCTAAATGAATTTTTAAAACAAGGGAAGATATTTGCCCTTGTGTGTGTGTGTGTGTGTTTATGCACACGCTTGCACAAAATGGTACTGAATGGTTATATTTTCCAAATTACCAATGTGAATAAGGAATGAGAACTGATATTGATTATTATACTTAAGTATCTTTACCTATAACTGCTGATTGAACATTATACTCATATATATGGCATTTTATCATGAACATAAACTGTCACAGATATTAAAGAAAGGCATAGTATAAAGAATATTCAATTTAAAGCTAGAACACATGGGTTCAAATATTGGTTCTGAAATTTACTAGTTGTGTGGTCAAAGACAAGTCATCTCATGTCTCTGGATCTCATTTCCTTCTTTATAAATTGAATACATTAACACTTATGTAGATCCAGTACAACATAGCAGAGAGAAGTTGCAGTTAGTTCTTTAAAGTCCTACCTCTAATATATACTGGTTCAGTCACCCTGTGATAAGTCCCTTAACTTCACTTAACCTTTCAGTATCCCAAGCACCTATCTAGAAATATAGCTATCACTGAAGCTAAAGATGTCTACTGGTGGAAGTTTTCTATTATGTACTTCCATACTTCTTTGAGTATCTTGTCCCTTTTGTCCTCTCAAAAGTCCTCCTCTGTAAAACCCACCCTTCGATTACTCCTCCCATCAACTGCTTTCATTCCTACTCATATGCTACTGAAGGAATCACAAAAATGAAACTTTGCTGATGGGGTCCACAAATAATCTCAACTGGGTATTCACTGTGGCAAAGTAATACCTTACATATCACTAAGGGTCTCACTATCTCACTTGTCAGTTTTTCCAAACATTTTTATTCTTTCTTAAACCTACAACAGCTACCCTACCTTACACTCTCAGTTGAGATGATCCTTGTTCGTATTTCAGTGAGAAAAATAAGGTCATTCATGGAGAATGCCCTCTTGTCTTTCACTCCTTTTCTCACATCATTCAGATGTTTTCTGCCACTTTTGCCTCTTTTATCCTTGTTTCATATGAGAAAATGGACCTTCTCCTTATCATGGCTAACCCCTCAAGAAGCACAAGTGATCTCATTCCATTGTACGCTCTTTTTCAAGCAGATTGCACTCTATCATGTTCATTCTCAAATCTTCAATTGCTTCATCTGCTGGTTCTTTCCTTATTGTCTACAAACAAGACTCTGTTTCCCCCCTGCTTAAAAATCCCACATTTGATCCATCCATTCCCAGTTAACTATCATCCTATACCACGCCTCCTTTAATATGGCTGACTCCTTGAGTAGGTCATCTAGAATAAGTGCCTTCATTTCCTTTGCTCTTACTCTCTTCTTAACACTTTGCACTTTGGCTTCCAGACTCATCATTTAACCAAAATTGCTTTCTCTGAAATTACTAATTATCTCTTAGTTCTCAAATCTAAAGAACTTTTCTCAATCCTCATCATTCTTGACCTCTCTAAAGCCTCTGACATTATGAGTCAACCTCTTCTCCTCAATACTCTATTCACTCTAGTTTTTTGGTTCTTCTGCTATCAGTTTGATGCTCCTTCTCAGTCTATCTTGTTGGGTCTTTATCCATGTCTTACCCACTCATAATAGGGTTCCCCCAGTGCTTTGACCTAGGCCAAGGGGGCCTTTCTCTCTTCTCTTTCTCTACTGTTTCAGTTCCCATGGTTTCAATTATCATCTCTATGAAAATTATTACAAGAACTAGTTGCCCAGTCCTAACTTCTCTTCCAACCTTGTGTCACATCTATAAATGCCTTTTGAACATCCTGAAATGGATGTCCTATAGAAATCTTAAACTAAACATGTTTGAAAGTGAACACCTTATTTTTCCCTGCAAACCATTCATTTCACTTCTAGCACTAAGCTGAGTGTGGATGAGATGTTCCTATTATGTGTGAACAAGTTCTTCACTCTTAGAAAGCAAGAAAGTGACTGTCCTAGTCTGGTAGCTTTAAAGATCTAGGCAGTTCTGGCTATACAGACAGTGGAAATAGCTATTCCCACTGAAATGGTAGGGAATCTCAGAATGTCTTCATCTAGAAAATGGTCACTGGCATCTCTTACATGGGTATCTTCATGTTATATAATGTTTTAACAAAAACAAACCTCAAATTCTGAGTTTTAGAAAGAAATTTTTCAGTTGTTTTGTAGAGAGAGAGTTCAAAACAAGGAATGGCTCTCTCTAAAAGTCTATGGGTCTATAAGTCTATAATTTTATTTTACATGCATTATATACATTATATATTATATGTATATATTATATAGATTTACATAATATATAGTTCAGACAAGGGTGTAAGGACATTTGTCTCATAACTCTCATGTAGACAGTAGGTAGTCTCCAAGAGAACAGTTTCACAAATATATATATATATGTATATATATAAATTTATATATATACACATATACATATATGTACATATATACACACATATATACATTTATACATACATATATATGCATATATATATATATATCAGCAGATGAGTCAATCTTTTTGGAGGAATTCAAAACACAAGCTTTGGGTGGATCCAAAAAAAGACCTGAGGGGACCCAATATAAGCATTTCTTAAAACTATCTAGTTTCCCAAGAGCATCTCTGAGGTCAGCCTGGTTTCTTTCTCAGGGAAGATCTGTGGGAAGGCTGACAAATCATCAGGATTACCTGGGAATTCAATACAATACAATTTCATCAATATACATTAGACACTTATTACATGTACAATATATTGTGGAGAAAATTGTACTATTGAAGAAGGAAATAGTGTGAAATATTCCTCTGACTTAGAAAAGCAATGAACTAGGGGCCCTTCTTGGAAAAAGTAAGCAGAGAAACAAAAGTTTGCTTTGTGTCCTAACACAGAACATTATGGAAGAATGATAGGGCCTGTTTGCATCACCAATATTACTTAAGTTAGCACCTCCAAACTTTTTTTCAGTTCACTGTTTAAGTGTGAGGGCATCTGTTTCAAACTGAATCTGCCATTAGATCTATTTGAAACTATAAAATGTATATTAAAATGTATATTAAATGTCTATTAAAATGTATATTCTTCCTCTTTTTCTCCTTGTCACTCCTTTCTGTGTGTCCCTCATTGAACTCAAGTTTATATTGTTATATTGCTTAACTCTTCCTTGAAATATGCCATTAATGGAAATGTGTAGCATTGAACCTGCAATTTCTAGTCGTAGAGGGTTCTGATTTTGAGGAAGACATATTAGGTAGCATTATTTACTATTCTTTACTCTTTTTGTAATTCTTTGAAGGTCACAAAATTCAGCATAGCCACAGCAAAAAATACCACACTTTCAACAAATTATGAATAAGGAATATATAGGATGAACAGTATAAAGAATGTCACCAAAGAAACAAATGAGCAGAGGAAAGAAAAAGAAAGATGAGCCAGGAGGAGAAAAAAAAGGAGAGAGCTTGGACAAGTAGTGAGAATGAATAGTACCTAATCATGAGTCTGTGAGGTCTTTTGGTATCCCTGAAATGTCAAGAGAACTGGAAAAAAAAAAGTAACTCAGCATGTTGGACAGATCCCCTACTCTGAATTTATGGGAAGACAGGAATAAGAGTAACACAGTATGGACACACATAGATGAATTATGATTTGTATTGCTAAAAAGAATACTCATATTCCTGAAACCATGTAGATGTATCAGTATGTTAGTTTCTACAGCATAAATTTATCACTATTTTAAAAAATATCCTAAGGAATGCAACATATTTTCATAGAACAGTCTAAAAATAAAGCTTTTTTCCCAAAACATAACTATATTTTCTTTATTTTCTCTAATAGTTGGAGATAGATACCATATGTATTGTTTCAATAATATAAGGAACATACAGATGAGGAAACTCTCTCTACCAAACAGATTCTCTTCAATTTATGTCCTTAGAATGTTGTTGAGAGCATGAAAAGTTAAGTCACTTGCTCAGGAATATATTTTTTAAATTATATATTAGAAGCAGGACTTGAACTTAGGTCTTCTGGTCCTAAGATGAGTTCTCTGTCAAGTTGAAAATGCAGTTTCTTTCAATGATAATTTTATTAAAATGTATTTGTACTCCCTTACTAGAGTCCTGTTTGGTGTTTGATGGTGCTAAAATGACACTGGTTTCTTGAAAACTATTCTGGAAGAATATTCATTAAGATGGAGCCTACAAAGTTAGAGAAATTTCAACTAAAGACCCAACAATGGACTGCTTTTTCTGCTCTAGAAGAACAAAATTCACTAAATTCTGAGAGGTTCTGGCTCAGGTTAGCTGCAGCACGATGGATTACTGGCCACAACTCTGGAAAACAATCAAACTATATTGATGGAGAGAGAACCCACACCAGTTCAATTAAAATACCTTGAAATACTGAAGGAAATTAATTATATTGCTATAAATGAATATCCTGTTGTTGGCTGGGAATAAAGGCATAGCTTAGGAACCCAGAAGTTACTTAGCTATTTATATTCACCTATGAGCTCATCTGGGTAGATGTTTTGTGCACTGAAGCATACTGATGCTCTTCCATACTTTATCATCCTGTATGATATTTTTAAATCGATGTCTTTCCATAATGTCTTCATTTGGAATTTACTCAACCCACTGAAGGTCTTCCTTTGAATTTTGCTATGTGTCAGGGGTTCCAGTATTTTTCAGGTTATATATGCCTCTGACAGTGTCTTTAAGACAAAATAAAGTTGGGTCAAGTCAACAGGAATTTATTAAGCACCTACTATACTTAGGAGCATATAACTCCTAAGCTAATTACTGAAGAATGCGAAGAAAGGGCAATGCAGCAGCTCTTGCTTTCCAAGAGCTCACACTCTAATGCAAGAGACAACATATGAATAACTATGTACAAACAAGATATATATATATATATATATATATATATATATATATATATATATATATATATATATATATATATATATATATATGATAAACTGGGGTTAATCTTAGTCATCTAAGCATTAAAGTGGGTTAAGAACAGTATCCTATAGAAGATGGGGTTTTTAGCTGGCACCTTAAATAAGCCAAAGATACCAACAGTTAGGGCTAGAGAGAGAATTTTCCAGTAATGAGAAATAGCCAGTGAAAATACAAAGAGAAGAGAGGTGAGATATGTGAGAAATAGCAAGGAAGCCAGTGCTTATGGACTATACATATATATATATATATATTAAAGGGAAGTAAAGAGGGGGGGAAATGGAAAATGTAGGAAGGGACCAGGTAATGATGGGCTTTAATAACCAAACAGCAGATTTTATATTAGTTGCTATAGGAGTAGGTAGAAACTGGAATGTCTCCAGGAAGAGGAGAGTAACCTGATCAGACTTACACTTTAGGGAGTTTGATTGGGATGGACTGGAGTGGAGAGAGACTTGAGGCAGGGATATCAACCAGCAGGCTATTGCAAGAGTCCAATTATAAGGTGATAAGGGCCTGCACTATCGTGTTGTCTATATCAGAGAAAGGGAATGAGGTATTTATGAGAGATATTATGAATGTGGAATCACCAAAACCAAAATCATTTGGCTGTGAAAGGGAAGAGTTAAGGATAATACTTATGTTGTGCAACTGGATGATTGTAGGTGTGGTGGTACTCTCAACTTTAATAGGGAAGTTATAATAGGATGGGAGTTGAGAAGAAATGTGCTCAGTTTTTTCCATATTATAGTTAAGATGTTTATAGGACATCTAGATTGAAATATTCAATAATAAGTTGGAGATGCAAGTCTGGGGATCAAGAAAAAGTTTAGGGCTAGTAAATTAGATCTGAAAATCTTTTGCCTGGAGATGACAGCTAAGTTCAAGGAAGCTGATGAGATCATCCAATGAAATTGTACGGACGAAGAAGAGAAGAAGGTCTAGGATATAATCCTTAGCAGGTATAACCTAGATGAAGATCAAGCAAAGTGAAATGATGAGTAGCATCATAGTCAGGTGGAGGATCAGGAAGGAACAATATCACAATAAGAGTGTGTCAAGGAGAAGATACTGACACGTTCAGAGAATTCAGAGAGGTCAAGAGAAAGGGGATTGAGAACAGGTCTTTAGATTTTTCAATTAAGAAATTATTGGTAACTTTGAAAACATATTTTCAGTGGAATAATGAGGTCAGAAGTCTTCATGCAAAGATAAGAAGATAGTTAGTGGAAAGGCACTAAATGGTACCAATCATAGAAAGTCTTGTAAAGGAGTTCAGCCACTAAAGGGAGAAGAATATAGATAATAGCTAATGGTAATAGATGGATTGCCTGAAGGTTTTTGATGTTGGGGAATCACAGGTATTTTTGTAGACAGTAGGGAAATACCTGAATATAGGGAGAGACTGAAGATTCCTGAGAGAGTAGGGATAATAGGGGGTAGGTAGAGAGTCTGATAGAGATTTGTATATGTAGAGAGATTTGCCTTGGCAAGGAGATAGGCAACCTCTTTAAATGAAGAAGGGGTGGAAAAGACATATGAGTGATGCAATAGGAGGGAGCTCTCAGCAAACAGTCTTCATTGTCCAGTGAAATGTAAGGCAAGGTTCTCAATTAAGAAGTTAAATGGTGACAAAGCCAAAGGAAACTTAAGAGGGGATGAATAGTTATAGAAAAGTCACTGTGTTATTGGTATAGTAGAGGGCTACAATGAGCCTGATCTGATCTATCAGGGGCTAGCACTTTCTCCCCAGAAGCTACCTGAAGCTGAGACCAAGGCCAGTAAAAATAAGTGTATTCCCGAAAACAAGAGAATAAGATAGCATTGAAGTCCATATCCCTGGAAGTAAATTCATCATTAAAGCACAAGGAGTAAAAAAAAAGTGAGTAAAGGGGGAAAATAAAGAAAAAGATTACAATTACAAAAGATTTCAGAAGAAAGAAAATTAAGTTAGAAACAGAGCACAAGCAGATAAATCAACAAAATCAATCTAAAATCAGAAGGGAAGATGATTAACAAAAGGAACAGAAGATTGCAAGAAAAGGAAATTAATTTGTAAAAAAACAAAGTGAAATTAAATTAAATCAACACCTATTGAAACATAGAAATCTGTGGATTCTCGGAATCATCCTGAGTGTTTCAAGAGAAGAATCAAAAATCAAAGAATTTAAAAGGGAACAAATGGCAGAATTTATGGCCTGAACAGTAGAAAGAACTAACAAAACAGAAATATTTGAATACAAAGTGGTGAGTCTTTCCAAAGACGCAAAAGAGAGAATCATTGATTGGGTATAAAAATACACTGAAGTTAAGAGTGATCTGAAAGAAGAGAAGCAAAGAGTAATAATGCTTAGAAGGACATATAATCTCGTTACAAGCAAAACACATGGACTTCAAAAATAGTATATTAAAAATGGCTTAAGAATAATAAGGCACACAGAAGAGCAAGACAAGTCAAAAAATCTGAGATCATAATGCAGGAAACAATACAGGAACACTGGCTGGAATAGACCTAAACAACATACAGACCACAGGCTGCAAGAAGCCCACCAAAGAACTTCAGGCAGCCTGTGAAAAACATAAGGTTGATATTGTACTTTATTACTTGTCAAGGAAGCCGCAGCAACAAACACTGTCATCAGTCTGTCTCTAGTCTAAGCTATCTGCTGTCCAACAAAGTTTAGCTGATTTTAACGTTGGCCCCAACCTACTGCCAAGTTGTGCAGGTCTAGGTTAAAATACAGAAGAAAAAAAAAACCCTAAATAATCCACTGATTACCTAATAGAAAAACAAAAATCCCTTTGCACAAAACTAAGAGACATGGTGATTACATTCAATAACTTCAATCATAAACAAAGAATTCTACAAGCATCAAAGAGAAAGATTTTCACATATAAAATAAAGGAAATATGAATAATATAAGACTAATTTTGTACCCACCAAAAAGTACAGAAGGGAATAGAATAGCATGTTACGAAAAGAAAGTAGCTTACTAGGAAACAAAAAATGATTTATTGTATTGATCTTAACCTAATACTCTTTTTTTAAATATATAATTTATTTATTTTTCATTTCTGAACATTCACTTCCACAAGAATTTGAATTCAAAATTTTCTCCCCATTTCTCTCCATTCCTCACCCCAGCACAATACGTACCATATCCAGCCCTTCCTCCAGACTCTCCTCCCTTCTCTTACCCACCCTTCTTCCATCGCTCTTCCCCTCTATTTTCCTGTAGGGCAAAATAAGTTTCTATAGTTCATTGTCTGTATAGCTTAATCTTTAGTTGCATACTAAAACAATTTTTAACATTCATTCTTAAAACTTTGAGTTCCGTATTCTCTCCCTCCCTCCCTACCCACTCTCATTGAGAAAACAAGTAATGCAATATGTCATAAATGTGTAACAATGCAAAGTACTTCCATAATAGTTATGTTGTAAAAGACTAACCATGTTTCCCTCTCTCCTATCCTGGCCTTCATGTATTCCATTCTCTCCCTTCACCTGTTCTCGCACAGTAATGTTTGCTTCTGATTATCCCTTTCTCCAAATTGCTGTCTCTTCTATTTCTTCCCTGTCCTATCCCCTTCCCCCTTGCCTTCCTGCAGGGTAACATAGATTTCCACATCCAATGGAGTGTGTATTATTCCCTCCTAAAGCCAAATTCCATGAGAATAACACTCATTTAAATTCTTTCATCTGCCCCTTCTTCCCCTCCATTGTAAAAGTTTTTTCTTTTGTGTGAGATAATGTGCCACATTCTATCTCTCCCTTTCTCTTACTCCAAGTACATTCCATTCAACAGTAAATTTTATTTTTTTAGGTATTCTTCCCTTATGTTCAGCTCACTCTGTGCTCTCTGTTTAGGTATGTATGTATGTGTATACACATACAACACATACAGATATACCTACACACATACACCCATGTACATATACATACCTACACATATATAATATACACATACACACCTACATAACTACTCTAATACTGAAAAAGGTCTCATGAGTTACAAATAACATCTTTCCATGTAGGAATGTAAACAGTTCAACTTTAATGAGTTCCATAAGGTCTTTTTCCTATTTATATTTTCATGTTTTTCTTGATTCTTGTATCTGAAAGTCAAATTTTCTATTCAGCTCTGGTTTTTTCAACAAGAATACTTGGAAGTACTCTATTCCATTGAAATTCCATTTTTTTCCACTGAAATACTATACTCAGTTTAGCTGGGTAGGTGATTCTTGGTTTTAACACATCTCCTTTGACCTATGGAATATCATATTCCAAGCCCTTCAGTCCCTCAGTGTAGAAGCTACTAAATTCTGTGTTATCCTAATTGTATTTCCACAATACTTGAATTGCTTCTTTCTGGCCACTTGTAATATTTTCTCCTTGACCTGGGAACTCAGGAATTTGACTACAAGATTCCTAGGAGTTCTCCTTTTCAGATCTCTTTCAGGAGGTGATCAGTGATTTCTTTGAATTTCTATTTTACTGTCTGGGTCTCAAATATCAGGGCAGTTTTCCTTGATAATTTCTTGGAAGATGGTGTCTAGGCTCTTGTTTTGATCATGTTTTTCAGGTCAACCAAGATTTTTAAAGCTATCTCTCCTGGATCTATTTTCCAGATCAGGTGTTTTTCCAATGAGATATTCCATACTGTCTTCTATTTTTTCATTCTTTTAATTTTGTTTTATAATTTCTTGGTTTCTCATAAAGTCATTAGCTTCCATCTGCTCCATTCTAATTTTTAAAGAACTATTTTCTTCAGTGAATTTTTGAATTCTCTTTTCCATTTGGTTAATTCTGCTTTTTAAACCATTCTTTACCTCACTGGCTTTTTGAATCTCATTTTCCATTTGGGTTAGTCTATTTTTAAAGATGTTATTTTCTTCAACATTACTGGAGTTTCCTTTAGCAAACTGATGACTCATTTTTCATGATTTTCTTCCATTGCTCTCATTTCTCTTCCAAATTTTTCCTCTACCTCTTACTTGATTTTCCATTTTTGAGTTCTTCCATGGGCTGAGAATATTGCATATTTTTTTGGAGGTTTTAGATGTAGAAGCCTTGACTTTGTTGTCTTTCTTTGATGGTATGCTTTGTTCTTCCTCAACTGAAAGAATGGAAAAAAATATCTTTTCACCAAGAAAGTAACCTTCTATAGTCTTATTTTTTTTTCCTCTTTTGAGCATTTTCCCAGCCAGTTACTTGACTTTTGAGTCCTTTGTGAAGTAGAGGGTTTACTCTAGGGACTTGAAGTTCTCAGTTCTTCCAAGGTAGCACAATAAAGGGAGAGGAGTTTAACCCTCTCCTCACCTGCACTCTAGTTTGTGAACAACCAAAAGCACTCTTTTCTGCCCTGGAACTGAAAGTAGGGATTGCTCCCCAAACCATGACCAGCCCCACCACATCAGTACTCCTCCTCACCCCAGGACAGTCATTCAGAACTGAGACCCAGATCAGCTGCTCATTTCCCCTGGGATCTTTAGCTCTAGGGTTCCTAAAGTGGACACTGCTGCAGCAGTAGCTGTAGCTGCACTGGAGGATGACCCAGCTCCCTTCTCACCCAGGTGAAAAAGCTTTCTTTCTGATCTCTGAAGCTATCTTTTGTGTTTGTGGGTTGAGAAATCTGGGAACCACAGCTGCTACCCATGATTCCATACCCTGAAAGCTGCTCCAATTCTGCCCATGCCATGCTTCATGACTAAAGCTGGGTTGCACTCCACTCCAAGTCCAGTGCAATTGACCTTTCCTGTCACCCTTCCAGTCTGTCTTGGGCTGTTTCATTATGTCATTTTGTGGCTTCTGCTACTCTAGGATTTGTTTAGAGACATTTTTTACAGGTATTTTATGTGCTATGGTGGAAGAGCTAGAGTAGATCTGTCCTTCTCCACCTTCTTGACTCTGCCCCTCCTTACCTAATTTTTAGTGAAAAATTTGGATTTTCTATTAGAAGAGGTCCTAAAAGCATTTCTGGAGAAAAACCAACAGAAAAATAGATGTATGTATATTATTCAATTCACAAACACCCTAAAAACAGAAATTAAGAAAAGCAAATAAATAAAAATACCAAGGAAAAGATAAGTATGAAATAAATTACTGCCATATGCTGAAGCTGTTAAGAATATGTAAGTGTTAACAGGACTGACTTTTGTAATAACAAACAGCTTAGAATCATTGAAAGTACTATGTAATTTCATAAGTCTGATTTAGACTGATCCATTCTGTTCAATTATAATTCCAGATCATTTTCCACCTATATTAACTGTCCAAAATTAGATATAGATATATTAGATATATGAACAGATAGAGATGGAGAGAGAAAAAGAAAGATAATAGATAAACAAGTTATCCAGCTGTATTACAATCCATGCAAAGTGCAATGCTCTTGAAATTGTTCCAATGTGAGCATCTTTACAGTATCTAGGCCTTGGTTCAATTTGTTCAATGGCATTCTCAAATAATAATGTTCAGAAAACTTGCCATTGAAAAGGAATCAATGGATTTTTTTTTGATTCTATGCAGATTTTCTTCCATGTCACTGAAAAATACCTTTGGCAAACACAGCTCTATCTTCCAGATTTACACCTTGTTCCATGTCAATATACAATATATCACTGAACAAGTTATCTGTATAGTCACATCTGTCATTGAATTTTGTGTAATTTTAACATTTGTGTAGGAAGCATGGACTACTAGTGTACATAAATAGAAAAGCTTCTTTCACAGTCAATTCCTAATTGTTAGGTGTGTTCTTATTACTTGCCTTGACTTTTTTTTAGAATAGGCACAAAATGCATTACGCCTGCAAACTATTTATTAGGTTTTTATAAGAATACCCATGGCATCCTCCTGAGCCCTAGTAAGCTGTGATTTCATTAAAACATTAACCATTTTCTGCTTTGCCTCCGGATGGATAACCAACAAATGAGTTCCTAATTACCTATAATGGCTGATTCCTTGGGAATTTTGACTTTAATAATACATGGAAAAATAGACTAAACAAACCCAACTATGCATTTTAGCACTTTTTTCCTATGCAAGTAATTTAATTAAGATTCTATTTTCTTCTTTTCAGGGGCATGGGGCAGTGATTTCTGTAAATGCACAACTTTTAATTCAGACTGTTTGAGTTCAGGTGACCTGTACTACTCAACTTAACATATTCCTCCTTTATGCCTGTACATTAAAGATTTTATTCCCCAATTTTTAAAAACTGCTTGGAAATAATAACTAGAATATATAATGCTTTAAAATTTGCAAAGTATTTAACAGCTGTTCATTCATTTAATAGGAGCAATGAATTTGGTGGATGGGATCTTAGGTTTATTTTTTGACGATTTTTCTTAGCGTTCTTGCTATCACTTCTATTTCACTGGATCTATTATCAGAAAGTCCTGTTTCCTTGGTAGTGAATAGATTACTGATTGGCAGTTCTCTGTTCAAACCCCAGTCCAGATATTTATTAGCTGTGTGTCTGAGTAAATCACTTCATTACTTAGTGCCTTAGTTTTCTCATATGTAAAATGGGTATAAGAATGACATTGATTTCATAAAGTTTTTGTGAAGATCAAATTACGAAATGCATGTAAAGTATTTTGCAAATCTTCTGAGGATAAGTAAAAGTGAATTACTATTAATGGTTTGGTATTATCAATGAATGTTTCAGATACTATAAGTCAGATGTGAGGTCAACTATTACAACTTCAAAGTTAAAATCTCATGAAAACGTGGACAAAGATAAATATGGAATATTTAAACATAAGGTAATCCTTTTTCCCAAAAAATATTGACTTTATATTTAAAGTGTTTCATGGGTTTCCATGGTTAGATTTTGGCCTAATTTCCAGCTGTCTGGTGGTGATCCTCTCCCACATCAGTTATTGTGGTCCTCACACAGTCACAAGTAAAGTCAAAAAATATTTGTTCGTTATTTAACATGAGCCATATATCATGCAAAGCACTGGGAGAAAAAAATACAAGCAAAAAGAAAGTCCCCTGAGAAATTTACAAGACAGTAGGGGCAGACGAACATGACACGTAGCTTCAAAGGTGAGTTGAGGACAGGGGAAGGGAGAAGGGAGAGACAGAAAAGGTATCACTTTCAGTGGTTATTGAATACAGATGACTAAGAACTTTCATTATCACAAAGCCACAGCAATGTAACCAATCTGAAAGAAGAACTCTTGAAATCAGCTGTTGATGTTGGTCCTTTGTTCTCAGAGAGGACCATGACATCAGGGAGGTGATGCCATGACATGCAAGTGAATTGGGTTTAAGTAAGGGCTCTGCAAAGTCACCAGCCTCACTTTCTCCTCTGGAACCAGCTGGATCCAGTGGCAGGATATGAAGCAGGACAACTGGAGATGACCTGGGATACAGTGGAAGACTTTGACCCTTTAAAACTAAGGTCTTAATCAAATCTCAGTTTGACTGAGATAAGGCCCATTCAGTGATTAAGGTTAGGTAAGAAGTGTGGCAGAGAACTGACTCTTTTACCAAGTCAAAAAAAGAAAAAATAAAAAAGAATTATTGTGATTTCCAGTCTTGTAATTTTCCTGTCTTGAGTTTTTCTCTAAAACCATCATTAAGGTAACAGCAACATGAGACTACCAAGGTATTGTTTACACATTGTAGATTTCTGTGCATCAAAATTACTGAGGTGAAAGAAAGAAAGCAACCATCCTGTGGGCCAATTGAGTACTTTTCCCTCAGTCTGAGCAGAAAACATTGATTTTCCATATAAATGATAATTTATAATAATGGTAGTAGCTCTAAATTGTTTTAGTAGCCTGAGCCATTAGAGGAAGAATTGGGATAGGTCCATGTCTAAATATCTAAAGATTTCATTAAATACTAAGCCTACTTTTCTTTGATGTTTTGACAAATAATAACAATCTACATAAAGGTGTGATGAACAGCAAAGAGGAAAAATGACCTGGTAATTTTAATAACAACTACAGAACAGAGTGATCTGAATTTCATCCCCATCTAAGTCCTTGACACATGTGGAACTGAAAATGCTCATTACTTCCAAATGACAAACTTTAAAATATGGTCAGATTGTTTAAATTATGTTCTTGAATATAAGAACTCAATGTCGAATGCTTTATCCAAAGTGTGGGGGATGAGGAGCCCTAAATAGCCTTTATTAATGAAGTCATGTGTAATATTAGAAAGAGTTTAGACCTTCTAATCAGAAGATCTGGGTCCAATCTTAACTTTCATACTAATTCATTGTGTAGTCACGGACAGGTAACCAAGAGGTGTTCTTTGGGCCTCAGTTTGGTCTTCTTTAAACTGGGGATAACCAGAACTTGCTTCATAAGTGTTGTTGTAAGGAAAGTCCTTTATAAATCCTCTACACCATATAAGCATGATTTGTGATAATGCCAATATACCCTAGACTCACTGACATCGTGAGAATGCAAAAATCAAGAGGAAATCCCTGCTCTTGATAGTATCTTGTTGTGCCATGCTCATGGATAAATAAGAAGAGCATCAAATGCGCAAGCCATTTAGAGAGAATTTGTTTTAAAAGAAACATATTTTTACTCACTTCAAGCATGCATATTAAATAGAACTCAGTTATACTGGAGACTATTCATTGTACATCCCTCAATTTACTCTATAGATATCCTTTCCTTCATGAGTAGGGTAATGAAAATGTACTAAATAATTTCTAAGTTCCTTGAAAAAAGAACATAGATTTTAGAGATGGAAAGAATTTTAGAGGTTATCTAATCCCCAGCCCCTTCTTTCACTGATTAAAAAACAAGAAACAAAAAAAAACTAATGCTCAGAGTGGTTAACATAGCTAGTAAATATCTGAGGCAGAATTCGAAGTCAGGTCAACGTGACTACAAGTTCAACACTCACTCTACAATGCAACATTATCTCTCACTTATTGAACAAAACTATAAATTGTCATTACATAGTGTAACCCAGGGATGGGGAACTTGCAGCCTTGAGGCCACATGTAGCCCTCTAGGTGCTCAGACATGGCCCTTTGACTGAACTGAAGCTTCACAGAGCAAATCCCCCTGATAAAAGGACTTGTTCTGTGAAGTTTACATTCAGTCAAGGGCTGCACTTGAGGACTCAGAGGACTACATGTGGCCTTAAGGCCACAGGTTCACCACTGCTGGTATAACTCACCTTCTGAGGCACAGAAATTTCAGGATGTCCAACAAAGAGCTGTAGGGGAAAACTCTGAAGGCTGAGCTTATGGTATGTGTCAGAAATTAGTCTGAAGACAATTCTGGAAAGAACTAAGTAGAGGGGAGAAGTATGCAGAGTTTGGAGTTTGAGAGCTTGGAGAAGCAGGTATATTCTCCATCCTGAGGAATAGGAACATAGGGGGATGTATTTCCTCCTCAGCATCTACAATGAGAGGTACTATAAGAACTGATGTCCACGGAGACATTGATGGTCATCTGGGTGAGATATGAAAAGTATCCCGTTAACTAAGACAACCCAACCCCTCACAGACACTATCCCTATCCGTATCCCACCCCTATATCCCTCATACCCTAAAATGCACTAAAATAATTTACTATGAAATGACTTCTTTGGTGTTTTAAGCAGGACATTTTCCTGTCCCTTATAGTTAATCCTTTCATAGTGCTAATTAACTCCTATCCCTCTCCTGCCTTCAAATTGACTGTTCTGTTCACTCCCCCTTTCTGACTTTATATTAGTCTAAGTCATCTTGTTTGAGACATAAAAATTACTTTTAGTACTCTAAGTCTGTCTATGCAGTCCTCCGTGGAGTGCAAGAAGTTAGGAGAGGTGGAGTTTGGGGGTTTTGTTTGTTTGTTTTCTCGAACGAACACAACAGATTGATTCAATGCTCTGCTCAGGAGTCAGCCCCAGGGCCTAAAGTTGCCAGGAAAACAATGAGCCCAAGCACCAACACACACCCTATTTTAAGCCAGAACAGTTTCCTAAATAGGAGAGTTAAATATCAGAGATACTATTATATTAAAATTCTAATTCACCCTTAGATGCAAACTGAAACCAATTATCATTAACCCAGTAACGAGAAGGAAAGAGAAGCAAGGATGATTGGAGGTCATGGCCCTGTGGCCACAGCCCTGGCACTAGACCTTATCTGCTACAAGGGAACTACTTAAATCTCATCATAGTTGAGCAGAAAACTCTCCTCATTGACAGGGAATGGGTTTGAGTGGTTGAATTCTTTCAAGGCAGCTCTGTACCCTTTCCAAGACTGCAACACCCATTACATCTAATATTATCTTTTCAGACAAACTCTACCTACCCCCACCTCTAGCATTCCCCAAATAATCAAATAGCCAAACCATATAATAGAGCATTAAAGATAGTTTTAAGGGGTAGTGGGGATGAATAAGGATATGAGAAGCAGGGAAATGAAGTAGAGAACAAATGCAATACTCAATTGGGGATGGAACTGATCAGTGCACTTAAAATATAATAGAGATTCATCTGACCTTCTTCCTTGACATAAGGAGGAAGTTGCTTATTACCCTGCTTCCCCCAAGTGGTAGCTGGGGATTGGGGGACAGGGTTTAAGGGAGGAATAGTCTCTATGATGAGTAGTCTCACCCAACTAGATACAGTCCAAAACTGGATATCCGTATTTCCAGCAACATCTCCCCTATCACAGGCTCTTACAGTCCCTCTAAATACATACCCCGAAGAGGAAACAAGTTCTTCCATGTATGCGAACAGATTTAGTGAAGACTTCTCAGGGATATGGAGTCTTCTTCCTGGAGTGGAAGAGACCTTAGGCCCAGGTTTCCATTCCTCCAGAGTCGGGTGATTTCCATATAAGGCTATGTATTGCTTTAGGATCAACGATTGGATATGACTCACTAACTCCTCAATACCTAATCTGCATATGCACACAGTCTGTAGTCCTCACACAGGTCCACCTGATTTGCATAAGTTCTCAATGCCCAATTTGCATGAGTCATCCATGCTTCATCTGCATATATTTTCCATACCTAATTTGCATATAATGACATGTATTTTCTCAGGCTTTGTAACATCTGGGGAAGCAGAAAATTTGAACCAGGTTTCAAACGGGATTGGTTAGATTTCCTGCCTAGAATGTAAGACCTTGCTTCTCAGCCAATGAGAATAATGGTCAGTGGTGGGAGGGGGATTTTTGCATCAGGGTCTATATAAATTACCATTCTGCTTTTGTAAGGCATCTCCCGGTTTCTCGTGAGAACCAAATAAAGGAGATTTTTCAATTTTCACCTTGAGATGCCTCTGAGCAGTCAATTTGAGTAAGGGGGTTCGTGCTTTCTCCCCCACACATTCCACATGTTTCTCTTGAATGAATAAATGAATGAATGAATGAAGCATTTATTAAACATTTAACAATGTGCAAAGGTTTGCTAAATACCGGGGAGACAAATAGAAAAGTAAGACAGACCCTGAGTTCACTTTATTTATCGGTTGTTTGGTTGGATTACTTATTTATTCATTCATTTGTTTAAGACATTCATTTTTTAAATTTTGATTTCCAAATTCTCTTTCTCCCTCTAACCCCTCCTTAGACCATTTAGAAGGCAAGCAATATAATATCTGTTATACATGTTGGAGGTGGGGGGAGGTAAAAGAAAGAACGAAAAATTAAGAAAGTGAAAAAGAGTGCTTCAATCTGCACTCAAAGTTCATCAGTTTTCTCTCTGGACTTTGGGATTGTCATGGATCACTGTATTGATGACAGCTAATAAGTCTTTCACAGTTGGTTTATCATTACAATATTGCTGTTACTACGCACAATATTCTTCTGGTTCTGTTCAAGGAGTGCACGTTGTAATGACATACACACATATGGAAAATTTCTGTTGCAAGTCCTCAAGATAGAGAATGCATATGCTTCCTTGAACTTCACATGCCTCTCCTTTCTTCTCATCTTCTCAGAATTCTCTGTGAACCAATCTCAGTCATCTAACAGATGCACTGAGTTTTTCTCAGCTATTGTTGTCACAGAAGACAAGTTTACAATAGTAACTGTTTGCAAGTAAATGGTGGCTCTCAAAATTGCTTAAGAGTTCTTGAAAAGTTTGTTCTTTTTGGTAGTTTACAAATTTTGAGTCTAAACTTTCTGTACCCTTAAATTCATTACCAAACCAGAATTATGGATCAGAGAATTTGGGAATTAGAAAGGACCTCAGTAGGTATCCTCTAGTCCAATCCTTACCTAAAAGGAATGCTGGAATACTCACTAAAACACCTGTCAAGTGATTAGTCAGCCTTGAAGACCTTCAGCAATGAGAAGTCCTCAATCTTCCAAGAAGTGTATTACATTTTGGGGCAACTCTAATTGTTAGAAAGCTATCCTGGACCCCACGTTTAAATTTGCCTCATTGCAATTTTCATCAATTTCTCCTAGTTCTTTCCTTTTAGATACAAAAGAACAAGTTTATTCTTGTTCCAAAAATAATAAAACAGCTAATGTTTACATAGTAGTTCAGGGTTTGCAAGGTAGTTTTACAAGTTTTCACACTGGATCTTCAAAAGTACATAGATACTGCTTTATCTGCATTTTTGGGATGAGAAGACAGAGAGGTTAGGGAAATTAAATAACTTGCCCAGGATCAGAGATTAGTAAGGGTCTGAAGCAAGATTCTAACTCAGATCTTCTCTGCCATATGAGAATACTTCACATGCTTGAAATAAGAGTCTTCTCTTGACTAAAACCTTTCCTTTTATGTTGACTTTTTTAAAAGGGAAACAAAAAAGCAATTCCTGTCAAATCTGCCTACTTTCTCATCTCTATAAAAGCTTTACAAATATGATTTATGGGCACATTGAAGGTACCTTGATGGAAACAAGAGGCAGGCACAGAAAAGGTTTTGCACTAAACTGACTGATAGGTGTAGAAAATAAATGATCTTGCTTTGTCCACTGCTTATTAATTTTTTTAAAAAGTATTTGATTCAGCAGAACAAAGCCCTGAAAACTTCCTTTAATCAAAGTATCTCATATGACATAATATAGTTATTCAAGATTCTAAGACAGATGCTATCACAGAGATATCTTCTTAAGATCATTTGTTTATGTCTGCTTCTCTCCTCTGACACTATTATGATACAGATCCAGGCCATCACCATCTCACAAGTGAACTATTACAGTAGCCTTCTGGTCTCCCTGCCTCATGTCTCTTCACATCTCAGTCCATCCATTCATCTGTCCATTTTGACCACCCCACTCTTTTATTCAATAAACTCCAGTTACTATGGAACCAAATATAAAATCCTCTGTTTGGTTTTTAAATCCTTTCATAACCTGGTTCCTTCTTACCTTTCCATTCCTCTTACACATTACTCCCTTCCACATTCGGTGATTCAATGACACTAACATTTTTCTTGCTTGACTTCCTCCAAACTTTAAATACTAGTAAAGCTCTGAGGACACAGAGTTGTCTTTGCCCTCAAGGACCTTACCATCTACAGGCATGGGTGGAAACAAGAAAATACACAAACCTCTTCTATAAGACAGTTTGAGGAGGGAGAAAGTCAAATATCAACTAGAAGACTCAAGAAGACCACCCATAGGTATTCGTACATGAACTGAGTCTTTGAGGAAATTGGAGATTCTAAGAGAAGAGGAATGTGATTCCAATGATTGTAAAAATTCACATTTGTACCCAAAGAGACCTGTGATCCATCATATATCTGAATTTCATCTTAAGAAAGAACACCTAAGCACCAAGGCATTGGTCATTGTGTCCTTTGGTTTAGCCTACTCTGAGACATTTTTGAATTTCAATTTTGTAATCCACTGTTAGTTATCCCTCCTTGTTTTACTGATAAACTGAGTCCATAAGCATACCACCAACACCACTAACCTAGTCACTGAGGAAATGTTAAATAGAAGAAGGCCAAGAGTAGGGCCACAGGGCACTCTATTAAAGCCTCAACCTGTCCTCCATCCAAGTTGACATTTATGACTCATCCATGGTTCTGATCAGTGAATTAGTTACAAATCTACCTACTGGAATTATAATCTACAATACATTTGGTATTTCAAGGCATCTTTTATAGCAGTCCTAACAGTTCATTTTCCTTACATATGAAAAACACTTAATGTTATCAGGTCTCTGTGACCCTAATGGCATTCCAACAACCACAATATTAGCACACATTTATATAACACCTATATAGCCAATAAAACTCAAGTCTTCTGATTATAAAATTCAAAACATTTTCCACTAATAATAATAATCACATAATATTTTAATGTTTGCAAAAAGCATTAGAAATATCATGCAGTTTTTTTCCCTATAACAAAAGATTACAGTACTATTATTATCCCTAGCTTATAAATAATGAAACTGAAGCAATCAGACATTAAGTAAATTTCTCAGGATCACACTACTAGCAACGCACTGGGGTAGAATTTGAACTCAGGTCTTCTTAATTTCAGGTCCAGCATTTCATTCATTGTGCCATCTAGCAATTTTGCTATCTCACTATATCATAATCATGCCCTTATACCCATCATACAGATCAGGCCTGTACAACATTCAACCTGTAGGCCTCTTGCAGCCTGTCAAAGGATTTCAGGTAGCTCAGAAAAAATGCAGAGTTTGTAACAACTCAGGTCACCTTGAGGCCCAAAGCTGTTCTCAGACAAACCTAATAGGTCTCACTGGTCCTTTAAGAAGTCATTAAGAGGCCTAATAAGGGCACTAGGAGGTGCAATGGATAGAGCACCAGGGCAGGAGTCAGGAGGACCTGAGTCCAAATCTCATCGCACACACTTGACACTCACTAGTTGTGTGACCTTAGGCAAGTCCCTTAACCCCAATTTTCTCATCCTGTGTCATTTCCAGTTATTCTGATGTGTCTCTGGTCACTGGACTCAGATGGCTCTGGAGGAAAAGTGAGGCTGGTGACCTGCACAGCTCTCCCTCACTCAAAATAAAGTCAAGTACAAGTCATGTCATTATTTCTCTGATGGCATAGTCTTCTTCGGCAATGAAGGATGAACACACACACACACACACACACACACACACACACACACATACGAGGCCTAATACCCTTGAGCAGACCTCCGCAACATACCAATCTCAGGAGGTTTAGGCAGGTCCAGTATTGTGCAAGCTTGATATAGATTATTCCACTGTTAGAGTAAATATTTTTTTAAAGTATTAAATGCCTACAGTTGAGCAAAAGTCTACAATAGAGAGATTTTTTTTTTCTTTTTTTAATGGTGACCGCAATATCATTGGCATAGGTGAATTTATAGTAAGGAAACTCACCTCATCAATGCAGGCTACCATTAGACTGAATTTATATTCTTGGAGAATTGTCTGGAGATAGGATGAGGTTAAGTAATTTAGATGTAAGCCCTGAACCCAAGTCCTACAGCAAAGTCTAAATCTCAATCATTTATTAGTGGCAATAATGGCATACTAGATAGAGCACCAGACCTGGCGCCAGGAAGATTTGGGTTGAAATCTTACCTTAGTCACTTGCTTAGGTGTGTGACTCTGGGTACTATTTGTAAAGTACATGTAGCATAGTGCCTGGCACATAGTAAGAATTACATAAATGAGCATATCATTGCTTTATTAATATTATCCACCTTACCATGCTTCTTCTCTTTGGAGTAATATAAAGCTGAGATACGATCTGGTTGACCTTCAAGAATCCTGGAGGCTAGGAAAGGATTAAGATACAATTTCAGATGAATATAATATGGAATGTTACTTGGTAACATTATTATAAACCTACAAAAGAAATAATGATATGAGAAAGAGGGTTATTACCTAAAGAGAGAATAAAAGAAGACTTCTTGGTAGTGGTAGCATTAAAATCGGTCTTTAAAGAATGGATAAAAATTGCATAATTAATAGCTAACATTTATATAACATTTACTATGTGCCAGCCATTGTGCTACATGCTTTGTATTTGTTATTTCATTTGATCCTCACAGCAACCCTGGGGGGGTAGGTATTACTATCATCCCTGTTCTACAGATGAGGAAACTGAGTCAAACAGAGATTAAGTGAGTTGCCCAGGATCACACAGCTGATACATGTCTGAAGTAAGATTGGAACTCCGGTATTCCTGACTCCAGGTATGGTGCATTATTCATTGTACTATCTAGCTGCCCCATTCAACTGAATAGATGAAGATGTCGATGGAAGGCTATTCAGGGAAAAGGGAAGAAAAGCAGCGAGATATGAGAATTTAGTGCTTGCTCAATGGGCTAGGATCAATCTAATTTGGCTGGATCTGAAAAGCAAACTGTATAGAAGTGAGTAATGAGATAAGTCTGTAAAAACAAGATGGAACAAACTTGGGAGAGATCTTCAATATAAGGCAAAAGAAACTGAATTTTATTCAGGAATCACAGAAGGATTTTGAGGAGAAGCATTTCATGACAAGGTCTATTAATAGACACACACAGGTGTGTATTTTGTGGCATTGGTATCAAGATGAATTAATGGTGAAGAGCATGGGTATAGAAAGACTTAAGGACGAGTGAGAAATGTAGAAAGGATCAGAACTAGTATAATGGAAGTAAGAAAAGAGAGGAGAAGATGGATTCCAAAAATGTTGCAGAGCTATCATAGTACAAGAAATGAAAGAGAGTGAAGTCTCAGGAATGATGTCCTCAAGGTTAGAAGACATGGAGTCTTGAGGTGGCAACAGACAGAAAACCTGAAATTGACGGATGTTTTTGTATTAACCTTGTGTCTAATACAATACCTTACAAATAATATGCAGTTCAAAAATGTATGTTAAGTTGCTGTGTCAGGTTAGAGTTTAGGGGTTTGAACAAAAGGAAAGAAGGCAGCAAGGAAGAAAAAAAACGTATTTATTTTCTATGTCCTAGATAATGAGCAAAGTCCTGCGGGTACAAATACAAAATGCAAATAGGAACTTGCCCTCAAGAAGCTTATATTCTAGTAGGTGAAGAGAAGACCTGAGAAGTTTTAGCCAAGGAGATGTATTTTAGTTTGGAAAGGAAAAGGAATGGTGAGTGAAACGACCAGGGAATCAAATGTGGTGATGACGGTCTTGCTTTGATTATAGTTTTCAAGAGGAAAAGTTAGAAAGGTAAGCACATCTTGTGGGGCTAGAGAGGGTAAGCATGGGGCAAGAAGAGACTTCACATAGCAGCAAGTTGAGAATGGGCAAGGTGAAAGGGCATGGCCTCTAGAATCTCCCAGACATAGAGAGATCTCACCAATTAGAACAACCTAGTTGTAGTGTGGGAGTTTCAAATCTACTAGAGAGCATGATCTCTGGGCTCCAGTTAGAAGATGCAGCAGCAGCAGCAATGACAGGTCAGAAAATGGCTGGGGTGAAACAGGATGGTTGGATCCACTCAGTTTACAAAATGTTATCGAGGTACCAGTGAGATATTTAGGGAGGTAGGCCATCCAGTACAATTATCTTATTTTATATTTGGGGAATTTGAGGCCCAGAGTCACACAGTTAGTAAATAACAGAAGCAGAATTTGAACACAGATCCTCTGCCACAGTTCTAGCACTTGTTCTCCTGTATCAGGCCTAATATTAAAAGTTTATAGCTCCCCAAAAAGGCATCTTTGAAGGTTAGTCATTAAAAGATAGTCTCATGTTTTTTAAAAAAACAAAAAGAAAAAGTCACACTTTGTATAGGTGTTTTAGTTTGTTTTTTTAATTTCTTCTCCCTTTCATTCTCTTTACGTTTTCTTTGCATTTCTTCCTGTGATAAATGGCTTCCCAAAGTATAGTTGGTAACAAAGGCCATTTTTTATTAGGCACAAAACCCTGTCATTTTATATGCATTTCTATTAAAGAATTATATTATATAGCTACCTTGGCCGTGTTCAACTGCAGCAATTAGGGACTTGGCTGAGGCCCGAGAAGTCTTCATCACTCTATCTCAATTCCCAACAAACCTTCATTTAGAGATAGAAGGGCATTGGGAACGTGTTTCATTTCTCAAGCAGGAATTCAGGGGTTTAGAATATATGAAGCTAGAGGAGTGTTAAATCGTAGACTTGAAAACGTTGAACACAAAGCCATAAATTAACAGAATATCATGTGTCTCTAACTTCAGATTTCCAAGTTGACTTTTCAGACAAAATGACAAAAAAGATGACCTAATTTTTCTCTGTGTTCTATTTAGTTTGAGGGTGGTGCTCCCTGGGAAACAGGCTCATTTCTGTTAGAAGTATTTGGCAAGGACACTTCCTCTGTAGATTTCAACATGAAACTAAAAGGGGGTGGGGGGATTTGTTGCCTAGCAACAGCTCTCTCTTTGGGTCAGGTTACTGTATAAGTATGAGAAAAAAAAATCTGTAAATTCTCTGGATTTTTTTTTAATTCCTCAGGAGACTTTCCATTGTGAGCATTTTAGTATGCTTACCTCTCTCCAGCACACTACACTAAACCTCATGAAATAAGAAACTACGGGGTTTTTTTGTTTGCTTTTTTTTTTTTTAAATATCAGTGATGATTATCCAAAATATATTCACAACTGGTAAAACAGATGCTATAATATGAAGAGGTACACCTAATTTTCAATAAGACACCATTTTCAAACTCCATCCTGTGGGGAGTAGAGAAAAGTATAAAGCACTAGTACATTTTCATTATTGTAGATACTAAATAACATTGATGAAATTTGAGGTCCTCCTATCCTCTCTTAAAGACTACCGTCCAAGATTTTTGAATGTGTGGTATTAAGGGCATTTTGATTGACAATGCTGATGAGCGCTTTGTAGCAAGGTGACAGTAAAGGAACAAATGTATCTCTGTCATGCACCTATTTGCTTCAAATCATTCAATACCTATACACCTGTAACAATGGGAATGACAGCCTTTCTTACGTAAAACACAGCATTACTGCTGCATTGATTGGATCCCCTAAAAACTATCTGCAGTCTGCCAGTAACCATAGCAGCATCAGAAGCTCAAAAGTTAAAGTCCTCAGTTCTAGACATTGTGGGTATAGAATCTATTCTCAGTTAGATGATTCAAAAACATTTACAGTCTAATATTGTCAGTAGTCAACATCTTCCTTCTCCTCATCATGGATCACAGAATAAAAGGTTTAAGGCACCTTAGAGGTCATCTAGTCCATTTTTCTCATTTAACAGAGGAAGAAACTGAGGCCTAGAGAGTTTGTGACTTACTCAAATCCCCACAGGTTTTAAGTGATACAGCTGAGATTTGGCACAGGTCCCCCAACTTCAGATTCAGTCTTTTTTTTCACTAAACCAATGGTATTTATTTACATTGTATTTGGAGTTTTTGAAAAACACTTTACACACATTCTCTCACTGAATGTTTGACAAACAATGGGCCCCAGTATTACTCTAGACTCCAGAATCCAGAATCTAGCAAGAGAGGGGAACTGGCTCTGCAGATCGAGCTTCTTGAAGATAAAACGAGGATTGCACATTTGGTCCCAGAGCACAGGAAGCAGCAGGGAGCAATCTGCAGGCAGCATGATCTAGCCTTCTAGATTCCTGAGCAATGTTAGCATTAGAGCTGCTTCTCTAGAAATCCCTAGTTCATGGATTTAGCCTTCTTAAGAGAGAAGGAAAATTTTATGGCAGAAAGGGAGAGTTATTCTTAATATAATTTCCCACCTCCCTAAGCTGGAGGGACTATTAGAGTTATCTAAAAATTTAATTTGCTGTCTTAAAGGGTAGTTTATTTCTTCTCATTAGATGTCTTCATTGAAAGGCCAAAAGATCACTTATTGGATATGAGGTAGAGGTAATTCCTGCTCAGATACAGTTTGGATGACTGATGCAATTTGAAGTCTCTTCAGAGTTTGAGTTTGGTAGTTTTTTTTTTTCTTGTTTTAATTCTGTGATCCCAGTATCATCTCCTGCCCAGGTACTACCTAACATTTTAATCAATCACCTTGATAACATCTGCAGATGAAACAAAGCTAAGAAGAAGAGTGAATATGCTAGATTCCAGATTTTGAGCAAAAATAATCCTCTATGGATAAGAATGTTAAGCCAAATATAACATAGGAAATTAATAGGTATAAATACATTGTCTTTAAAATTAAACCTTAAAAATACAACACAGGGTAGGGCCATGGTGACTAAATAAAAATTGTCCTGAAAAAGAACTTTGAGTTTCAGGGGGACTATAAGCTCATATGATCAGAGTATGATATATCAGGAGGAAAATTTCTCTTGGTCTGCAATCCTAAAGACATTGTAGCTAACAATAGGGAGCACTAACTGTGGTATTTCTTATTGTATTATGTTTGGTCAGAGATGCCACGTTTTGGGCAAAATACTCATGAGTTGGAGAATGTCCAAGGGATGATGACCAGAATGGTGAAGGGTATTAAGATTGTGATATGGATATGATCAACTGAAGGAATAGATAGAAGTTGTTTAGCTTCAAGGTCTGAAAATTTAAAGGCAACATGATGACTCACAGTCCTTGCAGGAGAAAGAACTGGATATGTTTTCCTCAGTTTCAGAGGCCAGAACTAAGAGAAAAGGGGACTTTGTGCTAGGATCCTGGTCTGACCTCCAGGAAGACTGTTCATCTCCCCTAACAAATTGCAGCAAAATCCTGACATTTGTACCAGGTTGAACAAACATCAAGAATCCAAAGAGAAGCTGCTGCAAGTGATTTCTTCCAATTGTAGAGAACTGTATTTAAAAGTCATGTAGAAGCCTACTATCCCTCCTACGTGCCCACCACTACCTTGCTTCCGTTCTTAACCCATGACAAGAAACATGCTAGGCTTTTGGGTAATTTACAAATTCTTTTATCTGGAGGCAGTGAGAGTAGAAGACTCCTCAGAGAAAACTCCAGGTTGATCAGGAGGAGTAAGTAGCATTTAGTTATACTGTCACTTAAGATAAGCTGCAAACTCAGATTTTGACTTCATGGGCCTAAGAGTTGAGGGGTCCTTAATGATCTGGTATTGGTGATCTTGCACTCCAAAGCACTAAGATCCAGGGAAGGTGTAAGGGTAGGTGGTAGAGATCTGGGCAAGAACTTAGGGAATGAGCAAGCATGTCTAAACAGTCCAACCAAAAGTGTAACAGAAGGCAGAGCCTAGCCCTGGGCACAAAACTCCAATTCAGAAGTTAAAGCTGGAGAGATCAATAAGTCATGGAAAGTGACAATCTCAAAAATTATTAAAAATCTAACTCTATATCAACACAAAAAAAGGCAAAGAAAAAAATAAAGAAGAGTTTAAAAAGTACCTAAAAGAGCTAGTGGAAAGAAGCAGAAAGATACTATAGAGTTTACAAGAGCTAATGGTAAACCTTACCCAAGAAATGGAATCCCTGAAAAACTAGGCTAGATTATCTACATTTCTATTTTATGTCCTTTCCTATTCCTATGTCCTATTCCATGTCCTTTGCTTTGCTTTCATCTGTCAAGGTTTTCTTTTTCTTTTTTTCTCTCTCTGTCACTCTCTCTGTGTCTTTCTCTCTGTCTTTCTCTATCTTTCTCCTTTTTCTTTCCCTCTGTTCACATGGGGTATCACACTCTCACATGTGCATGTTCTATCTGAAAGGAAAATTTAATCTCTGAAACTTGTTTTTTCCCTCTCTTAAAGATCAGCCTTAACTCCAAATCACTCTCTCTCACATTGGCCAGAAACCCTGAGTGTCTTCCCCTTCAGGATCTGTTTTTTTTTTTTTCTCAAGAGGCCATTCTGTGCCTCATTTCTTAGTAAGTCTTAATCACTGAATGGGCTTTGCTTTGGTCAAACTGAGACCTGTTAAAGATTTTAGCTTTAAAAGGCCAAGGTCCCCCACTGCATCCTGGGCCATCTCCAGTTGTCCTGATCTATATCTGGCCACTGCAACCAGATGGCTCCAGAGGAGAAAGTGAGGCTGGTGACTTTGCATAGCCCTCCCTCACTTAAATCCAATGTATTTGCATGGCATAGCATCACCTTGCTGATGTCATGAAATAAAGGACAAACAGCCAGGCTTCTTACTCAACCTCATCAAGAGTAGCAAATGTTGCTATTGTGATGTTTTCTACTATGAACTTCTCCATAATGTTTGCTTCATATACTCAATCATACAAAGAAGAATACTCTCTTACTAGAAAACTAACTTCTATGACTGAAGTGCCTGTTATTTGGTCCAAATTTCATATGAGATTTAGATGGACCTCTCTGCTCAAGTCCCCACTGATCTTTGCTATAGCATAACATACCAACCTTTATCCACAGAACAGGTGAAGTAGCCTAGCTGAGAGACAAAAGGCAGAATGTTCTGGAAAAGTCAAACCCCTACCATAACCGTGATCTTGATCACCTCTCCTCCAAGACCATAAGCCTAAGGACCCTATGAATCATTGTGTTCCCTGTGCTCTCTTGAACCACCAGACTTATTTATAGACCCATCTTCACGGCCATCACTAAGAAATCATTGTGGAGAAGGGGTCCTCCTTCCTCATCACCACCAGCAAAATCTGCTGAGCAATCAGCAGATAGGCAGAAGAGTTCTGGGAGTGGCAGAAAGCACCAGGCTAACATTCCTGTTTTCAAGCCAGCCCTCATGACCATCATCTAAGGAAAACTCCTATGAAGAGAGGGCCAGTCATCCTCACTGACTGCCAACTTATGGCCACAGGAAGGGCCAGTAAATCAGCCTAACTAAAGCAACAGGGCATTCTGAGAGATAGTTAGAAGATAGTACATACCAGGCAAGTCACATCACCAATACCACATTAACCACCATTTTTCTTCAGAGTCTCATGGTGACAGTCGAGGGCTCTGAACCCAAGAGTCTTTGAAATAATATTCATTTCCAGTCCAGTGCCTTCACACATCATCCTGGGAAGCAGCCAATGTTGAGATACAACCTGTTAATAGCTCCTGTAGAAGCAGTTCCTAAAGCTACTGAAGACCCAGAAGAGAAAGTTTTTGCCAGCAAAGTCTTTGGCACTGTCATGTTCAACATAAAACATGGACATCATTTCATCAGTGGAAATTACATCAAAGAAGAGTCACTAACATCTGCTTTACTCCTGTACCCTAAGGCGCATGCGTCTTTTCCCTTCAACATGCAGCAGAAATCTTCCACATATGTTGCATCCTCCATTGGAATGTAAGATACTCAAGTTCAAGGGCTTTTTTATTTTTCTATTTGCCTAGAAACCATATTTTGCACATGATAACATGGTAATGAGTCTGGTAGGTGCACAGTAGATTCTAGAATCTAGAAACCTGAGTTCAAATATGACCTCTTGACACTTACTAGCTGTATGACTCTGGACATGTCACTTAACATGTTTGTCTAACTTTCCTCATCTATAACATGAGCTAGAGAAGGAAAAGGCAAACCATTCTAATATCTTTGCAAAACAAGAAAACAAAAAAACCCAACTGGGTTCACAAAGAATTGAAAATGACTTGAATGACTGAAAAAAAAAAAAAACAACACAGTGGTCACTTAATAAATGTTTAATTTGATCATCCTAAATCCACAATTTTAGGATCTTTATTTCAAATATGATGTTTTAAAACAATGCTTTAACAATATAAACATATAAGGTACATTTGGGTACTTACCTCAAAACTGACATGGATCTTTGATCTCATTAAGATGGGCATTTTCTCCAGATCTATAGAATATAACTTTTGAAGAATGTTGCACACAAAGCTTAAAGAGAAAAAAATACATAATAATAATTGCAAACAAACTGCAAAGTTCTCTGGATTCAATTCTTGATTATAATTAAAATCCAGTTGGGTATTTTATTGTTTAACTTTCCTTTATAAGTACATTTTCAATCTTAAATTGCAATTGGAAGACTACAGATATTTGCTATAACTAATCAGACTGGCTTGGTGTCAAAACCTACTCTCCCCCACTCTTTATTTCTCAGAGGCTAATTTCTTCCCTTCTTAGTCATCTCCAGGCTTCTTTGATGGAGCTGTATGTACTGCCTATAGAATCTTTACTTAATTTCTGTCCACAGAGCACAAAAGAAAGAGAAAAAGACCCTACATAACACTGCTGAGAGTATCTGTATAACATGTTTGACTCTGGTTGCACTCTACAAGACCAGCTCTGTTACATTTTACTCTTGTGTGGTTCTCTAGCATGCTGAGTGGGTGGGCTGGAGAGTCTTTTTTTCTCTTTCATGAGCTCAAACTTCCCCAGATTGGGTCAGACCCAATAAGTAGTACTCCAGTTTCATTTAACCACTTAACCCTGGATTCCCTTTTACAAAAGGATATTTACTTAAAAATAGGAAAAGAATTTGGAAAAAATTTCTCCTGACCTTAAGGGGCATAATTCCCACCCCTTGCCCATACTGCTTTGGTGATTGGGGAATGGAAAGGAATTAAACTCATAGTTAAACTCACTTCTTACACAGAATTAATGGCACCAAGTTCTGGTGAAAAGTTTGCTGCTGAAACATCTAGCCTGGATTCTCAAACTGTCAGACCCAGTGGCTAGAGATTTCTAACTTGACTGCAGGGTCCACCATCTATAGTTATAATAGAAAAAGAACAAATGAAAAAGCCAAAACTCCAGACTTACTTCTTGGGGTTACATGGAATAAAGGGGCTGTTTGGGGAATGAGTTTGCATATTGTCATTGGATATGAGCTAAAGAATCCATTCTCTTAGCCAAATGCAGGAAAAGTCCTATAGGTGTTCAGTCAGGGCATTTTAAAGATATTAGTAGACACAACTCAGATTCATCCTCAACTCCTCAGTCACAACCCCCATGTCCAATCTGTTGTCAAGTCCTGTTGACTTAACCTTTGTAATATCTCTCACATGCATCCCCTTCTTTCCTCTGACACTGAAATTGCATGGTTGAATACCTTTTCAGTTCATACGTGGACTTTACATTAGCCTGCTGGTGGGTCTCCTTACCTAAAGTCACTTTCCACTTCAATACACTGTCAATTCAACTGTCAAGTTAGTCTTCCTAAAGTACAGATAGGACTATGTCACTCTACTACTCAGTAAAATCCAGTTGCTCCCTATTGCCTCTAGATGTAACATGAAATTATCTGGATTTTAAAGCCCTTTATTACCTGGACCTTTCCTACATTTTCAATCTTGTCTTTCCACCTTATTCCTCTCTTCATATTGTATAATCTAGTAGCACTGACTTTCTTCCTGTTCCTTATAAAATCATTCAGACTTCAGGAATTTTCACCATGTTCCCAATGCTTGGAATGCTCTCCCTCCCCATTTCTGATATTCTGACTTCCTTCAGATTCCAGCTAAAATTCTGCCCACAAGCAGCCTTTCCTCATCTAACATACGGTGTATGTTTATTGATTACTCCCAATTTACTCTGTATACATTTTGTACGTACATCGGTGTTTTTATGCTGTCTCTCTCATTAGACTGTGATCTCCTTGAGAGCAGGGACTGCCTTTACCTTTCTTTGTATTCCCAGTGTTTAGCACAGTGTCTGGAACTTAGAAGGTGCTTAATAATGCTTATTGACTGAGTGATGGTTTTGGTTATGCAGTCAGTGGAAAAAGGCTGTTCCCAACCATAGTTAGAATGTCCACATGTGTAATAGTCCTCCAATACCCTGAAAGTGATTAACCAAAGCTTCCACGTCAGTTATATTACTCTAGGTGGCCAAGGAATGTGCCAGATACCCATTACATCTATTCCTTTCTCATCATAAAGAAGTAACTTTCACCTTTCCCCTTCTTGATCACTTTCTCCTGTTGGAGTTACTGGCTTACGTTTTACCTCCTAGTAAAGCTGCTCATTGGTCTGTGTAGTCACTGATCCCCTTAGAAATTTCATAGAATGTTAAACCAAAACCAAAACAAAACATTCATAGAATAAGTTAAATCAAACAACGATTTAACTTATAAACAGACTCTATCCTATATGCAAAGAGGGACATAGAGAAAGAAAAATAAACACTTAGTAATACAGATTTTAATAATTTATTATATCATTCTTAACTTTCTTGCTATCTTCTTACAATGGTAATGAGAAATGATATTGATAACCTCTGGGATTTTATTGGGACTCCAAACTATAATGCTTCAAAAGATTCAAGATTTATCAATGTGGGAAAACCTCTCCTCCAAAATTTCCAAGTAGTCATGGCATAGTGAACAGATAGCCAGAGTCAGGAAGACAGATTCAAGCTCTTCTTAGGGCCTATAGGGGAGATGTATAACCCTAGGCAAATCACTTAAAAATCTCTTTACCTCAGGCAGCTCTAAAGATTATAAATTAGAGAACATCTGATATTCTAAATTGGTCATGAGAATCTGATCATTTGGAGTTTCCTACAAAATGAAATCACAGGTCTATACTAAACTAAATAACACCTCCAACTGATACAAATCACAAACCATCCACGATTTAGTGGATAGTTTCATGAATTTTCTAGACAAAACTTTAATCATCTCATAGGTAACCTTTGCATGATGAGTTTCTTCACATTTAGCTAGTCTGGTACTTGGATTATTGGGTCCCAACTTAATTTCTCCAGCTGTGTAGGAATTTCCAGAGCATATGTTATATTAGCCAAGCCTTGGTGGAGCTAAAATTTCCATAGCACCATGATGAGGTATGAGAAAAGGCCTTTTGCATATGTTAAGATCCTAATATAATTAAGAAATGTCTATGTAAATAGACATTTATTAAAATTTTATAGTTTTTAGTTATAAATGCTAGTAGTTAAATATCAGCCTTGCTCTTTCCATATTTTGGATTTCTTTTAAATATACAATATCTAATCATTGAACATTTCTATCTATTATGTTGTATAATAAAGTCACTAATCTGCCTCACTTTGACCTTGAGAGGTTTGTTTTTAAAGCTTTTGAATTTTGTCTTCTGATTTTTCAACCAAAGATCATATGGCTTAATTTTCAAATTTGTAAATATGCCCAAAGGCTCTGTTTCAATGCTCATCTAACTATCAACTGAAAAGGACAATATGCAGCCCATTTCAAATTTGTTTCATGATATAGTGCCAAAGGAAAAATGAGTATATTAATGTAAATAATATATTATGGAAGAGATTGGCCAAAAATTGCGTAATTCCCTTGGTCATCAGTCAAGTAGAGTCTCCTACTGTATAAATACAGGAAATTTGGGGCTAGAAACCAATTAGCTTTATTTGATACCTATATTACTTATGGGGTAACAAACACTATTTTTTTATAAAAGGATTTCAGATGATATGATGGGATAGTTATGTGAAAAAAGAAATTAAAATTATTTACAAGCAGGTGCTGCTTAGTAAACAGTTGAATCCATGACCTGAACAGATTGTGTGGTGGAAAAAAACAGGTACTTCAGACCTAAGCATGTTGTATCATTTTTGGCTCTCCATTTCTTGGGTACATTAATGTCACAGTTACACAGAGATTTTGGAGAGATGAATCATATGAAATAATCTGCATTTTAAAACCTCAATGGAGTTTAAGATTACTTAACATTATATTCATAATCAACAGATTCAAAATAGAAGAGAAATAGAGGATATCCTCTTTATTTAAGTTCAAGATCATTTTGCATTACTTCTTAAAACATTTGAGTTCAATAAAAAAAAAAACAGGGTAGGATCACAAACAATAAAAGAAAACATAAGTTTATATAGGCTGTAGTTTTTTATCCTGAATCTCTGATTTCAGGAGTATGTAGAACTTCAGGTATGAAAAGTTCCTCCACAAATGCTTTGTCAAAAATAATTCGCCAATTAACAAGTCTCAAAGGCAGAACTTGGATTCTAGCATTCCTGACTTCAAGACCAGACATCTCCTCATTGTAACACTCTACATCTCACCAATAGAAAGTAATCAATCCATATAAAGAGAGAGTACCTGGCTATACCTTTAAAAAATTGTTGAGCTAAAGGAAGTCATTTTATTTTTGCAATTGACCTTATTATTATGCTCCTCACCTAATTAACATGAAGTATATGCATCCAAGAATGCTGACTTTTATGTGTACCCTTTCCCTGTTTCCCTGACCTAGAATCATGGAATTTTGCAGTCGTGTGAGATCTTAGACAATACCTATTCCAACTCCCTTTTTTCTGAAACTAAACTCTGAAGAGGAGGAATAACTAGATCCCTGACACACTATAGTTTATTGAAATGGAATGAAAAAGAAAAACTATAGTTAGTGTAAGATCAAGCAGTTACTTGGCTTCAGTGAGGTGGTAGAAGTCTGAGGTTTGGAAATTAAGTTTAAGAATGGTCGATAAAAACAAAAAAGAAATAGACATTTTGAAAGAAGGAAAAGTGAATGGCCTCAATTTGAAATTACAATGGAAAATGGAGGGGCAGGGAGAGAGAATTGTAGCATAGGAATCACAGAATCTAGAGGCTGGAATATGCTTGGGATGATGCATATTCCAAGCTTGCATTTGAATAAGTGTCCTTTCTACAGAATGCCACATGTTGTACAAGTAAGTATCCAGCCTTTTTGAAGATGTTACATGAAGAAGAATCCAAAAGCTCCCAAGGCACTCTGTTTCACTTTGGGGTGACTGTTAAGCTGTCCTTCTCTTACAAACAGCTAAATTTTCCACTTGATATATTTTAGATTCATTTCACAGATGTAATTAAACTAGAAGGAGGAGTATATTAACAGATGGATCATGGAAGAAACTATCACCATCTTCACCATCATCATCATCACCATCATCTAATATTTACATAATATCTTAAGTTTTGACAAGTGCTTTACAAATGTTCTCATTTGATTCTCATAATGCTGATGTGGGAGCTATTATTATCCCCATTTTACAGATATAGAAATTGAGGCACACAGAGGTTTACATAATTTGCCCAAGGTCAGATAACGTAATAGATATGCCTGAGGTCGGATTCAAATTCAAAATTTCTTGACTTCAGTGCTAGCATTCTTTCCACTGATCTAGCTAGTTACCTCAAAAAAAAGTTATCTATTAGCAGTCTCAGGATAAAGTGACAAAGGTTTTGAGAAGAGTCATAGCCAGGAGATGGGAAAGAAAGGACAGCTCTGCAAATAGGGATGCTCTTCATTCTTTAATGGAATGCAAGGATTAGCTAAAGGAGCAAGAATGGAAGAGAAGAATGGGAGAAAGGGAGGTGACAATTGTCTTCTAGTATCTGAAGACCTGTCCTGATTTAAATTTATTTTGGCTCCACAAAGTAGAACTAGAAATAATACATGACAATTTCAGAAAGTTAGATTTCAACTGTTTGAGAGGGAAAAAAATACCCTAACAATTATAACTGTCCCAAAATGCAATGAATGGATTATGTGAGGAGGTAATTTCTTTTTTATCATGTCATATTTGTTAGGTATTTAGATACACTCAGGTGTCTTTTCTCAACTCTAAGTTTCCATAATTCTCTGACTTTCTTTTTGACCATAGAGCTTTTCAGGAAAGAGGAGATACAAGAGAATAAATGAACTAAATTTAAGAATTATAGGAGCAAAAATCCATCCACTATTTATTAGAGAAGAAAAAAATAGGTGTGCTTTGTTATCCATCCTCTACTAATTCCTTTTGGATTATAATTATTTTCAAAAAAAATCTTTTTGAAACTCCTCTTCTTTATCTTCCCTTCTCTTCTTCTCTTTTCTCCTCTTCCCTTAGAATAGTAACAACTACAGGAAATTTGAGCAAATTCAATAATGAGCATGTGTAGCACCAATGCAATATCCACAGCAGTCACTAATGGATATTCATGTGTATTTCCTGAGTAAATTTGCAAAATATAAATTCTCTTCCTCAAAGATGAAACCAGGACATTTATTTAAATACCAGAAAGCCAAATCCATGATATTAATAAAGAAATCTCTATATATTATCAATGTGGGGATCATGGCCATCTCCAAATCTTCTCTCTATCAGACTTCCCCACAAACAAGCTCCCTTAAGCAAAATCAATCCCTCTCTCACTCAAGCCAGCTGCTCTGCTCTGCCTCAGCTCTGCCTCCTCTCTCTCTCAGCTCCACCTCACTTTCTCTTCCTGTGACACCCTTCCTGTTCTACTTGTTCGGCAAGTTCTTCCCACCATAGCCCCAAGTGAGTCAAAGTATGGGCTGGAACAAAGCTCAAAATAGATTACATGGGTCTATTAAGGGGCAGGGAATATCTTCAGATTTACTTACAGCATGCCAACTATCACAACAGAATTTTGCTTATGTGATAGAAGTCATATTTGTTTTCCCTGTGCAGTATTTTCATTTTGAATGTGACTTAGCACCAGGATTGGCAGGAAACTCTCTACTAATTCGCATCTTCCATCTTTATGAGAGAACCAATTAGTTCAGACAGAGTCTTGGCCTAAAATGCTTTACCAGGGCAAGCTGGATACTGTGATTCAGGCACAAATCATACCTGTAACTACGTGTTTCCCTGGATTAGTGCCCTATTTCTGCAACTACTGGGGCATTTATTTTAAATAGAAAATTTGTGTCTGAGATAATGGTAGCATCAAGGGCCCAGGGAACAATTTTTAGAAGGTATGTGGGTGTGGGGGTAGCTTCACCCTTCTTTTGGCTTGAGACCAGAAATCTGTCCATTAAACAGCTCTTAAGACTTTCTTTATTTGACAGGAAGAATGGTATAGTGGAAAAGGCAGACAATTTGAGATTAGGACACTTGAGTTTAAAAAGTGGCTCTGACACTTATTTAGAACTAGATGAATCTTTGAGATCCTCTATTTCAATTACCTCAACTTACAAGGACCTCTGCATCTGGGGTGCAGAGCAAGAGGAACAATTTATCTAGTTTCGTTGGATTTTAACATGTGTGAAATACAGAAAGGTGTAAACGGGCTGGAGAAGTGGGATAAAGCAAATGTGAAGGGCTATAAGGGCTAAATTGAGAAGTTTGTAACTGATTCCACATATAGATGAATAACATTTAGACTTGAACATTAGGGAAACCACCTAGATATTTGTGCAGACAATGGATTGAAAGGGATAGAAATATAAGCCAGAGAAACCAATATGAAGACTCTTTGCAATAATTCAAGAAAGATGTGAGGAGGGCCTGAAGTATGGTAGTAACTATGTGAGAGAAGAAAAGGGGAGGGAAGCAAAGAGGTTCTGCAGATGTAGAAATGAATAAAATTTGGCAACTGACTGGACATTTGTGAAGAACCCTTAAACTTTCTTCTCTTCTTAAGTTACTTTTTCTGTCAAGGGTACCATCATCCTGATCCTAACAATATTAATCCTGATTCCTCACTCTTTCTTACTCCCAAATCCAATCATTTGCCAAATCTTATCACTACTTCTCCAACATTTCTTACATCTGACCCATTCTTTCTATTCATACAGCTACCACCTCGGTTCAGGCCCTTATTACCTATCACCTAGAGATCTGTAAGTTTCCTAAATGATTTCCCTGCTTGAAGTCTCTCACTCCTTCTGACTATCCTACGACCTGCTGCCAAAATAATTTTCCATAATTGAAGGTCTGACCATGTGGTCACTCAACTCCAAGGGTTCCTATTTGCTCCAGCATTAAATATAAAGTACTTTTAATAGCCTTTACAAACCTTCACAACCTGGTCCCAAGCTATTTGTCTAGCCTTATGGACATTTGCAATGTTAATGAGATTTACCTTCCTCTCCTTCACACTCTGGGATTCAGCCTCCTCTCTGTTCTTCACTCACAACAGTTGATCTCCCATGTAGTGCCTTTGCACTGGGTCTCCCACATGTTTGGAATATACTCCTTCCTTGTCTCCACTTCCCAGAATCCCTTCCTTCCTTAAGATACATTACTCTTTTCAGTATGAAGTTTTTCCCAATTCCTACAACTGCTATTTCCCTTATATATATTTAGATATGTACTTTTGAGTATTCCATTAGACTGCAAGTTGCATGTTAGCAGGGCTTTTTCTTTCTTTCTTTGTATTCTAGGATAGTGTCTGGCACCTCATAGACAATTAACAAAAATGTGTTGATTATCTGATGACAAGGTTTCAAATTTGAGTTTCTACCTTTACCTTTCCAGTCTTTACTTTATTCTTCTCCAATAACATTTTCTTTCCACAGAGGATACTGTATTTCCCAACTCCATGTCTTATCACTGCCTATTAACCAGGTCTGGAACATTATCCCTCCTCACTTGAACCTTCCCACTTTCTTATTGCAAAAAGCCTTTGCTGATCTCACCTCCTACTATTATATTCTGTCAAAGAAATGTATGTATATTCACGAATATAGATATTACATATATATATGTGTATATGTGTACAAAGTTGTTCACAAGCTGCTTTCCTCATTAAAATTGAGTTTCTTGAAGGTAGGATATGTGCTTTTATCTTTCTTTGTGCCTGCAGATCTTAGCACAGTGCATGGCACATAGGGAGCAGTTAATAAATATTCAATAAGAATGATGGCAATAATGATGATGAAGGGCTAAGTGTGAGGTGAAAGATTGTGAGTTGTTTTCTCGACATGAGTTAGAGATATCTATAGGTCATTTAGTTTGAAGTGTCCAGTAACCAGGTGATGATGGAGAATGGAGAGAAATTAGGAATGATTATATACATCTAGGAGTCATCAGCACAAAGATGAGAATAGAAGTCATGAAAGTTGAGGTCACCAGGAGAGTGAATTGAGAGAGAAAAGAGAAGAGGCCTGAAGGCAGTATCTTGGAGATACTCACTTGAATATAATTCAATTCAATAAGACTGATATATACACAAATACACAAGCATATACATATACATACACACATACATATGTTTGTGCATGGGCATGTGTGTGTGTGCATGTGTGTGTGTGTGCGTAACTCTATCTCCCTTCTCTGTTCATTTACATAGTCTATCCCCCTTACATATGAAGGAAAGACATTGATAACCTGACCTCAGGAGGTCAACCAAAATGGTTGTTAAATCCATGCCATAGCTAGTTTGATTTCATCTGATTTTCTCATCTGTTAAGATCTATTTATCAAATCTTTTAAAGATGATGGAGTACAATAGCTATCCCTCTAAGCTTTGAGTCACATGAAAATTTAGTAAAGATACCTTCTATGCCTGTGTACAACCCATTGATAAACATGGGTTTATGCCAAAACATAGGCAAAGGAGCAAACATAGACTTTGAAAATCCTTTTTTAAAAATATCTTTACAAACTGATGTTGGACTACTGATAATTAAATTTTGAGTATGCAGTTGAAAAAGTACATGATTTTAGGATAAAATTGCTTGCTTTGGAATCCTGGCTTTACCATTTACTTCCCTTGTAATCTTGGCTAAACCTCTTCATCTCTCTGAAACTTTAATTTCCTCATATGCAAAATAAAAGTTTTATATCTGATAACTTTTAAGGTCCCGTTGAGGTTCAAATCTATCAATCTGACCATTCAACATTATCTGCTCCTTAAATTTATGAATTTTAAGGTTTATTTATTTATTTTCAGTTTTCAACATTCATTTCCACAAGATTTTGAGTTCCAAAATTTCTTCCCATCTCTTACCACTATCCACCCCAAGACACCATACATTCTAATTATACCTTCCCCCAATCTGCTCTCCCTTCTATCACACTCCTCTCTTCTCTTATCCTCATCTTCTCTCTTTTCTTGTAGGAAAAGACAGATTTCTATATCTCATTACCTGTATTTTTTATTTCCCAGTTGCATACAAAAACAATTCTCAAGATTTGTTCCTAAAACTTTCAGGTCCTACTTCTCTCACTTCCTCCTTCCCCACACATCCCCACTGAGAAGATAAGAAATTAAATATAAACTATATATGTGTAGTTATGTAAAAGAGTTCCACAATAGTCATGTTATGAAAGGCAAATAATATTTCCCTCCATTCTATCCTGCCCCCCCATTTCTTCTATTCTCTCTTTTGACCTTGTTCCTCCCCAAAAATGTTTACTTCTGATTCTTCCCACATTCCATTTGCCTTCCCTTCTATCATCCCCCCATATGCCACCTATCCCCTTCTCCCTACTTTCCTGTAGTGGAAGACAGATTTTCATACCAAATTGAGTGTGCATGTTATTCTCCCCTTGAGCCAAATGTGATGAGAGCAAGCTTCACTTTTTCACTCTCCCCTTCCCTTTTTCCCCTCCACTGATAAAGCCTTTCCTTCTGTCTTTTATGAAAGATAATTTGCCCCATTCCATTTCTCCCTTTCTCTTCCCAATATATGCCTCTCTTATTCCTTATTTTTTTAGGTATCATCCTTTCCTATTCAACTCACCCTGTGAGCCCTGTCTATATGTATATAATCCCAGCAACTACTCAGATATTGAAGAAAGTTTCAAGAGTTACAATCATTGTCTTTCCATGTACGAATGTAAGCAGTTCAACTTTAGTAAGTACCTTATGGTCTCTCTTTCCTGTTTATCTTTTCATGCTTCTCTTGATTGTTGTATTTGAAAGTCAAATTTTCTATTCAGCTCTGGTCTTTTCATCAAAAATGCTTGAAAGTCCTCTATTTCATTGAAAGACCATTTTTCCCCCTAAAGTATCACACTCAGTTTTGCTGGGTAGGTGATTCTTGGTTTTAATCCCAGTTCCTTTGATTTCTGGAATATCATATTCCAAGCTCTTTGATCCCTCAAGGTAGAAGCTGCTAGAGCTTATGTTATACCAATTGTATTTTCATAATACTCGAATGTTTCTTTCTGGCTGTTTGCATTCTTTTCTCCTTAACCTCAGAACTATAGAATTTGGCTACAATATTCCTAGGAGTTTTTCTTTTCTGATCTCTTTTAGGAGGTTATCAGTGGATTCTTTTGGTATTTATTTTACCCTCTGGTTCTAGAATATCAGGCCAGTTTTCCTTAATAATTTCATGGAAGATAATGTCTAGGCTCTTTTTTTGATCATGACTTTCAGGTAGTCCCATGATTTTAAAATTGTTTCTCCTGGATCTGTTTTCCAGGTCAGTTGTTTTTTCAGTGAGATATTTTACAATGTTTCCTATTGTTTTCATTCTTTTGATTTTGTTTTGTAATTTCTTGGTTTCTCATAAAGTCATTTGCTGCCATCTGCTCCATTCTAATTTTTAAAGAACTGTTTTCTTCAGTCAGCTTTTGAGTGTCCTTCTCCACTTGGCTAATTCTGCTTTATAAAGCATTCTCCTCACTGGCTTTTTGGAACTCTTTTGCCAATTGAGTTAGTCTATTTTTTTTAAGGAGCATGAGAATAAAAATTTATTTTGGTAAGGAATTATATTTCATCCTCTCAAAAGTTGAAAAGTCACAAATTACCAGCTCAGAGATTTAGATTTCCCAGATATGTGTAATTTAGTCATGACTTCTTCTTGCCAATCTTGGGGTTCTTTTCCAAACCTTGGATATATTTTTGAGGGATGTTATATACTTCAAGCAAGACCCAACTTAGATAATTGATCTGATTCCCTTGGATTTGGACCTGAATGGCATCCTGATGGTGGCATTGGTCTGGCCCTGTTGTTGAAAGATGGCAGCGATAGAATGTGGGTCAAGACCAAAGACCTCCAGGTTCCAGATCAAGGTCACCTTTTTTATTGCATGCTCTCTGTGCTAAGGTGATGCCAATTGGATAGATTCTTACTTTCTTCACAATAGGCTCTTGGCCATAAAAGGTCACTTGATAGGCAGGCTTCAATCTCTGCAGGTGCCTTTCAATGAGTTTATCCCAAGAAGACCTCAATATTGTGTGTTTTTTGGCTTTTTCCAAGATGCAGTCATACAAAATGGGATCCATCTTCACAAGATTTTGTTGTTTGCATCAACCAGATTGCTTTTCTTTGCATAGTCAATGATGATTTCACGGACCTTACTGCCTGAGAGGGTGCTCCCCTTCATGTGGCCAGATACATGGAAAAGAGAAGTCTTGTTGACTGGGATACAATAATGTGGGTGATAAGGCTTTTCCTTGGTATCCTCTTGGACACTCTGGGCAGTTGAGGGGGGCTCAGGCATGAAAGAAGATGTAATCCTGGGGTGTTTCTAGTCCACCCCCACAATGCTCTCCATACCTTTCCTCAGTTCCTTCAACTGTACAATCTGCTCCTTCATCATGTGGGGCAGAAACTTGGAGAACTTTTTGTAGTTTGACTTCTTTATGTCCATCTGTTGTCCTTCGGGGCAGCAGGAAAGTACTGGTGAGTAAAAGGAGGTCAGTCTTTATGACCCAGCACTTCAGGGCATGGAAGAAACATCTCAGCAGCAGTTCATCCACTTGCTCTTGAAAGGTCTTGCCATCAGCTGGGTCTTGGTCCATTCCTGCTTCCCTCCATTCTTTGATAGCTTCTGAAGGAGGTGCCTTATGAGCCATGCTGCTCTCTACATCTCCCTGCAGGATGAGACATTCCATGTTTCCCTGAAGAACAGAATCTACCTGTACTGGTCCCTCCTCTTTAACGTTCCCCCCATACTCTGGAGGATCCTGGTCTAACAGGGCAATGGAGGGTGGAGATGATTTGGCCCCAAATGGCCACAAATGGTCAAGGTAGGTATGGAGCACCATAAAACCTCTCCCCTTTGGTCCAGAGGCTAGCATCTTAGCTGGAGACATGGTGGCCATTCCAATTGTTAGGAGCTCTGCTCCTGACCATGGGGATGGCACAAGGGTCACCCTGTTGTACCTGAGGCAAACCACCAGGTGGCACCATGAGCCCAGGCAGCATCAAATCCACTCCACCAACCAGCTTCTCCAGCACAAGAGGCCATGATGTGAAGTCTGGCAGAAGACCAGGGTAAGACCATATGGTGTACACTGTGGGATACAGAGCTCCCTTCAGCTCAAACAGAACAGGGTTTCCACCAGCGACATACACATCGACTGCATCTCCTTTGTAAGAGTAGAGCTTCACAATGTTGAGCTCATCCTTCCCAGGCACTAGTTATGAGAGCTGCTCTGACTCAAAGACAACGAAAGCAGCTGCCACATCAGCCTGAAACTTCCTTCTGTCTGAGCCCTTGACCACCATATTGGACTTAACCTGAAAGGACTTAGCAAACATGATGGTACCATGCTGCTCCCGTGCTGCAACCAGAGAAAGGTGGAAGGGGGTGGAGGCTAGGCCTGGGCTATCCTGGCACACTTGCTAAGGAGGGGACCCCATCAGGGTCATGACCCACTTGACTCCCAGCTTGTTGACCTGGGGGCAGCCATGTTGGTCCTACTCCTAAAAAGAGTTAGTCTATTTTTAAAGGTGTTTTTTTCAGCATTTTTTTGGGTCTTTTTTAGCAAGCTGTTGACTTCCTTTTTATGATTTTCTTGTATCACTTCCTTTCTCTTCCCAATTTTTCCTCCTCCCCTCTTACTTGATTTTCTAAATCCTTTTTGAGCTCTTCCATGAACTGAGACAATTGGACATTTATTTTGGAGGTTTTGTATGTAGAAGCCTTGATTTTTATGTCTTCCTCTAATGGCAAGCTTTGTTCTTCCTCATCGGAAAGGATGGAAGAAAATACCTGTTCACCAAGAAAGTAACTTTCTCTTTTGGGAGCATTTTTCCATCTAGTTACTTGACTTTTGAGTCCTTTTTCAAGTGGAGGGTATTCTCTAGATCCTCCAAGGTGGCACAAACCTGTATTCTGGTCTGTAAGCAACCATAAGCATTCCTGCCCAGGATCTGTGAGTAGAGTTCCCCCCCAATAGCTGCCTCCAGCTCATCACTGCAGTGCTCATCTGCACCCCAGGACTGTCAGTCAGGGCTGAGATCCGGATCAGCTGCTTGATTCCCCAAGAGATTTTAGGAGGGCTCCAAAAGGGGATGTTGCTGCAGTGACTTCCACCGCCCTGGGGTCAGGGCCAGGCCATGTTTTCTTCTGATCCACGTAAAAGAGCTTTCTTACTGACTTTTGAAGCTGTCTTTGGGTTTTGTGGGTTGAGAAATCTGGGAACCTGCAGCTGCTCCCTGTTCTTCCATGCCCTGAAGACTGCTCCATTCATGTCCATGCTGGTGGTACAGCCAAGGGTAGACAGCACCATGCTCTGAGTCCAATAGATCTTTCCTATTGTCCTTCCAGGCTGCCTTGGGATGGGAATCTCTTTCACTCTGTCATTTTCTGGCTTCTGACGCTCTAGAATTTGTTTATGGTCATTTTTAGAAATATTTTATGGGCTATGAGGGGAGAGCTAGAGTAGGCAAATCTTTCTACTCTGCCATCTTCCCTTATGAGCTAGATTTACAATTCCTATATACAGGAAGCATCAGATACTTTATCAAATATCATGCTAAAATGTAAATCAATTATAATTATTACAATATCCTGAATGTTTTTTTCTATTTATTAAAAGATTAGAAAAAATGAAATAAAGTTCATTTAGCATAACCTGTATTTGATGTAGCCATGATGGATCTTTGTGACTGATAATCTCTCTAAGTATTCACTTAAGCTATCTTCTTGTTGCTGTGCAATTGTTCAGCTATGTTGAACTGTTTATGACCCTAGGGACCACAGCTTGCCTGGTCAATCTATCCTCCACTATCTCTCAAAATTTTTTCAAGTTCATGTTCAGAGTTTCCATGACACTATTCATCCATCTCAAGCTCTACTCTCCCTTCACCTGTTTGTCTTCAATCTTTCCCAAAATTAAGGTATTTTTCAATGATTCCTGTGTTCTCACTATGTAGTCAAAATGTTTAAGCTCCAGATTCAGTATCTGACTTTCCAGCACAAAGCCTGAATTAATTTCTTTTCTTCCCAAATATTCATTTCATTTAAATTATTTATTTAAGTTTTCAGCATTCATTTCCACAAAATTTTGAGTTCCAAATTTTCTCCCCATATCTCTCCTCCCCCCTAAAGTGTCAAATATTCTGATTACCCCCTCCACCAATCTGCCCTTCCTTCTAAAACCCCTCCCTTCCCTTATCCTCCTTTCCTCTTTTCCCCTGTAGGGCAAGATAAATTTCTCTACTCCATTACCTGTATTTCTTATTTCCTAGCTGTATGCAAAAACAATTCTCAACATTTGTTCCCAAAATTTTGAGTTCCAACTTCTCTTCCTTCCTCCCACCCCACCGATCCCCACCGAGAAGGCAAGCAATTCAAAATAGGCTATATATGTGCAGTTTTGCAAATGACTTCCACAGTAGTCATTTGTGTAAGCCTAATTACATTTCCTTCCATCCAATCCAGTCTCCTATTTATTCTATTCTCTCTTTTGACTTGGGTCCCTCTCCAAGACTGTTTACTTCTAATTGCTCCGTCCTCCCATTTGTGCTCCCTTGCATCATCCCCCCTCACTCTGCTTATCCCCGTCTCCCCTACTCGTCTGTAGTGTAAGATAGTCAATACTGAGTGTACATGTTATTCATTCCTTAATCCAAATGTGATGAGAGTGAGCTTCACTTTTTCCCTCTCATCTCCTCCTTTTTCCCTTCCATCAAAAAAGCTTTTTCTTACATCTTTTATGAGAGATAATTTGCCCCATTCCATTCTTCTCTTTCTTCTCCTGAAATATTCCACTCTCACAATTTAATTTAATTTAATTTTTGGCATGATCCCTTCCTATTCAACTCATCCTGTGCTCTCTGGCTCTCTCTCTCTCTCTCTCTCTCTCTCTCTCTCTCTCTCTCTCTCTCTCTCTCTCTCTCTCTCTCTCCCTCTCTATTGAAGTGTGTGTGTGTGTGTGTGTGTGTGTGTGTGTGTAATCCCTACAACTACCCAGATACTGAGAAGAGTTTCAAGAATTACAAATATTATCTTTCTTTTTTCTTTTTTTTTCCCCCTATTTGAGGGTGATTCTTTTTTTTTTTTCTGGATATATAAATTTATTTATTTAACTTTTTTTTTTTACATTCATTTTCAGATAATTTTGGGTTTCAAACTTTCTCCCCATTTGTCCCCTCCCACCACCCCAATACACCAAGCATTCTAATTTTCCCTACCACCAATCTGCCCACTCTTCTATCATCCCTCCCTTCCCTTGTCCCCATCTTCTCTTTTGTCCTATAGGGCCAGATAACTTTCTATTCCCCATTTACCTGTATTTCTTATTTCCTAGTAGCAAGAACAATACTAAACAGTTGTTCCTAAAACTTTGAGTTCCAACTTCTCCCCATCCCTCCCTCCTCACCCATTCCCTTTGGGAAGACAGGCAATTCAAATAGGCCATATCTGTGTAGTTTTGCAAATGACTTCAATAATAGTTATGTTGTGTAAGATTAACTATATTTCCCTCCATCCTATCCTGCTCCCCATTGTTTCTATTCTCTCTTTTGATCTTGTCCCTCCCTTAGTTTTGACTTCAAATTGCTCCCTTCTCCCATTGCCCTCCCTTCCATCTTCCCCCCCCCCGACCCTGCTAATCTCCTTCTCCCCTACTTTCCTGTATTGTAAGATAGGTTTTCATACCAAAAAGAGTGTGCATTTTATTCCTTCATTTAGTTGAATGTGATGAGAGTAAACTTCATGTTCTTTTTCCTCACCTCTCCTCTTTGTCCCTCCACTAAAAAGTCTCCTGCTTGCCTCTTCTGTGAGAGATAATTTGCCCCATTCCATTTCACCCTCTCTCCTCCCAATACATTTCTCTTATACATTTACCTTAATTTCTTTTAAGATATGATCCCATCCTATTCAATTCACTCTGTGCTCTCTGTCTCTGTGTGTGCATGCAAGGGTGTATGTATGTGCATGTGCGTGTGTGTGTAATCCCACCAACTACCCAGATACTGAAAAGTTTCAAGAGTTATAAATATTGTCTTTCCATGTAGTAATGTAAACAGTTCAACTTTGGTAAGTCCCTTATGACTTCTCTTTGCTGTTTACTTTTTCATGCTTCTTCTCATTCTTGTGTTTGAAAGTCAAATTTTCTTTTCAGCAAGAGTCCTTCAAAGTCCTCTATTTCATTGAAAGACCATTTTTTCCCCTGAAGTATTATACTCAGTTTTGCTGGGTAGGTAATTCTTGGTTTTGGTCCTAGTTCCTTTGACTTCTGGAATATCCTATTCCATGCCCTTCAGTCCCTTAATGTAGAAGCTGCTACATCTTGTGTTAGCCTGATTGTATTTCCACAATACTTGAATTGTTTCTTTCTCGCTGTTTGCAAGATTTTCTTCTTAAACTGGGAATTCTGGAATTTGGCCAGAACGTTCCTAGGAGTTTCTCATTTTGGATCTCTTTCAGCCGGTGATCTGAGGATTCCTTGAATAATTATTTTGCCCTCTGTTTCTATAATTGAGAATTTTATGAAAATGATGTCTAGGCTCTTTTTTTGATCCTGGCTTTCAGGTAGTCCCATAATTTTTAAATTGTCTCTTCTGGATCTATTTTCCAGGTCAGTTATTTTTCCAATGAGATCTTTCACATTATCTTCCATTTTTTCATCTTTTGGTTTTGTTGGGTGAGTTCTTGGTTTCTCAGAAAGTCATTATCCTCCATCTGCTCCATTCTAATTTTGAGAGAGCTATTTTCTTCAGTGAGCTTTTAAACCTCTTTTTCCATTTGGCTAATTCTGCTTTTGAAAGCAGTCTTCTCCTTATTGGCTCCCTGAACCTCTTTTGCCAATTGAGTGAGCCTATTTTTCAAGGTGTTCTTTTGTTCAGAATTTTTTTGGGTCTCCTTTACCAAGGTATTGACCCGTTTTTCATGCTTTTCTTGCATCTCTCTCATTTCTCTTCCTAGTTTTTCCTCCACCTGTCTAACTTGATTTTCAAAATCCTTTTTGAGCTCTTCCATGGCCTGAGCCCATTGAATATTTATTTTGGATGTTTGGGATATAGAGGCCTTGACTTCTATGTCTTTCCCTGATGGTAAGCCTTGTTCTTCCTCATCAGGAAGGAATGGAGGAAATATCTGTTCACCAAGAAAGTAACCTTCTATGGCCTTATTTTTTTCCCCTTTTCTGGGCATTTTCCCAGTCAGTTACTTGACTTCTGAGATTCCTCTCCACCCCTGCCTCACCAGTGCTTGGGGTTTGAGATTCAAATGCAGCTCCCAAGCCTCAGGGCTTTCAGCAGGAGGAGGGTCTTCTATTCAGCAAGAGATTAAGTACTGCTGCTCAGGTGGGGGCAGGACCACCTCCCAGGCTCAGTTCCCTCAGGGAATTTATGTGGAGACCTTCAGTAATGGCTCTGAGCTCCTGTCTGCTCCAGGAGCCCCTGGACTCTGACTCCCCCGCAGCTTCCTGCAGAGGGGACCTAAGCCACGGAGACACCCTGCACCCCTCTTGGCCAGCCCAGAAATCTCTCTCACTGACCTGTAACACCTGTGAGTGAAGGGACCTTCGTGGCTGCCGGAAGTTCTGTCCCTGAAGCCTGCTCAGATTTGTTCCTCTGGGGCCACGCAGCCAGGGCAGGGACTCTGCTCTGCATCCAGTGCATGATGGACCTTTGGTGCCACTTTGTCAGGGCTCTCTGGAATGGAAATCTCCTCCACTACGTTGCTACATGGCTTCCATTGCTCCAAACCCGTTAGGAGTTCTTTCCATAGGTAATTTATGGACTGTGGGTTTGGAGCTCGCACATGTGAGTCTTTCTACTCCAACATCTTGGTTCCTCCCCTCAGGTGTAAATATTATCTTTCCATGTAGGAATGTAAATAATAGTTTGTCTTTAGTAAGTCTCTTATGACTTCTCTTTACTGTTTACCTTTTCATGCTTCTCTTGATTCTTGTGTCTGAAAGTCAAATTTTCTTTTGGCTCTGGTCTTTTCATCAAGAATGCTTGAAAGTATTCTATTTCATTGACTGACTTTTTTTTTTCAGTTTTGATGGGTAGGTGATTTTTGTGTATAATCCTAGTTCCCTTGACTTCTAGAATATCATATGCCAAGCCCTTCTATCCCTTACTATAGAAGATGCTAGATCTCATGTTATCCTCATTGTGTTTCCACAATACTGAAATATTTTTCTTTCTAGTTGCTTGCAATAGTTTCTCCTTGACCTGGGAACACTGGAATTTGGCTAAAATGTTCCTAGGAGTTTCTCTTTTTGGAAGCCTTTCAGGAGGTGATGTATGGATTCTTTCAATATTTATTTTGCCCTCTGGTTCTAGAATTTGAGGGCAGTTTTCCTTCACAATTTCAGGAAAGATCATGTCTAGGCTTTTTTTGTCATGACTTTCAGGTAGTTCCATAATTTTTAAATTGTCTCTCCTGGTTCTATTTTCCAAGTCAGTTGTTTTTCTATTGAGATATTTCCTATTATCTTCTATTTTTTCATTCCTTTGGCTTTGTTTTGTAATTTATTGGTTTCTTGCAAAGTCATTAGATTCCATCTCCTCCATTTTAATTTTTAAAATCTGTTTTCTTCAGTGAGCTTTTGAACCTCCTTTTTCATTTGGCCAACTTTTCCTTTTAAAACATTCTTCTCCTCTTTGATTTTTGGACGTCTTTCAGGAATTGAGTTAGTCTATTTTTAAAGGTGTTATTTTCTTTAGCATTTTTGAGTCTCCTTTAGCAAGTTGTTGACTCACTTTTCATGATTTCCTTGCATTGCTCTCATTTCTCTTCTTAATTTTTCTTCCACCTCTCTTACTTTATTTTCAAAATCCTTTTTGAACTCTTCCTTGGCGTAAGACCATTGCACATTCATTTTGGATGTTTAGGCTGCAGAAGCCTTGAGTTTTATATCTTTCCCTTATGGTAAACATTGTTCTTCCTCATCTGAAAAGATGGGAGAAAATACCAGTTTACCAGGAAACTAACCTTATATAGTCTTATTTTTTCCCCTTCTTTGGACATTTTCCCAATCAATTACTTGACTTTTGTGTCCTTTGTCAAGAGTAGGATGTATTCTAGGGACTTGTAAGATTGCTCCCCGATGGTACAATCAAGCCTCCATACTGGTCTCAGAGCAACCAGAAACTTTTCTGCCCAGAATCTGAAAGTAGTAGAATTCCTTCTCCACAACTGCCTCCATTTGTGCCATGACCGCACTCAGTGCTCAGACACAGATCAGCTGCTCAATTCTTCAAGAGGCTTTAAACTGAGTGCTCCAACAATGCTAGCTCCTGCTGCAGCAGCCTCTGCTATAGCTGCCTGAGGCTGCAGCTGAGGGGAACCCTTTTCCCTTCTGGCCCAGCTGGAAAAGCCCTCTCACTGACCTTTGAAGCTGCCTTTGTCACCTGTGGGTTAGGAATCTGAGAACCTTTGCTGCTGCTGGGGATTATTCCCCTGAGGCATGTTCCTGTCCTGCTCCTCCCAGCATGCATGGTAAAAGCTGGGCTCCACTCTACATCCAGTGTGACAGACCTTTCTCTTTGGCCTTCCAGGTCACCCTGGGCTGGAAATCTCTTTCCCTCCACTATTCTTTGCCTTCTGCTGCTTTAGATTTTTTGAGAGTCATTCTTTATGGGTATTTTATGGGCTGGGGGTGAAGAGCTAGATTATGTGCATCTTTCTACACTGCCATCTTGGCTCTGCCCTACCCTGAATTAATTTCTTTATGTATTAAGTGATTTGACATCCTCACTGACCAAGAGATTCTCAAAAGTCTTCTGTACCACCACTATTGAAAAGTATCCATTCTGTGGTACTTAGCTTTCATTACAATCCAGCTCTCACAGCCATACATTATTACTGGAAAAACCATAACTTTGAATTATACAGACCTTGGTCAGCAAGGTCATGTCTCTGATTTTTAGCCAAGTTTGCCCTAGCTTTCCTTCCAGGGAGCAAGCATTTTCTAATTTCATGGCTGCAGGCTCTGTTTGCAGTGTTCTTTTAGCCCAAGAATATAAAATCTGACAATGCTTCCATTTCTTCTTCCTCTATTTGCCAGGAAGTGATGGAACAGGTTGCCAGAATCTTATTTTTTTTCTTAATGTTAATCTTTTACACTGTCCTCTTTCACTCTTATCAAGAGACCTAATTTCTCTTCACTTTCTGCCATCAGAAAATCTGCCAATATCTTGGAATTTTCTTGGGAATTAAAAGTCTTTAGTTAATAGATTCCCTTGTTTGTTGGTCTGGGTTTTTTTTAGAGTAGAGGAGTATTGGTTTCTCTCCAGTTGTACTCTCTCATCCACACTCCATGATTTTTCACTTATCACTGAAAATGGATCAGCAATTACATCTACCAGTTCAAGACTTTTGTTCATCTGGGCCAGGTGGTTTGATTTTATCAGTGGTGGTTAAATGTTCTCTTGCTATATTTGTCCTTCTCTTTGGTAACAACTTCCCAATTTTTCATTTAGGCTCTTTCATTTCAAATCTAAAGAGCATTGTTTTTTGACAGAGAAAACTAAAGTAACATATGTAATCAGCTCTGTCTTGTTTCTAAGTTATTAACATCTTATTGGTCATAGGCAGAGATTTCTTATCCTTACTTTGATTCTCTTCTTTTCCCAATATAATTGTATTTTTTTTTAATTTTAAGCATCCTTTTCAAAGTTTTTCTTTTGATTTGCCTGTCACCTTAGGTCATTTTTGACTTTAAAATTCCTGACAAAATTCTTTCAGTATCACACTGTGATTTATTTTAATCTGCAAACATTGTATATTTTGTATTTACTTTTCTAGGGATGCTTGGTATGCAACAGATAGAGTACCAGACCTAGAGTCAGGAACATTCATCTTCCTAACTTCATATCTGGCATCAGACACTTACTAGCAGTGTGACCCCGGGCACATCACCTACCCTTGTTTGGCTAAGCTAATCTGTAAAAGGAGCTGGCGAAAAATATGGCAAATGACTTGGCAAAATATCTGCCAAGAAAACCCCAAATGGGGTCACAAAAAGTTGGACACAACTGAAAACTATTCAACAACAATATTCAATTATCTGTGGACATGTTTTAACAGGAATACATGTTCTTTGACAGATTTTATCTTTCCTTTACATCTCTGGGTCCTAGCACAGTGCCCGACACATAGTAGGTACTTAATAAATTCTTTCTGAGTGGAATCAAAATGAATATTTGGATTTCACTTAAGCTCATTCAATACTACAGCTACAGGCTATAATAAACTTCATTTAAACTCTGAACTCTTTACCCAGCTCTAGTGTATGGAAAATCTCATGGTTTAGCTACCTTATTATGCCTGTCAAAACTATTATGACTTGATTTAATTTGTTTTTACATTATATTGTTCTTGTTTTTTTTTTTGAATGACTGAGCTAGTATTCTCATTCCTATCTTTGTTGCTTAGAGCTCAAACTATTTCCTATCAATAAGAACTTTAGCAAAGATTTTTACAAAATCCCACAGCTCTATGTAGCCTAAACAATTAATTTTCTTTATGCTCTGACAGTTATATCCTCAGCTCAAGACTGTATATGAAGCCTAGGGATAGGGAGGTAGAGAATGAAAAGCATATGTCTTTTACCTTGTTTGTTGGGGGTGACCACTAGCTACTCAAATGACTGAAGCATTCACTCAAAATGAGATAAAATGTGAATCTGTCAACTAAAAGAGAACTCCTATATTCCCCGCTCACCTAATCCTGTAAATGTTCAGTTTGTATGCTGGTTCTTTACTTTTTGAGTGCCTTCTTGAGTCCTATTCCTGGGCCAGGAGTCTCATTGTTGAAAAATCAATTTCTATTCAATTAGGAGATGAAGATTTCCCTGCTGAAAACTGAAACCAATCAGCTGCATCTTCCTAGCTTTTAGCTTACAGGTCCCTTGATAAATGGAATAGAACATTATATCATCACTGTGAACAGTGAATACAGTCCTGTGGCTGATGAGTGAGGTTACTCTTGTACACAGCGTTGCTGGCAAACTAAACAAATCCAAATCCAAATTCACTCCTTATTAATGATGACAGAGTGGGCTTCAGATTTTAATTTTAGCATTTTTTATTTATTTTCTTCCTCTTCATGTCATCTTAGCCATTGATAGCACTAGCAAACAATATACTGCCTAAAGAAACACAAAGAGGAATAGATGAAAACTGAGCTGAATTCAGCTTGGCAAAGGACGGAAACCATGAGCCATTCCTGTAGAATTGCCTTTGAAAAGATTAGGGCTTCCCAGCCATAGGTCACTCCCCTCAGGCCAATAATAATTATTCAATACTCTTAGTCCTTTTCCTGGAACAATCTGGTTAGACTAAGGTCAAAATGGAAAAGAAATAATAGTTCAGAAACTCTTATCCCTTCACTTTTATGACTTAACTTTGGTTAATCCTAAATTAGTTGTGTGATTTATTCAGGGATATATAGCTAGATTTTTAAGAGCAAATTCAGGATATCAGACAAGATCTCTTGACTCTAAGTTCACAGATCCTTCTTCTATACTTCTAAAAGAATCTGATAAGACTGCTGGTTGCAATATTATACAATATTTAGAAAAAAGAAATGTCTTAAAATATTTCATAATGAAACAATCTGAATAGTATCATTTGAAAAAGGATGCTGACATTAAAAGTGAAAAAATTGTGAAAGGGATAAATAGGAATAATTCATAATTTTCCCTTGAATTCTAGTGTAATAAAATTAGGAGAACTCTTTAGATTTGAGGCACAAAAAAGGTGGCTTTTCTCATGGATAACAATTCTGTGGATTTAAATATCACAGGAGACAAGAGAACCCTAAAACATAATAGTTTTATAAATTGCTTAAATTCTTTACTGACATATCCATTATAGTTTGTTAAAGAAATCAAAGATGGTTGAATGTGTAAATTATAATTATATCCATAATATATGGATTGTAATTACATTCACAGTATATAGATTATAATTATGTCCATAGAATATGGATTATATTCATGCTGTTTTGATGTTGACAAGGAAGGACCATCATAACAAGTCTGTTCGATACCGATTTAACAAACAAAAAGTCAATGGGGTTACCAAAGTTATTATCCCAGACAATATTATGTCTTGATATCAGTAGCTTGATTACTTTTGCAAATGACAACAATTTTTATGGCATGAAAAAAATTCCTCATCATCAAGCTTATTTGAGACACAGAAGAGAAAAGTAAATTGAGGGTAAAGAGAAAGGCATATTAAATAGAAATGTAACTCAAATGTTTGAAGAAATTAAGATAAAGAACTTAATTTGGTCACTGTTCCCCTCATCTGGCTCAAATGTCTCCTGTGTAGTCTTGAGTAAAGATGCTTTAGTTTGTTCAATTATGCTTTAAATGTTAGGGGACATTAAAAATGAAGACATTAAAAAATAAACTCTGCACAAAAAAAAAATTTGTTGAGCCATTAAAAGGACACAGAAAGAGCACTTATGTTGTGTTTCATTTAATTACTTTCTATGTTAAACATTTTGTAATGAAAACAATGACTGAATACAGAAATGCTAAAAATATTCTAGAATTGTACACGGAAACAAGTGGGATAAAAAAAGCCCTCTTTGAGGAGGTTCAAGTGGTCATTGCATTGATTAAAACAGTCACTGTAAAATAAGCCCTGCTATATAGAAAATAGAAGAATGAAAAATTATTTAATACTTCTCATCTTAAGAGGATTTTGATAATCCTGGGGTCTCCAAGATCATGGTTAGAAAGGTGTAAAGTGTAAAAAGAATTTTTTTGAAAATTATGGATACATTTCCTGTGCCAAAATAGCAAAGTGAGGAAGGAATCCTCAGAAGTCCTCCCAAATTTCCCTCTAAACAACTAGAAAATAACCTCAGAATTCATCTAGGGCAGAGGTTCCCACACTTGTTTGGCCTATCATTCCCTCATTAAAAAAATTACTCAGCACCATCCTGGAAATCAACTTTTTTAACCCTTAATTTTTTATAATTTGTATCATCTTACATATATATATATAATATATATATATAATATATATATACATACATACACACACACACTCACACACACATTCATTTTTAAAGTGATGCATCTTAAATTTAATAATTTATTTAATTTTGTGTTTTTTCTTGCCTTGAAATTTTAATGATACAATATTTCATCATATGACCATATAGTATCGTTTTGTAAACAAGTCATTACATGCGCACATTCCTGCCAATGAAAGCTGGACTTCCCAATGATGTAAAATACACTGGCCTGCCAACACTTGCTAGTTAAGACCTACCAGCAGACTTGACCACTGATTGGTTTTAGCTTGCGTTTTGTGTGTAACTATTTGGGAAGTAATGTTATCACTATGACTTTAACTCTGTTACACAATAGATAAAACATGCCCAAACAGTTTTCAAAATTTTCATCTCCTCTTTGTTCCTTATGCTTCCACCTGACCCTTATTTTTATGCAATTGTACATGTCTATTATGTCCCCAATGGAATTATTTCAGTGGCCCCTAGGGGGCATACTTTGGGAATCTAAATTTTAAGAGCAGGGAAGCAGCTTACCACACTGATAAGAATGCTCTGCTTCACTGGGGTGGAAGGGGAGCAGGGTCAAAGAGGAGCATCGGTATGCCTTAAGCAAAACTGTAAGCCCTGGGCAATTTACTAGCAAGGACCTGTTCTCCTTCAAGCCAGCAAACCCATAGGCAAATGAGCAGTCTATGAAGGAGCAGCAAAGCCCCAACCCAGTGTCCCCATCCCCAACACAAGCCACCAGTTAGGACTAGATCTCATTGGCTGTCCAGTAGTGAAGCCCCACCACAAAGCAGGTCAACATAGAGACCCTGCCCCTGTGACCTACCTGCAGATAGATCCTGTTTCTCAGCAACCCAGTGGCAGGGCCCCACCCCTCTGTCATTTCAGCAACAAAATTACTCTAGGGTCTGCTAACAGAGAGGTTAGCAGAGTTGTCAACTTATTCAACCATTCTGTAGAACAATTTGAAATTATGTCCAAAGGGCTATAGAATTGTACCTACCCTTTGTGTATACACTAGCAATATCACTAAAGGGATGCCTCAGTTGGAGAAGGGCTAAACAAGCTGTGATATATGACTGTCGTGCCATATTATTGTACTATAAGAAATGACAAGCAGGATAGTTTGAGAAAAACCTGGAAAGACTTTACATGAACTAATGCAAAGTGAAGGGAACAGAACCAGGAGAATGTAATATGCAGCAACAGAAATATTGTTAGATGAAAAATTGTAAATGACAACTATTCCCAACAATACAATGATCCAAGATAATCTCAAAGGACTAATGATGATGCATACTATCTGCCCGTAGAGAAAGAGCTGATATTGACTGAATACGGACTGAAGCATACTATTTTTCACTTTCATTTTTTTCTCTTATTCTAGTGTTTTTATACCAAATGACTAATGCAAAAATGTTGCACATAATTGCACATACATAACTTATATCTGACTGCTTATTGTCTCGAGGATGGGGAGGGAAGGGATAGAATTAGGAATATGACACTTTAAATAAAAATGTGAAAAAAAAATTTCAAAATGAGAACATTATGGGTATATGTAAATAGAACACCAAAAGGGTACAACTGTAGGACCACAGCCGCTCCATGCAGCCTCCTACTCCCAGTGAAGCTCCAGGCCAAATTGCACGGATTTTACAGCAGCTACAAATAGAATATGATGGGAAGTACAAGCAAAAGAAACTATCACATATACCTAGAATGCCTGCTGAGGGAGGAATGAGTAGAGAAGAGAGGAGAAAGGATGGGTGGAATGGGAGAGGGAAAGGAATATAAGAGAATGGGAGAGAATGGGAGAGGAGAGAGGGGAAGGAAAAGAGGATGGGCCTTCAAACTAAAGGCTCTTTTCGGTGCTCTTTTGGCCTCTACTATCTAAAAATAATCATTTAAAGCACTGATACTTTGGAAAAGTTCTCAAATACAAGGAACATTGATTTGTTTAGCCTTATTTTTTCATATTTTTCTCTACCTGATATGAAGAAAAGTGTGAATATATAACTATCAAAAAGCAATTTGATATCTCTCCCACAATTTTAACTCATGATTATAGGATAAATACATGATATCACACTGCCACAGCATTTACTATTAGACTTATTTTCAAGGATTTAAAACTTGGTCTGAATTCACCAAACTAATTTGAAGGCAAAATCGCATTAATAGCCAAGCCAATTTTATGGATTAGAGAGGATTTGAATATGTTTCCAGAAAAGAAATTGTTAGATTTTAGGCCACTATGATTTCCTTAGGTCACAAACAAATGCCCTCTCAGTCTCCAAGCACATCGGGCTTGCCTATGCAGGAATACTGGGTGCTCAATGCAGTGTAGCCAATTACTTTGTCACAGTGAAAGATGTTTTTAATGGCAGTGTTTATGGTGTATACATTGGTTACAAATGTAGATGTATAAAGTGACTGAATATGTTTCTTTATTCCTTGGGTCCTTTTGTCATACCCATTATGGCATATAGATAAACATGCATTTCCTAAAGCTATGGCAGCTGAGTGTAGATAGAAAGCTTTTAAGTATGGTAACAAACCATATTATTATTAGACAAAAACCAATTTTGATTACTTCAGCAAGATTAATTACCAATCTGCTGGCCCCAGTGAGGTAAATTTTCTCTTGAAACTTGGCTAATATGGAGATTTTTTGTATGACTGCACATGTATAATCTATACAAAATTGTTTGCCTTCTTGAGGAAGGTTTAGGGAAAAGAGGAAGTAAGAGAATTTGGAACTCATTTTTTTTAATGAATGTTAAAATATTTTGTTTATATGCAATTGAGAAAAAACTAAAATAAAAAATTTAATATTAAAAACATCTGCATCTATTAGTATAATTATATAGTTTTGTTATTAACATGGTTAATTATATTTATAGTTTTCTTACATCATCTTAGAAATGGCTCAGGGTGGGACCTTCTCACTTTCAGTGCTCTCAAAGTTGTCCAGGGAAAAGTTGATCATCATTCTCCTGGTCTGAGTTCTGCATCTTCCTGGCCTAGATCTGGGTCTCAGCAATACACCTTTGGTCTTGTTCCTGGTTGGAGTCCAGTAGACTGTTCCAAGACCTAACCACTCCTTGTTGGCTACAAAGCTCTACACCTTCAGAATGACAGTACTGCAGATTCCATTTTAATTTGAGATTTTTGTCCTCATTATTCACCCACATACCTCTGACTTGGCTGAATGCTGAAAGTGAGACCATGCTTTTCTTCTGAGATCAGTGCTACACATCCCCTCCCTGATTCTGATTTTTCTCCTTGGCCAGTACTCAGATTAGGGTCGATGACAGCTCCTCATTCTGAAACACCACCACTATGTCCCAGTTCCCTCCTCAATCACCTCGCTGAATATCATCCAGAAATGAATGGTAACCAGGAGATCTGACAGTTGGAATATGTTCCTTCATTCTGAACAAGGTTGAGCCCCTTGTGTGGGTATAGGATTCCTCATAGCACTGATGTACAGCTTATGATCTCTTTCACTTGCTGCAATAGAATTGCCACATGAAGCACCTACTTAAACTTTTTCTGGTGTCTGTAGACTTTTTTTTTCCCACACTGACCCAGGCTGGAAAAACAAATCACTCATTGCAACTTTTTTTTTTCTTGGATTTCCCATGCAAAATTTAGATTGGTGAATTTATGTCTTTATATAGGACATGTAGGTGAGAGTGATTTTTCCTTTTGTTCTGTCATCTTGGCTCTGTCCAGATTCTTTTAAACTAAGTTTGTTTTAATTGCAAACTAAAGCATAGTGGGGCAGCTAGGTGGTACAGTGGATAGAGCACCAGTGCAGGAGGCAGGAGGACTTGAGTTCAAATCTCACCTCAGACACTTGACACTCACTAGCTGTTTGACGCTTGGGCAAGTCACTTAACCGCAACTGCCTCATCCTAGATCATCTCCAGTCATCCTGATGAATATCTGGTTACTAGATTCGGATGACTCTGGAAGAGAAGTAAGGCTGGTGACCTGTACAGCCCTCCCTCACTCAAAACAAAGTCAAGTGCAAGTCATGTCATCATTTCTCTGATGGCAGGGTCTTCTTCGGCAACGAAGAATGAACACACAAAGCATAGTACCAGGTTTGACCTTTCCCCTTTGTGCAGATGACTGCCATAAAAGCAAACAACTATATGTGTGTGTATATGTGTATGTAGGTGTATGTATGTATGTATGTATGTATGTATGTATGTATAATATATCTTCTTTCTGTCTTTGTCTCTTAGTAGCCATCACACAGGCCCTTGCATGTAGTAGGAACTTTAGAAAGGGTAATTCTTTAAAAACAAAACAGATTCAAAGTATTATTCTGAGTCCAAAACTCTCTCTCTCTCTCTCTCTAGCTGCCTGCAATATTTTCTCCTTCACTTAATAGTTCTGGAATTTGACAACGACATTCCTTGGTGTCTTTAATTTCGGGTCTCTTTCAGGAGGTGAACGGTGAATTCTTTGATGACTGTTTTGCCCTCTGGGTCTAGGACTTCTGGACAATTTTCCTTGATGATTTCTTGGATGATACTGTCCAGGCTCTTTTTTGTCATCATGGCTTTCAGGTAGAGCAATAATCCTTAGATTTTCTCTCCTGGATCTATTTTCCAGGTCAGTTGTTTTTCCAATTAGATATTTTACATTTTTTTCTATCTTTTCATTCTTTAGATTCTGTTTGATTGATTCTTGATGTCTCATAGGTTTATTAGCTTCTAGTTGCCCGATTCTATTTTTAATCAAATTGTTTTCTTAAGTTAACTTTTGCATCTCCTTTTGCATCTGTCCAATTGTTCCTTTAAAGGAGTTATTTCCACCAGTTAGGTTTTGTACCTCCTTTTCCATTTGTCCAATTTTTATTTTTAAGGAGCTGTTCTCTTCAGTGAATTCATTCTTCATATTTTTTTTTTTTTTAAATCACTGGCCAGCTTTTCCTCTATTTCTCTAGCTTTGGTTTTAAAATTCTTCCTAGGCTCTTCCAAGAAGGCTGTTTGCTCTTCAGACCAGTTAATATTCCCTTCTGAAATTTCAGATGTGAGTACAGTCCCAATCCTGACCTCTTCGGCATTTGTGTTTTGGTCCAGGTCCCCATAGAAAGATTCTATCTGTGATCTTTCCTTTCCTGCTTTGCTTCTTACTCATGATAATCACCCTTTTCTGGCCTTTAAAGTAGAATCTGTGTCTGTGGCACAGATAGCTCTGTCCCACCTTTCTCCTGTCTAAAATCTGAGGCTTTGTGTATTATGGCCTCTGGTTCTTTCAGCTAGAAGCTAAAACGCTGCAGCTTAACTGGTGCTGAGATAGTTGGTGTTTGAAAGCAGAGGCCAGGTGAGGTCTTTTAGGGTTTTCCCTGAAGTTACCCTGGAGATAGCTCATTAAATATGGGGGAGGGTTGCTCTGGACACCAGAGATTCCTCTGCTGGGCTAGAGCATAAGCAAGCTCAGCTCTCTGCACTAGTGTCTTCCAGATTCCATTGGGGTGCTGAGGCATGCCTGGGGTCCTGATGTTGGTAGTTGAAAGATTCACCCCTCTGGGGTTCAAGATCATCTCCCAGTTTGTTGTGGGGCTATTGTGGGGACAGCTCTGATCTTGCATTTGTCACCTTTGGCCACAGCAAGAGAACCTTCTTTAGCGATATTTCTAGCCTCTAGCTACCCCTTCTGCTACTCCCACTGTTCCAGGGTTTTGTTTTGTTTTGTTGTTTTTTGTGTTTGCTTGTTTCTTTTTATCCAGGGAGATCTCTGGGCTCATCAAGGTCAACAAGGGGAGCGAAATAAGAATTACCAATCACTCTGCCATCTTGGCTCCCAGAACCGGAAATCCATTTCTAACTTTTAAGGTGCTGTTTTCCTCAATTAGCTTTTGCACTTTGTTTTTCATTTGGCCTATTGTACTCTTTAAAAAGTTGTTTTCTTCCATGTACTTTTGTATCTCCTTTGTCTTTTTGATCAATTCTACTTTTCAAGCATTTTTCCAAGGTATTGACTCTTCTTCCATAATTCTCTTGAATCACTGTCATTTCGTTTTACCAAATTTTCTTCTCTCTTATATGATTTTAGCTCCTTTTTGAGCTCTTCCATGAGTACTTTATGGGCTTGAGACGACTTTTTATTTTTCTTTCGGGTTTTGCCCACAGGTATTTTGACATTGATGTCCTCTTCTGAGTTTGTACCTTAGTCTTTCCTGTCACTGCACTAACTTTACGTGGTCTGATTCTTCCTTGCTGTTGGTGTTGTTCTTTTACTCACCTTTTTTGTCATTTTTTTCCTTTTCTTTAAATCTGCTCTCTGCTTCAAGGATTAAAAGGATACTGTCTTAGGCTTCTTCTGCTAATGACTGCAGACCCTGGCTACATACCTGGTGCAGAGCTGATGTTACCCTAAGGTCCATAGGGGACTCTTGTGTTTGGTGCTGCACTGAGTGATTGGTGTGGGGGTTGACTGACACTGCTGGATACTGTAGGGGTCTGGGTGCTTACTTGATGCTAAGCCTGGGTCCTAGTGGTGGAGTCTATTGTGTGCTGAGCCCTGATGGGGTACCTATGCATTTCCTGGTAGCTACACTGAAGCATGAAGGTTCTCTGTCTGCCTAAGGCTAAGATGAAGCTTCACAGGGTCGTGCTGGCTGATAGCTACCAGTTTGCCTGAAGCGGTGGAGGTTTGTCTCTGAAGGCTGCCTGTTTGCCTTGAGCTGTGCTGAAGCTTGGTGAGGCCAGTGCTGGCTGGAGCTGGCTGTTTTCTTAGGCACAGGGTTGGTGTCTACTTGTTAGCCCAGTCTACTGGTTTTGCTACAACACTTAGAAATCTGACTCCTGGAGGAACCCTGTTTACCTGAAGATACATGAAACACATTTTAGTTTCTGAAGCTAGAGTCTGGTTTTCCCTGGCTCTGCTAAAGCACACAATGGGGCCTGGTGTTGTTGTTTGCCTGTTATACCACACTGGGCTCAGGACCTCCCACTGTTTTGCTGAGGTTGGGCTTGCTTCTAGCTTCCTAGAGTGCTTGTCAGATTGAACTGTACTTCCCTTTCACCTGAGTCTGATGGACCTTTCTTGCCAATCCTCCATGTTCTTCAGCCCAAAGATTGTTTTCCTCTTTCTTTTTGCTGGTTCCATTGCTCCTTGACTTGATTTGGAGCTCTATTTTATGGTTGGTTGGAAGTGAGTATAGGACAGTTACAGAAATTTCCTTTTAATACCCCATCTCAACTCCCAGAAGTCTCTTGATCAGTTTTATGTTATCATCATAACAGAAATATTGGGTTTCAAATACTGCTTCTGATACATTCAGAATATATAACCCTGGGCAATTCACCTAAATTTTCAGTGAATTAAGCAAATCCCTATGACTGTCAGTTGGTGAGAATTTGCTAATCTGCAATGATGGAGTGAGTCTCTGTGGGACAGCTAGGTGGTACAGTGTATAGAGTATTGGGCCTGGAGTCAGGGTGATTTGAGTTCAGATTTGACCTCGGACCCTTACTACCTGTGTGACCATGTAGAAGTCGCTTAACCCGTATTTGCCACGGGTCCTTACCTGTAAGAAATGGAGACACACTGTAGAAGAAAATGGAAAACTACTCCAGTATCTTTGCCAAAAATACTTCAGTAACACTTTGGTCCACAGGCTCAGATTGAGTTAGACACTATTAAACAACAGCAAAAATGAATCTCCTTATTGAGGAATTGCTAAAATCCTCATTGAGAGTTCCCTATGATAGCAGAATAACAAGCCTGTAACACACACACGCACACACACACCTGAAACCTCTATGTGTCTGCTTTTTAACTTCCATTTTTTCCACTTTCCAAATTATTTTGCACCTCATTGCCTGTTGAAAGGGTCCAGATCACCTTATTTCCTTGTTTTCTTGAAATTTTATGACTTTGGTCTTCAATTTTTTGGCTCTTATGTGAACTTTTTGACTTCCTTTTAATATCTTGCAAACACACAACTCCTGTTATTTCTTGTTATTGTTTGTCACTGTGGTATGCAGGATGACTGAATCATGTCAGTTTGGACCTGGAAAAGCTCATATGTCATCAGATCCTTCAAATTTTACAAATGGGAAACTGAGGTACAGAGAAGAGAAGTGATTTGATTTGATTAGTCTTACAGAGAGTAAGCTGCAGATCTGAGATGAATCAACATCTTCATCATTTAATGGCAGATGAGCAGCAGGATACAGTTTCAGTATTTAAATCCAAATCCTCTGATTACAAAACCAGTGCTGTTTTTACTCACCCCATTGTCCTTTACCTCTCACTTGGCCTCCTTTCTAATTTTACACTGCACATTTGCTACCTATCTCTTCTGAAATGTTGATTTAACTAAGCCAAGTAAATTTAAAGTCTAATTTTAAACTCAGTAAGAACAAATGAAATACAAATAAATGTAAAATCTTATACTGATATTCCAAACATCGACTTAAAAGTATAAAAAAGGGTGTAGAAGAGGGCCTAGCTAGCCATTAGTACCCTTGGAAAGATCTTGGGGTTTTATTGGACTCTAAGGCTCAATAAGAGTTTCCAGGTTGTTCAGGATGATTTAAAATTGACATTTTTTCCCTTTGGAGAGGGTTTACAGGCTATGTAATTGTTGTTGTTGCTTAAGGTAGAGAAATGAAAAGATTCAAGGAGGTTCTGGACTTTTACTTTCATTGATGTAGGGAATTCCTGGTTTAGAATCTCTTCTAGAAAGGCAGCAACTCTTTCTAATATATTCTTTGAGAGTTATCTGAAACACCAAGTAGTTAAGCGACTTGCTATTATGTGTCAGAGGATGTGATATACTTAGTGTCTATCAGAAGTATACTCAACTACGCAGCCTATAACTGCAAAGAAATGGAACCCAGATATTCTTGTTTTCAAGATTAGAACTCAATTTACTGTGCCTTGTTGCTTTCCAAATGTCTTATGGATCTACCTAAAACCTTATTTTCCCCCAAACATCATTGGAGTGGTCACATTAGTATAAAATAGTCTTACATATTTCAACAATATTTCTCACTCTATTTCTTTGCATGTTAGTAAAGTGTAAAACAAAACGAAAACCATCATTGTTCAGTCAAAGAGATTTCCCAATTTCTATAAATAAATATCCTTCCTACCTCCTTTCTTTAAACATGTTCCATAATTACTTCTTTTAAGCTGATAGTGAAGCATTTGCTATCTCTGCCTTATATGACTGACCATTTTATATAATACTTACTACGTCTTAAGAGCTTTTCTTTTTATATGCCTATGAAAATCTTATAAAAAGCATTTCTTTATGGCAGTGGCCTTCAATTTCTAATGCTATCTTCTCCTTTTTGTAGATTTCATTACTCACATTCATGTTGCACTCTGAAGACTTCTTTTTCTCTAAAACCATTGAAAGGCAAAGGTTTATTCAATCAGAAGTTATATTTTTTAAAAATTAGTACTGAGAACATCAGACCCTGGAGCACCTCCCATCTCTGACAAGTTGATAATGTTGGCTCCTCTTAACTCATTTTCTAGTACTTTTTTTTTCCAACCTTTGATTGTTACCCCATCATTAGACTGCATTATTTTCCCTCTATCTACCATTTTCTGCTCCTGAAACTGTCCTTATCTAGAAATAATTCATGCCTATGCAAGAGAACTGTTTTAGTTACTCACAGATACTCTGTTCATGCCTTCTTAATCAGTTCATTTTTATATGCAGATTTTACCACAACCTCACATTTCTTTTTGCAAATTTTGACATATCTCTAGCTTATGAGTGTCTTTTCCTATGCTTGCCCTACTTTTTCTCCCAATCACCTTGATCTTAGCTATGTAAGCCACTTATTTGGTAATTAACATTTTGAAGGTTTTGCCCCTCCATTTTTTAAAATCCAACCACTCCATTAATCACTTCTACAGCTACATAGCTTGCCTATTAAAGCTTTGTGATATTATTACTTAGTTGCAAACTTTCTTCATATCATTTTATAACAAGTACCCCTATTCTATCATCTAAAAATGAGGTCAGTTCTTCTCAATTGACTCATCTGTTATATTTTTTTCTTGATCACTATAATAAGATTTGCTTATTTTCTCAACATACATCCCTTTTATAGACATTGCTCAGTTGTTTTTCTATTTTCTCTTCCTTCCCTCCCTCTTCCTTCCTGTTCAAATAGGAATTTGTTCACTCTCTGCAAAATTTTCCGGATATTGAAAAACTATTATCATCATTACATAGTTTGAAAAACTGTTTCACTTCATTACTTCTTTCTAGGATCATAATATTATAGAGTTAGACACAGAAGGGAAATCAGAAAACATGTGCAGCAACTTCCTTACTTTAGAGATGACTTGGGAGATTAAGTGAATTAATCGTCACCTATGTAAATAAGTTTAGGTACAGGATTTGAACCCAGATCCAATGATCAAAAAGTCAGTGCTCTTTAAAGGTTCATTGATAAATTTTGCTCTTATATAACATGAATCTCTGTATATGCTTCTCTATCACCTTCCCTAATACTCAAACTAGTCTATTTTTGTAACAAAGGAAAAACAGTTTAAAGCCCCAAAAGTTGACACATTAACCATGTATAATAATAATATACGAAACATTTCATAAAACCCATAGTTTTTCCACATCTCCAGAATAATGATGAAAAAGAGTTTCTTCATTTCCTCTTCTGATTTAAGTTTTGGTCATTTTAATTGTACAATGTCCCATTTTATTTTTTCTTTACGTTGTACTCATTGTGTCCCAGGTTTTTCCTATTCTTGTATCATTAAATGAAAGTATGAGCACACACACAGACGCACACACATGCATATTTACGTTTATACAAAAACATATATATGTATATATACACACATATGATTTCCTCGTATTTTTTTTTTATTGCACAATTTTTCGTTGTATTCATATTACCACTACTTATGCAGTCATCCCCTAACTGGCATCTATTTTCTTCATAGTTGTATATTATACATATACATATTGTATACCATACATAAATATATATCTATCTGTATATACATACACATATACATATGTGTGTATATATGTACACACACATATCTGTAATGAAATGCAGGAATGGGCTTTTCAATTTGTCTTTAACTACCTTGGGGAACCAGCAATGGGATCTCCTAATCAAAATATATGAAAAGCTTAATCCTCCCTCTCTACGTTTTCCTTTTCTTAAGGTGCTTTAGGGACAGCAAAATTTCCTTTTTTTTCCTGAGAGGACTGAACCAATAGTGGTTTCATCAATAGTGACATAGTACATATGTCTTTTTCCAATTTTTCCAACAATGACTTGCTTCATTTTCTGTCATCTGACAATTTTCTGTATGTGAGATAAAACCGCAGAGTTACTTCAATTTGTATCTTTCTTATATTTGTGATCTCATATAATCTTGCATGTGGTTAATAGGCTGCAATACTTAACTGTTGCCACATATACTTTGACCACATACCTACCGGGGAATACCTCTTGGTTTTATGCAAGTAAGGATTATGCTTTTGACTTCAGTAGGGAAAAGATTAGGTTAAAAAGGAATAGAAGAAGAGAGAAGGACTAGAGTTGAAGGAGTGCAAAAAATACGTGGGTGACATAGAGGGATTGGCATCAGTAAGTCAGGGACTGAATTTGAAAAGGAAAAAAAATTGGTGAAATTTGGGAGAAAGTGAGGAACTTTCGAATGAAAACAATAACCAAAACAATATTGCCCCACATTTTAATTTCAGGGCGAAAGAGGATCAGGAATGTGTGTGTGTGTGTGTGTGTGTGTGTATGTGTGTGTGTGTGCATGTGTGCTGTAATAATAAACTTGATGAATGCAGAGAAGCTCATTAAAACTCTGCACTCTTTATTCAACCTCCTATTCTTACAAGCAACTCTCAGGTTCAGAACAAGGCTACATGTTTCTCTCAGGGTTTGAGGGTTATCCCTAAGGAATCTGGGAAAATTATCTAGTGCTATTATATCTAATTCCTGCTAAATAATTATAAATTGGGAATAATTTTAGTAACAGAATTTTAAGTAGCTTTTAGAAGTGGACATTTACTATGGTGGTAAGAAGTGTTGCTATAAAAGGTCACCTCAAAAGTCCGTCACACTCTTTCATTAGCGCATATTATTATCCAGGGTAAAGCAAGCACAAACTTAGAAAGCATACATAACAAAGGATTACCTTCCAAGTCCTGGTTGTTAGATGTACTTTCTTCCATTGTCTGGATGCTCAAGTTCATGTTATGCCATAAATTTGTGTACTATGGTCTTTGGTTTCCAATACAGATTCTGTACCAGTTGTTCTGAGGATGGTGTTAGCATGTTGATGGGAAAATGGAAGACCTGTATCCTTTGGACACTTTCAAGTTTCCAAGGGCCTCCTCTGATCAAAACAGGGGGGAAAGATCAATTTTGCTGAATTTTTCTCTTCACTTTTTTCTTGGGAAAAAAAAAAAAACAACTTTGTTACAAAGAGTGGTTTCTATATCCCTGCTTAAATATTTTTATTTGTTTTAATAATGTATTTTAAAAAAGGAAAGCTGTAATGGTAGGCTAATAGCAATCTGGAGAAGGCTTTGAATAGCAGTCAAAGGCATTTCCTAGAAGGTAACATGGAGTCACTGCAGAGTTTTCAGTAGAGGAGCAACATGGAATGGCATGTATAATAAAAATGACACTAGTTTTGGCCCTGGAAGAAGTAGAAATAATTTAGGGAAGAACTTTTAAAAGATAATACATTAATTTAGATGGGTGGTGTCACAGTCCTGGAAATGGAAAGAAGAGGGCCTATGATTGGTTGAAAAGATGGAACTGAGAAGACTTTTTAACTAATTGAATATGAGAGGTGGAGAGATATTGCCCTAAATTTTCAAATATGGATGATGGAATGGTGGTATAGAGTTGGAAATGCAGAAGACAGAAGGAAGAACAGGTTGGGAATGATAGTAAATGGAGTACTGCATACTGACGTTGAGGTATGAGTGGGATGTTTTGGTTAAGAACTCTATAAACATTGGAGTTATATGACTACTTCTCCCTTCGCTATTCTTTTCAATGAGATCATGCTCCCACAATTCTCCCTTAACTTCCCTAGTTTAAAACTTTATTACCTTGTATTTACACTATTTCTATATTTTCCTAATGTATTTTAGCCTCCAATGTTTTTCCTTTCCAACTAATCTTGAATACTGGCACTGGGTTAATATTCCTAAATTCTTGTTTTCATTATGTTGCTCATATTCTAGCAAACTTTCAAAGTCTTTACTACATAAGTTCCAGTCTTCATCTAATATCCAAGGGCCTCTATTCTATGGCTCCAAAGTAGCTTGCTAGCTTTTTGTCTCACTGTTCACCATTCCAAACCCAGTTCTCTAGAACTCTTGTCAAGTTTCAATTCTCTGAGTCTAACTTGAAATTTCTTGCCTTTCAGTTTTTGCTTGTGTTTTTATATCTACTAGAAACATCTTCCTCCCTACGCTGTGTCTACTGTATAATTATCAATTTGTCAAAATTCAGATTATGTTCTACCTCCAACATAAAATAATTTCTGACTACTCAAGCCTAGAGGTCTAGGTCTTCTCCCTCTTTTAAATTTTTATAGCATTTATCCTAGAGCTCATTTGTTATTTCAGTATGTCCTACTTTGGGATGTCTTCAATTATTGTCAGGAACCATCATATAATTTTCATATTTCTATTTAGCAGTTCATAAGTGTGCTTCTTATCCTTCTAATCTAACTATGAACTCCAATATTTTGATATATTAATTATCTAACAGAAATAAAATTAATCATTTAGAAAGCATCAAAATTTGGTAATATCAGTCAACCTCTTCAAAACTCCACAAAATAAATAAATATGTTAAATGGAATACTGAGCAAAAGGAACAGGTCTATTTGCTTTTGGTTTTTTTATTTTTCATTTTTAACACAGTTCATATCACATGAAACAATTCCAATTTTTGCCAGCTTATGCTTCTTTTTAAAGCATTTACAATATACACCACAAAATATTTTTTTTAACATTACCCAACTGAGGCTCAAATAATATTTGTGTGTGCTAACTTCAAAAGCCCTTGCTCTAATTGTCTCCACATTATAACTAAGAACCAAAGGACTCTAACTTATTGTTTTTGGTCTAAAGTCCTAAGCCTAATAGCTTCATTTTAGACTTAACCTCAGATGTTCCCCTACCAACAGTCTTTAATTTAATAAATCTGGTATTAAGCTTACAAAACTTTTGACTGTGGGAAATTGTCACTAAGAGTAGGGACACTGCAGGGAACCATTATCCCCCCAACTTCATGTCAATTCCAGGTAGGAGTAGACTGTAAACTTGAATTCAGTCAGGCTTAAAGTCTGTCAGGTGTCAGTGGGGAAATTGAGTCAAGAGAATACCCTTCCCTTGAGATTGCCTTTTTCAGTTCATACCAGCATCTCATAAGTTTACTGGCATCATGGATTGGAGAATCAGAGCACCTTTCTTGCTGTGCATACCTTGAGTTAGATTCATAAGAACAGTCACTTAGCATGAGAAGAAGAGCCTCATAGCATCTTAAAATAGCAAGTTCCAATAACCAGGTTTCAGAAATGACTATAATTTCACTTTGGTTGAGGAACATCTTTTGAGGCAGTTCTTAAGCAGCTTACATGCCTTTCTATATATGTTCCAGTTCCTGATTAAATAGCAATCATCAAAACAAATTTACCATTAAAACCTTAACTCTTGCATCAGTGCCAAATTTTACATGAGGTTGCCTGCCTCTAGGAAATTTAGACTGAAATTCTTTTCCCCACACTAAAGATGTCTTTGATTTATTCTCAGTAATTAATTCAGTCAATTGTTTTAATACTAATTGCTTTTACATCACTTTGTAACATGTCCAATTTTTCTTCCCATCATTCCCCTCCCCCTTCCCAATACCTTGCATTCTGATTACTCCTTCCCTCAATGTACCTTCCCTTCTATCACACCCCACACTTCCCTTATCCCCATCTGCTCTCTTTTCTTGTAGGGCAAGATAAATTTCTATACCCTATTACCTGTGTTTCTTATTTCATGATTATATGCAATAAAAATTCTCAACATTTATTACTAATACTTAGAATTTCAACTTCTCTCCCTCTCTCCCTCCCTACCCATCCCCACTGAGAAGGCAAGCAATTCAATACAGACTAAATGTGTGTCATGTTTCAAAAGACTTCGATAAAAATTATGTTGTGTCATACCAACTATATTGCCCTCTATCCTACTCTATTCCCTCTTATTTTTTATTCCCCCTTTTGACCTTGTCCCTTCCCAAAAATATTTATTTCTAGTTACTCCCTGCTCCCATTTGCCCTCCCTTCTATCATTCCCCTCACCCCATTTGTCTCCTCCTCCCCTACTTTCCTGTAGTGTAAGATAGATTTTCCTGTTGAATTTTGTGAGCATGTTATTCCCTCCTTCAGCCACATGTGGAGAGAGTAGCTTCACTTTTCCCCTCTCCCCTTCACCTTTTTCTCTTCCATTGAACAAACGGATCTCTTTTATGAGTTATAGCCTACCCCATTCCATTTCTCCCTTTTTCCTACCAGTATTTTCCTCCCTCACCCCTTAATTTTTATTTTATTTGTGTGTGTGTGTGTATCATCTCTTCTGATTCAACACAACCTGTACTGTCTATATATCTGTATATGTGTGTGTATGTACAATCTCTCCACCTACCCAAATACTGAGAAAAGATTTGAGTTATAAATGTTTTCTTTCCATGTAGGAATGTTAACAGTTCAGCTTTAGAAAGTCTTTTATGATTTCTCTTTCCTATTTACCTTTCATGCTTCCCTTGATTCTTGTGTTGGAAAGTCAAATTTTCCATACTGTTCTAGTCTTTTCATCAATATGAATGCTTCAAAGTCCTCTATATCATTGAATGACCATTTATTCCCTTGAAGTATTATACTCAGTGTTGCTGGGTAAGTGATTCTTGGTATTAATCTCAGATCCTTTGACTTCTGGAATAACCTATTCTAAGGCCTTCAATCCCTTAATGTTGAAGCTGCCAGACCCTGTGTTATCCTGATTGTATTTCCACAATACTTGAATTGTTTCTTTTTAGCTGCTTGAAGTATTTTCTTTTTGATCCAGGAACTCTGAAATTTGGCCACAATATTCCTAGAAGTTTTTCTGTTCAGGTCTCTTTCAGGAGGTTATCAGTGCATTCTTTCAATATTTATTTTGCCCTCTAGAATATCAGGGCAGTTTTTCTTAATAATTTCATGAAAGATGATGTCTAGGCTCTTTTTTTGATCATGGATTTCAGGTAGTCCTATAATTTTAAAATTGTTTCTCCTGGATCTATTTCCCAGATCAGTTGTTTCTCTAATGAGATGTTTCACATTACCTTCTATTTTTTCAAACTTTTGGTTTTGTTTTTTAACTATTTGGTTTATCTCATAGGCATTCATTTCCCTGAACTCAATTCTCTCTTCCAACAAACTGTTTTATTCAGTGAAATTTTGAACCTTCTCCTCCATTTGGTTAATTTAGCTTTTTAAAGCATTCTTATCCTTATCACCTTTTTAAACCTCTTTTTTCAATTGAGTTAGCCTCTTTTTGAAGGTGTTATTTTCCTTTTGTTTTGGTTCTCCTTTAGTAATCTGCTAACTCATTTTTCAAGCTCTTCTATTGTTTGAGCTTAGTTTAAGTTCCCTTTGGAGGCCCTGGAGGCAGGGGTCTTGGCTTCCTCTAACAGTATGCCTTGTTCTTCCTCATCTGAAAGGAGGGGAGGAGACACCTGTTCACTAAGAAAGCAACCTTCCATGGTCTTATTTTTTTTTCCATTTTTGGGGCATTTTCCCAGCCAGTTACTTGACTTCTGAGTTTATTCTTTACAATCACCTTGCCTCCGATTCCAACAAGCCAGCACTAGGGGCTGAGATTCAGATGAGCTGCTCCAATCCTCCAGGGGCTTTAGGCTGGGGCAAGGTTGCTATTCAGTGTGAGATTAAGATCAGCTGCTCAGGTAGAGTCAGGGCTGCCACACAGGGCTCAGTTCCCTCAGAGGCTTTACAATGAGGCCTTCAACAATGGAAGCAGGCTGCTGCCTGCCTTGGGAGCTGGATATTCTGTCCCTGAAGCATGCTTGGTCCTCTACCTCCTGGTGCCACACTACCAAGGCTGGGCTGACCTCTGCTCCATGTTTGGTGTGACAGACCTTACCTGCCAGTCTTTCAGGTCACTCTGGGCTAGAAATATCCTCCACTCTGTTGTTCTGTGGCTTCTGCTGCTGTAGAATTTGTTGAGAGTCCTTCTTTACAGGTATTTTATGGGCTGTGGGAAAAAAAGTTAGTGTATGTGCATCTTTCTACTCCGCCACCTTGGCTCCACCCCGGGCTATGTGTTTAATCAAATCCATATAAATGTAAGACAAAGGAGGCTGTAATAGATAGCAAGTGTTCTCAAAAGGACCTCATGGTTTTAGAGGATTCAAAGTGAGTCAGCAATGTGATGAAACAAAGAAACTAATGAAATCTTGTATTGCAGTAGAAGGGGCACAGCTTCCAGGAATAGACAATTTATAATCCTACTGTACTATCTAATTGCCATCCTCATTTGAAGCATTATATTCAGATCCAGGCACTGCAGTTTATGATGAACAATGAAATCTGAGAATTTATCCTCAAGCAGAGGGAATATTTTCTCTTTTACTTTTCCTAATTTAACTTTGGTCAAAAAATTGATCTTTGTCCTCTCACTGAAAGGATAAAATTTTCCTTTTTTTTTTTGAGCCAACTGGATTTTTGGCAATAATAGCTCATCAATAGTTCTAACTGCATTTCTCCTCACACATTTGGAGTTCAAACATGTCTCATTTGCAAGTTTGATCTCCTGAATTGGAAAAAAAACTGGAGTTCCTGTCCCTAGTATATTTAGTAGTATATCAGAATCAATCTCAAATTCAGCATTTTTTTTAAAATGCCTTCAGGATCTTAGTCGACAAAGTGTTATTAAAAGTAGCTGACATTATATTGTGTTTTCAGGTTTGCAATCCATTTTACATATATTATCTTTTGATCCTCACTCCAAACTTGTGATATGGGTGCCGTAGGTATACCATTCCCAGTGTTGCTTACCAATGACATCATGGGTGATGTACTGACTTGCACATGGATTTGATTTAAGTAAGGCGGAGTTACACAAAGTTGCCAGCCTCTCTCTTCCAGAATCACTGAAGTCCAGTGGTAAGACAAAAGTCAGGTCAGTGGGTAGTGGTTCTAGATATAGGACATGACCTTGGCATCTTCAAAATATAACTAAGCTCTAAACGTTCCATAGCACCTGCTTTAGCAACCTTCATGGCCCCTGAAATAAACTGTACTCATCTGTCCTTTACTCCAGGAATAGTCTTCACCTGCTTGGGGCAGACATCATCCTAAGTTATCAACAGGGTTGAGGCCTGTTGGTTACCCTCAATCTGGTTTAGTCCATCTGCCAAGACGTTTTACTGTGGTGTGGCCACTGCACAAGCTATATAGCTTCTTGGACTCACAGGTGAGAATCAGGTGAATCAAGTGGACAGCAAAGATGGATGAGCAGCCCTGAAAAGGGCTCACAGCAAGCCATCATACCAGAGGTGCTAGTACTGAGCACCCCATACACCGCAAAATATGTTTATTCCCATGAAACACATAAGGAAACTGAGGTTCATAGATATTGTCATGATCACAAAGACAGTTAAGTGACAGAGGTGGGATTCAAACTATGGTTCAAACTAAGAATTTTGGTCCTTATCTCTTTCTATTGTACCACATAAAATTATCTAATGGTGGACTACTGCCTTAAAAATCTATATTTAAGTCCAGTATTAGTCAGGTCTGGTCTTACCCTATAAATTACTGATCAAGATAAAAAAACAGTATGGCATGGCATTCATAAAGTGCAGAGAAAATATAAAGATGATCTTCTTAATCTCTTCATGTATATCCTCCCACCCCAGGAACTCTTAGAATGCAAAGAAATCTTGTATAGAAATTCAGTGCATTTCAAATATTCATCTTGAGGAAAATAATGCTTAAAAATGTACTAGTTAATGAAATTGTAGTGTTAAAGATGTAAGAATAAATTCTATCTTCCAGGGTCCTTTTTATTGAGTATGCATAGTCTAAAATAAAAAAAAAAATCCCACAATTTCATCATGCTAACTTCCAGGGAAATGTAATCAAAATTTTGAGTTATAAAACACATCACTTGGGAATTCAGTAGGTATTCCAAATACCCATGGACACTAGAGTCAAAAAGAATAACTTTAAAGCATCTTGAGATAAAGCAGTCTGTCCTTTAGTACACAGACAACCTTAACAAAATAAAGGTATGTAAATAGGAAAGAGTATATTTATCCTGAAAAAAATAAAGTTTTAAAATATAATCAAAATGAAACATTATGAAATGAGATCTTCTGCAACAATATTTTAGGGTAATAGCAGAGTTGCCACTTAAGCAGTTTGTGAATCATAAATTCTCTTGACTGTGTTTGCAAGATTACCTTGTGAATCATCAGGATCCACAACTCTAAAGGCTTTTGATTTACATTTGCCTCACATGGAAAGGCAAGAAAGGACACTACAGATGAGAAAACAACTTGATCGAGTAGCTGCAATTTTTTTAAAGGCTACTTCTTCCAGAATAGCTATAGCTGACACTCTATACTGATTTGCAACCTATCATTCTCTGCAGATATACAGACATTTTTCTTGATCACTTTGGAGAAAGTATCTTTACTGAGGTTTGTTCATGAATTTTACAGCCAAAATTGGGGTGGGGGTGGCGGATAAAACTAAGATGAGAGAAGGAATTTTACCCAGAATTTTTATCAGTTTTTCTTCCCCTTAGCTTAGCCCACTCTTTCCTCTAAGTTCCCTGATACCCAAATTAAAGGCATTCTCTTCATGGTTATCCATCCCTTTCAATGTACCATAGTTGCTTCAGATTTTCCCCAACAGAAAGGTACCACTTTGTTTCCAGTTCTTTGTTAGTCAAAAGAATATACCTATGAGCAGTTTGGTTAGTATATCTCTTTTTTACCTCCTTGTGATATACAACCATTAACAGAATGACCACATCAAAAATCTATGTGCAGCTTGTTGACTTCTCTTACATAAATTAAACAGATATCCAGAATGGCTGTGCCAATGAACAGCCCCACCAAAAAATATCTGAAGGCGCCTGTCTTTCTACAGCCCTCCTAACAATCACAAGGTCCTTTTGTTTCCTCATCTCTGCCAATTTTCAGGGAATGTGGCCAAACCTCACAGTTGTTGTAATTTTTGCTATAGCATCCATATGTGGAGCACATTTTCAAAGGACTATTGATAATTCACATTTGTACTTCGAAAAACTTATATTTTTTTTCATAGGTTGACTAGCCTCTTTAAGGAAGTATTCATGACATAAAGAGTCTGAAGAGTCAATAAGATATTTTTCTCATTTATTTCACACTTACAAACCAAGTATAAGTATATATGGATATATATGTGCATGGATAAGTTTGTGTGTGTGTGTGTGTATATATATACATATATGTACATGGTTAATTATGTACATAAGTATATGATTATATATATAAATATATAAAATATTATGTATATGTTTGTGCATACAAATGTATAAATGTGTAAGCATAAGTATGTGTATGTGCATATTGTGGAATATGTGGACAACATATGTTCATACATGTGTATGTATGTGCGTGTATTCATGCTTATGGGTATTACTATGGATTGTGTTGTGTGTATATATGTATAAAGATGTAGATATATGCATATGTATAGAAGGATATGTATATAGTATATACATAAGTTGTTATGAATACACATGTATATGCATGTCTGTATATGGATATGGGTTATATGCATATGTATATATGTATACATATGTATGTTTTTATTGAGCATTTCACTGCATTTTTTCAATGTGCATTGAATATGCATACACACACGTATATATATATATATATATTATATATATAGTATGTATTGGGGGCAGCTAGATGACTCAGTGGACAGAGTTTTGAGCCTAGAGTCAAGAAACCTTGAGCTTAAATATGACCTCTGACATTCAGTTGATCTCTATTTGCCTTAATCCACTTGAAAAGAAAATGACAAACCACATCAGTATGTCTGACAAGAAAACCCTATGGGCAGTATTGGTGTGCTATTATCCATAAAGTCATAAAGACTTGGGTATGGTTCCATGAATAAGTAACAATTATGTGCATATGTAATTAGAGAATATGTCTCCACATATACATGCAACTACACATATATACACATATGGGCATATATACATGTAATTATATACATATGTAACCTGTAGGTATATGCAAAGCATTCTTCTTTTTTTTCTTCTGAATTCATTGAGCATGAACATATGTATTGACTTAATTTGGAGTTTTAATAATGTGCTTCATAGGATTTTTTTCTAAATGTTTATATTCTATAATCAAGAGTAATGAATAAAATGTAATTATGTTTATGGACTTCCGTTTTCAAATGCTTTCTGTGGTATGAGACACCCAAGTGCTCCATGAAATAGTGTTTCTTGTATCCTTTGAATGTTCAATAAGAGAATTCATGAGTCATTCTTCCATTTGGGGAAATTTCCATTTGTTTTCTGGTCATATTTATAGTGAGAATATCAAAGTTGATGAGTAAATTCCTCAAGTAGTATGCCTACTCACTAGTTTCTAGAAAAGCAACTCACATTTACAGCACTAACAGCTTAACTTGACATTTATAAATAGTCTAATAATTGTGTGATTTTTACCATGCTCTACGCTCACCTCCAAGCTTTTTTATTCACTCAACTACTGTCATTCAAGAAGTGTAAGGAAAATACATAGGACTGAGAATGATTCTGGATCTCGATTTGTTTCATGGGATAGCATGACCAAATAATTCATCATCAAGTAATCACCCTACTGGTGATGAGCTTGTGTTATCAGCAAAGTTGACCCTTCTAAAAAATACAAAGTCTTTTGAACATACTGGGAAGATATTCCAGGATGCTAAAATCTCAGAGAACATATATGCTTCTGATATAATTTGAATAAATTGAGGGTCACCTCTACATCAGGATGAGTCATTAAAGTAGTGTTTTATGGGAGGTATATGACCGAAAAAGGACAATTGAGAAAATATCAGCAGGTAGTGACCCACACGACTATTGTACTTTTCAGCTCTATAAAATCTTTACTTGATGCAAAATATAGGAAAGGACTACTCTTGCAGAAATCTTCAGCTGATTGCTTCTTTGCAATCAGGCAATTGACTTAGAAATGCAGCTAATGAAAGATATAGTTATATCCCTTGTTTACTGATGATGACCAAAACATTTTCCCTGATAAAATTCAGCCTCAGAGGTTCTTTTCCAAGCTAATGTCTATTATAGATATGCTAAGAGATGCCATGTTGGAGCCTTATGGAAGGATGTGGAAAAGAAATGTATAGGATGATAAGGCATGGATGGACTGCAATCTATAATATTATACTAAAGATATTCCAAATCCTTAAAGATAACAAAACCTAAATATAATTCATTGTTCAAAGTTTTAAAAGCAGCAACTGATTGTTAAGATAGATGATCACATTTCACTTTGGCATCGTTGCTATTTTATATGGTTTGGCTGACACACTGAAATGTTTTCTGTGTGCTCTAGAATTCTGATGCCTGTCAGAGTCATGCGTTGCCCAGAACACAAGAATCTGAATGAAGTCTCTTGGCAATAACTAAAGAAGAATAAGAAATGCAAATAATTTCTGAATGAATGCTAACCTTTCAGGCCTTTGCCTGATTGCTTTTGTTTCAACGTATGTTTTGGCAATTTCCCAGACCTTATGTTACTAAAGACTGGCTGAGTGAAATCATTGACAATCTTCATTGCACAAACAGATGCCAGAGTTGCCAACTACAAAGTATATATGTGTCCAAGGAGATGTGTTTTGTGTTCCACAGACTCTGCTTCTAATTTGTGCTAAATCTCTAGGATGGTCAGGAGGATTAAGGCATATGTCTTATTTGCAGGTCAGTTACTAGAGGAACAAATAAGTAAAAGCACATGAGCAGGTATGCTGCCATCTGGAAGGGAGTCAAAGGTCACATGCCTGAAAATTACTAGGCAGTATCTGAGGAAGAATAGCCCAGAGAAAATGATTCCCTATGTGCATCATAGAGAGGGCTTACTGAAAGAATGGCAAGGAAAAACAGCAGTGTATTGTCTCTTCATATTGGGTTGGAAATGGAGACGAACATCTCCAAATAATAATTTTCATATACGGTAGATTATCACTGTTCCACTTAATCTTCTACTGAATGCATTTTTTAATAATGATAGTAAGGAGAACACCCTGGCAGGTACTATAAGAGATGTACATGGATAGATGGATACATGGAGACAGAGAGAGATGGAGAGTATTAAAAGATCTAGGGCTGGATGGGACCTTGGAAACTATCTAGTCTAACCCTTTCATTTTATAGTTAAGGAGACTATAATCCTGGGAGCTTAAGTGATTTATTAAATGCGCACAGGTAGCAAACATCAGACGTAAGATTACAACATAGATCTATGACTCCAGATTCAGGGATGCTCCTGCTACATGTGTTTTTTTTTCCATTTTATCATCACTAACATGACCATTTTGTGTTGAATAGAAGAGGAAACCTGCTGTCATCCACAACTTGCTACCAGCACACATTCTGAGATCTTCTCTGAGCCCATAGTATATGTTTACCTTTTGTGGGTTTACATATGGCCTTGACTCCATGCCTGAATACTTTCCCTAGTATCTGGGTGGCTTGGTGCACAATACTCCTATCTTTCTTTTGCTCCAGTCATTGTAGCTATGCTCAGGCTCCTAGTTCCATAAGTACTGCAGTGTAACTTACAAATTATCTGGTATCCCTTAGAAACACTCAAAAAAGTGTTAAATTGGTGACATGACATTCAAACCTTATTGCTTTACTAAAGAGATTAAGATATTTTTAACCAATCTTTGTTCCTTGGTGCTTTAGGAGAGGTGATATAAGCCTCCTGCTTTGCCTGCTTACTCTTTAAAGTGTTTGGACAGCTCTGGACAGCTTGTCTTTCCTTAAAGGTCTTTTTTAACCATAACTTAAACCCAGTATTGTTTATCTTTTATCTCATGCATTTGATGTACTGAAGTTTATGGTGCAATTTGTATTTTTATTATTATAATTTAGAATTTGTCACTTAGTAGAGAAAAAAAACATTATAAGCAGTAGAACAGGTTGAGTTTTCACTTTACTATTGTTATGTTACAATAACTCCATGCCCACAGAATCAAAAGAAACTTCTTGCCAGCAATAAATTTGGAGTTAAACATGTATGAGCACTGACGTCCGTGGTCACATTGATCTTAAAACTGGTGTGTTGCCTAGGTAGGATTCTAGTCTTCCTAATGGAAATATATGTGTATGTTAAAATGTATAGGTATGTGTGTATATATGTGTGTACATGCTACATATATATACATATGTGTATGTGCATACTATATGTTTATATATGTTTACTATATGTTTATATACAAATAGACACAGTTGTGGTTATTTACGCACATGCATATGTTTAATTGCATAGGCTTAGGACAATAGGACTTACAGATTACTTCAGAGAACTATAGGATTTGGACTTTTTTCACAGCTTCCTTGCATTATCCCTGGAAGAACAATAGCTGAGGTATTTTCTGTATAGGAAACACTATACACAATGAGGAGAAGCAGATTCAAGGGTCCACAATGAATCTAGCAGAAAAGATAAAGCATACTTAAGAGAAACTTAACAAGTCCTCCATGAAGGGGAGAATATATCCTTACATTATATATGTGTGTGTATATATATATATATATATACACACACATATATGCATGTGTATATGCATATATACACGCATACATATAGACAAATATACATTTTTTGTTTTAAATATAGTAGATATAATTTCTATAGAATTTAAGGTGTACAAAGAACTTTACAAATGTCTCATTTTACCTTCTGAACGGTTTTGGGAAGAAGGTACTTCCATTTTAGAAGAGGAAACTGAGGTGGGCAAAATTTTATTGATGTATAGAGGGTCACATAGTTAAAAATGACTGAGACTGGATTTGAACTTTTTTCTGAATGTAAGGAAACCACTATCCACTGTGTCCTCTAGTAGTCTTTTCTGTCTGTATAGGCACCTATCTGTCTGTCTGTCTATCTACCCATCCATCCATCCATCCATCCATCCATATATCTATCTATCAGAATTTCAGGGAAAAGTTCTAGCAGCTGGGGGGATCAGGAAAAGAGTCAAATAAAGTGGTCTTTGAGCAGATCTGTGCAGGAAACTAAGAATTATAAGAGTCTGGAGTGAGGAGAAAGAGAACATTCTAGGTATGGTAGATAGTCTATGCAAAGGCACAGACAGAAGACATAGTATCATGTATGAGGAGCATAAAGAACATTTTGACTAGATCATAAAGGCTATAAGAAAGTAACATATAATAAGCTTATAAAGACAGTTTGGATCTGGTCTGTAAAAGGTTCTTGAATGCTAAACAGGAATTTGTATTTGAACTTAAAACGCATGTCAAGATATCACCTGTGATGTCATTTATTTTCTTTGAAAATGAAGGATGAAAAATAATAGGGAGCAACTGACGGTTACTGACCAGAGGAATGTGGTCAGACCTATGCTTTAGGAATAACACTTTGGTAGTTCTGTAGACCCTACAAGTTTAATTACATATTACTGCAACCTGGTGTTAGTATTGTTGCTTAGTTGTTCCAGTCACGTATGACTCTGTGACCCCATTTGGGGTTTTCTTGGTAAAGATACCAAAGTGGTCAGTCATTTCTTTCTCCAGCTCATTTTAAAGATGAGGAAATTGAGACAAAATAAATAATATAACTTTCAAAGGATTACACAGCTAGTAAGTGTCGGAGGCTAGATTTGAACTCAGGAAGAGGAGCTGGGCATTCTATCCACTGTGCCACCTAGCCTAAACTGGTGTTAGAAGCTACATATGTGTATGTCTATGTAGTATTTAATTTATATATAGCTCACAATTATAAAACTCACATTTATCAGTCATCAAATATTTCTCTTGCAACAGCTTCATGAGGTTGACAATGAATGTGATATAATCCTCATTTTATAGATAAGGAAATCTGAGCTTTTGGCAGTCAAATGGTTTCCATACCACTGGCCATTCAACTAACACTGATTAAACATCTACTATGAGCCAAGAACTGAGCATAAACAGACAATTGAGCCAGTCCTGGCCACTAGGGAGCTTTTACTCTACTATTAGTACAATATGTTTACAAGTGAATAAATCAAACACATATGACATAAATACATGGAGCGAGGGGAGGGGGCAGAACTAACGCATTGGGGAACAGAAATGGAATCGAGGAGACAGCACGTGAAATGAACCTTAACACTTTCTAGGAATTCCAAGTGCAAGTCAGGAGGGAGAGTCATGCAGCCATGGGATCCTAAATCATGGAGTTAGAGTGTAAAGTAGATGAAGGAGAATAATGTAAAATATGTCCAGAAAAAGAGACTGGAGCTAGTTTGGAAGGACTTTAAATGTAAACAAGAACTTGTATTTTATCCTAAAGGCAATAGGAAGCCCAGGAAGCTTCTTTAACAAGAGCAGTATGGTCAGACCTCCACTTGAGGAATGCGGATTTGGTAGCAGCTAAGTGAAGGATGGATTGGAGAAGCCCGAGAAGGAATGTGAAATGGAGGAGAGTCACAAGATGATAGCTTGAGGAGATACTAAGATTTATTAAGGGGCAGAAGTGGGGACCTCAAGTCAAATTGTGTGAATCAACTTTCACTTCACTTTAGCCATACGCAGATAGACACTCAAAATGCATATTTTGTAATTTACATTCATGACATTCTTGGGAGAGTGAAGGAATAATATTCTTATTTTGTTAACCAGGAAGTGATAACACAGAGAAGTTAAATGACTTATATAGGGTCACTTGAACAAGTAAATTGGAGGCAGGTATATTGTACAACTTAATGCGATGTCTGTGGGGGGTACTTTTTCTTCACCATGGTCAAATAAAAGAGGGAAAATTGTCAATCAGTTCTACAAGAAGACACAGAATCGCAAAATACTTAAGTAAATATTATTGATTTAGGGAAAAGAATAAGAATCAATCTTATCCAATAATGATTGCACAGGTCAATGATTATGATATTTACCTTTCAGTTTGTTCTTTACTTTTAATATGAATTCTTAAAGATGAAGCATGTAAAAGCTCCTACTGGAAATTTTATTACTAACTTGATTAGGTAAGAAACAGAAAACAGTACGCTGGGCTAATTTTCACGTTAGCATATTGCTGGACTTGGAGTCAGAAAGCTTGGCATTCTAATCTTTCTTCAGACACATACTAGATGTGTAATTCTGGATAAATCACTTAATCTCTCAGATTCTGCTTCCTCATCTGTAAAACAGGGGTAATAGTAACACCTATTTCCCAGAGTTTTTTGTGAGAATCAAAATTAAGTAATATACAGAAAGCACTTTGAAAACCTTAAAGGAAGATATAAATATTAGCTACCAATATTTCCAAAATTAAAAAGGAAGAGTATAATTATATATGAATTTTGTAATATAGGAATGGATATCTTCATCATCATCATAAAGATAATAATGATAGGTAGTTATGGCACTTTAAGTTTTGCAAAACACCTTAGAAATACTATTTTTATCTTCATAACATGAGACATAGGTGTTATTACTGTCTCTACTTTATAAAAAAACAGACAGAAAGAGGTTCAATGACTTTCCCAAGGTCACAGTTGGTAATGGCTAGACTTGAACTCAGGTCTTCCTGACTCCAAGTTTAGTACTCTGGCTGTCACAAGAGGACTTCTCTAAACACTTTGAGGACAGCCTTTTCCCCTTTCAAATTTAGTGTTTAGTCTGCAAAACGAAACCTATGTAACACTTGGATGCAGCTGTTTTAGATGACCTCTAAAGTCCTTTCTAGATGTATTCCTACACTCATAGCATTTTAAAAAGTAAACACTCCAGTGAGGAGCAAGGGGTGGGGTGATTCTATGTGACTTTCCGATATGAATTTGCTGTATACTTTCTGGAGAGACAAATTTTGAAACTGAAATTATTCTGACTATGAGGGGAAGGAACAAAATTTAATAGACTATATAAAATCAGAAAAAGAAGGAAAAATATGCTATTAGGACAGCAATAGAAATGCATCATGTCTTAACAGCTATCTGTTTTCTCTATGTCTCCTCTGATGAAAACAAAACAAAATAAAACCTTTTGCCTTTCTTTGGTCAGGGGTTTGTTAAAATGAGAAAATATACTGTCTCCCCTTTTGACTGCTACCCCACTGACTTTTAAATACACACATATAAACATATATGCACTCATGTATGTATACACCAGTAATTTATTGCCTTAGGAACTGAAAAAAAATTCACATTTAATTTAATCGTATTCCCTTTCCCTTTAACATGAGAAGTGTTTTATTTACAACTGAGTTCTTCTTTGTCCCCTTTCAGGTATTTAAAATGGATTAATAACCTTTTTTCCATGTAATGGACTTCTTCGGCAGTCTGTTGAACCCTATGGGACCCCACCTGAGGATTACAATTTTTTTCAAATTCATAAAAGAATAACATGAATGATAAATTTGAGTTAGAGGTTAGTAAAAAATAAAGTTGCAATTTTTTTTTTCTTATTTAAGTCCATGAACCCTTTGAAATTTGATCTTAACCACAGTTTAAGAATGCTTGGCTTAAGATGATGATGTGAATTTCATGTCTTTTATTTCCATCTTATTAGACATCCTGGTTGAATTTGTAGTAGGGTAAGTCAAAAAATACTACCAATAATGATTTGCTTACGAGAAGTAGTGTAAAACACAGCAAAAGCACCAATATGACCACAAAAAGAGGTGGATGCGAATGTTCAATAGCAGACAGAGAGCCTGTATGTCGAACAAATTACACATGTGTGTAAGTGTGCATATGCGAAACAAAGCATACAAAGAAATGTTTTCAGAGCACTGTGTAGATATGAGAATGTTCTAAAACAACGTAAATAAGAGCTGTACAGAGTAAAAACGGATGAAACAGTTCAGAAAGACCATTTCTTAGATTTATTAGTAGGCTGGGAATTATATCAGTAAAGGGAGTCTGGAATTGTGGTCAGTCAGTCAACTAGCACTTATTAAACATCTCCTAATTTTTCAGGCAATGTGCTACTGTTGGGGGTAGAAAGAAAGGAGGAAACACAGTCTCTACTTTTAAGAAGCTTACATTGTAATAATAGAGGAGATAACATGTAAATATATTCAAATGAATATATATATATATATATACACACACACATATATGAGATAAACTTGGGATAGTCTCAGAAAGAAGGCATTAATATTAAGGAAATTTTCTTGCAGAAGATGACACTTAAGCAGAGATTTGAACAAATCCAGGGAAGCTAGGAGGTAGAAGAAAGTTTCAGGCATAGGAGATAATACAGAAAATTGAACATGTTTTGGAAATAGAGTGTTCTGTGTGAGGGACATCAAGAAAGCAAGTGCCACCGAACTGTGGAGTAAATGGAGGGAAGCAACGTGTAAGAAGACTGGAAGGGCAGGAAGGGCCCCCCAGTTAGGAAAGGCATTGAAAGTAGATCTAGGAGGCAGAGCCAAGATGGCAGAATAGAAAAGCACTCAGCTGAGCTCTCCCAAATTGCCCTCCAAACAACTCTGAAAGAGCACATCAAATCAAATTCTTCAGTAGCAGAAACAACAAAAGGTCAAGTTAAAACAATTTTCTGGTCTAAGACAACTTAGAAAGTCAGTAGGAAAGGTTTATCTCGGGCAAGTGGCCCAGGAGCTAAGTTCAGGCCTTGCCTTGGGCATGACTGCATTGGTTGAAAGCTCTTAGTCTGTAACAGCAATGGGAGTGATGGGGTGCACAACTGGTCAAAGGAGATGCAGGGGACCCTTTGCTGACATTGAGTCTAGGACTTTGTTACATTGCCCATATACAGTTCCAACTCACAGTCCCAGGGTCAAAAGGAGCTACAGCACTTGTGACCACAGTGGAGCAGAGGCCTAGCTTGTGGTTGCAGGGCTAAGAGGACTGCTTGTGGTCAGTCATGGGGAGGAGGGGCCCTGGTCTCAATTTGAATATCGAGGCAAGCATTAACAATTGAGGCTCCAGGTGAGTAGATGCCAAAGGCTTATAGTGGCACATTGGATAGAGTGTTGGACTTGGAGTCAGGAAGACCTAAGTTCAAATCTAGCCTCAGACACTTACTAGCACAGTGATTCTGGGCAAATATTTAATTTCTGTTTTCCTCAGTTTCCTCAACTGCGGATAATGGGAATAATAATAGCACCTACTTCACGGGATTGTTGTGAGAACCACATTATATAATATTTGTAAAAGCACTTAGAAAAATGCCTGGCACATATTAGATCCTTATTTCCTTCCTTTCACCATCTCAGTCACCCAGGAATGCAACCTAGGTGTCATCTTAAACACCCTTCTCTCTTTCCCACTGCCCCATATCCAATCAGTTTTTGAATCTAGTCTTTTTTATTCTCAAAACATCTTTCCCATAGGATCCCTTCTCTCCTCTGTTATGGCAACCAGCCTGGTGTAGATCCACATCACCTCACACCTGGACTATTGAAACAGCCTGCTGATGAGTCTCCAAGCCTCTAGTCTCTCCTCACCCCAATATGTCCTCTAGGGGGATGGTAATACCCCTAACCACTATGGGGAAATTAGGAAGAGTGGAGAGTTTGGGGGTAGAGGAGATAAAGAATTTAGTTTTGGACATGTTAATTTTAACGTTTCTAAAAGACAACTAATTAAAAAAAGGCATTTGTACCTATGAGACTGCAATCATCAGAGATTAGTCCTCTGAGAGGTATATGTATGGAGATAATAACTGAACCTATGAAAGCTGATGAGATGAACAAGTGAAAGTGTGTGTGGAAGGGAGAAGAGAAAACTACCCAGGATCAAGCCTGGGGGTGGAGGAAGAAGGAGGAAGGGGGTTAGATTTGGCAGCTATGATACAGATGAAAGTCAAGCAAAGGAGACATAAGTAGCAGTCAGACATTTAGGAAAAGAATGAGGAGAGTGCAGCGTCACAAAAATCTAGTTAAAAGAGAGTATCAAGGTGAAAACAATAATCAATAATGTGAAATGCTGCCGAGTTGTCAACAAGGGTGAAGACTGAGACCAGAGCAACAGATCTGGTCAGAGATCGCTGGTAACTTTACAGAGAAGGCAGCTCCAACTTAATGAGGAAATCAGAACCATATTGCAAAGAGTTAATTAGATAGTGAAAGGAAAGGAAATGGAGGTCCTAATTATAAAGATTTTTGCCACAAAACAGAGAAGAGATATAGGACGATAAGCAGAGGGGACGGATAGATCAAGTGAGGATTTTTTGAGGTTAGTGACAAAGTAGGGACGATAAAGAAGACAGTTTACTGGAGAACATGGGATCATTTGTGCATGTAAAAGAAACACCTCTATGTAAAACAGAAGAAAAAGTGATAGAAGAATGGGCACTTGATATTTCAGTGAAATAGGAAGCAAGGTTCTCAGCTGAACGGGATGTGGTGGGGAATGCTATGGAAAATTTGAGAACAGATGAAAAGGTAGGGAAAAGCTGTTGTATTGTATCCTAGTGAATCAATTAGGGGCAGGTCTAAAAGGATTGATGGCCTTGCCATAGTGAAGACCCAGTTGAAATTAGGTAATGTAAATTTTCAGTGGATCTAGGTATTACACTTTGTTTTCTAGCTTTACTTAATAATAAGTTATCAACAGTGAAGGTAATAGATGATGACAGTAATCTAAAGCTAGAATTTAGAAGGGCAAAATCTTCAATAGGACCAGTGGGTAAGGGACTCTGGAGAAAAGGAAAGTATGGAGTTGAAATGATTTACCCACGGGCCAAAATGAAGAAGGAGAGATGGTGTACCCAGTGCAAGAGTAATAGCCTGGGAAAGAACTAAAGGGTTGAGGGATTTGGAAGTTATGGTGAGAATGAAGAATAGGACTTAAGAGTCGCAAAGTAAAGGGAGAGAGACATGGAATAGCAACAAATTGTGATCAGAGAAAAGAATTTCAGAGTTGATAAGCATGAGTGTTGAATACTTGTGAATGCCTGTAAAATCAAGGAACGATATCACTGCCTCCATCTCTATGAGTAGCTGGGGAGGGGGAAAAACAAAAAGTTGAAGAACTTGGAAGTTTGAGAATGTCAGAAGACAGTTAGGTAGTACAGTGGATAGACAGCGGGGCCTGAAGTCAGGAAGACTCATCTCAAATTCAAATCTGGGCTCAGACACTTCCTAGTTGAGTGATGCTGGGCAAATCCAAATCACTTAACCCTATTTGCATCAGTTTCCTCATCTATAAAATAAGTTGGAAAAGAAAAGGACAAAGTACTCCAGTATTTTTGCCAAGATAACCCCAAATGGGGTCATGAAGAGTCAGACATGACTGAAAATGACTGAACAACAAAAAATGTTAAAATTCCCTAATAATTCAGAGTAGTTAGGGAGGACATGGAGCTGGTCACTGAACTGGCTGAGAAAAGGAGAGTACCCTGGAGCTCTTTAAACAGTAGCTAAAGAATAAGAAATATGGATTGAAAGAACCTCAATAAAAAGGTGACTGAGTATTGGTGGTAGAGGAGAAGCCTGAAACTGACAACAAAGAGGCCACTTTGTTACCTTGGACAAGTCACTTAACATGTTGGAAGCTCAGTTTCCTTACACGTAAAATGGAGCTTTGGTCCTTTTTGGCTTCTATGATCCTATTCAAATAAGGTTGCCAAGTTTCAAAGTATTAAAATAATGACTTCTTAAATATTTCAATGGATTTTTTATCTCATTATTATAAACATTTTGCATACACTCAACTAAAATATACCCAGTTCCCTGGCAATAAATCTTAAATTGCCTTTCTCTCTTTAGTCCTACTGATCAGGAAGATGCGTTGTCTTTCAGGACCCTGTGGACCTGATTCACATTCTTGTGTGTTTGCTTCTGTAAGTCTTCAGGCTGAGAGCGATTTTCTTGCTTCTAATATCACCTTAGATGTGAAGCAAGAATAGATCATGGATCATCTTGACAAGTCTCTCCCTGATGTAGAAAGTGCATGACTCCAGAGAAGCAGAGGAGTCAACAGGAAGATACAGAGTGCACTTTTTTCTCCCTTTTTAGTCTGTAGTGGGAGCAGATATACTGTGCTAAATATATCATTAGAAAAGCCCTTTTCATGGTAATTCTGACCTGACCAGAACCAGCGACTGATATCTCATGAGAGAGTCGATGAGATTTTCAGCTGAAAATTACATTACACAGAGTCACTGAAGGTCAGCAATGAATGTGTGTGTTGTTACTGTTTTTATATAAACTGAAATTTTAAATACTTTGAGGTGTACCAATAGTCTACATCAAGGTTGAGGTCAAAACACTGACAGAAATAAGAGACTGCAGGTTTGTGAATAGGATTTTTATGCCCTAGGCAAGTATAACAAATTGTATGCCCAGGACAAGTGGCATGAAGGACACCTGCGATTGGGAAGGAAGAATTGGGACACTTCCCCATGGTAGGAACTCCATGAGGACACTTAACGATGTGGGAAGAGGAGGAGTACGTACACCCAAGGCCATCAGCTGATACCTTATTTTTCAATAATTATTCTTTCTAATTCAGTGTTGTTCTATTTTTTTCTACAATGCTAAGGGATTTCAAGGGGTTATTAGCCCTCTATAAATAATGTGCCCTCTAAATTTGGCTTAATGAGGAACTCTGGGGAAGAAGCTCAGTTGCCTTCCCCTCTTATAGCTTGGATTTAAAGTAACTCCCATGTGTTTGCCTAATGAACTCTTTCTCTCCTATCCCAATTTAGACAACTTAACATCCAGCAAGAAAAGTCATATATCTGGCAGCTCAGATATATGGGCCGAGAATAAGAAACCATTTCAAGTCTTGATTGCATTGCTTTGCTGAATCCTTTGAGGATGCTTTAGTATCACCCATTCACTTTGCAGGGTGCTTCAAGGACACCACCTTTGCTTCCTTGAAGATCCAAATCACTCTTAAAGTTGAAAGAAAATTACTCCTTAAAAGTCCCATCTCTCTGTAGCACTTGTGAAATTCAGGTCCTCCTTATTTTTCATCAGTCCTGATGACTCATGCACCTAGTACCGTCTGTAACAATACAGTCACCATTTTATAGCAGTGCCATCCATTATTTGAAATCCTGTTTGATAAAAGAAATAAACCTGTTCAAGGAATAGATTTACTGTATACCAGGGCTATGAATTAGGAGTTTTCCAAACTCTCTAGCAAGTTCTATATTTTTTATCTATGTAGCCCACCTCTTAGCGATATAAATTATCACTTACCACCATCATACCATCCCAGTCCCATATACATTCATCCAGAGTAAATCCAAGGATACATGATGTATAAGTTAAGGGAGATTTTAAGAATGGAAAATGCCTATTTTCCATTTTTAATTTTTAGAATGAATATAATAATTTCCTAAAAGAAATCTATTTTTTTATAAAGTAAACAAGAATTCTAGAATATAGAATAGTCATATTATAGAGGAAGATTTTTAAAGTTAAGACAGTTCTTACAGGTAATATTATTTTTTTATCCTTCACCAAAGTGAAACACAACATTGAAATTTAAGGAAATTTTCAAAGATCCCACAATCGTATATATCCTTCTTCACCTTGAATCATGTAGAATGGACTGCTCCCTCCCTAGGTATCACATGGCTTTCCTTCAGAGGCCATGCCTGGTAGTGGTGCTACATCTCTATTTCTGCAAAGCATTTGACCCAATCTCTCTTGTTTTTCCTTATGGAGAAGATGGAGAATTGTGGTCTGTATCAGTGGTGTTGTAATGGTAATTTAAAAGGCAAGATTTTTCCCATTCATTAATAGGCCCATGTGATCTGCTTAAATCACATGGAAATCTAAGTCACATGTGGTGAGAGGAGATGGCTGAAATGATGGAACAGAACTGGTAGGAAGTTGGTGAGAGCAGTTGGAGGAAAGAGGATGCAGGCAGGCAGGCACAGCTAGGCTCCCTGTTTGCTTTTGGGAAAGTCCCTGAAGCAGGGGCAAAGCATGTAAATGGTTTTGTCCCTTGCTGTGCTAATGTGTATTGCCTTGTTTTTCACTATGATGGATTTGGCTTTCCGGTGTTGAGATTTGGTTTTCTAGTATCTGAATAAATATTTTTCTTCTGACTTCTATATGAAGAGTGTTATACTTTGTGATTCAAAACTATGCTGGCATATTCAGAGCCACCCTCAGGTTTGTCAATATTGCCTGGATGATACAGGTGTCAAACTAAAAGAGGAATGGGAGCCACTCATCCATATGCAAGGATTCCTATGGGCTAGAAATTAACTTAGTTTTAAAATTCAATTTTATTGAACTTTTATTCCTTTTGATAAATATTTTCAATTATATTTTAATCTGGTTTAAGTCACACGAGGAATGATGGTGCCCATAGAGAGTGTGTTTCACATCTCTGGTCGGGATGACAATATAGGGAAACATTCAGAACTAATTGAGTAAAAGAAAAGAATCATCCTTAAAAGGTCAATACCGATTTGGAAGAAGGTCACTATTAAAATGTTCCCTAGATCTGTCCTGGGTTCTAGGATATTTGACATTTTTGCCAACACTTGGATGAATTCATAGATGAGTATTAATCAGACACATTGACAATGTGAGGCAGGAAGCGAGATTTAAAAGTTCCCCATCCCTGGTAGAACAATGTGCCAGATTCTAATAAGATGGAATTAAGCAGTATTGCACATTTGCTTACGTATTTTTCCCCCTTTAGAATGTGCCTTTCTTTGCACTCCCAACACTTAGTAAAGTGACTGGCACAAAGTAAGTGTTTAGTAAATGCTTACTGAATGGTGCTTAGTTGAGAAAGATAAAATGAAGGAACTGGATGTGGAAAAGAAGATGTGATATGATAGCTCTTTTCATTTTTGCTATTATGTGAATGATTAGAATTTGTTCTTGATTTCAGAGGACCTATGAGAAAAATGGAAAAATATTCCAGGGAAACAAAGTTTAGGCTTAATACAAATGAAAAAATTTCTAACAACTAGTGCTGTCTAAAAGTAAAATGTGTTGCCTTATTAGGTCATGTATTTCTGTTATCTGAGTTCTTCAAGTACAGTATAGGTTTAATTTAATAATATAGGGGAATGTTGCAGAAAGGATTCTTTCAGGATGGGTTGAGTCAATGCCCCCTAAATTACCTTCCATCTCTGAGATTCTCTTAACTATTTTAAAGTTTAAATTTACTGAACAACACTATAGATTGCAGCACTCCTCTGTAGTCTGGCTTTCAACATCAACTGGAAACCTACTCAGCTAAACTGTTCTCTCTAAAGTTAACAGCAATCTCTCAATTGCCAAAACTGACAGTCTTTTCTCAGTCTTCACCCTTTTCAACATTTCTTCTATATTAGACATCATTGATAATTTTCTCCTAGGTATGCACTTCTTTCTCCTGGTTCTCCTCCTACCTGAGTGAACACTCCTTCTCAGTTCCCTTTGCTAACTCATCAGCCACATGAACTCTAAGCATAGGTGTTCCTCAAACTATCCTTAGCTTTCTTCTATTCTATCTCTAAACTGTTTCCCTTGGTGATCTCATTAGCTCCCTTGGGTTTAATTATCACCTCTATTAAGATATTAAAATAATCAGATGACTGTCATCTGGTATGTTGTAGGTATATACATATTACACATGTATATTACACACATACATATGCATATTCTAGAAGAATATATATACCTTTGACAGAACTTACCTCTACAACATGCCTCGTAGTTTACCCTTTCTTACTCATTTTTCCAAGACAGAGTGGCATGAATTCCACTAGTTCTTGGAATAAAGCAGAGGAAAAGGAAAACAAGGTAGATCCAAGTATGTGGGAATCAGCATCTAGCACAGGATGACTGAATCCTCTCTATACAATATTCAACTTAAAATGATAGCAAATTCTTCATCTGGATAGAAGATGTAAGAGGAAAAGAATAGGCACAGAAAAGACGTGATTTTTTTTGATGTGGCATAGGATGCAGTTAGTTAAGTTATTATTCCTCCCTTATTTAACACCCTTTTGTCTCTTCCATGTCTTGTTAAACAAGAATAAGCCAGTGCTAGATAACCCTTAAGCATCTGCTGTGTAGCTATGTGCCTGGAAGTAAGCAAAAGTCTCTTAGAAGCAAGTAACTGCCACAAAATACAGTCATCTTCAACCCCTCTCCTGAAAATTAAATAAAAGAGAGACAGAGAACCATTGTGTATTAAATAAGCCAGCCAGTTCGAAGCATCACAAACTGGCAGTTACAGAAGTGGTAGATTATAGCAGAGAATAGGGAAACAAAAAAGTAGCAACTCTATGCACATACTTGAAGCAATGTGATAATCTAGGACAGAAGAGAGTGGTTGTACCTGTCTCAGCAACTCCTGATAGCAATCAATCAACACCCATGTATTAAGTTCTGCCGTATCAAGCTCCTGGCCTAGGTTCTGAGGATCCTGTAAAGAAAAATAAAGCAATCATAGGATAACAGAGTTAGAAGGAACCTCAGAGATTTATGAGTCCAATCCTTCCATTTTGCAAATGGCGAATGAGGAAATTGAGGCACAGAGTTTAAAGGCAAATTTTAGAGTCTGGGGTAGCATTTGAACATCTTGTCTCCAAGTCTATTCTATCCTTTATTCTAGACTCCCCATTTTTAGTAATAGCTTATATTCTATCCAGAAAGACAACACATACATAATTGATTATAACCAGAAAAAACGGTATACAGAGTAAATGTAAATATAAGTAACGATAGAAAGAAGTGTTAGTGCTTGGGGATGATTAGAAAAGGTTTTAGGTAAAAGATGGTTCTTGGGATTTATCTTGAAGGAGAAAATACTATGAAGTGGAGGTGAGGAGGAAATGTATTCTATTCGTGGGTAATGAACAGGACAAAGGCCAAAAAAAAAAAAAAATGGAGTGCTGTGTGTATGTGTGTAACAGAAAGAAGGAAAGTTTTCCTGTATCATAGATTACAGGAAGGAAAATAATGTATAATGAAGCAGGTAAGAAAGTTTAAGGCCAGAGTGTGAATTGTTTTAAATGTCAAAGACAGAAGTTTATATTTTATAATAGAGACAACAGAGAGCCACTGACATTTATTAAGTATGGAAGTGACATGATCAGATTGGCCCATAAGCAAAATCGTTTTGACAGCTGTATGAGAACGTATTTGAGTAAGAAAAAAACCTGAGTCAGGGAGACAGATTACAATTGTTGAAAGATTTTGAGGGCTTTAACTGGTAAATAGTGAGAAAAGGTAAACTATGAGGCATGTTGTGGTACTTTTTTGGTGAGGAGGGGGTCCAGGAAGTTTAACACAAAAGGCTACATTGTCCAATGTACAGAGATGAAGACTTGGGATCATTTCCTACCTTTGATATAACCTGTGTGACACTGGCCAAGTGTCACCCTCACCTTTCAGTATCCCAGAGCACTCTTTAAACCTGTAAGGTACAAAAGAGGTACCAATATGCACTGGTAGAAGGGTCTTTCTTCACAGTGAGTTCCCTCAGCTCAAGAAATTTCAGCCATGGTTCCAAATCCAAATAGTCTGGCACAGTTTTACCTTCACAATTTGTTAGGAAATGAGTGCACCCATTCCATGAGTGACTTTCATTTATCTGAGTTGAAAAGATTACCTTTCTTCATGCTGTATTAAACTTCTGCATGTATATGAGTTCTAACACTACACCCACATGCTGCTAAATGGCTGACTAACACTGTGTTTTATGCATTGGTTCTACCAGACACTGGCACTGAATGCTAAGCAATGCATCCCTATTCCTGTAAAATATTTATTATTCATTTCTATTAGCAGTAAAAGCTAGGGAGAAAACACAGACAATAAACTACATGGAAAATAGATGTGGAGATGTAGAAAAGATATTTAGAAAATGACGTGTCTTCAGTTAGGAAAACTGTATTAGTTGTCAAAAAAGTTGGTGGGGTTCACAGGACCATAGTTTTAGAACTAGAAGGGACCTTAGAGATCATTTAGTAAATGTCTTTCATTTTAAAGAATAGGAATTCAAGTCCAGAAAGTTGAAGTGACTTGTTCCAAGTCACATATATGGTAAGGTAGCAAACAAACCCAACTTCTCTGATTCCAAATTAAGCCCTCTCCCCACTGAACTCTAGTGCCTCCAATCTCCCTAACTCTGTACTGGCTATGCCCTATATCTGGAATGTTTAGTCAACTCTCCTCTACTTCTTAGAAGCCCTGAAAACTCAACTTAGATGATACTTCATGAAGTCTTTCCTGATATATCTCCCTCCCCCTTTTCAGTTTCTAGTCCTTTCTAAGGTAATCTTCCATTTAATTTGTATCTATCCTGTACAGACCTGTTTACTTACCATTTACATCTCCTATTTACCTTGCATCAATCTCATATATACCTATTAATGCACTTGTCATATACCTTATTAGAAGGTAAACTCCTTGAAGACTGATTTAATCTTTTCTGTCTATTGTCAAGAGTTTAGCATAGTACTTGGATGTTAAACGAATGTTTATTAATTTGTTCTCTATTTTATTTTTTTGGGCTAAATTTGTATTGTATACTTCAGATTTCAAACTCCTAGAGGTGAGTAGCTACACAATTCAAATAATCCCCACAGTCCTTATGAGGGTGATATGAACAAATAAATGCCTAAGGAATGTTTTGGATCAGATGGTAATATGGTCTATTTCCACTTTTTGACATCATTATATTTCCTACTCTAAGGAACATATCATATTATATGTACCATTTGTCTTTCCACATTAAACAACAGGTTCTACTTTTCTTTGCTGGCATTTATTTGTGCCACAGCATTTGGGCAAGGGGAGACAAAGATAACATCCTAATGCTCATATCGAACAGACACTGATTTGGCCAGATGGTCAAAATGCCTCTGATCTCTGATTTTCTCTCAGCACTGTGACACAGGAGAAACATCATTGGACTTGGTGCCTTATAGATCTGGAGTTTCTGATTCTTCTCTAAGCAAAGCTTTCTCATTTTTTTTCTTCACTGACTGAGCTTTTCTTAGCTATCTCCATTTTTTGCCTTTGTATCTCCACGTCTTGTATATTATGTTTTCCTAGACTATTTGTTAAAATGAATCTGCGAAATGGGGATTAACACGATTGCCCTGCCTGTCTCAATAGGATTGTTATGAAGATTCTGTAGGTATAAGATATTGGATATGAAAGGGTTTTGAAAAAGATAAAAAGCACAATACAAAACATAATACCCTTAGCCTTATGTAGAAACAGCATGAATTGAGTCTCAGAAAGAGTTCAGAACATAAAGTTCACCCACTGATTTGAAATATTTTGTAATTCAGTAGAATATCAAGAGCATGACTTCAAAAGAATCATGCTTTATCATTAACTTTTTCCTATTATGGTGATAAAGTGACCACTAGGAAAGTTTCCTTTGTTTCTTATCTTCAACTTCCTTTAAGTCACCAAGCACTTGTTAAGCTCCAACTATGTACCAGAAAATACTCTAAACACTAGTTTTATAAAGATGAAAAATCACACATACTCTGATTTACATCATGGGATCATAGAATTTACAGCTGGAAGGCATCTTAGAAATATCTATGTAGTCCAATTTCCTCATTTTATAATTTAATGAATTGACAATATATTGGGGTTTGGGGAAGGATCATCATAAAGGTAAATGTGATTTAGAAATAGAATGTGATAATAGCAAATGAGAAATGCAAACAATGTGTTATGTGAAAACTAATGTACAAAAGGTCAGTCTCTGCTAGGGCAAAGAAGGAAAGCTTCATGGAAGAAGTAGCATATAAGTTGGACTCTGAAGGAAGAAAAGGATTTTAATGGACAGAGATGAGGAGGGAGGGCATCCCAAGAATGAGGAATGGTCCATGAATCAACAGAAAAAGCAGATAAAATATGTGATGGGAAAAGGAGAAACTGTTAATAGTTCAGTTTTGATTTCTATATTTTAATGTCACTGTAATGTCTGAATACATAAATCATCTATCCTCTACATTGTAAGTTCCCATCACTCATCTCTTGGATAAGGGTATGAGAAAAAAAAAGGGAAAAAAAGAAAGTTACATGATAACTTCATGGTATATTTATAAAGAATAACAAGTTGTACATAATAGATGTACACGTTTCATGCACAATCATTTATTTTCTATTCTACTGTGCTATGGAAATGTTTCTTTTATTTCCTAAGTTCAGAATAAAATAAATAAATTTTTTAAAATGAATTAAAAAATAAACAGTTCAGCAACACTAACCAACACATCAACCAGATTCGACAATATATGCATTCTCCACATCCAGTCTCCTACCTCAGCAAAGAATGGATGGAGGTTCACTTGGTTTCTTTTTTTTTTATTGCACCTAATTTTATTTAATTTTTTCCAGTTACATGTAAATGTAGTTTTCAACACTTATTTTTCTAAGATTTTGAGTTCCAAATTTTTCTCCCTCCCTCCCTTTCCTCCCCCTTCCCCAAGAAAGCAAGCAATCTGATGCAGGTTATATGTGTACAATCACGTTGAATGTATTTTCATAATAGCCATATTATGAAACAAAAAATCAGAACAAAAGGGAAAAACCACAAGAAAAATAAAACAGAAAAAAGTGCAAATAACATGCTTCAGTCGGCATTCAGGCTCCATAGTTATTCCTCTAGATGTGGATAGCATTTTTCATCACAAGTCTTTTGGACTTATCTTGGACATTGTAGCACTGAGAAGAGCTAAGTCTATCATAGTTGATCATGGCAAAATGTTGCTATTACTGTGTATAATATTCTCCTGGTTTTGCTCCCTTTACTCTACATAAGTTCATGTAAGTTCAGATTTTTATGAAATCCATCTGGCTCATCATTTCTTATATGACAGTATTCTATTACATTTCACATACCACAACTTGTTCAGCTATTCTCCAATTGATGGACATCCCCACAATTTCCAATTCTTCTGGTTTCTTTTTTTTTTTTCTGAGAAATCTTGGTCACTGCAGCTACACATCGATCAGTTTCATTTCATCATTCTTACAATCGTTGCTCTATCAACTTACATTGTTACAGTCAATGTGAACAATGTTTCCTTGGTGGTGCTTTACTTCACTCTATTGGGTCCTGAAAAACTTTCTCATGTTTCTCTGAGTTCTTCATATTCATTATTTCTTACAGTGCACTAATAATCCATTGAATTCATATACCACAATTTGTTTAGTCATTCAATTAATGGGTATCTACTTTGCTTTTAATCCTTTGCTACTATAAAAAGTTATGCTATAAATGTTTTTTGTGTATATGCCTTCTTCTATCTTTAACCTCCTTAGAGTTTGTGTCTAGTCATGGGATCTCTTAGAGTTAAAAGAGAAGGACATTATTCACACTTCACAGTATAATTGTAAATTGTTTTGCAGACTGAACCAATTTGTAGTTCCATCAACGGTATATTAGTGTGTCTGTCTTCCAACTGCTCTTCTAATGTTGTTTCCATTTGTTGTTATCTGTGTCAATTTGCTGTATAATATAATTAATATTGGAAGCATATGGGGAACATGACATCTGGAACAAGATATATGATGTAATGTCAACCAAAAAAAGCACAACCAACAATACACATTACCTACATAAAGAAAAAATTCATACACAGATATATATAGGAGTGAATGGACAAAAATAAAAGTTTACAGAGAAAACAAAGTAATTGATAATGTATGGCAGATATTTTGTATGTAAATAATTTAGTTGGTTTTCTTTTGATATTTTCACTTAATTTCACATGAAGCAATTTATCAAACAAAATGACTTGCAACCAGTTACAGATGAGAGCAAGAGAGAAAGAAAGAGGTCAGTTTGGGATTTAAGAAGACCTGCGTTCAAGTTCTGCCTCTAAAATACACTGGCTACGTGAGGTTGGGCAAATCACATAACCTCTCAGTGCAGCAGATCCCTGTTTCAAGGCTGTTAAGTTATAGAGGAGTAGACTGGATAAGTGAAGGAAGTTTCCACCCTGACAGCTCCCTATACCAATAAAATCACAGACATGGGCCAAAAGTAAAATAAACTAAAAAAAGATGGAGGCAGACCGATGGGAGATCAACATCAATTCTTCCACTGCTCAGATTCTCTTGTTTGATGACATAATTGAAGCAAAAGTAATAAAAAGTCAATAGTATGAACTATTGACAGAATTATGAAACTGAAAATTATGCAGCAACTAAAATTGGTATTTAAGAAAAAAGTAGCCAAACTATCTATTAAAGCATTTTTTCACAAAACTAACCTCTATGACTTTGTATCTGATTTTTAAAAATATTTTCTTCCTAATATTAACTTGATAAACATCAACCTATGAAAGGGAAAGAAAGAAGACTGAGTATGACACTATGAACTATTATATATTTTATTTTTAATATATATATAAATATAACAAGAGAGTAACAAAATTTCCTGCTTGACTGTCTCCATCTGAACTTCTGTTCTTCTCTGGGTATTTTAATATGTTTATTTAATTGCATTTCCTTTCTTTTTTTCCTGCTACTATCACTATTCAACAACTTTCCTCTGCTTGTAATACCCCACCTCCCTTTGGAACCCACCCCAAACCCTAGAGGAACCTCCCTTCATAATAAACAAGTATAGCTAAGCAACATAAATTCGACGGTAGGCAAGTCTGAAACTATACATTGCACTGTGTACCTCTAGTGCATGACTTGTTTGCCAGGAGGTAGGAAACAAGATATTATAGTGAATCTGAAAAAAGTAGGTGGTTGTAATCATGTTATCAGACAAAAGAAAAACAAACATTCCAAACAGAATACCGGAGTATACACAGAAAGAACAACATGCTGAAAATAACCATAGACAACAAAGCAATATAAAAATTCAATGTACATTTTTCAAATGCCGAAGGAAAAATTAGCTGAGCTACAAGCGGTCATAGATAGTAACACATTAATGACAAGAGATTCCAACACCCCTCGGTTTGGGCTAAATCTAACAGAATATGAAACTAAAAAGAAAATATGGAACTAAACAAATTGCGGGAAGGTATTCCCTAAACATAATTAGTAAAGAATATGCTTATTTCAGGGCGGAGCCAAGATGGCAGAGTAGAAGGACGCACATTTACGAGCTCCGAAACCAAAGCCCATGGAATTGGTGTAGAAAGAGTCCCCCATAGATTCTGGGTGAGTGCAAGGTGTGCAGAGGCAGAGTGGAGGAGATTTCCGTTCCAGGGAGCCCTGAGGACCCGTCCCCAGGGTCCGGCACGCCCCGGAGAGTAAACCCGACCCCCAGCGCTGCCCTGGCCGAGGCCTCAGAGAAGCGGATCCAAGCAGGCTTCAGAGACGGAAGCTGAAGCAGCCGGGAAAGTCCCTCCGCCCACAGAAGCAGGTCAGTGAGAGAGGCCGGGCTGAAGGAGAGGGGAAGCGGGGCGTCTCCGTGACTCGGGCCCCCTCGGGAGGAAGCGGCGGCACCAGGGACGGGGGCAGGAAGCGGCGGCGGCAGAGGCGTGGGCGGTGGCTGGGGCTGAGGCGGCAGCGGCCCAGGACTCAGGAATCCCCCAGCAGCAGGCAGGATCTTCATTACGGAAGATTCCCGCATAAAACCTGACGGAGCTGAGCCTGGGAGACGGCCCTGCCCCCACCCCGCTCTGTTGCTGAAGGCTTCTGCTTGGGACCCCCAGGGGAGCTGAGATTGGGAGGCAGGCCCCCCACCCCGCCCCCACCCGCTCCATTCCTGAGAGTCTCTGCATAAAGCCCCCCAAGGGATCAGAGTCTCAGAGGCAGCCCTGGCCCCACCCCAGCACCTGAACTAAAGCTCACTGATTGACAGCCGGCAGGAGGAAAGCCCATTTAAATCTCAGAGGACAAGCACTAGCTGGGCGGATCCAGGCGGGGGTGGAAAGGAATCTCAGAAGACAAGTTAACTGGCTGGAAAAATGCCTAGAAAAGGGAAGAAAAATAAGACTTTAGAGAGTTTTTTCCAACAAATGCAAATGATCCCGACCTTCGGATCTGATGGCGAGTATGAGGACGTATTCTTACCATCAGGGAAAGACGTGGAGGGCGGGGCCTCAGTACCCCAGACACCCCAGGGGGGTGGTGGGTGGGCTCAGGCCCTGGAAGAGCTCAAAAAGGATTTTGAAAAGCAAGTTAGACAGGTGGAGGAAAAACTGGGAAGAGAAATGAGAGAGATGCAAGAAAAGTATGAAAAACAGGTCAATACCTTGGTAAAGGAGACCCAAAAAAATGCTGAGGAAATTAACACCTTGAAAAATAGGCTCACCCAATTGGCAAAGGAGGTTCAAAAAGCCAACGAGGAGAAGAATGCTTTCAAAAGCAGAATGAGCCAAATGGAAAAAGAGGCTCAAAAGCTCACTGAATTTAATAGCTCTCTCAAAATTAGAATGGAACAGATGGAGTCTAATGACTTTATGAGAAACCAAGAAATCACCAAACAAAACCAAAAGAATGAAAACATGGAAGAGAATGTGAAATATCTCATGGGAAAAACAACTGACCTGGAAAATAGATCCAGGAGAGACAATTTAAAAATTATGGGACTACCCGAAAGTCATGATCAAAAAAAGAGCCTAGACATCATCTTCCATGAAATTATCAAGGAAAACTGCCCTGACATTCTAGAACCAGAGGGCAAAATAAGTATTGAAAGAATCCATCGATCACCACCTGAAAGAGATCCAAAAAGAGAAACTCCTAGGAACATTGTGGCCAAATTCCAGAACTCCCAGCTCAAGGAAAAAATCTTACAAGCAGCTAGAAAGAAACAATTCCAGTACTGTGGAAATACAATCAGGATAACCCAAGATCTAGCAGCTTCTACATTAAGGGATCGAAGGGCGTGGAATAGGATATTCCAGAAGTCAAAGGAACTAGGAATGAAACCAAAAATCACCTACCCAGCTAAACTGAGTATAATACTTCAAGGGAAAATATGGTCTTTCAATGAAACAGAGGACTTTCAATCATTCTTGATGAAAAAACCAGAGCTGAAAAGAAAATTTGATTTTCAAATACAGGAATGAGAAGAAGCATGAAAAAGTAAACAGCAAAGAGAAGTCTTAAGGGACTTACCATGAGTGAAATGTTTACATTCCTACATGGAAAGACAATATTTGTAACTCTTAAAACTTTTCAGTATCTGGGTAGTTGGTGGGACCACACATACACATGTACATGCATGCACACACATACACACATGCACACACATACAGAGATAGAGAGCACAGATTGAACTGAATAGGATGGGACCACACTTTAAAAGAAACTAGGGTAAATGGTGAGAGAGAAATGTAGGGGGAGGGAAAGGGAAGGGGGTAACTATATGTCATTTAAGAGGCAGGTAGTTTTTCTTAGTGGAGGGAAAAAGAGGAGAGCTGAAAAAAAAAAAACAAAAACAAAAACAAGAAGTTTACCCTCATCACATTTGACTAAACGAAGGAGTGAAATGCACACTCATTTTGGTATGAAAACCTATCTTACAGTGTAAGAAAGTGGGGGAGAAAGAGATATTGCAAGGGGGGGGATGATGGAAGGGAGGGCAAAGGGAGGAGGGAGCAATTTGAAGTCAAAACTTGGGGAGGGACAGGATCAAAAGACAGAAGAGAAACAATGAGGGGCAGGTTAGGAGGGATGGTAATCCAGTTAGTCTTACACAACACGACTATCAGGGAGGTCATTGGCAAAACTACACAGATATGGCCTATATTGAATTGCCTGCTGTCCCAAAGGGAATGGGTGGGGAGGGAGGGATGAGGAGAATTTGGAACTCAAAGTTTTAGGAACAACTGTTTAGTATTGTTGTTGCAACTAGGAAAGAAGACATACAGTTAAGGAGGAATAGAAAGTCATCTGGCCCTACAGGAGAAAAGAGAAGATGGAGACAAGAGAAGGAAGAGATGACAGAAGAGAGGGCAGATTGGAGATAGGGAAAATTAGATCGCTTGGGGTATTGGGGTGGGGGGAGGGGAGGAAAGGGGAGAAAATTTGGAACCCAAAAATTTGTGAAAATGAATGTAAAAAATTTAAATAAATAAAAAAAAAATAAAAAAAAAAAGAATATGCTTATTTCTAAGCACCTCCTGGAACTTTTAAAAAATGATCCTGCACTAGGATTAATTTTATATATACAAATATATACACATATACATATATATTCATATACGCATGAATATATATGTGTATATACATATATATGCATATATGTGTGTGTGTATACACACAATTTATATATATACATATATATCTAGTACCAAACTACTTGTCCAATAGACAAGTGGTCAAACGACATGAACACAAATCTCAAAAGAACCGACAACTACTAATAACTGCATGAAAGAATGCTCCAAATGAATATTAACAAATGCAAATTAAAAAAAAAAAACTTGTTTTCAGCTCACACACAATGCTTGGCATACAATAAGAGCTTAAAATCCCTGCCCATTAAAGGTTCCTCCAGGACTTACACGTGGATTCCCGCTTGTGCCTGCGCGCTGATGCTGGAATCAAAGCGTCTCTGGATTTCGCCAGAAGCTCTCTGGACAGGAGATCCCACAAGATTACTCAGGCTCTCAAGGTTACCCCAGGTTGGTCTTGCGAGAAACATCCTACGAGAGGCTGTATGAAAGGTACCCAGTCAATTTCGCGAGAACGAAAAGATGACCTAGTCTAATATGTCTCTGAATGCATCCCTTTTCCATGGCCAAAGCAGCCTCCCTTCCTTTTCTCATAGAAGGAAATGAAGGGGGTTTGTCCCAGCCTTGACCAGTAACACCATTGCTGACCACTAGGGGATGAATTAGCGCTCTTCTCATCCCTCACCTCCTCCTGCCTTTGTGGGCTGTCCCCTCAGACTTGCTTGAGGCTGGGACCTCTGAGAGCAGCCCAGTGACTGGAAAAGGGTGTGAATTTATAATTATTCCATAATTAATTTGATTGCGTCTTTCTCTTTTTGTTTTTATTGCCCTAAGATATATTTGTTTTGATTCAACTTCCATTCTGTCCTAACTTACCACATTAGATCACAACAGTGTAGCATTTATGTGTTGCTTTAAGATACAAAGATTATCTCATTTTATCCTCACCACATTCCTGGGAGGTGGGTGCTTTTTATTACCATTTTACTCATGAAGAAATTGATGGGGAGAGGAGGTAAATGACTTGCCCAGGGATACACAGTAAATGACTGAGGTTGGACTTGAAATCTGTTTTTTCTGACTCCAGTTTTACAACTGGACTAGATGGATAAATGTAGATATATCTGAGTTTGCCACATTTATTTCCCTTTTGAAGGCTAATAATATTCCATCGCATTCCTGTGACACGGTTTGTTTAGCCATTTCCTAATTGCTGTAAACTTACTTCGTTACCTATTGCTTGCTACCACAAAAAGCACTGCTGCAAAAATGTTGGTACATAGACACCTTTCTCTCTCTTTAACGGCCATCACAAAAAACAACAAAGAAAAACAAACCAAAGAAATGTGTGCTAATTGAGTGACCATGTAGGCAGCACTGAAGACAAAATAGACTACTTAAGACAGCTGCTCTCTGTTAGAATGATTATATCCTGCTGCTGACACAGGCTTGTTATATAAATTTGGATGAATCACTTAAATCTTTTCAGTGTGCCTACACAGCTCCTTGAGAATATAAATTTCAGAATAGATCCCTTCCCTCTTCATAGAGGGAAGTTCTTCATTCATCAGTTTCCATACCAATAAAATCATAGGACGAATATAAAGATATCTACACAAAAATACATATACTCTGGTGATTACATATGATTAAGCACCTTATACTCATTTATGCTGTGTGGTATATGATTAAGTATATATGCATATATTTTATAAACATTTAATCATATAAAGTATACATACATATACACACATATAGGTACACATATATATATATATATACACGTATAGTGACACATATACACAACTATACGTACTTATGGGCAGCTAGGTGGTACAATGGATAAAGTTCCCTGCCTGGAGTCAGCAAGACATCTTCCTGTGTTCAAATCTGGCCTCAGACACTTCCTAGCTGTGTGACCCTGTGCAAGTCACTTACCCCTGTTTGCCTCCGTTTCCATATCTATAAAATGAGCTAGAGAAGGAAATGGCAAACCACCCCAGCATCTTTGCCAAAAAACCCCAAATGAGGTCAGATGTGACCAAGCAGAAATGTACATGCAAACACCCTTAATTGTATATATACATATATGTATGGAGAAAGAGAGAACATATACCTCCATGTGTAGGTATATGTGTACTTAATAATCATGTGTTGTATAGTTCCAGTAGAATGTTAGGTTTTTAAGGGCAAAAATTTCTTTTTTTTTTTTTTATCTTTTTATCCTTAGGAATTAGCACAATGCTCTGCTCTTAGAAGGGATATATATATATATATATATATATATATATATATATATATATATATATATATGTTGACTTAAGAATTTTAATTGCTCTGTGTGGAGGTAAATATTTCCTTCAAAGGTCCAGGTAGTCCATTCAGACTTTCTCATTCAATATGATTTTTGTCCGCATGATCCCGTAAATCCTGTACAAAGAATTTACTCACATTTCCTTTTAACTTTACTTACATAAACAAATTCAAAAATGCAATTTAACTATAGTGACAAACAGCAGGCCAGTCTAAAAATGTATGATACATCACAAGTACATGACTGATTTAAAAATGAATATTACATATTATCAATACTATGAGAGTCCAAAGGGAGGAAAACATATTTGCTGGCTATGTGATTTGAAAGGATTTCTTAAGGGAAGAACTGTAATTGCCATTTGGTATCAGTTTATTAAATATTAGGAGACCAAGCATGAGCTTTCTTCCTTGATGCTTGTAAACAACTTTGTTTTTCCTTATTTCCCATATTGTGGGAAAATGCTCCTTTTCCTTTAAAAGATCATTGTCTTTTTCTTCCAATCTGCCAGATTCTAACCAATTTAGGATTTTGCTCTCTCAGTTATCTGGTTTCTTTTTAGAATGTCCAACTTTTGCACTTACTTCTAGATCTCAGCTTTCAAACATGTTCGACTATTTTCCTGTTTGGAAAAATAACTTCTCTTGACCCAACTATCTCTTGAATTTCTATTTTTTCTTTTGTCCCATAAGAATTCTTGAATAAACCATAAATTCTTAGGATTAGAATAAGTGTCAGAGGCTATTCAGTCAAATAGTATACTTAAACAAGAAACCATCTACAGAATACTCGATAAGTGGGTCAAAATATTGCTTGAAGACCAATGAATTGTCCACACTCACTACCTTATTCCTCATTACCTAACAACTCCTGTTAGTATGGTTTCTTTCCATAAAATAATGCTGAAATTATTATCTTAAAGGCTACTAGTGACTTCATAATTGCCATTACCAATGGTAGGTTTTTTTGTTTGTTTGTTTTTAATCCATGGCATCTGAGATTTCCTTGCAGTGTAATTGACTAGTTTCTCCTTCGTCAAATTCATTCCTTATTATCACTGACACTATTCCTGGTTCTCCTTTCACTTCTTGCCTTCAATGTTTCCTGTTCCTCCCTTTGCCCCCTAAATATGAGCTTTATCTAGCATCTTTTCCTTGGCCCCTTTCTCTTACGCTTTTTTTTTTAACCTCAGTTTCATCAACTCCTATGACTTGATTTCATCGTGGATGCCTCCCAGATTTATATAACCCAGCCATTACTTAATTTTATCTAAATGCTTTATATTATATTGATTTATTCCTTTATTCAACATTTTTAAGTATTTACAATTTAAAGTGGTTTGTGTTGTCTTAGAAGAGATAAAATCAAATATTAGTCACTTTAACTGGATAGATGTCTCATTATTGCTTTAAACATGTTTTTAACTACATTTCCCAACTTTTCCCAGATACACTTGATTTCTGGAGTTCTCAGTTTTAATGAATATCATCCGAAGGAAACAGAATTGCTGTTATCAATCAATCAAGAAGTGTTTTTAAAGCATCTATTATGTTTCAGACACTGCTTGAGGAACAGAGGACAGGAAGATAGAAATGAAATAGTTCCTACCCTCAAGGAGTTGATATTCTACAGGAGATAACATGTACAACAGATGAGGAAATGAGTTCCAGAGAAGTTAAAAGATTTTCCTAAGATATTATAGGAAGTGGCAGGTCATTATTCAAACCAGGATTCTGTGTTTCCGAATCTCATGTACTGTTCTCAGTACCACACTATTTCTATTGTAAGTGCTCTGATTTAAAAACAAACAAAACATTCTCACCACCACTACCAAGAACAAAATACAATTGCGTCATCAGTCAGTTAATAAACATCATCTACTATCTACTAGAAACTTTAAGTGCTGAGGTTACAAAGAAAGGTAGAAGATAGTCCCTATTGTCAAGGGGCTAGTAAGATAATGAGGTAAATAACATGCAAACAACTATGCACAAAATAAGTCCATACTGGGGGAAACAATCTGAAATAATCAACAGAGGGAAATCACTAAAATCGAAGGGGATCAAAATCCTGTAGAACACAGGATTTTAGCTAGTACTTTTAGGAAAGTGGGGAAGATCTTTGGTGAACATGAGGTCGGAAATAATTTCAGTTGTGGGGAACAAACAGTGAAAATGCCTGAAGTAGTCTGTCATCACAATCCTAAGGAATCTTTGTACAGGAGGGAAATTATGTTAATCAACTGAGCTTTCTGTTGAAATTTCCCCCTCTGACTATCCTTTGCCATTATACGTGGATAATTCAGTAGCCAGAGGACTTTAAACAGCAACATGCTTTCAGTATACTGTACCGGAGTAAAAAATGAGAAAAAGACTATTTTTGTTGTCTTGACTGAATGACAGGTAATTAATAAATAATGCCATGCATACATTTTCTTTGGGAAGCTTATAATGCACCTTTCACCTAGTCTATTATATGAAGGCATAGCTTAAAAAGCGTAAAAAGGAAAGAGGGAGGGAGAAGCATTTTGATGGTGAAGAGAAATTCGCAGAAACTGACTGATGGGACTTTTCATTTTGTTTTCCCCAAAAATGTATTGTGGAAGGAATGGCAGCTCCTGAACTTAGGTGAGACTCCTTTCTTTTATCTCTCTTAGCCAGATTGTTAAGCAGAACTCAGTTACCTGTGAGTCTAGCTTCCTACAAAAGATCCATGATTAATACCCACCTCTCCCCTTACACCCAAACCAAACCCCTTCCCAAAGCATTGTATTTTCAAAAATCCTTCCTAATCCCTTTCCTCCAAAGAAATATTCTTTTCAAATGACTGATGAATGAAGGCATCCATCAATTTCTACCTAAATGACAAGTGGACAGTGTAACAGAAGAAACACATAAAGTGATATTATCAGAGAGCTCACCAATTCAGTATAGCTTTCAACACCAGTGATAATGAGATGTTACAGCTCAGTGGTGTGCAGCATTGTTCATCTCCCAAAGGTGTTTCCCTGAGAAAACATATCCAGATGTGTATCTTCTGTGTGTCTAAAAGCCATTGTCCTCACTTATACTAGTGGAAAAGAAGTAAACATAAAAATAGGCTAGGTAAGACCAACTGAATTTTTAACTCTATTGAAAGAGATACCATTCCAGGTGCATATGTATTCCAGTAGCAAGTTTTCTTTTGACACAAATTCACATTATTTGCAGTCTCAGGAGTTTTGAAAGTCTTGGCTCATCCCATATGGCTTAAAAAATGACGCCCTTTTCATAAAAATAGAATTTAAAGGAGTTCATCATTTAGTTGTTGCCAAGGTCAGTGAAGTGCAGAATACAGCGTAGACAATGAGCACTGGGTAATGTGGAAAAGAGAACTGCGGTGCTGCTTGAATCTGTGTCTTCATTTGTAAAACATTTTTATAATACTTACCTCACAGGGTTGCCATGAGGATTGTGTACTGTGAGCCTAAATATTACATTACAAGATGAGCTATTACTATTTTTAATCATATTTGATGAAGTTCATATACAAGTCATCCTAAGTGAAGTTTCTATCCTGCTCTTTTTTATATTTAATTTTTGTGTACTATTGCATAGGCAGTTAAAATAACTGTTTTTTTTTCTGTATTTGGAAAAAATGTGTCAATATATAAGCTTATCTTCTGAAGGATTATATTTATCTTAATATGATGAGTTGGTTAGCATGCTTTCTTTCCCAGGGATTTTTTTTTTTTGAGGGGGGGAAAGGGTGAAAATTAGTCAGCTTTGGAATTAGTTGTACTTTAAAAATTTGATAGATTTGTGAAAATCTATCAGTTTCAAAAGTTCATAGACTTCTAAAAATTTATCAGTCCCCAAAGTTCTTCTCCCTGTACTTCTTTTTGATAGTTCTTTTACAACTATTTTCATTGCTTTTTCTAAGACAAGATGATTTAAGAATTTTACTTAGTCTTCTATTAGTTATTTCTTTGTTGAAAAGGTATTTTGAAAAGTATGTTGAAAAGTTGGTCTGATGATTCCTGTTATTTTTTATGATATTTTTGTGATTTTTACCTTGTTCATTCGTTATTTTGTCAATTTGTCTGCCTTTTCTTTTTTTATTCATATTTTTTAAAGGTTGATCAATTTCATTAGTCTTTTCAAAGAACCAGCTTTTAATCTTTTTCTTCCCATTTCCATAGTATTTTTTGTTTCCAATTTATCAACTCCTCTTATTATTTTCAAATGTTCACCTTTTTTCTTATTTTGGATTGTTTATTTGTAGGAGGCAGCTAGATACTAATCAAGTCAGGAAGACTTGAGTTCATATATGATCTCAGACACTTAGTAGCTGTGGGACCCTGAGCAAGTCACTTAATCTCTGTTTACTTCATCTATAAAATGCGGAAAATAATAGCACCTACCTCCCAGGGTTGTTGTGAGACTCAAATGAGATAATAATTGTAAAACAGCACAGTGCCTTGGGCATATAATAAGCACTATGTAAATGTTATCTATTATATAGTCAGTTAATTAATTCTCTTTTGTTTTCTATTTTGTTGATATATGTTTTTAGGTATACTGATTTTCTCCAGGCTTGCTTTAGTTGCCTCTCAGAAATTTTGGCATGTTCATCATTATCACTGTTTTTCACAAAATGTTTGATAATTACTCTGACATGTTCTTTTACCAGTTCATTATTTACGATTCCATTATTAAGTCTCAATTTGATTTCATATTTTGTTTCCATTTGATGAATTGTTCACTGTTTTTGCTCTGTTGGAGTCTGTAAAGGATTTATTACTTCTGCCTTTTTACATTTGTTTTCAATATATTTGTGTTCTGATACATGGTCATTTTTTATAAAAGTTCTGTATGGTGTTGAGAAACAACCATATTCTTTGGCAATCTCATTTAGAAATATTCAATATATATTTGCTGGAATTATTAATATTTTTGGTGGGGTAGTCAATCAGGGTTAATGCCTTGCCCAGGACCACACAGCTGACAGTGTCTAAGGTTGAATTTGAATTCAGGTCCTTCTGACTCCAGGATTGGTGCTTTATCCATTGCACCACTTAGCTGCCTATTTGAATTATTAAATATATACACTTGTAGGGCAAGATATATTTCTATACCCCCTTGCCTGTATTTCTTATTTCCCAGGTGTATGCAAAAACAATTCTCAACATTCATTCCTAAAACTTTGAGTTCTAACTTCTCTCCCTTCTTCCTTCCCCAGCCATCCCCACTGAGAAGTCAAGCAATTCAATATAGGCTGTATAAGTGTAGTTTTGCAAAAGATTTCCATAGTAGTTATGTTGTGTAAGACTATTTCCCTCCATTCTAAACTGCTCATCATTCATTTTATTCTCTCTTTTGACCTTGCCCCTCCCCAAAAGTGATTACTTCTAATTATTCCCTCCTCCCATTTGCCCTCCCTTCTGTCATCCCCCCTCACCCCACTTCTCCCCTTCTCCCCTACTTTCCTGTAGTGTAAGATAGATTTTCCTAGCAATTTGAGTGAGCATGTTATTCTTGTTATTCTCCCCTTAAGTCAAATGTGAAGACATTAAGCTTCACTTTTTCCCTCTCATCTCCTCCTTTTTCTACTCCTTTGAAAAAACTTTTACTTGCCTCTTTTATAAGAGATAATTTGTCCCATTCCATTTCTACCTTTTTCCTTCCATTATATTCCTCTCTCTCCCCTTAATTATATTTTTTTAGATATCATCCCTTCTTATTCAGCTCACCCTGTGCTCCCTGTCTATGTATGTGTGTGTGTGTGTGTGTGTGTGTGTGTGTGTGTGTGTGTAATCCCCTCAACTAGCCAAATATTGAGAAAAGTCTCAAGAGTTACAAATGTTATCTATATAGGAATGTAGACAGTTCAACTTTGGAAAGCCCCTTATGATTTCTCTTTCCTGTTTACCTTTTCATGCTTCTCTTCATTTTTGTATTTGAAAGTCAAATTTTCTATTCAGCTCAGGTCTTTTCATCAAGAATGCTTGAACGTTCTCTATTTCATTGAATAACTATTTTTTTTCCTGAAGTATTGTACTCAGTTTTGATGGGTAGGTGACTCTTGGTTTTAATCGTAGTTCCTTTGACTTCTGGAATATCATATTCCAAACCCTGTGATCCCTTAATGTAGAAGCTGCTAGGTCTTGTGCTATCCTGATTGTATTTCCACAGTAGTCGAATTGTTTTTTCCTAGCTGCTTGAAATATTTTCTCCTTCACCTGGAAACTCTGGAATTTGGCTAGAGTATTCCTAAGAGTTTCTCTTTTCAGATCTCTTGTGGATTTTTTCAGTATTTATTTTGCCCTTTGGTTCTAGAATATCAGGGTAGTTTTCTTAATAATTTCATGAAAGATGATATCTAGGCTCTTTTTATTTTGATCCTGGCTTTCAGTTAGTCCCATAATATTTAAATTGTCTCTCCTGGATCTATTTACCAGGTCAGTTGTGTTTTCCAATGAGATATTTTGTATTATTTTCTATTTTTTTCATTTTTATCATTTTGTTTTTTTTTTTTTCAAAATCCTTTTTAAGCTCTTCCAAGACCTGAGCCCACCCAACACCCCCCTGGGGTGTCTGGGGTACTGAGGCCCCGCCCTCCACATCTTTCCCTGATGGGAAAAATACGTTCTCGTCCTCACCATCAGATCCGAAGGTCGGGATCATTTGCATTTGTTGGAAAAAACTCTCTAAAGTCTTATTTTTCTTCCCCTTTCTAGGCATTTTCCCAGCCAGTTACTTGACTTCTGAGATTCCTTTCCACCCCCGCCTGGATCCGCCCAGCTAGTGCTTGGCCTCTGAGATTCAAATGCGCTTTCCCGCGGCAAGCTTTGGTTCTGGCGCAGGGGTGGGGGCAGGGCCCTCAGGGGCTTTCTGCAGAGACTTTCAGGAACGGAGCGGGTGGGGGCGGGGTGGGGGGCCCCGCCTGCTGTGCTCAGCTCCCTTGGGGGTTTTATTCAGAGGCGTTCAGCAGTAGAGCAGGGTGGAGGCAGGGCCGTCTCCCCTGCTCGGCTCCCTCAGGTTGGAAAGACCTTCAGTATTGAAGATCTTACCTGCTGCTGGGGGATTCCTGAGTCCCGGGCCGTTGCCGCCTCAGCCGCCCGCCCACGCCTATGCCTCCGCCGCTTCCTGCCCCCGTCTCTGCCGCCGCCACTTCCTCCCGAGGGGGCCCGAGTCACGGAGAAGCTCCGCTCCCCTCCCCTATCGCAGCCTTCTTTCTTACTGACCTGTACCTTCTGTGGGCGGAGGGACTTTCCCGGCTGCTGGAGCTTCCCCCGGAGCTTCCCTCTCTGAAGTCTGCTCGGGTCAGCTTCTCTGGGTCACGGCCAGGGGTGGGAGTGGGGTCCGCTTTCCGAGGTGCGATGGACCCCGGGGACGGCTCTCCAGGGTTCAGTGGAACGGAAATCTCTTCCCCTATGTTTATGCACCCCCTGAAGAGATTCAGAATTTATGGGGATCTCCTTTTACCTCAATTCCATGGGTTGTGGGCTCGGAGCTCGTAAATGTGCGTCCTTCTACTCCGCCATCTTGGCTCCGCCCCCTATCATTTTGTTTTGTAATTTCTTGGTTTCTCATAAAGTCACTAGCTTCCATCTGCTCCATTCTAATTTTTCAAAAACTATTTTCTTCAGTGAACTTTTGAACCTCCTTTTCCTTTTGACTAATTCTCCTTTTTAAAGCATCATTGTCCCCATTGGTTTTTTGGACCTCTTTTGCCTATTGAGTTAGCCTATTTCTAAAGGTGTAATTTTCTTCAGCATTTTTTTGGGGTCTCCTTTAGCAAGCTGTTGGTCACTTTTCATGATTTTCTTGCATCACTCTCATTTCTCTTCCAAATTTTTCCTCCACCTCTCTTACTTCATTTTCAAAATCCTTTCTGAGCACTTTGATGGACTGAGACCATTTCATATTTATTTTGAAGGTTTTGGATGCAGAAACCTTGACTTCCTCTGATTTTATTATTTGTTCTTTCTCATCTAAAAGGATGGAAGAAAATACCTGTTCACCAAGAAAGCAAACTTCTGTAGTCTTATTTTTTCTCTTTTTTGGGCACTTTCTCAGTCAATTGCTTGACTTTGGAGTTCTTAGTCAAGAGGAGGTTATTCTTCAGGGACCTGTAAGTTATCAGCTCTGCCAAGGAAGCACAGTCAAGGGAGAGAAGTTTACTCCTGTCCTGGCCTGTGCCCTGGTCTGGGAGTGGTCAAAAACTTTTCTGGCCAGAATCTGTGAGTAGAATTCCCTCTCCACAACTGTCTCCAACCGCCTGTGCTCCTATGTACCCCAGGGCCAGGTTCAGGGCTGAGATTCAGATTGGCTGACTCATTTCCCCCAGGGGCTTTTGGTCAAGGGCTTGAAAAATGGACACTGCTGTTGCAATGGCTGCTTCTGGTGGGGCCAGATCACCTTCCCTTCTCACCCAGATGAAAAGGCTTTCTTACTGACCTTTGTAGCTGTCTTTGGCATTTGTGGGTTGAGCTATGTGGGAACTGCTGCTGCCAGTGCCTCCCTGACGCTTGTTCCAGGTCCTGTCCCTGCTATGCCATGTAGCCCATGCTGGGCTGCACTCTGCTCTGCTCCACACCTGATGTGAAAGACCTTTCCTGTTGGCCTTCCAGGCTGTCTTAGACTGGAAATCTCTTTCATTCTGTCATTTTGTGACTTCTCCTGCCCTAGAATTTGTTTAGAGTCATTTTTTACAGGTATTTTATGGGCTATGTGGGGTACCTTCTACAGATCCATCTTTCTACTTCACTGTCTTGGCTCCACCCCATCCAGACTTCCATACATACTGACTCTTCCTCAAAAACCTCAACAATTTGTTTTCTCCACCTACTCATTTCTCATGATCTATTGCTATATATGACCTACTCCTCAGCCATATTCACAGATCATTATAATTTTGATCTGGCCATTACCCTGAAATCCACCAGAGTCATGTTCAAGAATTCCCAAATCTTCCTATCTGATGATAATCTATTGACTTTTTTTATGTTTCTGTCTCTGTTCCCTTACCAAATCCTATTCTTCATGTACAATATGAATTTTAGTCCCTTAATTCATTTCTCTCCCAGGCCACTACTCCTGAGTTATTCACTCTCTCCTTTTTCTTCATTTTGACTTCATGGTGAGCAATTTCAGGTCTATAATGTCCTCTTCTTTTGGGTCTCTGACCTCTTTTTTATATCATTGATTGAGCCCTATTAAGCCTCAGCCTTGGATGAGTACTTCCTTCTTCTGATTTTGCTCTTACACTTGTACTGCTAAGTAAAGTGGGGGGGGGGGCAGGGAATCATGTAACCATTCTGACTGAGCACACTACAAATTTATGTTATAAAGCTACACCTGGGCTCTCATTGCCAGCAAATCTTTCTACTCTTCCCTTGTCAAATTACCATTCGACTCTCCATTAAGATTCTTCCAAACCTCTTCATTGCTCCTCAAAACTCTTATGATCCTCCCTTCTCTTCACCTCTAAACTGAGAACCTTGATTCACATTTTATAGAAAAAAAAATTGAGGCCACATGCTATGATCTTCCTCTTCTCCCCCATTTCTTATCTCATATTATTCATATGCCTCCTATTCCTATATCCTCCACCCCTGTCTTACACAGAAAGGTGGCCTAAATTTTTACCAAGGCCAACCCTTCTACTTACATAAGCAATTTCAGTCCATCACATCTTCTTCAAAAGAGGAACTCCAGAAGCATGGACCTGCTCAAGCTTTCCCCCCAAGACCCTTAAACTACCTGTAAAAAATTACTCTAAATTGATTCTAGAGCAGGATAAGCCACAAGATAACAGTGAAACAGATTTCCAACAAGAGACAACCTGGAAGGTGGACAGGAAGGATCTATTGTGGGTCACACCACTGCAGACAGAACTAGAACAGGCTTCAGGGAGCTGAATAATGGAACCCTGTTTCATTTTTTTTCCAGATTTCTGTTTTTTCCAGATTTCTCAATCCACAAATGCCAAAGACAGCTTCAAAGGTCAGTGATAAAGCTCTTTTGCTTTGGTCAGCAGGGTTTGTGGTTCAGCCCCAGTTCCGGCGCAAGCCCCAGGGTGGGGGCAGCTACTACTGCAGCATCAGCTGCTTCTGGAGCTCTCAGCCTACAGATGGTGGGGGAGTCAAGCAGCTGATCTGGATCTCCATTCTGAGTGGAAGTCCTGGGCTGAGGAGGAGCACAGGCATGGCAGAGCCAGTAGTAGCTGTGGAGAGGGAATCCTACTCTCATGTCCAGAGCAAAAAAGACTGCTCTGTTGTTGTTCACAGACCAGAGTGCAGGCGAGGAGAGGAGTAAACACCTCTCCCTTTACAAGGTGACTTTGGTGGAGCTGAGAACTTACATGCCTCTAGAGATATCTTGTAGAACAACTGCAGAAAATCTCTGAAGACTAGAGTAGTATACCCTCTACTTGACAAAATACTCAAAAATCAAGTAATTTTCTGGGAAAATGCCCCAAACAGGGAAAAATAAGACTATAGAAGGCACTTTCTTCCATCCTGTCAGATGAGGAAGAGTAAAGCATATAATCGTAACCAAAGCACACAACTACAAGAAGATGTCAAGGTCATGGCTCCTATATCCAAGCCTCAAAAAAAAAAAGATGAAATGGTTTCAGACAACAGAAGAGCTCAAAAAGGATTTTGAAAATCAAGTAAGAGAGATGGAGGAAAAATTGGGAAGAGAAATGAGAGCTATATTATATAAGATAATCATGAAAAACAAGTCAATGGTTTGCTAATGGAGACCCCCACAAAAACGCTGAAGAAAATAATAACTTTAAAAATAGACTAACCCAAATGGCAAAAGAGGTCCAAAAAGCCAAAGAGGAGAAAAATGACTTGAAAAGCAGAATCAGCAAAGTGGAGAAAGAGATCCAAAAGCTCACTGAAGAAAATAGTTCTTTAAAAATTATAATGTAGCAGATGGAAGCTAATGATGTTATGAGAAATCAAGAAATTATAAAAGAAAACCAAAAAAATAAAAAAAAACATAGAAGACAATGTGAAATATCTCAGTAGAGAAACAACTGACTTAGAAAATAAATCTAGGAGAGATAATTTAAAAATCACTGGTCTACTGAAAGTCATGATCAAAAAAGAGGCTAGATATCATCTTCCAAGAAATTATCAAGGAATACTGCCCTGATAGTCTAGAATCTGAGGTAAAATAGAAATGGAAAGAATTAACTGATCACCTCCTGAAAGACGTACCAAAAGGAAACTCCTAGGAATACTGTAGCCAAGTTCCCTCCAGTTCAAGGAAAAAAAAAATATTGCAAGCAGTCAGAAAGAAACAATTCATGTGTTGTGGAAATACAATCAAGTTAACACAAGGTTTAGCAGCTTCTACATTAAGGGATCAAAGAGCTTGGAGTATGATATTCCCGAGGCCGAAGAAGGTAGGATTGAAACCAAGAATGACTTACCCCACAAAACTGAGTATAATACTTCAGGAGAAAAAATGGAATTTCACTGAAATAAACAAATTCCAAGCATTCTTGTTGAAAAGGCCAGAGCTGAATAGAAAATTTGACTTTCATATACAAGAATCAAGGGAAACATGAAAAAGTAAACAGGAAAGAGAAGCCATAAAGAGCTCATTAAAATTGAATTGTTTTTATGCCTACAGGGAAAGATAATATTTGTAACTCATGAGAACTTGCCCACTTTTAGGGAAGGTTGAGGGAATATATACAAATGTAGGTGTATATGAGTATGTATGTATATTTATATTATATATGTATATGTATACATAGGCATGTATATGTGTGTGTTCACACACACACACATACACACAACAGAGGGCACAGGATGAGGTGAATATTGAGTTGCTTGCTTTCTCAATGAGGGAGGAAGGAAGGGAGAGAATATGAAACTCAAAGTTTTACAAATGAAGGTTAAAATTGTTTTTGTTACTAGGAAACAAGATGTACAGGCAATGAGGTACAGCAATCTATTTTATCCTACAGGAAAATAGAGGGGGAATGGAAGAAGGGGATGATAAAGGGGGGAAAGACTGGAGGAAGAGGTGGATGGAGTACACACTGTCCTGGGTGGGGTGTGGGAAGAGATGAGGAGAAAATTTGGAATTTAAATTCTTGTGGAAGTGAATGTTGAAAACTGAAACATATATAAATTATCTATCTATCTATATCTATATATGATAAATATTTATCTCTATCTATCTATCTATCTATCCATCTATCTATCTATTAAAGAAGCTCCATCTAAAATCCTTAGATCATTCCCACTCTCTCACATATCTTCAAAGTCTCCCCATCTATCGGTTCCTTCCCTGACGCCTACAAACATACCTATGTCTCTTGTAACCTCAAAAAATCTTCACTTGATACTTCCATTCTTGCTCACTGTTATCGTATATCTCTCCTGCCTGTTGTAGCTAAGCTCCTTTACATGATGATCTTCAATAAATGCCTCCACTTTCCTCTTACTCTGTTTTTAACCCCTTGGAGATCAGCTTACAACCTCATCATTCCAAGTTACCAATGGCCACATCCAATTGCCTTTTCTCAATCTTTAGCCTTCTTAACTTGCCTTTGATCCAGTTGATCACCCCCTTTTCCTCAATATTCTTTCCTCTATAGACTTTAGAGACATTGCTCTCTTCAAGTTCTCCTATCTTTCAGACTCTTTCGTTTCAGTCTCCTATGCTGGATCCTCATTTAGATCACTACTTCTAGTCACAGATGTCTCACAGGGCTTGGTCCTCACTTCTACCTTTATACTACTTTACTTGGTGATCTCCTCAACTCCCATGGATTTAATTATCATTTCTGTAATGCTTATTTTCACATCTAAATATCCTTTCCTAACTTTTATTCTAACCATTAGTCTCATATCTTCAACCACTTTTGAGATATCTTGAACTGGATATCTAATAGACATCTTAAACTCAATATATCCAAAAGTGAACTCATTTTCTTTCCCTGCTCAATTCTCCCCCAACTATCAAAATTTCACTGTTACTATTAAGGATATTACCATTCTCTCATTCCCTTAGACTCCCACCTTCAATTTATCATTTTATCTTTCCCCTCATATACACTGTGTTGCCAAAGCCTATTGATTTGGCCTTTAAAACATCTCTCAGTCATTCTTTCTTCTCTTCTCTGATACTGGCAGCATGACATAGGACCTTACTACCTCATGCCTGGATTGTTGAAACAGCCTGCTACTGAGTCTCTCTGCCTCTGACCTTCTCTACTGTAGTCTGTCATTCATTCATTTGCCAAAATAATTTCCTGAAGTTCAGGTCAGAATATCACACACACACACACACACACACACACACACACACACACAGAGTTAATAAATCTAGTGGCTCCCTATCACCTCCTGGATTAAATGCAAAATCCTCTGTTTGACATTCAAAATCCTTAACAGCTTCTACACACACCCCTTTACAATCTTCTCATAATTTTCAAACCAGTGACACTCTTTTCCTTGCTGTTCTGTGAACAAAACTTCTCTCAGCTCCCACCATTTTCTCTGAATGTCTACCATGCCCATGCCTAAAATAATTTCTTTCCTTATTTCTACCTACTGACTTTCCTGGAATCCTTGAAGGTTCAACTAAAGTCTCATTTTCTACAGAAATCCTTTCCCAATTTCTCTTAATTCCAATGCATCACTTCTGTTAATTGTTCCCTAATTATCCTGTATATAATTTGTACATATTTGTTTTCTTGATGTCTTCTGCATTAGATGGTGAGTTCTTTGAGGGCAAGTGTTGTCTTTTGCCTCTTTTTATATCCACAGGGTATAGCATAATGTCTGGCATATAGTTGGTACTGAATAAATGCCTAATAACTAATTGGTTGACTTGATAAATGTACACATAGCACTTTGCATGGCATTGTAATATTTATTAATACATTATATATTTGTGCATGTGTATGAAACATATCTGATACTTTTCTTATCCTCAACAAATATGTAGAAACTTTCATACAAAGAGAGATTATTCAATCTGAAAATTTTATTTATGAGATAGTAAACTCTCAGTCACACTCCCTAGATTTGGGGTCACATTACACAGAGGGGAGTCTAATACAGTTCCTAGTTTAATGTCCCCTAAGTTGCTTATAAAGTGCAGTTTTCATATTTCCAATTGAAGCCAGGGCCCAGTGACTATAGAAAAGTATTCGAATATAACATAGGAGTCAAGTACCCAAAAAGACAGAGGACTGGAAATATTCTCTAGTGCTCCCTAACTCTCAAAGACATTTCTAAAAACAGAATTATGAGCCAGAAGAAAAACAATTAAATCTGTTTCTACAAGCAAAGACAAAAAATATGCCTAACAAGGTAAACAGCATTGTGAATTAACAATAGAAAATGCTAATTCCCAACCTGATCAACAAGTATTCCTCCCCATCAGCTTTCATACTTGGTAGAGAGCACAATCTGACACATTAGTTTGTATTCTCAGATGAGCTCAGGAATTTTTCTACAGTTCTTGGAATTTCTGCCAGAACACCCTTGACCTGTCCTTGCTCTACAATTCTGTAGTTACAACTAGCCTTCAACTTTGCCTACCTACTTGAAAAGGATATGGAGCTATAGGAAGGAAGCAGCACATGTTAGAGAACTAAATGTACACTTACGTACATTTTATCGGCCCTATTTCTATTTGACCTTGGAACCAACGATTTATGTGTTATCTCTCCCACTAGAATATAAGCTACTGGAGGACAGAGGCTACTTTTCCCGTTGACCTTGTTGAAACAAAGAAAAAAATTTAAGAAAAAAATTACTCCTGCCCTCAGAGTGGCATTCTTCTTGGATACAGAAGAACACAATCTCAAAAAGAGAGACTTGTATAAGAAAAATTGAGAAGAGAGTTATAGCAACTGTGGAATGTCACAAAATTTGTGTTCTAGGAAGGAATATATTTACAATGAAGAAATATGTTCAGAAAAAAATTAAATCTATGATCAGATTAATAATAAATGTCAGAAGCAGAATTAAATCCCAGGTCTATTCTTAATCAAAGTCTGGTACTCTTTCCCCCACACTATTCTGTCTCCTATGATCCCTGGATCTGAAATTTGCTGTTTTTTTTTAAATTTATTTTCTAAGATTCATCAAAAATTATAAAGTTATACAGTTTTGTTTCACCCTGTCTTAGCTTCACTTTACATCAAGGGTGTTTTGATTTTTTCTGTTTTACCTTGCTTGCCGATTGATCTAATTCTATAACTAGGGAAATTTCCCCTGAACCTATTATTGGGTTAATAACCTTGTGCTAGTCTTTTTTTTCTCACCATCAGCATATGTTGAGCAATGAAGCACAAAATTTGCAAATGGTTTCTTAATTTCAATACACAAATGAATCCTGCTTTCCTCTTTTATTTATTGTCATTTTTTCCACCGAAATATATTTGGATCATTTTTTCTCTAATTGAGAGGTGAATAAAAAAAAAAAAAAAAAACACCCTAAAGAGTTTTACCTCAAATAATGATTTTCCATTACCAGCTACTCTTGAATAATGACAACTCTGAGCTAAACCAGGCAGAAATAAGGTTTCTATTGGGAATTCTCAACAATAGAGGTAGGATTTTTCCTAGAATAATTAAGCTAAATGGTAAGATTTTTTTCCTTCCTTTTTTTTTAAAGGCCCAAAAGGAAAATATGTATATTGAAGGTATAATGAGTTTTTTAAGAGCTTGTTACAGGTTTGGGACTTCATCAGCTATTCTATCAATGGGATAATACACTGCCCAAGTAGACAAGGTCTTTAAAGCAATTATATAAGGTTAATTGTATAAAATTAGCATACCTAATATGATATCAACTCTACTAAGTGTGGTGAATAATGAATACTATCTAAGGGCATATATTAATTCATTTACCTGGCCATCCACTTTTAAGAGCAATAATCAAATGATGGGGAAAAATGAAGAAACTATCTCTAATAGGTTTTAATTTTTTTTAAAGAGCTGTACCATTTTTTAAAAAATTAAGAATTACATTGATTTATTACTATATTATCTTCATTTTTGATAATCTATATTCCAACTATGTGCTTATAGACTGTAGCCATTTCAGTTAAATACTAAGGAAAAATATGATCACATCCATATATTATAAAGATGCACTGAGTAAACATATAGATATGAGCAGCTATAGTTATTAATCTGTAGTGTTTCTGTTAACATATACTTGTAATGTCTATCAAAAGATTTAATCAAACGTAATGGAATACTATCAAATAATCTTTGTTCATTATTACTAAGTAAACATACTTAGTAATAAATATAAAAGTCAATTGGTTTAATTCAATTCACCAAACTTTTATTAAATATTTATTACATTCAAGGAATCATGATGGGCATATAAAGATCCCATGATACAATTCTGGCATTCTAGGAATATATAGTGCATTTGGGAGGAGTCAGGAATAAATGATATAAATATAAATGCATGCCATAAAAGATAGAACATGATAAGAGTAAAGAAAAGATCCAAATAAAAGTGCTCAGAAAAAGTTAATTATGTATAATTCATATTCAACTGAGAGGACCATATAGAATTTCACGAAGTTGAACAAATATGAATTGCATTTTGAAGAAAGAATTACAGAAGGTACAGGTAAGGTAGAAGAGCATCCCAGATATCTAGGAAGTCTATCTTAATTCACACTGAAAACAAGGTAGAGATACAAAAGGGTTCAGTTTGGCTAAAACCTAGAGTATATTAAATAAGGCTGGGAATAGTTAAAGAGGAACCAAATCATGGATATTTTTCAGTGCAAGGCTATATAGCATATGCTTTTTTGATTGGACATTAGATATAAATAGGCCCATATGTTAGGAAGATTATTTTGAAAGCTGCACATGGGTGATTAGTGAGACACTGAAAAATAGGAGACTTGTTTGGAAAAATGACACAATAGCATAATTCAGAAAATGAAGACCTGAATTAAAATGGAGGCAATGTAAATGAAGAGGAGAGGGGAAAATAGATGTTAGTGGCATGATGGAAATTGAACTAATAAAATTTGACAACGAGGGATTAAGGGGAGGATGAGAGAGAGAAAAAAGTGAAAAATAACTGAGATCATTTATAAGTTCAGGTAACCAAAAAAAAAAAGAAAAAAAGGAAAGAAATAACCAATATCTGTCAAGATTCAGACATTTTTTTCAGAAGTATCTACTGCCTGGGTCTAACACAATACCTGCAGTCAGCAAACAATTCTGGAAGAATTATCAAGAGAAAAATAAACAATAAAATCATAAAGTGACATTGTGGTGATAGGGAATGCTTTAGATATGAACCCATAAGAAAAGAAGGATTCTAAAAAGTCTACAAGCAAAGCTCCCAAAGGAAAACATAGCATGGGAACAAATTTGTCCAGAATTAATGGAAAGAATGAAATGCAAATTTGAAAAAAAAATGTCTCAATGATGTTTTAAATAGCATGACAGTGACAATGGAAAGAACTGGAGGGAAAGTGAGAGGTATGAAAGAATTAGAAAGGAAATTAATTGCACAGGAGGTATAAAACTTTGCAAACAACAAACTCCCTGAAAAGAAGAATGAACCAAATAGAAGATAATGACTCCATAAGACAACAAGAAGTATTAAAACATCCTAAAGGGCTATAAAAATGAGCATACTCTATGACCCAGAAATACTGCTTCTAGGGCTATATGTCAAAAAGATCATAAAAATGGGAAAAGGACCCACATGGACAAAAATATTTATAGCAGCACTTTTTGTTGTGGCCAAGAACTAGAAATTGAGGCAATGCCCATCAGTTGGGGAATGGCTGAACAAATTGTAGTATATGAATGTAATGGAATACTATTGTACTATGAGAAAGGACAAACAGGCAGACTTCAGAAAAACTTGGAAAGATTTATATGAACCGATGCTGAGTGAAATGAGCAGAACCAAGAGAACATCATACACAATAACAGCCACAGTGAATGGGGACTGTTTCTAGTAGACCTAGCCCTTCATAGTAATGCAAGAACCTAAAAGATTTCCAAAACATTCCTGATGCAAAATGCCATCCACATACAGAGAAAGAACTATACAGTCAGAATGCAAATGAAGCAGATTTTTCTATTTTGTTCTTTTGTTTTGTTTCTTTCCTCATGGCTCCTCCCACTGATTTTAATCCTTCTATGCAACCTGACTAATGTGAAAATGTGTTAATAAAAAGCATGTGTAGAACTCATATAAGATTTCATGCTGTCATGGGGAAAGAGGAGGTACAAAGGGGGAGAAAAATTTAAAACTTATGGAAATGATTGTTGAAAACTGAAAACAAATAAGTTAATTATTTAAAAAAAGAAATGTTAAAACAAAGTCAAGTGATTGCAAAATATAAGTACCATAAGATATACCATGTCAAAAGCAACTAAACTAAATGTCAGATCAAAGATTGAAAACTTAAGATCACTGGACTAACGTATAACCATAATAAAAAAGATCTTAGACATATTTTAAAAAGCCATAAATGAAACTATTCAAATGTATTAGATTTAGAAGATAAAGTAGAAATAGAAAGAGTCTACCAGTCATTTCCTAAAGTCAGCTTCAAAATAAAAACTTCCAGAAATATTGTAGACAAAACCGATAATTTCTAGTTCAAAGAAAGGAAATGTGTACATGTATATCATTTGTATATTTATATGTGTGTATACAGATAGAGAGAGAGAGAGAGAAGAGAAAAAGAAATAATTGAAATATAAGAAGCCACAGTAAGTATCACCTATGATTTCGTAGTCGTTTGGGAAATGTCTAAACAAAATTCCTTTAAGATTAGAATGGAGAGGGAAACTAATGACTTCATGAAAAAAATTAAGAAATTATAAAACAAGAACAACTGACTTGGAAAACAAATCCAGGAGAGAAAATTTAAAAATTATGGGACTACCTGAAAGCCATGATCAGAAAAAGAGGCTAGACATCTTCTTTCAAAAGATTATCATGAAAGATTCCCCCGATATTCTAGAACCAGAGGGTAAAATAGATATTTAAAGGATCCACTTATCACCTCCTGAAAGACATCCCAAAAAGAAAACCTCTAAGAACACTGTAGCCAAATTCCAGAGCAACCAGGTCAAGGACAAAATACTGTAAGCAGTCAGAAAGAAACAATTCAAGTATTTTAGAAACACAAGATCTATCAGTTTCTACTTTAAAAGAGGAGAGGGCTTAGACTATGACATCCCAGAGGTAAAAGGAGGTAGAATTAAAATCAAGACTCAACTACTCATCAAAACTGAGTATAACAATTCAGGAGAAAAATGGTCATTCATTTAAATAGAAAACTTTCAACCATTCTTGAAAAAATATGAGAGCTGAATAGAAAATTCCAATTTTCAAACACAAGACTCAAAAGAATCATGAAAAGGAAAAGAGGAAAAAGAAATCATAAGAGACTTACTAAAGTTGAACTGTTTACATTCCTACATAGAAAGGTAGTATTTGTAACTCTTGAGACTTTTCACTGTATTAGGGTAATTGGAAGGATTATATACAGACAGATAGAGGGCACAGGGAGAGTTGATTAAGAAGGGATGATATTTAAAAAAATAAGGGGTAAGAGAGGAATATATTGGAAGGAGAAAGGGAGAAATAGTTTGAGGTAAATTATCTCATATAAAAGAGGCAAGAAAAAGTTTTTTCAATGAATGGAAAGAGGGGGGAGGTAAGAGGGAAAGAGTGAGCCTTACTTGCATCTGATTTGACATAAGGAGGGAATAACATGCACACTCAATTTGGTATGAAAATCTATCTTACACTACAGGAAAGTAGGGGGGAGGGGATAAACGTGGGCTGGGGTTATGACAGAAGGGAGGGCAAATGGGAGGAGGGGTTGCTTAGAAGTAAACACTTTTGAGGAGGGACAGGGTCAAAGGAGAGAATAGAATAAATGGGGGGGCAGGATAAGATGGGGAAAATACAGTTTTTTACAACACGACTGGTATGGAAGTGTTTTGCATGACTGCATGTATATAACCTATATCAAATTACTTGTCTTCTCAGTGAGGATGGGTGGAGAGGGAGGAAGAGAGAGAACTTGGAACTCAACTTTAAAAACAAACGTAAAAATTATTTTTACATGCATCTTGGAAATAAGACATACAGGCAATGGGGTATAGAAATCTATCTTGCCCTACAAGAAAATAGAGGGGAAAGGGGTAAGAGAAGGGAGGAATTTGCTAGAAAGGAGGGCAGATTGGGGGAAGGGGTAATAGAAATGCAAGAAATATTGGGGTGGGTGGAGGGAAGATATGGGAGAAAATCTAGATATCAAAATCTTGTGGAAGTGAATGTTGAAAACTAAAAAATTAATTAATAAAAATGCCCCAAAATGATAAAAATGAATGAGCTATCAAAAAATAATAGGAAAACCAATTTTTCAGTGTCAAAAATGAAACTGATGAACTTACCACAAATGAAGAAATAAAGAAAATTATTAGAATCTATTTTGCCTTATATGCCAATAATAATAACAATCTACATTAAGTGGAGAGATGTTTTGAAAAATATAAAATGTTCAGATTTACAAAATAAACAACAAAAAAAATTGGAGATGGATAATTCAGCCTCAGAAGGAAAAAAAATCAAGCAACAAATGAAATTTCAAAAAAATATAGACTAGATCAAAATTTCATATACTGAAGAAAAAATAGGATGAGGACTGAGATTAAGTTATCAGCTATGGTTATTTCAGGGGAAAATTTCCCTTTGGCTTACTACTTCTTCCTGTTTCTGCCACCTCACTTAGTCCTGTACTTCCTTCCTCTTACCAGTCCCTTTTCACTTCCATCTTCCTTTTCCATTTTGCATTCTGGAACTACAACTTCACTCAATGTATTCTCCTCCAACCTATCATCCTCCACCTTATGTGCTTTTATATCAAACTCTTGGCAAGAAGTTGACCTTTTAGGGGAGGAGCCAAGATGGCAGAGTAGAATCATTCACATATGCTAGCTTCAAACCCACAGGCCATAAATTACCTGTAAAGAGGAACTCCCAACAAATTCTGGAGCAGTAGAAGCCGCAAAACAATGGAGTGGAGAAGATTTCTGTTCCAGAGTGCCCTGAAAAACTGACACCAAAGATCCATTGAGCACTGGACCCGGAGCACAGCCCAAACTTGCCTTCGCTGTGGCACCAAGAGGAGCAGATCTGAGCAGGCTTCAAGGACAGAATCTCCAGTGGCCACGAAGGTCCCTCAACCCACAAGCGCTAGAGGTCAGTGAGAGAGCCTTCTGGGCTGGCTGAGAGGGGAGCAGGCCCCTTAGGGAGGCAGCAGCGGGGGAAGCAGCAGACAGGGGCTCCCAAAACAGACAGGAGCTCACATCCATTACTGAAGATGTCAGCATAAACCCCCTGAGGTAACTGAGCCCTGTGAGGCAGCCCTGCCCCCACCTGAGAATCTGAACTTAAGCTCACACTGAATAGCAGCCCTGCCCCAGCTGAAAGCCCTGAGGCTGTAAAGCAGCATTTGAATCTCAGACCACAAGCACTAACTGGGCTGATCTGGAGGTGAGGCTGGAGTGGAGAGGAATCTCAGAAGTCAAGTAACTGGCTGGGGAAATGCCCAGAAAATTGAAAAAAAAATAAGACCATGGAAGGTTACTTTCTTGGTGAACAGATATTTCCTCTTTTACTTTCTGATGAGGAAGAACAATGCTTAGCATCAGGTAAAGACATAGAAGTCAAGGCCTTTGTATCCCAAACATCCAAAATAAATATTCAATAGGCTCAGGCCATGGAAGAGCTCAAAAAGGATTTTGAAAATCAAGTTAGACAGGTGGAGGACAAACTGGGAAGGGAAATGAGAGAGATGCAAGAAAAGCATGAAAAACGGGTCAATACCTTGGTAAAGGAGAACCAAATAACACCTTGAAAAATAGACTCACTCAATTGGCAAAAGAGGATCAAAAACCCAATAAGGAGAAAAATGCTTTCAAAAGCAGAATTAGACAAATGGAAAAAGAGTTTCAAAAGCTCACTGAAGGAAAGAGTTCTCTCAAAATTAAAATGGAACAGATGGAGGCTAATGACTTTATGAGAAACCAAGAAATCACAAAACAAAACCAAAAGAATGAAAAAATGGAAGAGAATGTGAAAGATCTCATTGGAAAAACAACTGACCTGGAAAATAGATCCAGGAGAGACAACTTAAAAATTATGGGATTACTTGAAAGCCATGATCAAAAAAAGAGCCTAGACATCACTAGACATCATCTTTCATGAAATTATCAAGGAAAACTGCCCTGACATTCTAGAACCAGAGGGCAAAATAAGTATTCAAGGAATCCATCGATCACCACCTGAATGAGACCCAAAAAGAGAAACTCCTAGGAACATTGTGGCCAAATTCCAGAATTCCCAGGTCAAGGAGAAAATATTGGAAGAAGCTAGAAAGAAACAATTCCAGTATCGTGGAAATACAATTAGGATAACACAAGATCTAGCAGTTTCTACATTAAGGGATCAAAGGGCATGGAATAGGATATTCCAGAAGTCAAAGGAACTAGGACTAAAACCAAGAATCACCTACCCAGCAAAACTGAGTATAATACTTCAGGGGAAAAATGGTCATTAAATGAAATAGAGGACTTTCAAGCATTCTTGATGAAAAGACCAGAGCTGAAAAGAAAATTTGACTTTCGATCACAAGAATGAGAAGAAGCATGAAAAAATAAACAGCGAAGAGAAATCGTAAGTGACTTACCAAAGTTGAACTGTTTACATTCCTACATGGAAAGATAATATTTGTAACTCTTAAAACTTTTCTGTATCTGGGTAGTTAGTAGGATTACATACACACACACATGCACACACATGCACACATACACACGCACGCACACACACACGCAGATGCACGCACATGCAGAGACAGAGAGCACAGGGTGAATTGAGTAGGATGGGATCATATCTTTAAAAAATTAAGGTAAATATATAAGAGAAATGTATTGGGAGGAGAGAGGGTGAAATGGAATGGGGAAAATTTTCTCTCATAGAAAAGGCAGGCAGGAGACTTTTTAGTGGAGGGAAAAAGAGGAGAGCTGAGAGAAAAACATGAAGTTTACTCATCACATTCGACTAAAGGAAGGAATAAAATGCACACTCATTTTGGTATGAAAACCTATCTTACAATACAGGAAAGTGGTGAAGAAGGGCATAAGCAGGTGGGGGAGATGATAGAAGGGAGGGCAATGGGAGGAGGGAGCAATTTGAAGTCAACACTCTTGTGGAGGGACAGGATCAAAAGAGAGAATAGAAGCAATGGGGGGCAGGATAGGATGAAGGGAAATACAGTTAGTCTTATACAACACAACTATTATCGAAGTCATTTGCAAAACTGCACAGATATGGCCTATATTGAATTGCCTGCCTTCCCAAAGTGAATGGGTGGGGAGGGAGGGATGGGGAGAAGTTGGAACTCTAAGTTTTAGCAACAACTGTTTAGTATTGTTCTTGCTACTAGTAAATAAGAAATACAAGTAATGGGAAATAGAAAGTTCTCTGATCAGTTGTCTTTAAATTATTTCATATATACATATATATATATAAATAGTACACATACACGTGTATACATATATTCAGTCCTAATCTTTATTGAGTTCTAGTCATAAATCCTTGTTTGTTTGTTATATTTCTCTGATATCACCTCCTTGATATTCCATCAGTATCTTATACTCAAGGTGATACTAATATTGTCTTCTACAACATACCTATTGTCCCTCTAAAACTTCCTTATTTCTGACTTCTTTTGAGGGAATCAAGATTCTTTAGTCAGTCAGAATAACAATCTTGAAGCCATCTTTCAATCTATAATTTTCTTCACCCTTCCCAATATTTACTATGTTGTCAAATTTGGAGTATTCATTTACATAGGTATCATTTTTGTGCAGGCTCATATCATCGCCCAACCAGATTAATTCTATAGCCTATCAAGTATTCCTTCTTCCAGTTATTTTCTTCTCCAAATCATCTTCCACATATCTACCAAAATAACTTCTTGAGATACAGATCTAACCATACCTCTCACATTCAGAAAAAATGTAAACTTTTAACTTTGTCAATAAGTTGAACAAATAAATATTTTCATCTAGTCTTTTGTTGTGCTCTATAATTAGTTCCCACATACTTTTCATACACCTTTGCATTATATATTCCAGGAAAACTGGATTACCAGCTATTTTCATTTCCCTTCCATTTGTACATACAATCTTTCTATTTCTGGAATGCACTTCATCTTTGAATTCTTATGTTCATATCCTAAATTTATTGCTAGTTCTTTTATCAGGCCTTTTCTAATACCGTCAGTTGTTAGGCTCCCTGTTTTCCTTTATTTCCCTCCTAAGAAATATAATGTATACTCTGTGAAGGCAGAAGTGGTTATTATTTTATTTTTTCTTTCTGTCTATCACCCTAGTAAAATACTTTGAAAAAATTAGATACTTAATGTTTGGTTGACTGGAAATACCAATTAAGAAATCATGAGTTTCTTATCAGAGGTCAATTTGAATAGATTGTTGGAGACTTTATCAATATTATGGGCATTAATAAGTATGTGAATGCTGAAAAAGTGGTAACCATGAGCAAATATAAGCAATTCTAGAAGTTTTTTAATGAAAAGTAGAAGAAATATGAGGCAAAAAATCGAGGTTGACATTATCAAGGAAAGATATTTTTACCTATGGGGGCCATAATGAAATTGGAATTAATAAAAAGGAACTAAGCATTAATGGAGCAAAAACTAGAAGTGATACAAGAGTGGAGAGAATTATGTACACAAGTGCAAGAGCTAAAACACCATCTCATCCTTTAAAACTGGGGATTTAAGAAAATAAGGTTAAGGAATGAAAATCTTTTAAAGTGTAGATGAGAAAAGATAATACTTCACAGTGAACAATTTCAATATTTTTCAGTCAAGTAAACTGAAAGAGGGGTGAGGTTTTGTAGAGGTTTTTTTTATAAAAAAAATTCAAGTCACTTTCCCTTTCACAGAAGAAATTTGTGGAGCTATAGTACAGATAGGCAATATTATGTTCCTGCAATGGAAGCTGAGTTAACTTCAAAAGTTTGGGGAGGGAAGAATTAAAAAGGAATCAAGTTGTACTTTCTGTCAAAGTGTGTATGTAAGAACCCCAAGAGGGAAGGGAGAGAGATTGTTTGTCTTTAGTTCAAAGAGAAGCAGTCAAATCATTGGCAGCAATGGGAGAAAAAGAGCCAGTTGAGGTGAGGTCAGGTGCAGAAGAGTACAAGTGATCCAACAGTTCAGTTGATAAAAGTGGAATTAAAGACAGCAGATGGGAAGGCAAGGGCTGAAACAAGATAAAAAGACAGAAAAAAGAGAAACAAAAAACAAAAAGGACTCACATATAAGCAAAATTTGAATTTATAGACTTGGGAAATAAAATGATGAAGCTATAGCATGTTGTATTAAAATTAAATTTGTATCTTAAGAAAAAACTGTTTACTAGTTATGCTTTTTGTTCTGTCCTAATACCAAGAACTTAAAAATAGGATTGGCAGCTTAAAGGGTCAGTGTACATTTTTTTTTAAAAGGTCATGATATTAAGATTGTTCCCATCTTTCAAAACATTCATCATCTAAATATTTCCCCCTTCCTTTAGACTATAAATCCCAAAGTATACTCTGGATATATGTGCAAAGTATTATGGAGGGTATTGAAGAAATATAGAATGTCTTATTATAGAGGATGAAATTGAAATGATAGTTCTGTTAGGAACACTGTATCCAGTTCTGGGAGTTCTCATAGGACTTCAGGTTTGAGACTAGATTACATTTGAAGAATGATAACTGAAATGCTATATGCCCTGAAGGCTGTATCATATAAACATTAAATGAAGAAACTAGAGATCCTGAAGAAAAGTGGGCTTTGTGGGGGGACCATGATGTCTACCTTTAAGAAATTGAAGGGCAATAATGTAGAAAAGAAATTAAATTTTCTGTGTTTAGTTCAAGAATAAAACACCAGAAACAATAGTTGGAAGCTGCAGAGGCAGATTTCGACTCAATAAAGGAGGAGAAAAAAAAGAACCCTTAACAATGACAATAAATAGAAGGGTGGACTCATGATGGCAAATGAGAGCTTGCAGCTTCTTTCTCCACAGCCTCTTCTACCGCAACCTAGAAGATATACCACACCAAATTCAACTCTCAGGAAAAGCTAAGAAAATGTCATATTGCTTCTTTGTTTTTTCAATTCAGGTAGCACAGTAAGATGGAGATGTCTGCAGACACTGCAGTGGGGGTTATCCAGAAGCATAGAACAGCAGCAGGAGCCACCCTGACCTGTGACACTGGGAGCAGTGGCAGGGAGTAGCACAGTGCCTAGGATTATTAAAAGGACTAAATCCTTTGGGAGAAAGTGATCCTGGGAGCTTCTCTATGAGTACTAGGAGCAGGAATGAATGCCATCCAGCAACTCTGTCACCATTTACCCAGCTCTGGGTAAAAGTTCAAGGGTGGATTGGAGTATTAACAGTCACAAGGGAGCAAGGGCCCTACTAGTCTAAGGAACAGAACATATCCTAGGAAGGCAGTGAACAGACCCCTTCCCAGATTTCACCACACTGGAAATACTGAAAATTTCCAGGCTCCTAGAGTGAGCTATGAAAGAAGAAAAAGAAAGGACATAAAAGATAAAAAGTCAGGTTACTTATCACCCAAAGGTAAACAGAGTCCAACACTGATATAATGTTCAAAGTAAAGAAATAGATTGGAATAAATGAGTACACAAAAAATAACCTGTCCATAAAAAGCCACTATGGTGACAGGGAAGTTCAAGGTACAACTGAGATGATGACGATTTGAACACATCTTCAAGCAAAGCCTCAAAAAACATAAAAGTTGTACATAAGCCCCAAATAATTCCTGAGAGAACTAAAAGAAGAGATAACAAATAGCATTTTTAAAAGTTTTAAAATTCAAATAAGATTTATAGAGATAAAATTGGGAAAACGAAAGAGAGCCATGCATAAAAATTATGAAAATAGAATTAACAGCATGGTAAAAGAAGCACAAGAATACTGATGAAAATATCTTCTTAAAAATCAGAATTGGACAAAGGTAAAAAGGGTACAATACTCACTGAAAAAAAAATAGCTCCTTAAAAATCAGAATTTGTGAAGTGGAAGATAATAACACCTAAGAAATTAAACAAACCAATAAAGAAAGAGAAATACGATAAAATGTGAAATATTTTATAGGTAAAACAACTGATCAGTAAAATAGATTGAAGAGAAATAATTTGAAAATCATTGAATTATTTGAAATTTGTGAAACAAAAAAAGTTTAGAAATCTCATTTCAAATCATTATAAAGGAAAACTTCACAGATATATTAGAACCAGAGAGCTAAGTAAGAATTTACTGATCACCTCCTGGAAGAAACCTCAAAATGAAAACTCTCACGGATTTTATAGCCAAACCTTAGCTTTCCTAGGTCAAGGAGAAAACAGTGCCAGTAGAGAGCCAGTAAGAAATAGTTCAAATACCATGAAGCCACAGCTAGGATCATAAATATACAAACACACACACATACACACACACCGCACAATTGACATTCAAATATAAGACTCAACAGAAGGTAGACCTGAGTGAGAATTTATGAAACTAAAAATTGTTATTCCTTTTATACTCCTACATTGAAAATTGATATATGTAAGCCCAAGAATTTCATCATCACTAGGAGACTTAGAAGGAAAGATGAGAAAGTGTTATAAACTGGGAAATGGGATGGTTTTTCCTAAGATATCTCACATAAGAAAAATGCAGAAGGAAGAGTTTATGCACTGGAGGGGAAATTGGATGAAGGGATAAGCAACTCTTTTTTCTCCATAATAGCATTTTTTCCAATTACATGTAAAATAGTTTTCAACATTCATTTTCATAAAATTTTGAGTTCCAAATTCTTTTCCTTTTCTCCCTTTCCTTCCCCTCCCCAAGATAGGAAGTAATCCAATATAGGTTAAATATGTACAATCATGGTAAAAATATTTCCACATCAGTCATGTTGTGAAAGAAAGAACAGACAGGAAAAAACCATGAAAAAGAGAAAAACAACAAAAAAGTGAAAATAGTATGCTTCAGTTTGCATTTAGATCCAATAGTTCTTTCTCTGGCTGTGTTTAGAATTTTCTATCATGAGTCTTTTTGACATGAATCATTGTATTGCTGAGAAGAGCTAAGTCTATCGTAGCTAATCCTCACAAGGTGTTGCTGTTTCTGTGTGCAAAGTTCTTGTTCTGCTTATTTTACTCAGCACTAGTGCATGGAAATCTTCTCAGGTTTTTCTGACATACACCTAGTCATCATTTATTATAGAAAAATAATATTCCATTACATTCATATACTACAACTTGTTCCGCCATATCCCAATTGACAGACATTTCCTCAATTTTCAATTCTTTGTCACCACAATAAAAGAACTGCTATAAATATTTTAATACCTGTGGTTCATTTCTCCCATCTTTATAATCTCTTTGGGATACAGAATTAGGTATTGCTGGATCAAAAGATATGCACCGTTTGGTCACCCTTTGGGCATTTGAAATTCCTGTGCAAAATGGTTGGATTAGTACACAACTCCACCAACAATGCATTAGTGTTCCAATTTCCCCACATTTTCTCCAATATTTATCATTTTTTGTCATATTAGCCAATCATAAAGGTGTGAGGTAATACTTCAGAGTTGTTTTAATTAGCATTTCTCTAATGAATAGTAATTTAGAGCATGTTTTAATGAGTACAGATAGCTTTACTTCCTGTTCATATCCTTTGACCATTTATCAATTGGGGAATGAGTCATATTCTTATAAATTTGACTCATTTCTCTATATATTTTAGCAATGAATTCTTCATCATAAACACTGTTTATAAAAATTGTTCCCCAGCTTTCTGGTTTCCTTCATTCTAATCTTTGATGCATTGGTTTTATTTGTACAAAACCTTTTTAATTTAATGTAATCAAAAATATTCATTTTATATTTCATAATGTTCTGTATCTCCTGTTTGGTCACATATTCTAGGGATCAACAAGTGTAAATATAAGAAAAGTGGGATGTTTTATCAGGAGTTCAGTTTTTTAGGCTCAGGCTGAATTGTGAAAATCTGAAGGATTAATCTCCTTTGAACCCTGATAATTCACAACTGAGCTAAGTCATGCAGGTTTTGGGCCTTCTCACACTGAGCCATTCAGGGGCCAAGTCTTTCTTGTATGTTCTATGAGGTTGGCATTTTGCTTTGGGGGTTTACTCATGAGAAGGACCATTTGACTCTCTGGACTAGACTCTGGGTAGCCATTTGTTAAGAGCACCCCAACTACTCAGATGTTGGTTTACTTCCTGTCTGGTGGTGTATGTAGCTGGTTGTATTATTCTGTTTAGACAGTTGAAGCTCTATCTGTTGAATTCTTTCTAGGATACTGGCTTCTTTCTACTTATCTATCTGGACTGTAAGTAAGATTGTTGACACCTTTGAAGTTGTCCTTTCTTTAGAAAAGCAGTTGTCTTTTCTTTAGAAAAACAGATCAAAGAACCTGTGCTAGCAATCCATACTGTGTGCTTGCTAGTGTGGTTGCTAACACAACAATTCTTGAATCTCATTCTCATATGAACTGGTTCAAGGAGGGAAGTATATACATAAACATACCTTAGAAAAGAAATCCATCCTACCCAACAGAGAAGTAGGAGAGAAAGGGTCTAAGAGAAAGGGAAAGGGGCATAAGAGGGATGGCAGTTTTAGGGAAGCAGTGGTCAGAAACAAAACAGACTCTTATGGAAGATATGGTGCGAAAGGGAGAAGGATAAGTACAATATAATAGGATGGAGGGAAATACATAGCAAAAAGGACTGTGAATGAAAATGGAAGGACTTAGAATAATGGATTAAAAACCAGAATCCAATGACATTGTCTACAAAACAAATTAAAAAAACCCCACCTGAAACATAAAGAAACAGAGAATTAAAATAATGGACTGCAGTAGAATCTATTATATTTCAACAGAAATAAAAAAAAAATGGCGGAGATAATATTCATGGACTTATACAAGGCAAAATAAAAACTAGCAAACCCAATTAAGAGATAATCAGGGAAACTCCATTTTGCTAAAAGTTTCCATAGGCAGTCAATTAATCTCCATACCAAACATATATGTACCAAATAGTGTAGTAGCCAAATTCTTTTTTTTGACAAAAAATATTTTTATTTTGACATCTGAATTAGTGTTGACTCCTCAGGACGTTGCTTTGGGGATTTTTTCCAACTTATGCATTAGCTTGTTGCACTGTGCCTTTCTCAGAAACAGATGCCATCCCAATTTTTCTGATATCTTTGTTGGATCAAAGTGGCCAATTGGATCTAGGCAACTGAGTTTGAAACAAATTCAATATCATTTCCTTCAAGAATTGACTCATTTTTGGGGGCTTGAGAAAGAGCACATGCAAGATCTGGTCTCATGCAGACTCTTCAGACATATTTTTCACCCAAGAAATTTCTGATTTCAACAAGTGAGCCATTCTCTTGAATAACAACATTGATGGAGAAGTGAGTATACAAGACATCACCTTGTAACAAAAACCCCAAGTGATGTCTTTCATCATGTTTTGTGCATGACTACAGATAGTGTGCAGGGTTGCAAGTTCTTTTCAATTTCACTACCACTTGTCCACCAGGAATCTTTTATTTCTCTTTCCAAGGAGATGGAGCTCAACATTGTTATGGTTGAAATTCCTATGGATGATTTCTCAGGGCCACTTCACAATGACTATCTGACCCTTAAGGGAGATGTCAGCATTTTCTGAGATGTTGACAGTCAGGTTGCTTAGAATGGTTTGTATTTTGGAGGCAAATGGGCCAAAGAGAGCTAGTGTCAAATTCTTAAAGAAAAGGTTAAATGAGTTTCAGGAAGAAATAGAAAGCACAATTATGATATTGTTGGGCAATTTACTCCTCTCAAACCTAAATAATTCTGTCTCTAAAAAAACAAGAAAGAAGTTGAGATAAATAATATCTTAGAAGAATTAGATATGATAAATCTTTAAAGTATATTGGAGTATACCTATTCTTATAGTTCTCTTATTTAAGCACATAAAAAGGGATATATTTATTAAAAAATAAAACTTCTCAGGTCACCTGTTTACAGTGCAAAGAAGGGAGTCAATACATGTGCAACAGAAAGTAATTAAAATCAGGCCTCTTTTGGATGACTGCAACGAAAATGTCATGTCAACAAGTTCACTAATACTGTACAGTACACTAGAGGAAGCTATTGGCAGCACTACAAAAATTAGGAATGACTGTCTTCTATTCAAACTTTGAAACCTAGCAAGCCAAATATAAGGGGGCACTGGAGAGTCCACTTAGGGATCTTGGTGATTATTTAAAACAATAGCTAAATGTGGAGGGGGGGCAGGGAGAGGTGGTTGGATATTTCAGGAAGCTCTTTGAGATAAACCTCTGTGGGCAGCAATAGGACTTCTAGGAGATAATACTATGAAAGAATGCTCTGCTTTTAAAAACCTTTCACTATTCCCTGAAATGGGAACCATGAATCTTCGTGGCTATCCCTCCCCAGCCCACTGCAGCTCCTCAGTAGGGCAGCTGGGGAGTTATTTGAAAACCCCTGGTATTAAAACTCCTTTAAAAAACAAAACTGGGCAGGGGTGCATACAAGAGGACTAGAAAACCCAAGTGCCAAAATGGAAAGGAAGCTTGGTTGTTCCTCTCCGACATCATTGAATCACAAAGCATCCACTGCTGGAAAGATCTGACAGTAGTGTAGATCCCAAGGTGTGTATAGCATGGATGAGGACACAAAAACACCAACAAGAGAGGGGTAAAATGTCATTCCTCATAGGTCAGCATAACTCCACTTCCAAGGTCAGTGTAAGACTTCACCAAGGAAGTCACAAAGTACAGTTTTAGACCTTGTGTAGAATATGAGTTCAAGTCTATCTATACACAAGATGGGAGAACTGGGTTGACTTATAGTTGATTGTTAGGCATGAATTTGTGTTGCTCACTGTTTTTGCAGCATGAGTCATACTGATAAGAAGTGAGGCAGGTATTGCGTGAGACTTTTGAACAAATTGCAAATGTGTTGGAAGCCCCTGTTTGATTGCAGAAGCCACAGAGAGATGCAGCTGTAGTCTTGGATTTTGAGAGGAGGTGAGATGCCCTTTCAGAGCCCTGAGTCTGTGCTGTGTACAAAGACTCCTCCCTCAGAGTAGCCCCATGGGATAGAACATCATGGGGGCCTGATTTTACGGGGAAGCAGTTCTGTTTGGTGACAGGATAGTCCTGCTGACATGTGAGTACAGATTCACACCTCTGGCAGAGCAAGGAGCCGCATGTGAGGCCACAGCTTTGGCACTTGGAAGAGGCGGTCTCTTTGAAGGGATGTGTACACTTATGGTAAAAGGGATTGGAGTCATTTCAGAATATCCATGCATCTAGCTTGAGAGAATCTGGTTTCCTATATGTACCCCTGGAATCTGAATCTGTATAAAAGTCTAGGTCATCTTGAAGGGAAAAATAGGTGTTATAAGGAGGGATGGTTTGTAACATGCTGTTGGAATTTGAAGAGAGGGGCACAAATTCATCAGAGCAGCCACGTAGGGAGCTAGACATGGTCAGGAGAGAGGGAGATGGTTGAATAATTTCATCTTTGATGTCATCTTCCACATCTGCCACTGCAGGTTCCTTCTTGAGGCTGAGTGAAGTCATCAGTGGTGGCTTCTTACTCTCCCAGTAACTATCAAAGATGTCCATAGACTTGGAAGGCTTATTCACTTTGGGCTTGAAGTAATCATTTGCTGCTCTCTCACTGGCTAATTTCGGAAGGATCTTCTGTGCTTCAGAAGCAGTGAGTTTCTCCTTACACTGCACCTACCTCTTTATGGCATCTGAGTAGCCCCTCGCATCTTCACTGCTGTACTTATGCTTATTCACCACACCCAGCTCTGAGTAACGCTTGTTCACCTGGGAGTGTATCTCAAGCAACCGCTCACACTACTTTAGCCAAAAAAAGCTCAAAAGATACCATTTTCACCTGCAAAGTTTCTACCAGTTCTTTGAGCCTGTATGCAATTTCAAGATCCTGGACATAACCCATGTAATTCAGGATTACTCTGGTGTCTTCTTCTAGTAATGTTGATTTCACATAATAAACAAAAGGTCCTCTGTAGGTTTTAATACTTTTGAATTTCTTCTTCCAAGGGTAAAGGAAGAGGTTGATTCCCACTGTCTCCAGCATGTTGAATGCACTGCAGAGAGCCCACAAGTTAGAGGACTTCAGTGAATGAAGGGAGCTCTCAACCACTTCATAAAATTTGATCAACTGAAATATATAAAAGGGCTCTATCTTATGCAGAGAGTATGGCCGAAGCCGCCATCATCATTCACAGGTCGTTGCTTGGTGCTAGAGGCATCCATTTTGGACTCATGAAACTGCACGTACTTCCTGAATAAGTTGTCTTTATATTTTGTATCCATTGAAATCAGCTTTCCTAGAACATTCCTATGTAGCATCTACTTCATCTCTTCCATGGCTTCTCTCCAAGGGGCATGGCAATCTTAAAGGGCACTGGCATGTTACCTGTCCTGGATAACTGTTATTTTGAGAAGGTCGCTGCTGCCGAAGGCCAAGGCAGGGAGAAGGCAGAGACAGAGCTGGATCCTGGCTAGGGGGTGTTCCCTGCTCCAGTGATCAAGGGGCTGGCCAGACCTGTACCCTGAGGGAGGGAGGACTGTACATAGTTCTTTCACAAAATATTGACCATAAATTAGGGCAAAAAATGAGGAAAAGCAAAAATATTAAATGAATTTTTTCTGATTTTGATGCAATAAAAATTGTGTTCAATCCATAGCTTTTGAAGCACAGAATAAAAAATTAATTGGAAACCAACTAACCCAATCCTAAAGAGTGAGAATAAATTAAAGATAGTCCATAATTTCATTAAAGATAATGAATACAATAAGACAACATAAAATTCATGGAATGAGTCAAAGTAATATTTTGTACACACACACACACACACACACACACCCATATCAGTGGAAGACAAAGAAGCAGATTATCCATTTGGCTATTCAACTTAAAATACCAACAACAATGACCAGAAAACAACTACCTGAAAATCTCCAATTAAACACCAAAATAGAAATCCTGAAAATCAAAGAAGAGATTGATAAAATTGAAACTAGAAAATAGACAATGAACTAATGAATAAACCTAGATGCTAGTTTATGGGGAAGAAACAATTAAAACTATATTACCAACAAAACCCAGCAGGAAGAAGTGGAGAAATGACATTTAAAATAACTGCAGACAAAAGTCTATCTGCCCAAATGCACACTACATGAATACAGTCACAAAACAGTTCATGTAATAGAAACTATGTAAACACAATTACAAAACACTCCACACAAATACAAAACTAAAGAATTGTAAAAATATTAATTGCTCATGGCAATAAAAGAAGTTTGTAAATATTGTATACAATTCTATAGATCATGTCAATCAATTGAATAGAGTTAGAAAAAAATAATAAAGTTCATCTGGAGAAACAAAAAGTCAAACATATCAAGAGAAGCTATGGAAAAAATGTGAAGCAAGAGGGCCTAGCAATAATAGATTTCAAACAAAGTTATTATCATCAAAACAATTTAATACCAACTGAGGAATAGGGTGTTTGGTCAATGGAAGAGATGAATGCATGGAAGTAAATGAGCACAGTAACTTAGTGTCTGCAAAACACAAAGATCCCAGCTATTAAGGAAAGAATTCTTTACTTCATAAAACTTACTGTGAAAACTGGAAACAGTCTTTTAGAAGGATACAATTTCCTTTTGTCTTTTAATTAGTTCTATTGTTGATTTAGTTTTTGTCTGAGACCAAGATTGCTACCCCGGTCTTTTATTTTTCATTTTAGCTAAATCCTAATAGATTCTGCTCTAACCCCTTCCCTTTATTTATTGTGTCACTGTGGCTCAAATGTGTTTCTTTTAAACAAGGTATTTTAGGATTCTGGTTTTTAATCCATTTTGCTATCTGCTTCTGTTTTATGGGATGGCTCCAGGATGGTGCTGTTCTCTGCATTGTTATTGTGTATAGATTTTTGTTACTATGATGGATTTGGCCTTCTGATATCTAAATAAATGTTTTCCTTCTGCCTTCCATGTGAGTCTGTGGTTCAGAATAGCACTTGGATACTCATGGATGCTGTGGGTGCTGTGGATATCTCATTGTCACTACAATGTGACAATGGATGGGTGATGACAAGGATGGGACCACAAAGTATCAGACCTCTATTTGGAGACAGAAAGGCAGAGGAGACAGAGGAAGAAATGAACCTCCCAGGGTGGGATAATTTATTTTGTTTCTGCCTGGCAAGAGAATGAGCTAATAGAATGGGCTTTGTGGAAACTGGGAACCAAGGTTGCAGCAGCAAGAACCCAGAGACTTAGAAAGATGCTTTCAGGGAATACCAATAGAGCTAGGGAAAGAAATGACAGGGATATGTAGTTTCGAAAGGATGGGCCTTGCTAACAAGCTACTGAATTATATGTAAAAGCAGAGACAAGCTGCTGGAGAAGAAGGTTCAGATGGAAAGTGAGTTGGCTGGTTTTCAACGGAAGCTTTCTATCCTGCAAGCTTCAAAATATCCTTTAGGAGAGGAACCTGGAGAGTTTCCCTAGGTGGCGAAAGCAAAAGCTGTTGCTGGTTTGGCTCACAGGAGGTGAAAAGTTACCAACAGAAAAGTGAATGCAGCCCTTGCACAGACTGGGCTTGATTTGGACCTAAACACAGGCCCAGGAGGATGTGTGGGAGAAGAATGAAATAAATGAGGATGGTGAGGTTTGGCCAGTACTAAGAAGGAAGCAGGAGAATCAGGGGGCCCCCACAGACTTTGGGGAGATAATTGAGGATTTTACTCAGCAGGCGGTCACAGATATTTTGCATCGGTTCGTCCGAAGGATGGGAAAATCATTGATACCTTTGATGATGGGAATTAGTTAAAAAGATAAATTTCCTGGAGAGGAATAACTAGCCAGCGGATTCAAAGTCAGAATATACTGCCAAGAAAAGAATTGTTTACTGCTCTATTGAGAGCAGGGGTAGATTTGGGGAGAGTAGACGGCATTCCAACTAATGAACTATATATAATGTATTAAGGAAAGAAGCTTGATTTTAGACTGAGCAGGGAGGTAGGAGCTGGTCTTGCAAATCATTCTGAGACATTGTATCCAGGTTCATCACACATAGGAAGAATGGCAGGGAGGGGGTTTGGCCAGGCTCCAGGTCATATTAATGTATCTCTAGCCAGAATGATGACCCTGGGACTGAAAATTGGAAAACAGTAAACAATAGTGAATGAGGCTGTGATCATAGATTCATGAACTACAGAAGCACAGCTGATCCTATATGTACCCTGCCTCTGGTTACTGTATCCTTGTTTCTTTTTGTCATTTCTTCTGTTCACCTTGTTTATGGGATTTGTTTTCTGTAGGCCTAGTACCCTTCTCCTGTAGATGTCTGATTGCTTAAGCCAGATGCCACCCCTTGTCTGATATACTGTGTCATCCCTGGACTTGGTGTCAACCAACTCCAGATACCAACTGAGGAAATGACCTCTTGGGGCAGGGACAGCTTTACATCCAATCTCATCAGGAAGTAGTTATTGAATAAAAGACCTTCACCCCTTACCCCAAGATTTTTGGCCCCATTTGTTTGAGGGGGGAATGATGGGGTGCTTGTGTTGAAGTCCCCCACTAATGTTTATTATATATTTATTTTGTGTGATCCTTGTTGTACTGTAAAGTTCTGTTGACACCAGTTGCCTTAGATATTGTTTTTATATACTTATTTTTCCATTATCCTGTTAAAGTTCTGTTGGTACCAGTTGACCCATGGACCTGACCTAGGCAATGAATATGAAAGATCTTTGGGCTGCATATAATGGTAATTTAAATGGAAAATCTTTCATATTTATTAATAGTCCCATGTAACCTGCCTGAGTCACATGGAAGCCTGGCTTACATGAGTCCTAGTCACATGGAGCCTGTGGTGGGAGGAGTTTGATGAACAGATGGAACAGAAAGGTGGAGCTAGAGCAAAGCTGAGAAGAAGCTAGTCACGACAAGAGTAGGAGTTAGGAAGGAGGCAGGTTCCTAGCTGGAGTGAGTGATTTTGTGATTGTTTGTGATTTTGTTTACGAGAGCCTGCTTGTGATGAGTGTAATGGACTTGGTTTATGGAAAGTCTAGCAGGGGGAAGGCTCAGGGATAGTGTTGTTCTCTGCATTGTTATTGTGTATAGATTTTTGTTAAAATGATGGATTTGGATTTCTGGTGTCTAAATGAATGCTATTCTTCTGCCTTCCATATGGAGAATCTGTGGTATTTGCAATTCAGAATTGCCCTAGGATGTTCATGGCTACCATGGGTGCTATGAATATCACATTATATTCCTGACAGTAGAAATAAATTCTGATTGGTTAGCAAGGAATGAGAGAAAATGAGTATTATAATGAGGTGGACCTATTCTAATGAGGAATTATGGAATAGGACTTTGAGCTTATCATTTACTAGCAAATCACCCCCAGTCTTGGGTAATCTAATTATAGAATTTATCCCTACCCAAACCAAAGCAGAATACAGTGGGCAGAATCTGAACAAAATTGATGAGAAAGCCAATCCAATCTCATTATTGGTAATGTCTTTCAGACACTGGCTTAGCCAGTAGAGAATAGCTTTATGAAAGGGATAAATCCTGTTGTCTCCTCAATATTAACAATTGACTATTTAATAAGCATTTCTCTTACTAAATAGGTGATTCTTGGTTGTAATGCTAACTCCTTTGCCTTCTGGAATATCATATTCCAAGTTCTTCGGTTCTTTGTTGTAAAAACTAGTAAATCTTATTTTAGCCTGACTGTGGCTCCATGATATTTATATTGCTTCCCTTTTGGCTGCTTGTCATATTTTCCTCTTGACCTGGGAGCTCTAGAGGTTGGATATAATACTTCTGTGAATATTCATTTTAAAATGTCTTTCAGGGGGTTATAGGTAGACTCTTTCAATTTTTATTTTACCCTCTGGCTATAGAATGTCAGAGAAGTTTTCTTTGATAATTTCTTGAAAAAAATATTGACATCTAGGCTCTTTTTTATTATAACTTTCAGGCAGCTCAATAATTATTAAATTTTCTCTCCTGGATCTATTTTTTAGGTCTGTTGTTTTTCCAAGAAAAAATTTTACATTTTCTTCTATTTTTTTTTATTCTTGTGATTTTCTTTTACTATAACTTCATGTCCCAAGGAGCCATTACCTTCCACTTGTTCAATCCAAATTTTTAAGAATTTTCTTTAGTGAGTTTTTGCACCTCCTTTTCCATTTGGCAAATTCTATTTTTTAAAGAGTTATTTTCTTTGGTGAAGTTTTGTATATCTCTTTCCATTTTAGTTTGTTTTTTTTCCAAAGAAGTGATTGAATTTTTTTTCATGATTTTAGTTCATGATTCTCATTTCATTTCCCAACTTTTCTTCTTCTTCTTCTTCATTAATTTTCTTCTAAAAATCTTTTTAAAGCTCTTCCAGGAATTCTTGTTGTCCCTAAGACCAATTTATATTTTTCTTTGAGGCTTCAAATGTAGCCTTTTTGTCATTGTTGTCCTCTTCTTTGTGTCAAACTTTTAAATAACTTTTCTTCGGTGAGCCTTTTAATCTCTTTTTTTCCATTTGGCCAGTTCTACTTTTTAAAGCATTCTCCTTCTCATTGACATTTTGTAACTCTTTTATCATTTGAGTTAGTCTATTTTTAAAGGTGTTATTTTCTTCAGAATTTTTTTGGGGGCGTTTCCTTTAGCAAGCTGTTGATCTGCTTTTCATGAATTTCTTGCATCATTCTCATTTCTCTTCCCAATTTTTCTTCCACCTCTCTTACCTGATTTTCAAAATTCTTTTTGCACTCTTCCACAGCCTGAGACTATTGCATATTTTTGGGGGGAGGTTTTGGATTGACTTGACTTTACTGTCTTCCTTTGATAGGTTCTTTGTTCTTCCTCATCTTAAAGGATGGAAGAAAATACCTTTTCACCAAGAAGATAACTTTCTATAGTCTTATTTTTTTTCCTTTTTTTCAGCATTTTTCCCAGTTAGTTACTTGATTTTTGAGTCCTTTGTCAAACAGTGGAGAGTGTACTACCCTATGCTTCAGAGGTTTTGTGCAGCTGGTCTCTGAGATATCTCTAGGGACTTGTCAGTTCTCAGTTCCTCCAAGGTAGCACAATAAAGGGAAAGGAGTTTCCTCCTCTCCTGTTCTGTGCTTTTGTCTGTGAGCAACCATAAGAACTCGTTTCTGCTCAGGATCTGCAAGTAGGATTCCCTCTCCATAACCACCATCAGCTCCACCACTCCAGGACTCCTCCTCACCCCAAGATTGCCACTCAGAACTGAGACACAGAGCAGCTACTCAAGTCCCCCAGAGTCTTTAGACTGAGGGCTCCAAAAGTGGATAGTGCTGCTTCAGTGGCTGCCTCCTCCCTGGGGGGTCTGACAACATTCTCCTCTCACCCAGGTAAAAGAGCTTTCTAACTGAACTTTGAAGCTGTCTTTGGTGTTTGTGGGTTGAAAAATCTGGAAACCTCATCAGCTACTGATGATTCCTCACCCTGAAGCCGACTCTAGTCTGGTCCCTGCACATGCCAAGGCTAGGTTGTACTCTGCTCTGAGCCTGGTGTGATCTGTTGGCCTTCCAGGCTATCTCAGGCTAGACATCCATTTCACTCTGTCATTGTGTGGCTTCTGTTTCTCTAGAATTTGTTTAGAGTAATTTTTACAGGTATTTTATGGGCTACGGGGTGGGGAGAGAGATTCTAAAGGTCCATCCTTGTACTCTGGCATCTTGGCTCTGCCCCAAAAAATATCTTTTTTTTTTTTTTTGTCCCTACATGTGTTCCCACTGGCTATTCGTTCCTTATATTGGCAATGTACTTTTTTACTTGTCTCCACTTATTTAAATCATTTTTTTACTTCAAGTCCTAGCTCTAATTCCACCGAAACCATGAAGATTTCCCTAGTTGAAAATACTCTGTTCTCAAGTTTTCCTAAAGTGCTTATGACTATTCCTCCTCCTTGTTCCATCTCATACCATGTTTTTGTATTTGTTTGTTTTATTTTTTCTTTTATTTTGTGACTGTGCATAATCCCTTTATTATATTGTAAATTCTTTATGATGAGGGAATGTATTTTCTTTCATCTTTAATCTCTAACTCCAACAACAATGCATACCCTTAATAAATGTTGATTAAGTTGTTAAATTATTATGGGGAAATTAGGTAACAATGGAAAAAATACTGGCCTTCCTGGAATAGGGAAGACCTTAGTTTGAACATTGTCTCTGACTGTGATTCTAGGAGTCACTTTATCCCTCAGTTTCCTCATTTGTAAAATGGGGATTATTTTTTTTAATTAATAAATTTATTTATTTAACTTTTTACATTCATTTTTACAAAATTTTGGGTTCCAAATTTTCTCCCCATTTGTCCCCTCCCTCCACCCCAATACACCAAGCATTCTAACTTCCCCTATCACCAATCTGCCCTCTCTTCTATCATCCCTCCCTTGCCTTGTCCCCATCTTCTCTTTTGCACTGTAGGGCCAGACAACTTTCTATTCCCCATTACCAGTATTTCTTATTTCTTAGTAGCAAGAACAATACTCAACAGCTGTTCCTAAAACTTTGAGTTCCAACTTCTTCCCATCCCTCCCTCCCCATCCATTTCCTTTGGGAAGGCAGGCAATTCAATATAGGTCCTATCTGTGTAGTTTTGCAAATGACTTTGATAATAGTTGTGTTGTGTAAGATTAACTATATTTCCCTCCCTCCTATCCTGCCCCCAAGTGCTACCATTCTCTTTTTTGATCCTGTCCCTCTCCAAGAGTGTTGATTTCAAATTGTTCCCTCCTCCCATTGCCCTCCCTTCCATCATCCCCCCCCACCCTACTTATCCCCCTCTCCCCTACTTTCCTATATTGTAAGATAGGTTTTCATACCAAAATGAGTGTGCATTTTATTCTTTCCTTTAGTGGAATGTGATGAGAGTAAACTTCATGTTTTTCTCTCAGCTCCTCTCTTTCTACCTCCACTAAAAAGTCTCCTGACTGCCTCTTCTATGAGAGATAATTTGCCCCATTCCATTTCACCCTGTCTCCTCCCAATACATTTCTCTCTCAGCACTTACCTTCATTTTTTAAAGATATGATCCCATCCTATTCAATTCACTCTGTGCTCTCTCTCTCCATGTGTGTGTGCATGTGTGTGTGTGTGTCTGTGTGTGTGTAATCCCACCAACTACCCAGATACTGAAAAGTTTCAAGAGTTACAAATATTGTCTTTCCATGTAGGAATGTAGAGTTCAACTTTAGAAAGTCCCTTATGACTTGTCTTTGCTGTTTACTTTTTCATGCTTCTTCTCATTTTTGTGTTTGAAAGTCAAATTTTCTTTTCAGCTCTGGTCTTTTCATCAAGAATGCTTGGAAGTCCCCTATTTCATTGAAAGACCATTTTCTCTCCTGAAGTATTATACTCAGTTTTGCTGGGTAGGTGATTCTTGGTTTTAGTCCTAGTTCCTTTGACTTCTGGAATATCCTATTCCATGCCCTTTGATCCCTTAATGTAGAAGCTGCTAAATCTTGTGTTATCCTGATTGTATTTCCACAATACTTGAATTGTTTCTTTCTAGCTTCTTGCAATATTTTCTCCTTGACCTGGGAATTCTGGAATTTGGCCAGAATGTTCCTAGGGGTTTCTCTTTTTGGGTCTCTTTCAGGTGGTGATCAATGGATTCCTTCTTATTTTGCCCTCTGGTTCTAGAATATCAGGACAGTTTTCCTTGATAATTTCATGAAAGATGATGTCTAAACTCTTTTTTTGATCATGGCTTTCAGGTAGCCCCATAATATTTAAATTGTCTCTCCTGGATCTATTTTCCAGGTCAGTTGTTTTCCCAATGAGATATTTCACATTATCTTCCATTTTTTCATTCTTTTGGTTTTGTTTTGTGATTTCTTGATTTCTCAGAAAGTCATTAGACTCCATCTGTTCCATTCTAATTTTGAAAGAACTATTTTCTTCAGTGAGCTTTTGAACCTCCTTTTCCATTTGGCTAATTCTTCTTTTGAAAGCATTCTTCTCCTCATTGGCTTTTAGATCCTCTTTTGCCAATTGGGTGAGCCTATTTTTCAAGGTGTTATTTTCTTCAGCATTTCTTTTGGGTCCCTTTAGCATGGTGTTGACCTGCTTTTCATACTTTTCTTGCATCTCTCTCATGTCTCTTCCCAGTTTTTCCTCCAACTCTCTAACTTGATTTTCAAAATCCTTTTTGAGCTCTTCCATGGCCTGAGCACATTGAGTATTTATTGTGGATGTTTGGGATATAGAAGCCTTGATTTCTATGTCTTTCTCTGATGGTAAGCATTGTTCTTCCTCATCAGAAAGGAGGAAATATCTGTTCACCAAGAAAGTAACCTTCTATGGTCTTACTTTTTTTCCCTTTCTGGGCATTTTTCCGGCCAGTTACTTGACTTCTGAGTTTCCTTTCCACACCCACCTTGCCTCCAGATCCGCCCAGCTAGTGCTTGGGGTCTGAGATTCAAATGCTGCTTCCCAGCCTCAGAGCTTTCAGCCGGGACAGAGCTGGTATTCAACGTAAGATTAAATTCTGGTGCTCAGGTTGGGGCAGGGCCCCAGCACAGGCTCAGTTCCCTCAGGGGCTTTACGTGGAGAACGTCAACAATGGATCTGAGATCCTCTCTGCTCTGGGAGCTCCTGTTGCCTGCTGCCTCCTGAGGGGGCCCAAGTTATGGAGACACCCCGCTCCCCTCTTGGCCAGCCAAAGAGGCCCTTTCACTGACCTTTGAGCCTGTGGGTTGAGGGACCTTCGTGGCCACTGGACATTCTGTCCTGAAGCCTGCCCGGATTCGCTCTTCCTGGGGCCACATGGCCAGGGCAGGGCTGGGCTCCGCTCTGAGTCCTGTGTGCTATGGACCCCCAGTGTTGGTTTTTCTGGTCTTTCTGGAACAGAACTCTCCTCTACTCCATCATTCCCTGGCTTCCCCTGCTCAGGGGGAACTTTTCGGGAGTTCCTCCTTACAGGTATTTTAAAGGTTGTGGGTTAGGGAGCTAGTGTATATGTGTCTTTCTACTCTGCCATCTTGGCTCCTCCCCTTAAAATGGGGATTATAAAAAATATTTCACAGGGTTGTTGTGTGTCAAATAAGATAATATATGCAAAACTCTTAGAAACTTTAAAATTCTACATAGAAGTTAGCTATTATTGCAGTTTTCTGCATAAGTACTCCTATAAGCGTCATGCTAACTATATTTGTAATCTATATCTTGAACCCTATTTTAAAAAAAAATTTCCAAAAGCCTAGTACATTACACACATAAAGGATGAATTGAATGAATGAAATGGATCTAGATTATCTCTATTTTTATATTTTTCCGGTATCTGTGAATTCTGTAAAATGGTGATAGTAATAAAAACACTACCTATCTTGGAGGAATGTTTATGAGAAAAGAACTATAGAAAATGTGCATTATCCTTATAAGGAAGGAAAACAGTGTATAAAATTCACTCTTCTATCCCTTGTATTCTATAATTCTTTCATATGAATTCTATCACCTGAATTGTTAATGTTCACTTGGGAAAGAAAATTAATTTATGCATTTCAGCCTCCTAAAAATATAAGCTATTGCTGCACGTTCTCAATTACACAGTGAGATATCTAAGTTCACCACTGATAGTATGATCAGAATGCTATAATTAGCAATCATCACTGTGAATTGAAGCCAGACAATGCACCCATAGCTCCCGAGGAATTAACTGTTTTAAGTGTAGGACTGTTTGAGGATTCTAACAACCAGAATTTATTGACTGTGGTTTTGTTTTGATTCTTAAAGAAAGCAGTCACAAGACTTTTCCATTTTCTTGTGGCCTTGGGCATCTAATCTCTGTTTTAGCTTTTGACATTCTAACTGAAAACCTAGGAGACACTGCAGTGTAGTCATAACACTGTACAGGGTGCACTTTTTTTCTCCCATCAGATGGTTGATAGAAACATACAATGTACAAACAATCAGCAGAGATTCTTTAACGTATTTCAACTTAAGTGTCATGCTGCAACCTACTTTTCACTAGTATACTTATAAACATATGGCTGCCTCTGTTTTCGATGTCAATTTGGATGGGTGGGTAGTACTTAAGCACAACATACGACATTCTTATTGATTCTTAAAAGGTCTTTATTCACACTTGAGCTAAAGCAGCTGGTAGAGGGTTAGAGAGCACTCAAGTCACCCAAATCTCTGGATATTGCTTTCTGCTGCACCATCTGTGCCCCGTTAAATATTCCTCATTTTTGCCAAGTTTGCGCCAATTTATATGTTAAATCAGTTACTGAAATCAGGTTCCAAGAAGATTCAGGAAAAAAAAAATGTTTTAAGCTGCACAACTCTTATACATTAATCATTGGTCTTGGAATGAGAAGTTAAAGGACTGTCACTCAGATGATTTCAGTGAGAGATTAGGCTTTCTGGATCTTGACTGGACAGTGAATGTGAATTTATTTTGCGGGAGAATTTGTCCCTGAATAAGATGCTGTCTTCAGTCTTATAGGGCACCAAGTAAATTCCACTTGCGAGACCACAGAACAACCTCAGAGTCAACCCTGATCATAAATGCTTTTTAATCTTATATGCACTGTAGTATAGTGAGTCAGAGTAATGTAATAGCTAATTACTGTAGTCATCAAACACTTTCACTGCCTCATGACTTTCTACACCTTCAAGCAACTCCGATTGGCCAGTGTGGTTTAGATGATAATATTCATCTACTGTGATATTTCTGACTAGTACTTAAATTATGAAATCTACAACCCAATTTTTAAAATGTTGACATGTAACTATAGAACCTGAAGTCTAGTACAGTTAGTCACAGCTCATTGTTCCCTGATTAAGGAGCAAGGACTATGGAAAGAAAAGTTGGAACTGTGTCAGATCTTTTCTTCTGATGTACCAGAAGACTTTAGAAGGGTTAAAAAAAATTGAAAATTAGCTCTGGTTTTTACCCATCCCCCCTCCAGAGTCTAGAAATGCCATTTTCCTGAAATGGTTACTGATAACCTTGTTCATTTTGTCTTGCATCTTCTTACAGAGTTCTAGAGACTATCTTTATATGTAAGCCTCATCTTTCCATATCTATCATCTGAACTGATAGAAAGTTATTAAGTTAATAAAGTATCTATTAGGTATACTCTGTTCAGAGTTTGGGGATCAAAAAATAAATTTTTAAATTTCTTAATATTTTTAGTCTACATTCTTAATGTAACTTTGAAACTTTGCAAGAGACCTTTCGTGATTTTCCCTAATTATTAGCACTCCCTCCCTTTGAAATTACTTCATTTGGAATATGTTGCATTACCTCTAACATTCCTTAAAGAGGAATGCAAATTCTTTGAGGTCAGAGAATGCTTCATTTTGTCTTTGATCTCTACCTTAGAATGTTTGGTGAATTAAATTGAACTCATTTGCTCCATGGGGATGATAGATCTAGAGCATAAAGGTACTGAAGAGGGCATTTTACAAATGGAGAAACAAAGTCAGAGATGTAAAATGACTTGTCCAAAGTCACAAAGGTAGTCAGAATGAGGATTTGAACCCAGATCCCCTGAACTTCAGAGTCTATTATCTTTCCACTGAACTATACCAGAAACTAAACACTTAGAGTTTCAAGCTTAGATGGTGACAGCAATACTTGTACTATTTGCATCTTGGAGTTGTTAGGAAGATCATCTGAAAAAAAGTACTGTAAATCACTTCCAAAATCTTTGATTTATAAAAAAAAAACGATTTCAATTTTAATAAAATGCATCAAATTCATTCAATCATTTAAAAGATTTACTGAAAATCTACTAACTGCAAATCCTTGCTGAGGCAGCACAATGGATAACACCCTGAATGTAAAATCAGGAAGAGCTCAGTTCAAATACTGCCTCAGCCATTTTCTGTAAAATGGGGACAAAATAGCAACCACCTTCTAGGTCTATTGCGAGGATAAAATGAGACAATATTTGTGAAGCACTTTGTAAACCTTAAAGGGCTACACAGATGTTAGGTATTATTATCATAAGAAAATCTTTACCATTTCTCATCTTTATTACATCTCTTCTGATCTTATTCCCACAATCTTTGCATTGATATAGATCCTACTTAAACTCAAACTAAACTACAACTTAATCCACCCTGATCCTGTCTTTACATGAAGATTACTGCAACTGATCTTTTAGTCATCTTGACTCTTACTCCAATGCCCATAACTGCAATGCAGCCAAATCCATCCTACGCTCAGGTGAAAAAATTTACAATCAAAGATCACTTTGATCATTTCATTCCCTGATTTTTAGCTTTTAAATAAGATTAATATCTCCTTTCATAGTCTTTTATGGTAGGTCAACCTTGTCTATCTGGTTCCATCACCTGTTTTCTCTAAGCACAACTTTCTTTTGTAGAAAAGCAGTGCATTGGGAATGAAAAGGTTGAAGATATAATAATAAAAATAATAAATCATATTAACTCTCATTTCTATTGTAATTTACTAAAAATATAATAATATGTTATTGTAGACCAAGAAACCTAACACAAATGGTCATAACACATTGCTCTGTGATTTTAGGACAAGATCTGTTGGAAGAAAGGTTGCTATATGTCACATCTTTGCTTTTGATGAACCAAATGAATTACAAAATATTATTAGAAATCTCTATGGGATCTCTTGGAGTTCTAGAAAGGACACTTTTTGGGTTAGATGTCACCTGTAAGTTTCTAAACCACAGATAAGATGGGCCTGAAAAAGTCTGTGATTTGGAATTTTGAGCTTTTTCAAGGGTCACTGAAAACTCTAAGTAGGGAAGCGAAATGATCAAAATGATATCAGAAAATGTTTTCTTGTGTGAAAAACATCAGGCAATGGAAGACAGAATTCTAGACTCACGATACTGAAGACTGGGTTCACTCTGTCAGACCTTAGCTATAAGGTCCTAAACAAGACATTCAGTTCTCTCAGCAACTCTTTAACACTGTTAACTGCAGAAAAAGGGTCTGACTTTAAATGGTAGGAGAGATTTCCTCATTTGAGAATTTCTATACCAATAAAATCGCAAGTCCAGTCCATATTCTTATACAAAAACTTTGGGAGATATTATACCAGTTTTACAGATGATGTTACTGAGACACAGAAAAATGATGCCATAGGGTCATAAATAATTCATGCTAAGAAGTTATGAGTTTAAGCTCCTTATTTTGCAATTAGGACTAAGTCATATAGTGATGTAGGGTCATGTTCTAGGCAGAAAACTATGGAAACACACTTATGGTGCAAATTTTGTGTAGAACAGCTTTGCAGGATGGTAAAGGGTCATATGGGGATCAATTAAAGGAAGGGAGTAAGGATGTTTAGCCTATTAAAGAGAAAAGAGTAGAATGAGAGCTGTCTTTAAGTATTTGAAAGACCATAATATGGAAGATGGATTAGAATTATTCTCAGAACTAGTAACAGTGGGTAAAAGTTGCAGGATGAGATTAACAACTTGATGTAAAGAAACATTTCCTAGAAGGTAGAGCTATCCTAAAGTATTAATAATTTGCCTGGGGAGGTAATGGATTTCTCCTCACTTGTGCCTTTAAGCAAAAGCTTGAAGCCCACTTATCAAGTATGTCACAGAAGGGATTCTTTTGCAAAGGGGTAGTAGATTGGCAGGTTTCTGAATTGTCTTCAAACTGAAATTTTAATTTAGAGTTAGAAGCCACCTTAGTGATCCTTCAAATGAACCGTTTTACTTTATAGATGAGCAAATAAAAGGGAAATGGAGAAACTTCTCTAAAGTCACCCAGGAAGTAAAAAGAAAAACAAAATATCTAATCTGGACCTATATCTCCTGAATACAAATCTAGTGATTTTTTTTTCCTAAACACAATACACTCCTGGGACTTCAACTTACCACTAATTACTGAACATAAACTGGGGGAACTGATTTTATCTCCCTGGACTTCAGTTTTCTCTTTCTTAAGAGAAGGTATTACAGTTTTAGGGCCACCTGAACAGGGGGCAACATTGTTGCTGTTATTATTTTTATGTGGACTTGAACTTTCATTGAGGGAAATCACTACTCTAATATAAGAAACAAAAATAGCCTCTAAAAACACAGGGTGAGTGCAAATTCCCTGGGTAACCTACCTCAAGATATTTTTAGTAGAGCTACACAGAGAATTTAGGCTAAGCCTCTATAATTGCTCCACAGTAGAATAATGAAATATAATGAAAAAACTACTTCAAAGCAGCATTTCTCAGTGAGTAACTCCAACCTTTCTAGTAGAAGTCCAGATGATTTGGAGGGAGATCCAAGTGAGCTGAATATGTATTCTAAAATAGTAAGTCAAATGCTGAATTGCTCACCCTGTCTTATAAGAGGCAAACCCACATTACTAATCCTTTCTGTCAAGATAAACAACAGGACTCAATAGTGAGACCACTGTTTTATTTCATCACTGAGATTCAACCACTTAAATTAAGTACTACCTAAGGGCAATCTTGTTCATTTTTGCAGGGTCTAAAATCTCTTTGATATTTTTGAATTCTTGTCAGATGTCAGATATGGCATCTCTAGAATTTATACCATTGCTTCTTATCTCATGTACTTCTCTTGTGTGATTTTATACTATTAAGGGACATTCATTTGTGGTTAATTGTCAGAATATTTTCCAGTGTCAGATGAAAACAGAAGCGATTTATGTCTTCTTTTTACATCAGTAATTCAGCTGAATATCAAGAAAATCTAATATAAAAAACAATCTCAAACAATTATGTGGTTTTGGTGTTCAGTGTTCTGGGTAAAAAGCTGCGCATAAGTAGCACATATTCCTTCAAAATAGATCCTAATTCCTAAGCTCTAGACACCCACATACATAGATATAGATATGTTAATATAGATATAATTCTCTCATATTATTTATAGTCTTTAAATTGAAAGGAATGAAAAAGTAGTGAAATAAAAACCAAACGAATCTGAATTCCCTCTTTATCCTCACCTCTATTGCCTGTCCATTTTTCTTCTTATCATTTAGCTTCTAATTTTCATGTCTCATCTCTTTTTGGTGTCTGGTGACTCATACCTTCTTTATTCAAACAGAAGAACTATTCTCTAGCCTTCTCTAAATACTTTGATGCGTTAATGAATCTCTAATCTTACTGGTGTGAAATGTAAGTCCTCTACTGAGACAGATTTTGACCAAGAGACACTTTCTAATCCTTTGAGATACTTATCCAACTCTGCTTGTCAATCCTCTATAGGAGTTAACTGAGCGTGCTGGTTCCTTTTATATAATTCTCTTGACATGGCATTGTGGTCGTCTTTTGTTGCCAAAGAAGACCATGCCATCAGAGAAAAGATGACATGACTTGCACTTGACTTTGTTTTGAGTGAGGGAGGGTTGTGCAGGTCACCAGCCTCACTTATCCTCCAGAGCCATCTGAATCCAGTGACCAGATAATGGAATGACTGAAGATGACTGAGGATGCACTAGAATACTTTGGCCCCTTTAAGTCAAAGTCTATGCAGGAACTTACTTAGATTGAGGTAATGCCCATTCATTGAAGTATATGGGATGTCTGCTAGTCAATCTTGCCTCCTTAAATATTTTACTAAAACTAATACTCAAAACCAACAAACCTTTATGGAGTCTTGTGTGCAGAACACTATTCCATGTTCTAGAGAAGAAACAAACTATAGATAAGACTCATTCCTTTGCCCAATTTTTTGAATAAACTAATAAAATAGAATAGAAATTTCACTAGGATTAGAACGAGAGCCTTAAGAGTAATATATAACTTTGAACTTCTATTTATAAGTTCATTTCCATTAAAGCACAGTTCTTTTTTCTATTTGAATATTTTTTTTAGATTTCCATTGCCCCTTTTAAGTCAACTAATGCTGGCTTATTTATTATTCTAAAAGTTTTTTCTTAGAAAATTAGAATAAAATATTTATTTATTATTCTAAATATATTTAAATATAATTGAAATAAGGTAAAAAATGTGTACTTCTTTAAATACCAAGATGAACACTGGGTTCTAGTTGAGACAAAATAAATATAAATTCCTGAAAAGCTTTATCCTTTGCATGGATCTCAAGAAAACAAAAGCAATACAGTCCTTTGATTTGTATAAGTTCTTGAGATATCTTGTCCTGAGACCAGAATAGTAATTTTCTATAGTTTGAAAAGGAGGAGTGTGGTAATTTTTTCATATTCGAGAAAAAAATATCCAATTCTACAGTTGTCTGACAGCTAAGAATTTTTCTTTTTTTTTGTTTCTCTGTTAATGAGAGTAATTAAGCACAACAAACTGTAGAAATGAAACACTGCCAATGGCATATGAAGAATAAAGAATTCTCAAAAAGGGATCAGAGATCAAAAAATTACAGTTCCCATAGCAATGTTGTCCTGGTCACTTTGACTTCAAGGGACATCTTGATGGAGAGCGTTTGAATTAAACCATGTATTTACCATCATAATATGCTCTATATTACATGAAATTATTTCCAAAAGAGGTAAAGTCTTGCTTAATATGAACAAGGCCAAAATAACAGAAAAGAAATCCCCATTACAATTTTCACCTAGGACACAGACAGAGATCAAGGTTGAAGTGGTATATAATGGATCTATTCAATGAGAACTTCAATGGAGAAGACAAAAATAATCTTACCTTCAAACCTTGAAATAACAGATAAGTAATATCATTCTTCAATAATTAAGTAGGATGTGCATAACATACTAGCAAAATCCCAAAATTCTGATCATCCTAAGTATATAGTCTTTATCTGAAAGTAAAATTGCAAATATAAGAGTATGAGAATGTAGTTTTAGCTTCTGACATTAATTTTTTCTTACTTCAGAAATGAAATATACATGATTATTACAAGACCTTGTATAAAAAATCTAGTATAAAAGACAAAAGGAGTCTCACTCTAAAATAATATCCTTATTCTTGACTAAATATATAGGCATAATTTAGGTGAATTAATTTATAAAATATCTTGCTTAATGATAATTTCTCATATCCCAATTAGCAGAATCTCAATTTTATCAGTAATTTCAGAATGGTAAAAGACACTTGAGTATGTTCTAGAAATTATCTCACGGGTATTCAAAAATACTGTTACAATTCTGCAAAAATAAGAACCACATGAAGCTTTAGAAACATCATTAATGCATAAAGTTTACATTATGTAATGTAGTTGTCTGGACTATGGAATTGATTTAGATGGGAGAAAGGTAACTACTACTCTTACCAAAGCTGGGGAAAGAATGGAGACACCAATGACTTTGGTCATTTAAGTTGAGTCAGACATATGATGAACCCTATTTAATGTGTATAGAGAAAGTACATATTATTGAAACAAATCATGAAGAGGTGTAACTAGGTATTTTTGTGACTGGGAAAGCATAATGAACAATACTTCAGGCAAGTTTCATGAATGATGCCTTCAGTTGAGGAGGATGGGAATAGTCTCTAGTTCCTAATGACAGAGACCCCAAAACAATATGACACTAGGACATTACTGACTCTGGCGGGCAATCAGACCTCATAATCACTCCCATTTTAACTAATGGAACTTGATAAATAGGTACTAAAGTCAGCTATTTCTTCACAGTAAGCATCCTTGGATACAGGAACATCTGGTTTCACCATCTACAAGTGGTATTTATGAGCTGGTGACAAAGGTCAAGTCACTACCACTCAGTGAACTGGACAATTGAATGAGAAAATTTTTTGACCTCTGCAGGTTAAAAACTCTTTTGCAACTTAAGAGTCTTAGGAAGTTTCCCTAGAACATTAAGAATTTAAGTGACTTTCCCAGGGTCATACAATCATTCTGTGTTGAGGTGGAATTTGATATAAGGTCTTTCTTATTGGAAGGTTAGCTCTCAATTGAATCTTTCTTATGCTGTCTCTCCACATATACATATTTCTAAGAAGTAGGTATGTATGTGTGTATGGTATCTTTGTATGTTTATGTTCTCATCTATGAATATGGATAAATATACATATATACTCAAAAATGTATTACACATATATCCCTTTAAAACAATCTGTACATAACAGAAGTTGAAGTTATTATACAAGCATCTTATTTTGTTATTGAAATTTATATGTTTGTTGACGATGGTTAATTTCACAACAAAAAAGGGGGAAAACGTGTCATGAGAGAGAGGAGAGACCTTGGCTGTCAGCTAGTCTAGTTTCTTCCTTTTACATAACAAAATGGCTCAGACTGGGGAAGTGAGAAGTCCAAGGTATCCTTCAATTCTTATTGAACTTGAGGTTGATCTGAGTCAAAGCTTACAAACTTTTGCAGCTGGAAAGAACGTTAGAGAATGTGTCTAACCTCATTTTGTTTTAATTATTCTCAACTTAAGAAGCACACAAAGCATTTCTATAACATAGCAGAACAGGAAAAAAAAAGACAATTGCACATGAAACTGCAAATCTATTGGGTACAATTTGATTTTCCTTTTAAATGTATAATAAAATTGTCATGTAACTTTCTTTCCTCATTCTACCCTAGAAATGGTTACGATTAGAACATAAATATGTATGTATATACACACATATGTAATACCATTCCATACATGCTTCTATTTATCAGTTCCTTCTCTGGATGCAGATAGCATCTTACTTCATATGTCCTTTGTAGTTAATTGGGGTATTTATAATAGTCAAAATGGCATTCACTCAAAGTTGTTCCTACAACAATATTATTATTACTATAAACAACGCTCTGTTGCTTCTGCTTATTTTGCTCTTCATTATTTTGTACAAGTCTATCCATGTTTTTCTAAGATGATTGAGTTCATTGTTTCTTATAGCATAATGATATTCCATCACAATCATATACCACAATTTCTTCAGCCCTTCCCCAATCGATGGGCATCCGTACAATTTCCAGTTCTTTGTCACCACAAAGAGAGCTACTATAAATATTTTAAAATAAAAAGGTTCTTTTCCTTTTCCCTTAATCACCTTGGGAAACAGATTATTGTTGGGTCAAAGGCTATAAGAAGTTTAAATACAAATAAAAATAAATCTTTGGGCATAATTCTAGATTGTTGTCCAAAATGATAGCAGAGTGCTAGAGTTACAGAGTATACTGTCTGCCCAAGTACTCGAATTCAATTCTCCCTCTCTCAGGCAAGAGTTCACTGAGTCAACTTGCTGAAATTTGATTTTATGAGATAGAGTCAAGTTGCATTAAAGGCATACATCCTTTCCAAACAATATTTCCTAAACTCATGCTTTAGGAGGAGCAGCTGATTGGGAAAAGAAGCTTTTTGGTCCTTCCCAGGAGTCTTTTGGTTTCAAACTCCTCCTTCTATCAGGGAGGTCAGTCTAATAACTTCCTCCAGGAGGAAGAGGGGCATGAGTTTCTGGAATGTGGGCTGCTAAAAATCTGCATATTTCCCTCTCTTATTGAATCTCTACATCCTGTAGCATCAGAGCCCAAAGTCAATTTTATCAGCACTAAGAAGGCCAACTCCCAGGAAAGAACTAGAGCTGGGTCATTCTTTCAACCACTAGGCTTTTCCACTCAGGTTCTCTCAGTTGTAGCTTTCAGCCTCTCTGATTGTCATCCAGAGTGCCCTGATAATCAAATCTGGATTCAAAGTGGAGTTGTTTCCCCCAAGAATCTGTTCCTAGCCACCTTCTTCTTTGAAAGAGCACAAGTGCCATAAGAACCCTTTCCACTTCCTACCATGAGTAAATCCCTACTCCCAGACCCAGACAATGACCGAGTTGTGCCCACTCTCCTAGTCCAGTTCTTTTCTTTCCCTTTGTCACAAATGGAGGAGACACATCTGATATTTGTCTATTCAATCCACTGTTAGTGAACCATCAGTCTACTTTCTTGAGGAGCAGGATTATCAAAATAAGATAAGTGCTTTCTTCCTGAAGCTAGACTCTTCCAGTTTTTATAGCATCACCGAATTTTAAAGTTACACTGATCTTTAGAGATCACCTAGTCTGACCCTCTAAATTTAGAAATAACTAAATTAAGATATAGTTCATTTAAAAGTCTTGCCCAAGGTTACATAACTGGTTGCTGTCAGATTTAGAACCAAATGTCCTAAGGTCCATTGAAGCATAATCTGCTGTTGTTTCTATTATAATATGATCTCTCCTGAATGTTGATTTATCCCTTAGTCTTCCCTACCAATTTATATCTGCCTATAGATCCAGTTATTTCTTCTCTTTTTCAAATTCCATGTGTCAGGTGTTCTTTTACTTGAAGCTCCTCATCATCACAAATACTGCTACACAGTGAACTCTTCTATGTCACCTCCAGGGAAAAAGTGAAAGTTTAAAGACCAAAAATTAAACTTATCCAATAAGAACTAAGGCCTTGCTTGCCTTCTGAGCATCTTGCCTAGACATATTGCTTAAATAAATGACCCTATAAGGACAACACACTCAAAATCATTGAGGATTTTCAATTTGTTTTCAACTTGGGCTACTTCACTAAATAAAATTTCCAAATACTTAAACCAGCTGAGTCAGGACTCAACACTACTAAACCATAAACATGAAGTTGAAGGTATTTAGATCCTTTTCTCAGACCTCACATTTTGCCTGATTTTTAATTTTTACAATGTTATCTATTCCCAAAATGTGTACCAGGTGATACAATGTGTTGTTATAGGAATCAGTAAGAAAACTCCAGAAGTCATATCTGTGAAGAGAATCTACCAATATTTGATGAAACCAATTCCTTGATGATGTATCTGTAATAAAATTTATCTAATGATAGATCCAACTCCTCAGAAATCAGATGGAAAAGTTCTCTTAATTAAAGAAAATAGAGGAAATGAGCTCACTAGAGAATCTTCAACATAAAGGTTAAAAATTGAAGGAGTTATAGATAAAGGCAACTGATCTACAAATTCAAAAAAGTTATATAGAACTGGTACTTCTTTTCTTTCTGTTTTGAGATTTTTTTAAGAGTAGTACAATGGATGTAACTAAATTACAGAATATCATCAATAGTAAAGTGGACACAGATATGACTGGAAAGGTTAGTGATAAAATGAGAGTTACTTATTGAAAGTAATTCATTGAGAGTTATTCCAGTCTCAAGTTATTAAACTAAAAGATGGTTAAGAAAAGATGCTCAAGAACTGCAGTGGTATGAACAAAATTTTAAGGGAATCAAAGGAAACCCTGCATGGTACTGGGAATTCTCCTATCTCAGATTTATGGAAAGAAATACATGAAAACCTCACAACATAAGAAAGGGTAGAGGATGTGCTATCTAGACTAGTGGAGGAAGTATCAGTACCAATCAGATCATAAATGAATTATTGAATTATCAGAGTAACCACATAACAGAAAATCAGACAAAATTTACTTTTAGGACAAACGATATGTGACAGCTATATTTAAATACGATTGAAAATGCCATTCAGGGGCGGAGCCAAGATGGAGGAGTGAGAGCAGCGACTCACCTGAGCTCTCGGTCAAACTCGTCCAGGTATCTCTGAAAGGAGAATCTGACCAAATTTTGGAGGTGCGGAATCGAGTGGGAGACAGACGGTGACAGATTCGGAGCTGAGGTGGGACTGGAAGGTCCACGGGAAGGATCTGATCCGCCAGGGTGAGCCCACAGCTCACAGCGCAGCATGGCCAGCGCAGCACAGCCAGTGCAGCGGAGCGGAGGAGATCCGAGAAACCTGAGTGGCGGGTGAAACCAGAGGAGCGGCACCCGGGGCGGGAGACAAGCCCAACCGAGTCAGTGAGAGCCTCGGAGCGCCCGATATCAGCGCAGCAGCTCCTGAGATCTTCAGCCCGAAGATCAAACTCCGGTGAGTCACTTACTTGAACTTCCGGGAGCCAGGATGGCGGTGTAATCAGCTAATGCTCTCTCCTTCCCCCTTGATGACCGTGAAAGAACCATAAAATATCTCCTCAGAAAAATCCCAGATCAGTAGAATTAGAAGAAGGATACCAATAGTCTCATAACACCTGAGACGAGGAAAATAGCTAAGGGGGATTCCTCATACGGTGGCAGAGGCAAACCGGAAGGACAGAGGACCCAGGGCAGAGAGGATTTGCACTAGGACCCAGGCAAGCCTCAGCGCCAGGAGAGGAGCCCCAGGAGGGTTGGGAACACGCATTAGCATCTAGGCGTGCCTCAACTGTCCAGGGGAATCAGAAAGACAATAGGGCAGCTGGGATTACCAGCCCCTGAGCTTGCCTTTGCCTCAATTCAGCTAAAGAAATCTCCTGGGACCAGACCACTCCTTTTCCACACTTAACAAGCTAAACCCAGGCCTGATCAGGGAAACACCAAAAAAATACCTGCTTTCAGCTTTTTCACACATCAGCTCACCAAAAAGTTCTCCAGCTTCTGACTGAGAGAACCAGAAGCCACAACACTCAATCAAAATCATGAATAGGAAAAAGAAGAGGGCCGAAAGAACCATAGAATCTTTCTATGGGGATAAGGACCAAGACACAAGCCCCAAAGAGGTCACAGCTGAGACTGTACTTCCATCTGAAACTTCAGAAGGGACTATGAACTACTCGCAAGTACAAGCAGCTCTCCTGGAACAGCTGAAGAAGGAAATAGAAGATAAACTGGCCAATGATTTTAAAATTATCAAGAAAGAATTCACTGATGAGAACATCTCCCTGAAAAGGAAAATTGAACAAATGGAAAAAGAAGTTCAAAAATTAACTGGAGAAAATAAATTCCTGAAAGGCCAAATGGAAAAGGAAGTACAAAAATTAACTGGAGAAAATAGTTTATTAAAAGGAAAAATTGGGCAGATGGAAAAAGAGATACAAAAGTTAACAGAAGAAAACAATGTGATGAAGATTAGAATTGGGCAAGTAGAAACTAACGACTCAATGAGACAGCAAGAATCAGTCAAACAAAATCTAAAGAATGAAAAGATAGAAGAAAATGTAAAATATCTAATTGGAAAAACAACTGACCTGGAAAATAGATCCAGAAGAGAAAACTTAAGAATTATTGGCCTGCCAGAAACCCAGGATGGAGAAAAGGGCCTGGACAATATCTTCCAGGAAATCATCAAGGAAAACTGCCCAGAAGTACTAGATTCAGAGGGCCAAATAGTCATCGAAAGAATCCACCGTTCCCCTTCTGAAAGGGACCCCAAACTCAAAACCCCAAGAAATATAGTTGCCAAATTCCAGAGCTATCAAGTGAAGGAGAAAATATTACAAGCAGCCAGAAAGAAACAATTTAAATATCAAGGCGATACAATCAGGATTACACAGGACCTTGCAGCTTCTACATTAAAAGATCGAAAGAATTGGAACCCAATATTCCGTAAGGCAAAGGAGCTGGGACTGCAACCAAGGATCAACTACCCAGCAAAGTTCAGCATAACATTTCAGGCAAGGAGAAAGTCATTCAACGAAGTAAGGGATTTCCAGAGTTTCCTGACCAAAACGCCAGAACTTAATAGACAATTCGATCTTCAAATGCAGGTCTCAAGAGAATCATAAAAAGGTAAACAGTGGGGGGGGGGGGGGAACATCTTGCTACTCAATGAGGGCAAGTTGTTCACCTCCCTATAAGGGAAGATGATATCTGTTTATCTTGAGAACTGTGCGTCTATTAAGAAATATAAAAGGGATAAGCATAGGGGGAACGGGTATAAAGTAAATGATATCATGATAAAAAATGTGATTTAAGTATGAGAAGGGAGTGTAATAGGAGGTGTGAAAAGGAGAAGCAGGAAATGGCAAATTACATCACAAGAAGAAGTACAAAATCATAGTAGAGGGAAAGAGGGGAGGGAGATGAGCATTGTGTGAGAGGTACTCTCATCGGATTTGTTTAAAGGACAGAACAATAAACTTAAGTAGAAAATCCTAACTAGCTCTATAAGCAGTGGGAGGGGAAGGGGGAAGAAAGGGGAGGGATTTAAAGGGAGGGAAGAAGCGATAAGAGTAAAGGGGAGTAAAAGGGAGGGGGGCTAAAAGAAAGAGGGGAAGGCGGCAAGAGGAGGTGGTGAAAAGTAAATACTAGTGAGGAGGGGGAAGGGAGACAGCAGAGCTAAAAGCACAAATGGTGGGAAAGAGGATGGAGGGAAATACACAGATTGTAATCATAACTGTGAATGTGAATGGAATGAATTCTCCCATAAAACGGAGACGGATAGCAGAATGGATTAAAAGCCAAAATCCAACAATATGCTGCTTACAAGAAACACATTTGAAACGGGGGGATACACATAGGATAAAGGTTAAAGGATGGAGCAGAATATATTGTGCTTCAGCTGATGTAAGAAAGGCAGGAGTAGCAATCCTAATCTCAGACAAAGCAAAAGCAGAAATAGATCTAATCAAAAGGGATAAGGACGGAAACTATATCCTGCTAAAAGGCACCATAGACAATGAAGCAATATCATTACTAAACATGTATGCTCCAAGTGGTATAGCATCCAGATTCTTAGAGGAGAGATTGAGGGAGTTGAAGGAAGAAATTGACAGCAAAACTATACTAGTGGGAGACCTCAACCTCCCTCTTTCTGAACTTGATAAATCTAACCTCAAAATAAATAAGAAAAAGGTTAAGGAGGTAAATAAAACTCTAGATAAGGTAGACATGATAGATCTTTGGAGAAAATTGAATGGGAATAGAAAGGAATATACCTTTTTCTCAGCAGTACATGGAACATTTACAAAAATTGACCATGTACTAGGACATAAAAATCTCAAAATCCAGTGCAGAAAGGCAGAGATAATCAGTGCATCCTTCTCAGATCATAATGCAATAAAAATTATATGTAATAAATGGCCATGGAAAGATAAAGCAAAAATCAGTTGGAAACTAAATAATTTAATCCTAAAGAAGGAATGGGTTAAAGAAGAAATCATAGAAACAATCAACAACTTCATTCAAGAGAATGACAATAATGAGACAACCTACCAAATCTTATGGGATACTGCAAAAGCAGTTCTTAGGGGAAGTTTTATATCTTTGAATGCCTACATAAATAAAATAGAGAAAGAGGAGATCAATGACTTGGGTATGCAGCTGAAAAAGCTAGAAAAAGAACAAATTGAAAATCCCCAAGAAAATACCAAATTAGAAATACTGAAAACCAAAGGAGAGATTAATAAAATTGAAATTAAGAAAACTATTGAATTAATAAATAAAACCAGTAGTTGGTTTTATGAAAAAACTAATAAAATTGATAAACCTTTGGTCAATTTGATTAAAAAAAAGAAAGAAGAAAATCATATTACTAATATTAAAAATGAAAGGGGTGAACTCACCTCCAATGAGGAGGAAATTAAAACAATAATTAGAAATTATTTTGCCCAACTTTATGCCCACAAATTCGATAATCTAAGTGAGATGGATGAATATTTTAAAAAATACAAATTGCCCAGAAAATGCCATTCATAAATAGTGCTTGGAAAGAAAAGATAAATAATACAGGAGGACCTCATTTGGTTGTGCTTCATTTTATCTCATTTTGCAGATAATGTGTTTTTGTTTCATTTTGTTTTTACAAATAGAAGTTTTGTGGCAACCCTGCTTTGAGCAAGTCTGTTGGTGCCATATTTTCAACAGCATGTGATCATATCATTCTTCTGGATCACGTTTTAGTTATTTTTAAAATATTTTAAACTTTTTCATTATTATAATATCCATTATGATGATGTGCTATCATTAATCTTTAATGTTACTATTGTACAGTTATCCCTTACAGATCATGGGAGTTAGGGGCACAATGCTCCCATGATCTGGAATATCCATGTAAAACTTTTTGGCCCTCCCTTTGACCAGAGAAGAAATCTGATTTTTTTTTGTTTTTCTTTTATGGGATGTTTGGAGTACCTTATTATAAAATCTGGTTAAGTATTTTTGGTGTTTTCTGCTGGCCTTCACATGTTTTCTATGGCTTCCACTAAACTCTCTCCAAATTCCCACTTATTTTCTTATGCCAGCCTGCAATATATGGAATTATGATAGGGAAAAATCACAATGTGGTAATGATAACTGTAATTGTTTTGGGGCACCATGAACCATACCCGTATAGGATGGAAAACTTAATGAATAAATGTATGTGCTCTGACTGCTCCACCCACCTGCTATTCCCCCATCTCTCTCCTTCTCCTTGAGCTTCCCTACTCCCTGATACAAACAATATGGAAGAAAATTACATTAAATCAGTTGATAGCAGAGTTTTGAAGGATGTTCTACTGTGGAAAAAGTGCTATCAAACAGCATAGCATCATATAGAGAAATCTTTTGGAAAAGATGAGGCCATCAATTCAGCAAACTTCGCTGTTGGGTTATTTTAAGAAATTGCAACAGCCGTCCCAATCATTAATAATCGCCACCCTGATTAATCAGCACCCATTGACAAAGAGGCAAGACTCTTCACCAGGGAAAAGATTGTGACTTGCTGAAGGCTCAGATGATAGCTAGTTTTGTTTTCTGTTTTTTTTTATCAGTAAAGCATTTAATGACTATATGCATTAGTTTTTTTTTTAACATAACACTATTATACACAATAAGTTACAGTATAGTATAAATAAAGCTTTTATGTGCATTTGGAAACCAAAAAAATTGAGTGACTCAGTTTATTGTGATATCTGCTTTATTGGTCTGGTACCAAACTCACAATATCTCCATGGTATCTCTGTAGAAAGAGTTAATGTGGCAATGATCATATTATGGAATCAGAACATTCATATTTAAGACTTAAAAACCTTTGAGTTAAGCCCTTCACTTTACAGAGGAGGAAATAGAGATCCAGAGAGGTAAAATCATTTCCCCAAGGTCACATAGATAATTACTGGCAGAAGCTAGATTCAAACTCAGCCTTGAATGTCCAAGGCAGTGCTACAATATCTTATTGTTCATTAATTATACTGATAAGTACAGATTAGCAGGAAGGAGGAGAAAGGAAAAGTAGGAAAGGATCAAAATTAAAAATGGGAAAAACATAAGTAAGCATTGACCAAGGATGGTACAAAAGTACATCGATGCTTTTGTTTGTTTGTGTGTCTGCTGTGAACTTAGGACTTTTTCACCTGCCATCAAACATTGTTTTATGAGAAATTAAAAAAAAATAACAGTCAAGTTATTTAAGGCAAAATAATGTAAATATGAATAAAAATGTTTGAAAAACTTATGAATGCTTTAATTTTTCTTTTCTCTTTCAGATTTTTATGAATTATGGGTCAGAATCTCAATTAGGGGAATAATATTAAAATGCTTTCTAAAAGAGGCCAATGGCTCTTTGTATAATAAAACAAAATTGCTTAAAACACACACACACATACACATCAGTACAAACCTTGGACCTTCTCCAATAATGCTTGGCATGACAAAGTATATCAATTTTTAAGCTGCTTTTACTCTGCTGGAATGCTAGTCATTTATACTTAACATTTTCTCTAATATACTTTATAGTCTTTGGGATACAACAAGAAGCATAAAAACATGAAGTACTTTATTTTCTTCCTCTAGGAAAGGAAACTATTCACAAAACAGCTACTGTAATTGCATGTTAGGTGTTCACAGATATAAGACACTTCCCTTCAGATGAATAATAGTGGGTCAGATCCTGCCAAGTGAATAAGCTATTCTTTGGATGTAAGTTAAATACATCAATTCTGGGCAGTACTTTTGCACTTTCATATGTTGTGGGGGAAAATTACTTTTACTAAGAGGTAATTGAATGATCTGGTGAATAGCTTACTAAAAAAAAATTCAACCAATGTTTCCATTTTATTCATTTGGTATAAATGAAAATCATAGGCTTGCAGTTGTTTGACTTACCCAAGGTCAAGTGACTGGTTTATAGAACAATCTAGAACAGAACCAAGATTCCATATTCCTAGTTGTTTCCAAACCATGATGCCTGCACTTGTAGGATCCTTTTCAACCTTTTTGTCCCTGTTCCACCTACTCACCTCCACACTCCTAACCTGGATCTGATAGGTGAACTTTTCATCTTATTTTGCCTATTAAAAGGCCTCCAAGTTGCTTCCCAGCTATTTCCAAATTTTGCTACTCCCTCACATTGTTTTTCCATTTTCTTTACCCTTTACAATGTAAGGTCCTTGAGATCTCTGGGTTGTCTACTTGCTTAAAATTATATCCCCAGCACTTAGCATGTTGTCTGGAATACAATAAGAGCTTAATTGTTTTCATTCATTTATGTATCCAATGTATTCCAATCATAGAACAATTAGATATTTAGCACATGGCATTATCAAAAGTTGACACCCATTATAAATCACTTTCAACTACCATTATACATGAAAAGGTAATGACAAGGTCTTACTGTTATTATTTTGCCTGGAATACACCAATCACTCTTCTCCCTCTCTCACTCTTGGTTAAAGTCTCACTCTTGGTTAAAGATTAATTTCCTGTTTTCAATTGGGTAAGGTAATGTGTTCCACTCCAGCCTGGGGCACTATACAAGCTTGAATCATTGACTAGGGTCTTCTAATCCTGGTTACTGATTAAGAATACCATCAAAGACATCTTTACTAGGTCTCTGAAATATGCCAAGAGGATAATTAGGGATTTTATGTCTAATCAATAGTCAGCACTATGTTAGTACTAACAAAAAAGATTTTTAAAGGGTTATTTCAGGTGGGAGGGAAAGGTATAGGTATGAGAAGTTACTTTTGGTATTGTTTTTAATATATAGTCTTTATATAACATAGGTTATACAGAATTTTCCTAGCTATGTAAAATGGAAATTTGTCTTACACCAGAGGGCCATAGGGTGGACTTGCTATCTATTTTCTTAATTTTTAGTGGAGAATGTTGATCAAAAAAGCCTATTTAACTTGATGATAAGAAGATGAGTGCATTGTTTGTGATTTGTGATTATACCATCTAGATAGGTGGGATTATTCTCATGGAATGAGTCAGAGAAGGATGTATCTCCCTGACATAATTGAGGACATTTCCTTTCTCGGTCTCAAGTGTAATCATTATTATTGTGGTAGTGTTTTATTTATTTCACCCATTTATCCCTCATCATCCTGTGAGATTTCTGCCTTACTACTTTATCTCATCACTAACATCTTCCTCTCTGGTTAGAGGGTGGGACCATGAACCTCAAATTTCCATTTAAGGAAAGATCTCAACTCAGACATCTCTTCATTTTCCATCTGACTATACTATTCTAGGACTTCTCTGATTGCTCCATATCTTAGCCCCAGAAATGGGGCAAAGAGAGAATGTAGTCTTTGAAACTAACAATCACCCTCCTTTTCTTGATATGCTATTCTGTCTAGGTTTTTGTGACATTCTACTATTTTATCTCTTCCCTATGTGATCGCTTCTAAATCTCCTTTGCTGGATCTTCATCCAGGTCACAGACTAACCATGGGTATCCCCCAAAGTTCTACCTGGGGCCCTCTTCCCTTCAATTATAATTTTTATGCTAATGATTCCAAAATCAGTACTTATCCAGGACTAATCTCTTTCCTCATTTCCATATTCACATCTTTAATTGCCTCTTGGTCATATAGAATTGGATATATTGTAGATATTTTAAAATTGAACATGGAGAGTACCATCATTCTCCCAGTCACCTAAACTCAAAATCTAGGGGGTCACCATCAGTTCCTCATTCTTTCTCATTCCCAGTATCCAAACAGCTAACCAAGTCCTATTGATTTTATCTTAATAAAACCACATATGCTATCTTTTCTTTTCTGATATTGTCCAATCCTGATGTAGATCCTCATCACATCAAGTCTTAATTGTTACAACAGCCTTCTGATTTGTCTCCCTGCTTTACATTTCTCCCCAATGAAGTCCATTCCCTCCTTAGCTGGGTAATTGATCTTCCTAAAGCACAAATTATTACCTTCCTCCACCTTCACTTGGTAAACTCTAGTGGCTCCTTATTGGTTTCAGGATCAAATATGGAATTCTATTTTTCAAAACCTTTCACAATTTGAACCTGTCTTACCTTTCCTTCTTCTTGCACCTTATTTCCCCCACTACATTTTTTTCTACAGTCTGGTCTGGTGACACAGCCTCAATGCAATTTGCTAACAAGTCACTCCATATATTTCACTGGTTGAATCCAATGGCTGGAATTCTGCCTGTCCTTATAACCACCTTCTGGATTCCTCAGATTTCTTAAAGTCCAAAGTAATGCTTTTACACCAAGTTTTTCATTATCTCCTTTAACTTGAGTGCTTTCCTTCTGTTGATTATCTCCAATTTATCCTTTAATACCTCTAATTTATTTGTTGTACAGAGTTGTTTGCATTTTGTCTTCTCCATTAAACAGTGAAACCCTTGAGAGAAGGGACTGGGTTTGTTTGTTTTTTTGCCTTCCTTTGTATCCTTAGCACTTAGTACAGAGCCTGGCACATAATAAATGGCACTTTGTATCCTTAGCACTTTTAGTACAGAGCCTGGCACATAATAAATGGCCTGGGCACTTAATAAATGTTTGCGAACTTATTGATAATCAAGTTCAGATACTTAGAGCTAGAGAAACAGCAAGAGACCCACTGTAAGGAACACTAGCTACAACTTTCCCTCCAGTACTAACATGATTTATTTAGATGGTATAGGCTTGATAGCAAGGAATAAGCCCCTGTACTAACCTTAAGTTTTGTTTTTCCTTCTATATGTGGGCCAAACCCTTAACATAACCTAAAAGTACTGGAAACCTTTATTGGCCTGTAGATTAGAAAATGGCACTAAGAAGTAAGGAGATTCTCTTTAAGATTATGGACTTCTGGGAGTCTTTATATTTCTTAAATTCTTCTGTAAAATGAAAAAAATATAAACCTATATCTAAAACTGATTATTGTTTTGAATGACTATAGAGGAACTAGGATCCTTTTATATATATATATATATATATATATATATATATATATATATATATGTATGTATGTATGTATAGTGCCTGATTAAATCTTGCCTTTATCAATCAAGAGTCTTTACTAGGAGTAAAATACAGAAACAAGAGTTTATTTAATTAGAAACAGTATATATATTTGTATTATTAATGTGATTAAAGATCCCCCCCACATTAGAGGAGGTGGACCACCCCTACTTGCTGTTTAGGCTCCCTTAACTAAGCATGCAGTGGATAGAGCACCAGTGCAGGAGTCAGGAAAACCTGAGTTCAAATCTCACCTCAGACACTTGACATTCACTAGCTGCGTGACCTTGGGCAAGTCCCTTAACCCCAGTTGCCTCATCCTGTGTCATCTCTAGTCATCCTGATGAATATCTGGCCACTGGATTCAGATTGCTGTGGTGGAGAAGTGAGGCTGATGATCTGCACAGCTATCCCTCAGTCAAAAAAAACAAACAAACAAAGTGAAGTTCAAGTCATGTCATTATTTCTCTGATAGCATGGTCTTCAGCAACAAAGGATGAATGAACACAGTTTGTGCTGACCAGAAACCCAGTCAGATCCAAAGATTGATGCAAGGAGTTCTCACACTTGTATATCTCAAGCAACTCATATGTCTTAGCTGAAAGGTGATCAATCAGTTATTGTTTTCAGTTCTTTTGATGGCTTACAGACACTTTGAGCAGTGAGAAATGTTCACACCCCACCCCCTTGCAACTTTACCCTAACCCTAACTACTGGATCAAGTTCAAACAATGCAATAAGGTTTTTCTTTCAACTTCCACAATTGAATAAATTTTTCTCACAATGTAGAAATTAGATTAGATGGATGAGTAAATAGAAAGGTGTATTGTTAATATATCTTTGCTTAATTTAAAAATCTTTTCCACCCATTAAAAGACTCATGTGACCTGCTTGAGTTACATGGAAGCTTGAGTCACATAAGTCTGTGGTGGAAGGAGCTTGCTGAACAGGTAGAACAGGAAGGGGTGGAGCAGGAAGAGGCAGAGGGGAACAGAACTGAGAGGAAGTTGGTCAGACTAGTGAGACTGGGAAGGACAGAGAAAGCAGGCAGCTGGAGCAGCAAATAGTGTAAGTGTGAGAGCTTGTCTGTGATTCGTGCAAGGGAGCTGGTTTGTGGGAAGCCTAACAGAGGGAAGACTTGGGGATGGTAGTGCTGCCTGCCTTGTTTTTGTGTATAGATTTCTTTGTTTCTATGAGGGATTTGGTTTTCTGGTGTTGGGATTTGACTTTCTGGTGTCTGAATAAATATTATTCTTCCTTCTATATGAAGAATTATATGTATATATATATATATATATATAAACATACAATATGATATATAACATATATATTATTCTATATACATACTATATATTATACTTTGTGATATGCCAGTATATTCACAGCTACTATGAGCACTGTGAATATGTCATTGGCATTCCAAAAGGAAAGTGAGCTAGATCCAGAATTAAGCCACAAGGTGGAGTCAGTGTGGTTCATTCAATTCCCACAATTAACCATGTGGCTGTTCTAATTCCCTCAGTACCCCCCTTTTTTGTATTATGGAGTAGACAGCCAATTCTTCCCATGGATCACTATCTATAAGTCAAATCTGTGAGGTTTTCTATATATTCATAATCAGAATTAGATAAATTGAACCTTTGTTTCCTCAGTTATTTCATCATTCACCTACACCAGCATCTAATTCTCTATCATTAAAGTAACCATGGGTCCAGGAACCCAAGCTTTAGATTTTTATGGAGGAGCCCCAATTTTTAAAAATAATATTTTATTTTCCCTAATTACATGATTTGTTCCATAATTATATAACACATAACACAATGTAATTACATAATATATAATACAATTACATAATTACATATATTTTTCTCAATTACATAAACAATTTTTAAACATTTTTGTTACTTTAAAACTATTTTTGATTTCCAAATTCTGTCCTTTCCCCCTTTCTTCTCTTCATCTTCTCATCCTTTACTGAGATCATAAGCAATCTGACATAGATTATTCATAAATAATCAGGTAAAACATTTACATATTTGTAATTCTGTGAAAAACTCATAGAAAACAAAAAAGTAAGAAAATTAATTGATCTTATTTGATTAATTTTTTAAATGTACAAAAGTCTCTCTTCCTCTGTGTTTTGGGTCCAGGCCTAAGCTAAGAGCTCTAGTCCTGCTTTATCAGGTAACTGGATTGCATTGCTTAATAAATCAACATGCTCACTAACTTGAATCTTTGTTTCCTCAGTCATTTCATCTTTCACCAACCATAACACAAAATGCATCAGGTGTTTGGGGATGAACCAGACAAAACTGAGCCTAGATAGGTCTTTCATCACTTTGCTCTGTAGAAAAACTTGTTTTTTTTTTCTAGTAAGCAAATCAGATTCAGGAAATATCAAGGAAACTTGGAACGTATTTCATTTTCAGATTATAGGCCTATATTAAGAAACCACACAATGATTAGAACTTGTCTTTCAAATATTACTTGCCAGCAAATGTTGGCCCCTTTTTTGAAATGTTAGTATTTCTTTAGAGTATGTTCCCAGAATGATCAATTGCCAGGGAGTCAAATTAAGCCAGTGAGAAGCATACATTGAATGGGAGGTAGCACATCCTCATCTAGCAACTGCTGTATCCCAAAATAACTGTATCATACCTCCCAAAAGTGAAATGAAGTTAATAAAAAAATGTCCTCTGGCAGTAGACTATCATTAGCTATTGCAGCTCTCAAACTTTTAAAGATCTCCCTTTCCTTTTCTTTCTTTTCCTTCTCAGTGCTGAAGTCTCTAAGTACAATATTTCTTCACCAAAAAAAGAAAGTTAATGTCTTCAATGCCCTTTATGATCTAGTTATTTGATAGAGTTGGAAAAATTTTGGATATAAGTTTGATATTTATAAGGTTTAGTTCAGAGACCTAAGCCCTGGTTACAAAGTTTAAACTTCATCACAAACCTTTGGGAAGGCTAATAGGCTATTGTTGTCTTATGATTAAAAGTATTTAATGAAATAAAGAATAAAGAAGGTGAATATAGAAGTCACAATGCCACAGTAAAGAATAACTGTATTGGGTAGTATTAGATGCATATAGAAAATATTCAATCATGCATGTTCATGTTGGAAACAATTATGCTTATTATTTTATGCTGTCACAAATCGTATTTGATCTGCAAAATGAAACACAGAATCACAAAATTTTAGAAGGGGAAGAAATCTTAGAAGTCACAATTTCCTATAACCTAGGTGAGAATTCCTTCTATTATACTGCTGATGGAAGAATATACAATCATTACTTGAACGCTTTCTATCTCACTACTTTATTAGGCAAGATTTTATCAGTCCTTGTTGAATTAATCTGTGAAATAGTTCTTTCTTAGACTGAGTCTGCTACATGGACTCTTAGAAAAGTTACTCTAGATTTGAAAGAAGAAAACTATAGGGGAGGAGCCAAGATGGCGGAGTAGAAAGACTCACGTATGCTAGCTCTGAACCCACAACCCATAAATTTCCTGTAAGAAGAACTCCCCACAAATTCTGGAGCACTGCAAGGCTCACAGAAACAGAGTGGAAAAGATTTCCGTTCCAGAGAGCCCTGGAGAGTGGTCCCCAGGGGTCCTTCGTGCCCCAGAAAGTGGAGCCCACTCCTGAGCTGCCCTGGCCACGGCCCCAGAGGGGCAGATCCAAGCAGGCTTCAGGGACGGAATCTCTGGCGTGGGCGAAGGTCCCTCCACCCACAGATGCTACAGGTCAGTGAGAGAGACTTCTGGGCTGGTCGAGAGGGGAGCAGGGTGTCTCCGTGACTGGGGCCCCTCGGGAGGCAGCGGCAGAGGAAGCGCAGTGGTGGCCGGGACTCCCCCAGCAGGAAGGAGCTCCATTACCAAAGATCTCTGCATAAACCCCCTGAGGGAACTGAGCCTGGGAGGTGGCCCTGCCCCCACCCGCTCCATTACTAAAAGTCTCTGCATAAAGTCCCTGAGGAAACTGAGCCTGGGACGCGGCCCTGCCCCCACCCCAGCACCGGAACTTAAGCTCACATTGAATAGCATACTCTCCTGCTGTGGATAGCCCTGAGAATGGGAAGCAGCATTTGAATCTCAGACCCCAAGCACTAGCTGGGCAGATCTCGGCAGGGGTGGAGAGAAATCTTAGAAGTCAAGTAACTGGCTGGGAAAATGCCCAGAAAAAGGGAAGAAAAATAAGACCATAGAGATCTACTTTATTAGGGAAGAGATGTTCCTTCATCCTTTCATTTCTGATGAGGAAGTACAATGCTTGCCATCAGGGAAAGACATGGAGGTTCAGCCTCTCTATCCCAGACATCCCAGGTGGATGTCCGGTGGGCTCAGGCCATGGAAGAGTTCAAAAAAGGATTTTGGAAATCAAGTTAGACAGGTGGAGGAAAAACTGGGAAGAGAAATGAGAGAGATGCAAGAAAAGCATGAAAAACGGGTCAATACCTTGCTAAAGGAGACCTAAAAAAGTGCTGAAGAAAATAACACCTTGAAAAATAGCCTCACTCAATTGGCAAAAGAGGTTCAAAAAGCCAATGAGGAGAAGAATGCTTTCAAAAGCAAAATTAGACAAACGGAAAAAGAGGTTCAAAAGCTCACTGAAGAAAATAGTTCTCTCAAGATTAGAATGGAACAGATGGAGTCTAACGACTTTCTAAGAAATCAAGAAATCACCAAACAAAACCAAAAGAATGAAAAATGGAAGAGAATGTGAAATATCTCATTGGAAAAACAACTGATCTGGAAAATAGATCCAGGAGAGACAATTTAAAAATTATGGGACTACCTGAAAGCCATGATCAAAAAAAGAAGCTAGACATCATCTTTCATGAAATTATCAAGGAAAACTGCCCTGATATTCTAGAACAAGAGGGCAAAATATTCAAGGAATCCACCAATCACCACCTGAAAGAGATCCAAAAATAGAAACTCCTAGGATCATTGTGGCCAAATTCCAGAACTCCCAGCTCAAGGAGAAAATCTTGCAAGCAGCTAGAAAGAAAAAATTCCAGTATTGTGGAAATAAAATCAGGATAACTCAAGATCTAGCAGCTTCTACATTAAGGCATCGAAGGGCATGGAATAGGATATTCCAGAAGTCAAAGGAACTAGGACTCAAACCAAGAATCACCTACCCAGCAAAACTGAGTATAATACTTCAGGGGAAAATATGGTCTTTCAATGAAACAGAGGACTTTCAATCATTCTTCATGAAAAGACCAGAACTGAAAAGAAAATTTGACTTTCAAACACAAGAATGAGAAGAAGCATGAAAAAGTAAACAGCAAAGAGAAGTCATAAGGGACTTACCAGAAGTCAACTGTTTACATTCCTACATGGAAAGACAGTTTTTGTAATTCTTAAAACATTTCAGTATCTGGGTAATTGGTGGGACCACACACAGACGTACACACACACACACACACACGCACACACATGCGTGCACGCACACACACATACACACAAGCATGCACACACAGAGACAGAGAGCACAGAGTGAATTGAATAGGATGGGACCATATCTTCAAAGAAATTAAGGTAAATGGTGAGAGAGAAATGTAGTGGGAGGAGAGAGGTGAAATGGAATGGGGTAAATTATATCTCATTCAAGAGGCAGGCAGGAGACTTTTTAGTGGAGGGAAAAAGAGGAGAGCTGAGAAAAAAACATGAAGTTTACCCTCATCACATTCGACTAAAGGAAGAAGTAAAATGCACACTCATTTTGGTATGAAAACCTATCTTACAGTACAGAAAAATGGGGAAGAAGGAGATAAGTAGGGAGGGAGGGATGATGGAAGGGAGGGCAATGGGAGGAGGGAGCAATTTGAAGTCAACATTTGGGGAGGGACAGGATCAAAAGATAGAATAGAAACAATGGGGGGCAGAATAGGATGGAGGGAAATACAGTTAGTCTTACACAACATGACTATTATCAAAGTCATTTGCAAAACTACACAGATATGGCCTATATTGAATTGCCTGCCTTCCCAAAGGGAATGGGTGGGGAGGGAGGGATGGGGAGAATTTGGAACTCAAAGTTTTAGGAACAACTGTTGAGTATTGTTGTTGCTACTAGGAAATAAGAAATACAGATAATGGGGAATAGAAAGTCATCTGGCCCTACAGGACAAAAGAGATGATGGGGACAAGAGAAGGGAGGGATGATAGAAGAGAGGGCAGATTGGAGATAAGGAAAATTAGAATGCTTGGTGTATTGGGGTGGGGGGAGGGGATAAATGGGGAGAAAATTTGGAACCCAAAATTTTGTGAAAATGTATGTAAAAAGTTAAATAAATAAATAAATTTTAAAAAGAAAAAAAAGGAAAACTATAGCTAATGAATGAGTGAATGAATAAAAACATTTACTAAGTATTTGCAATCTTCCAGGCACAACATGAATAGCGATTGGTATATTTGCCTAAGGATCAATACAGACTGACAATAATTCAGTCAATAAGCATTCATTAATATCTGCTATGTGCTTACCACTGTGCTACGTGCTAGGGTTGTATAAACAAAATGATATAGTTCTTGCTTTCATGTTACAAAAGCACTCAAATGGATCTCATTGTTTTAGAGTTTCCTGAAAAGATGCAGATCCTACTACATTCATACAGGACTACAGTATGTAATTCCCATCCCTGTACTCCTTAGAGTTCACCACATGGTGTTCACCCTATGTACTTCAGGTGTCCTTCAATTTCCACTGATATCAGGATGGTACCAATGGCTAGCCACCTGTCAGTCCTCCTGCCTCATGACCAGTCTGTCTTCTCTTTTGGTCATACACTTACTTGATCATATACTTTACTCCTGTTCTTCAGAGTTTCTTATTAGTTATATGTTACCACCTGTCCATAGCCTGCCTTTCTGTTTCCTTCAGTGTGATGGTCATCTTCAGCTCTTCAGAGGCAATGATATTCCAGGTCTTGCTACAATAGAACAACACTGGCTAAAATTATTTTATTGTGGAAAAATGGATCTTTGCTGTTAAAGGGCATCTTGGGATTTGTAAAAGTACTCTTCAATTTTCCCAAAAAGCACTGTAGTCTGCTCTTCTTTCTAAATTTGCCCAAATTCACTGTTAATATGTATTCTTTGTATGGAACACATGTGCTCTATAAGATTAACTCTATAAGACAGAGAAGTTTGGAAGAGGGCTGGCTGGAGGAAGGGAAAGACAATAAGATCTGTTCTGGACATGCAGAGTTTGAGTTCTCCATCATGCAATTTGAACTGTCCAACTACCAACTGGTGATAAAAGCTTTAAGGATCTGGGAGTCATTGGTGTAAAAACAATAGTAAAATCCATTGGAACTGATGAGATCACTAAGAGAGTGTGTAGAGCAGAGGACTGAAGGGTGTAGGGGGAGGCTGGTTTCAAGCATTCTAAATGCTGTCTTGTGGAAGAGAGATAATAATAGCATTTTATATAATGCTTTGAAGCATTTTACGTATGATACTTAATTAAAAGAAAGGAGAGATTAAATTTGTTCTCTTGGGGAGGGTACAGGGAACAGAAGCTTCAAGGAAAGAATTGAAGCTTTATTTAAGGAAATACATACTTCTTAACCATTAGAGTTATCCACCAAGTAGAATGGGCTGCCTTTAGAAATAGTTGGTTACTTGCTTTTCACTGGAAATCTTCAAGTAAAATAATAATAATAATAATAACTTACTCTAGCACTTACTAAATGCTGGGTGTTATACTAAGTGCTTTATAATTATTATTTCATCTGATACAACAATGCTGTGCTGTAGATGCTACTATTATCCTCATTTTACAGGTGAGGAAACTGAGGCAGACAGGTTAGGTGACTTTCGCAGGGTCACACAGCTTGTATCTGAGGCCACATTTGAACTCAGGTCTTCTTAATTCCAAGTTCAATGAATGGGTGTTACTTTACCCTAAGTGAGAGCCTGAAGGGGGCCAAGGTCTCCCAGTGCATCCTGGATCATCTCCAGTCATCCTGATAAATATTTCTGATGGCATGGTCTTCTCTGGCAATGAAGGATGAACACAACAATAAGATACATGTTGAAATCTAAGTAATAGGAATTCTTCTTTTCCCACTCGACATTTTCTGTTAATGGACAGGCCAAAATTCTTTAAGTGATTACACAGCTAGTTCAGAATGCTCTGCTCTGCCTTAGGGTTGATGTGATCAAAACCATTTCACCCAAAACCTTCATCATTAAGGATCTGAAGTACCTCAATATACACAGGAAATACCACCTAGACTTAGATTTAGCTGGATCTCTTTCTGCATCATGGTGGATATTTTTGGCAAGTTTATTTCTCCCAACTTTATGATGCACTTTATGATGCACTGATTTATTATCAGTAGGGAAGTAGACATCTTTTAGATAACATTGTAAGTTGGTTCTTCCATGTCCTCAAGAATGTATTATCTCTGGCACAGATCTCCTCCATACATACTTGATAGCAATCTAACTGTTTTTCCTATCTTTTTTTCTCTTTATTCCCATTTCCAGTTCTTCTGTAAGCATCGCAGTGAATGTGGTTAAGATCCAGCTGAGATGGTTCCACTTCACTTATTGGAGAAAATATTTTGTTGTGATAGATAATTTTGCCTTCAGTTTTTTTCCCATTTTTTTCTATTTGTATTTCTCTTTCTGTTTTTATTGTTGAATGCCTTGTTATGACTTTACTTAATTGGGTATGTAGCTAAGATTTCTTTAGACTAATCTAAATAAATTTGCATTTTATACCTTTTGATTTGGTTTGTTTTTAATAGGGTTCTGGAGACCATTGTATCTACTTTGGAGAACCTTCAGTATGAGTTACACATTGAACATGTTATGGGATTTATTTTTCCTTGAGCAACTTCAGATTAGGGCAATAGAACAAAAAGGAATGATTCCCTCGGGGTCATCTACGCAAAATTGGGGCTGATCTGTGTTGGCTCAGAGTCTTTTGGATATGTAGACCATGGGTTGTATCTATAATATCAGATTTACCTTCTTGCAACAGATCTCTAGATCCATTCACTTGTTAGACATATTTAGTGTATGCTATAGACAGAGAAGCTCATGAACTTAATTGCTAACTCCATTTAAAAATTTTTATCTTCTGCAAAAATCAGGTAGGTTTCCCTACTATTCATTCTACGTAGGAGTTACTCTCTATTATATGTGGGGGAGGGGTTGGAGAGGGGGAGAGAGAGAGAGAGAGAGAGAGAGAGAGAGAGAGAAAGAAAGAGAGAGAGAGAGAAAGAGAGAGAGAACACACTCTTCTTTCTTTTTTCTGTAAAAAAATATATATATCTTTGCAAAAGAGTTGGTTTTAGTAATTTCTAACTCTACAGATCTCCATCCATTTTATGTCATTAATTAGTAACTTGATATGTGCTGTTTTCTGCCCTCTAATTTTATTCATTTTAAATTATGTAATAGCCTGATATCCAGTGGTATGATCATTTTAAGAAATGCTATTCATTTTCAAAATCTTTTGGAATTTACATGAAGGTTTAGGGTCTGGAAATTAGATCTAAAATCTTATAAATACTGATTTCACTCAGAAAATTTATTCATTGTAAGCATATGAATCTTTCAAAAAGTCTGTAATTATGATTGGATAACCTTCTTCTTTCCAAAATTGCATAGAATTAAAATCAAAAGGAGGAAAAACTAAATAAGACATGGTTTAGACTTTTACAGGAAATGATAGTCTCTTATTTATTTCATAAACCCTAACACATCAATAATAGGTTCATGAGCTAAGTAAAATAAGGTCTTTCCTTTCTCACCCTAGAATCTCAAGAGTACCTCTATATAAACTTGTGCCATTTTCACAGTTGTGATACCTAACACTGAGAAAGTGTTTGTACTGGGGCTCCTCTTCAAAATTGGTTAGCAAGCTCACAGTAGGAGAGGAATAGGTATTAGAGTGCCAGAATTCAACTCTTGTTTTATTTAGAGCTAGGCAATTCAAAGCAGCAAAAGTATGATCCTGGCAAAGCTTTAACTCATCAGTCTAACCTTCAATAAAATATATATTGTGAATTTAGTTAAGTAACAGTATTTGTAACTGAGAAGTACAATTTATGAATAATTCAGGTTCCTTGCTTCACTCTCACTTTCCTTCTAAGACTTCTTAACATCTCTATAACAGATGAAAATCAAGGAATAAAAAAAATGGAAATCCAACCAACTTGACTCTGTTAGTAGATCTAACCATGATTTCCTTAGAATAGGAGATTTAAAATATTTGACTAAAATCATGTTTTGCAGTTGTCTATAGTTTTTAATTTTCGGTAGTACCATAGGTTCTCTTCTAAAGTTTTATTCTGTTGCCTCATTGTGGTACATGACTGACCCTGGGTCCAATTTCCAAAGCTATTGCTGAGCAGGGACCCAGTAATAGAACGTGTGTCTGTTTTCTTAGCATCACCTGGCTAAATTTGAGTAAAGTCATTATTAAAGAGTTGGTCGCTCAATGATAAAGTATGATTCTGTGTATGTGTGTGTGTATGTGTACGTGTGTGTGTGTGTATTTTGTTTATAGTAATTCATTAATCTATCTTTGAAAGGAAGGAAGTAATTGAGGTCTGCATTAGTGGAGGTAACATATAGATGAAATAATGGATCCTTGATGTGTTGATGTATCATAATAGTTATAGAAATGAAAGTTCGAATTGCAAGAAACAATTTTTAAGAGACCATGATTGCAGGTTTATTTTAAATTCCTGCACTAAAAATGCCTTTATATAAATTATTATCTTTACACAAAATCTTATTTAATCTAAGTGCTAAAATATTGACTTGATTCCTTTTCACTGTGGTATGCTTTTTTTTTCAAAAGCATTATATCTCATAGTCACTTAATATAAATTTAATAATAAGTTAAAAAGGAAAAAAATCAAGAGCAATATTTCTAGTGGGATCTGTGTAATTTTAACTGAGATGAAACTGATTTAAAACTGTTGACAAAGGATAAGATGTAACATGAACTGCACAGCATTATCACTTCTTAGTTGACTCAAGAAGCATAAATAGCTCATTTTCAGCATTCAGAATGGAAATTGTCAATGATGCCCATTAACTTTGTGCACTGGGAATGTGAAAAGCTGACAGCTAGTTTGAAGGGAGTAGAAGGCATTGTATCTTCAAATAATAACTGGCTTAATAGATATTCACAATAGCTCTTCAGGAAAAGTTCTCCTCATTTGATATAATGTCTGCCAGATATGTCAGTCATGTAAAATGTTTAACTTGCACAGAAAAGTAAAAGATGTTGAAAAGAAAACAATATACCTTGGACCCAAATAAAATGTAATTTTACATTACTTTGCATGAATGCATTATACGAATTTCTCCCATCACAAAGGTCTTTGGCAAAAATTGTTAACAAATTGTAATCCACTTTACCATCCTGCTAAGTTGTGATGATGTGACCTAACAAAGTAATATTTCCTCTAACATTCCACTTGATCTCAGCATAATCTTTGTCCAAAATTCCCTGGTGTCTTGTTTATGAGTCTCTCCTCTCTGCATGAGTAGATTCAAAGATCTGAGTCCCAGATATGACAGCAATTAGTTTTGTGACAGTGAACAAAGCATTTCACATCTTGAGGATTCCTTGTCTTTATCTTTAAATTTTGCATACCCATGTTCGCACTACTTACTTCATAATATAAGGAAAGCTAATAACATATTAATGTAAGGTATTGTTATTAACCCCAAGTGTGATAGACCCTGTCAACATAATGATTTCATTTCTTACTCCATAGACGCCTCTGCTCTTACTATTATCTTTATTTTCAGAATGTCTCTATATCAATGTCTATCTTACTGATAATTTCTACTCCCCTTACTCATTTTTCACAATCTGAATTCTGTCTTTAAGTGTCTAAGTATCCAACTTGACCACCATTTTTCCAGTTTTTTCCCCTGACATTCTTATTGATTCTGTAGTATGATTTTTTTTCTTTGTCAAATGTTCATTTTTTTAAGGTTTTAACCCCATAATATTCACTCATTTTGTCAAGGTTTTTTTAACTCCATAATAATGAATCCTACTTTTTATTTAAACTTTTCTATGAAGTGATATTTTTTTCTTTTTCTCTTTTTGTGGTTCTTTTATTTTCTGTGACCTTTTGTTGATATTTGTGAAGTAAAAAAAGGGAGATATAGTCAATTGCAACTATTCATTCTGTCATCTTGCTGGAAATCAGTTTCTATTTTACTCACTAGGCATAGGATTCACTAGATTTCTTATATGTGTAAGCAGTTATATGGTATCTGTTTGTTTAGTATCTCCTAACTCTTTTCCATATGAAAGAGAAAAGTGCCTATTAGTTGTCATTGTTTGTTCTTGGTGGTTTTTGTTTTTGCTTTTAAGGGTAGAAGTGGGAAGAAGAGAGAAAGGAGACTAAGTTGGTAGACACTGGGCAGAGCGAGCATAAACTAAGAACTGATTACTTCTCTCCTTTCCCTTTCCTTCCCCATGCAGTTAACCCTGCTAAAACAAAGCCAAAGTATTCCCACTTAGAGAAAAAGTATTCATTTTGACCCTATTTTCATACACTTGTCAACTGTGTGCTGCTCAACTTTCCCTCCAAGTTAGCAACAAACTGTTCACTCTGAGAAGAACTCTAATTTGTTGACAATAATTCTTTTGGTGGTCATTTTGCTTTGGGGATGCCACTTTTGTTGAATGCAAATATTTAGTTTGGAAAGGATAGGTCTATGATCAGTCCAGCACTCTGCACCACACATTGCCTCCATCATTCTCATATCCTGTCTGTCTCTTCTTACAATCATACAGTCTATTAAATGCCAATGTTTGCTGTGAGGGTGCATCCATGAAGCTTTGTTGCATTTAGGTAAACAGAAGACAGTGTTGGTGATGAGAAAGTCACGAGATGGACCAGTCTTCAGTGGTAAGTGCCCTTTACTATTGCTGTTTCCAATTCCAAACCTCCCTAGGACTCCCTGCTAGGTCTGGTAGTCTGAGTTTGCTCTAGCATTACAGTTACCCAGAATTATAAGCTTGTCTCCTTTTCGAACATTGATGACAAGGGTCTCCAGGTCTTCATAAAATTTTTCTTTGACCTCATCAGGATTCGTCATGGTGGGAACATAGGTACTAATGATGGTGGTGTGACATTTTTATGCAAATAGCAATCGCATTGTCATGAGCCTGTCATTCACTCCTTTTGGCAGTCATACAAGTTTGTTGACTAGATTAGTGTTGATTGCAAAACCTACACTGGCTTCATAGTGCTCCCTTCTCTGTGGCTATTCCAGAAAAGTGCATATCCACCTCCAACTTCAGTACGCTGGACTTAGGAAGATTCTGAAGAACACCTGGCAGGATAAAGTACCAGACACTGAGATCCTTACTCGAATTAAACTGCCAAGCAGTTTAATTCTGTTTCAGAGAACCCAATTCTGATGGGCCCACCATGTTGTTTGAATACAAAATGTACACTTGCCAAAAAGACTGTTTTATGGAGAACTCACACAGGGCAAGTGTTCACATGGTGGTAAAAAGTGATGCAAGGACACTCTCAAGGTCTCTCTCAGCAACTTTGGAATTGATTGTGTGACATGGGAAACATTGTCATAGGACTGCTCAGCACGATGTGCCACCTCAGAGAAGGTACTGTGCTCGATGAGCAAAGCAGAACTAAAAGAGCTCAAAGGAAATTCAGGATGTGCAAATTTAGAGTATCCATTCCAAATGTTCACCCAGACTATTGGTGCCCAACCCGTGGTAGCGCATTCTGAGTTCATATTGGTCTGATCAGCCAGTCGGACACACTGAAACTTGACTCTAGCACAGTGATTTCAGTTTGGTCCTCTTCTAGAATGAAGGACAATAGCCAACCATTCACATACACAACGTTTGACCATTTTTATCTGTTTTGATTTGCTTCTCTACGTTATGGTATTGATAATATTATTGTTCCTTTAAAAATAGCATTGTCTTACCTTTTTCTGATATATTGGGAAACATTTCAAGTTCCCTTGATATTCTTACTGTATTGTAGAAAAAGCAGTGGACTTTCTGTTAGAAAGTCCAAATTGAAGTCTTGGGTTCACTTGATACTAGTAGTTACTTTCTGTAAAACACAATCTTTCCAAGTTTTAATTTTCTTATTGATTAAAGGAAAATAGTCATATTTATATTTTTTCTTCCAAAGTTGTTATGAGAAAAGTGTTATATAAATTATAAAATACTGCAAAAATATTAATTTATTCTTAACATACAATATTGGAATTAAATAATGGAATTACTTACATTTTGATGACCCAAAATACTAATTTAATATTTATAACCCTAGATAGCTATAATGCAACAGTACATAGAAGAATAAAATTTTTTCCTTGATTATACATTTCTCATAGCTAAAATTGTCAGATTACATTTCCATTAAGTTGCTCAAAAATATTGGCAAGGTCAATCATCAAAAAATGAACAAGTTGATTGTAACTTCATTGAATTTGGAGCAATTTAATATAAGTAAAATGAATGTGATCCAATCAGTCTTTAAAGCAATAAGATGAAAGCTACTCATGACAAAAATCAATGAGGGCAAAAAGGCCATATTCAAATCATATTCTAGTCTGCTCTAAACATCCTACTGTATTTCCATAAAACTATACCCTTTTTCTTTCTTGTCTTTAGTGGATTGAGTCCAGAGCCATTTAATTTACAATCCATATGTGACCACATCAAGCCAATCTCATGACAGCTTTACAAAGGGATGGCAGACTATTTTAGGGAAACTTCAAAAAACCTGCTTTTCTTCAAAATTCTTTTTGAACTTCATACCTGATATCAGAAAATCCATCACAGAATCACCACTTTATTTTATTTTTTTGCTTAAAGTGTAACCTTTTATTTTAAAAAAAAAGTAATCCTAAATCCTTGGCCTTCTGGAATATCACATACCCAGAACTGAGTTGTGAAGCACAAAGTTTCATGACATCTATTGTTGCATCCTGCAGTAGGTGGTGGTGTCCTAATATAGGCTCTTGAATTCATTTTGTCCTGGTGCACAGCCTCTCCCTTTGCTGGAGTGTTCCAAGAGATTCCTGGACAGACTCTAATATCCATAGACCTGTCTGTTTCATAGGCATTATAGACCAGAAAAGAAAATATAGACTTATTCTTGGATTTCCCTATAAAGATTTGGTCTGATTCATTTTTTAGGTTTATTTGAATGAAATTTTTTGGGGAAGGAGAAGTTGCAGGGGGGGAGGTGAGGACAGCCAATTATACTTCATGCCACTTTGTCCTATTGTTTTCAGTTTGTATGTTCCATTGAAAACATATCTCCATGCTTTTCATCATGTTTGTATCTAATACCCTTATAACATTTCATGATATTCCACTAATCTACCTTTTCTTTAGCCATACCCAAATTATAGATATCAATTTCCCCCATTTTTGTTCCTCTTCCAAAATGCTGCTATAAATATTTTGGGTGAATATGACACTTTGTTTTTTGTCAATAACTTTTTTAGTCATTAACAATTCCTGTGTCTAGAAGTAGAATGAGTCAAAGCATTATGGGCATTTTAGCCACATTATTTACATAATTTCACATTGTTTTTAAGAGTGGTTATATTAGTTCTCAACTCCAACAGCAATGAAGGAGTACAACCTATCTTTTCACTACCCCTCCAGTAGTGATCATTCCTAACTTTTATTGTATTTGCCTATGGTGGAGTGGTGTCTATCACTTGTTATTGAAACAACTTGGTTGTATAGTTATACAACTTTTGCTAGAAGTATCAACTTGGGAGTACAGATAAATAAAAAAGCATATCTCATAGTATGCTTACAATTAGGAATAATGTGAATTGGGGGCAGTGTTGGAGCTGGGACCTTCTATTGGAGTTAGTAAAAAAAAAAATGGAAGGAGTAAGAAGAGGGGCGAACCAAGCTTCAGTTAAAGTATTACAGGGGAATGCATATTCAAGGAAAAGGCAAACAATAATGGAGACCAGTAGATGAATAAATGTTGTGACAGTAGTCTTAGATGTGAATATAATTTTACAGATAAGGATGAATATATGAGAGGAGATATAAAAGGGTGGCTTATAGAGAAATAAGCAATTGTGTATTATCAGGATAGAAAGGTTATAGGGGCGATTTGGAAGTAGCTTCAACAATCAAGCTTTTTATTGGACAAGTTGAATAGAGTGATGCCACTTTCAAATTCCCTAAAATATATTTACCTAGACCTCGTACTTGACCTGTTAGAAGTTTCCTACTTGATTTCCTACTTCAGTTTCTCCCCATTTTAATATATTCTTCAAGCAGATTTTAAGTTTGTTTTGCTAACTTGTAGTTTTCCTCCTATTAGGTATGCAGTAAACTCCAGTGGCATCCTCTTTCTTCCCAGGATCATGTATAAATTCTCCGGTTTTGTGTTTAAATCTCTTCATAATTACACCCCTCCCTACATTTCCAGTCCTCTTACACTTTACTCTGATCTTTGTGCTCAATAATTCAACCCCACTGGCTTTCTTACGCTCCATCTTTCTTGTATTTTCACACTGGCTCTTGTTCTTCTTGGTGGGATTGTACTCCTTTACCAGGTCTTAGGATGTCTGTTTTCCTTTACATTTAGCTGAATGACCACTTTTTATGGGAAGTTATTAGTGAACCACCTCCAGTCTACTAGTGAACCATCTCCCTAAAATACTTTGGATTAATTTTGCATCTATTCTGTTTATACCTGCATATGTATATACTGTCTCCATCATTAAAATGTAAGTTCTCTGAAGGTAAGGAACTATTTATTTTTGCCTTTATGTCCTGTGTAAGATATGCTATTGACTGACCACTTTTTGTCTTATTTCACATTCTCCTACATCAAAATTATTTGTATATGGGTATTTCCCCTTATTACGTTTAATTAAACACAGCAAACATTTATTATCTTTAGTCTTCTTGAGAACATAGGTTTTTAAAACCTATTTTATCATCAGAACCTAGTACAGTGCATATACATGACATTGGACTGAACCAAATGTTTTTCTTCTAGTAAAGGAATTTGGTAATCAAAAGATGCAGGTCTATAATACTTGGCTAAAATATTTACATTCAGAGTGATGGGCTATCTGAGTACATGGATAGTCTGGATGAATGACAGCAAAAAGCTAATCATATTGTTATGTTTTAGTGAAAGAAAATGATATTTCATACATTGTTATCTAAATTAAATTATCTTTTGGAAAAATAGATAATTGCTGTTTTGTGTCCAGTTAACTTTTATCAAGTGATTAAAAAAGGAGTGGCTTGAGTGTTTACCAGAGGCAATGGGTAAGAGATAGTTACTTAGTGTTATACTGGTAGACATGAAATGTAAAAACTACCTGTAGGAAGGCTTCCAACATATTGGAGAGATCCCTTACTGAGTAACTATATGAGAACACAGACAGAGTTTAGCTGGTTGAGAAAGTATGGATCATTGCTGTCTGCACTGATAGAAGTATGCTGTCTGCACTGATAGAAGTAATCACCCCATCTAAATTCAATCACAAATACATTGAAGAACTGACTACACTTATTCTTTTGCTGTCTATAATCTCCTAAAAATCACCCAGTCTCCATCTCCTTTAGTTAATCCTATCGAAAACACCTGAAAGGTGAGGAGTCAATACTTCCTTATCTGCAGTCCAAACTCTTTATTCTAGAATGCAATGATTTCAATAATCTGTTTACAACTTACTTTAACACAAAATGAATAAGGCACTATTACCCAAATTCACCTTATGCTTTCTAATCTTTAATTTTGTCATTTTTCCCTCCCAAAAAATGACCTCTTTTTCTCTAATTACTAAAACCATAACAGTTCTTTAAGACTCAAATGAAATTCTTTCTCCTCAGAGGGAACTTCTATCTCACTTACAGACTGAACTGATCACTCCCTTCCCGAAGAGCACTAGATTCCTGAATCATTTATTGTCTTCTATTGTTAGATACATTTCTATGTTTACCTTTCTATCTACCTTTTAAGTTTCTTGATAGCAGGATTATGTTGTATATTTTTTATTTATTTCATTTAATCCCTTGGAATAATACCTTACAATATAAAACTGATTTGCTGATTTAATTTTGAAGATGATCATTGATATTAATGTTTTAAAACCAGTCATAAATTGTACAATAATTATTTTGATTATTTAATTTGTGGTTTGAGTGAAATTCATGTCAACTTACTGCTATATTAAGCATGTTTTAGCTAATCATGAAAAAGAAAGTCATGAGATAACAAAGAAACAGAATAATAAAACTGAGCTGCCTCTGAGTGGTTATAGATCTGTTATGATGCAAATCTGGGATGAAGAGAAACCTAGGGACAAAGTTTTGAGCTTGATCAGTTTATTAATATATAGCAAATTAGTCTAGCAAATACTAACACATTGTCTCCAAGCCCCTCAGTAGTCAAGAATCCATCTAACAGTAAGAATAGCTCTTTTATATACTTGAATAGATAGCACATTGTACAGGGTACAAAAATAGTACAATGATACAAATTATATCTGTGACTATTATTTATTTGACCCAGACATGGAGGGTGATCTCCACGTGGCTTAACTTCAAAGGGTGGATTTCTATAACCCTTCACAACTCAAGGCAAAGAGTGTTGACTAACAATCTCTGTAAAGTCTCATGGTGGGCAAACATCTTGTTAGCATTTTAACTCACATTGCCTTGAAAATCTTTTGGTGGACAAACATCCTATGACCAGGTTGACTCATCTCCCACCATAGTCATCAAAAGCTCACATTTAAATTTGTGGTTGGACTTTAGCTCATAGGAATATGAAAGTTAAACTCTTGCAAATTTTATTAATGGAGTCTATACAACCAAGACTTGTTTTAATGAATAAATATTGATTCTAATTAGACATACTGATTAGATAAAATTCTCAGTCAATAATTAATCATGGAGTATCAATTCTCATATTTTACAATAGGTCAATGAAGTTATACAGCATCAGGAAGCTCAAACTTATATAATTAGGGAGGGCAACCGATAAATAAAGGCTTGATCCTTATTACATAATAAATTGAAAATAATACAAGATAAAGTAAGGTATCAATTTTCAATTTAACAGGTCTCATGAGATCCTTCATATGGTAGGGACTGATTAGATATGGCTCATACTTCCATTGCTCAGGAATGCTCAACCCAATCTAAAAATTCCCATTTAAATCCAGCAATAATGAGTTCTGTCTTCTTTCTCTCTTGTTCTCTCCACTCCCCTCCACTGGAACAGATTGAGATAGAGTCATAAAGACATTTGAGAAAATGGTAAGGTTTCAAGTTCTAGCTAATCCTCACTTTATAAGCAGTACAGACACTCAAGACTTGAACTAATTTGTTGCCATTTTATCCCACTAGAGTCATTTGGATCCTACCTCAAGTCTATGAATTTTTGTGTGTGGGTTTTTTTTTTTAAATAACTGTATATCAACATAATTGCCTTTTTGGAAATGCTATCTATTTTATTTTATGCATTTAAAAATATTATTCTGAGAATGGGTCCTTAGGAATCATCTACAATAATCACAGGTTATCCATGACACACAAAAAAGATTAAGAATCTTTGCCCTAAAACAATCAGCCCCTTACACAATTTTAATGCAAAAGAAGTTGATATAAAATGAGAATGGTGATTTCACGAAATGATCTGCAGAGTAAGACTGGAAGATTTCATTTACAACTAAAGTTCTCTTTTATGAAAATGTCACCTAAAATCAATTATATTCCACATATATTTCAAATATTTATCACTATTACATCTCATGTAGGTTACTGTAATAGCCTCCTAACTAGTCTCCCTGCCAACAGTCTCTTGGCAAATCCTCCATAAAACCTCCAAAATTCCTAATGCACAAATTTAACTTTGGAATTCACCTGAAAATCTTATCTTAATGTGGCCCTTCCTAAGACCTTGCAGTGTATTTCTTACCTACCTTTTCAGACATATCATTCTACCACTTTTTTTTTTTTTAACAATCTTTGTGTCTGCCAAGTTAGAATAACTGTTTCTAGACATTGTCTAAATTCTTCCATATTTTTGCATTCCAACCAGTTAACTCCATGCCAAGACTGTATTCATTTTCTCTTTATCTCTGGGCTACCCTGAGGGAAAAATAGAAGACAGACTATGCCCAGTAGGTAAAAGGCCAACCCCCCACCTTGACCATCTTTTCCCTCAGCACCTGAAGGAAAGAGTTCAGGATCCTCATCCTAAGAATCTTGAAAACGGGAGTATTTGTCAAATCACCATTGCTACTTCCAACATTCTCCCCTTCTTCCTTCGCTGTTCCATAGCCATAATTGTGGAGAAAAGTCATTGAACTGAAGAGAACCCTTATTCCTTACAATCACCAGCATCAACTGCTGACCAACTGCCACCAAAAGGAAGCTGAGCAAACAAAGTCCTGGAAGTAATAGCATTACCACCTACCCCCTACCCCAACCCTGAAAGTACTCAACATGTCTCCAGCTTAGCCTTTATAGTCATTATTGGGAAAGCAAGTCCTGTGGATAAGGGATGAGCTTTCCCTAGCAACTGCCAATCAACTCCCACACACAGGGCAGACAGACTCACCTGGATGAAACAGTGGGGCACAACGAATAGAGTAGGCAGCCCGCTGTCTTCAGAGAGGCATCCTAAAGAGACAGACAACACCACACACCAGGAAAATTGAACCAGCAGCACCACCATCTCTTCACAGACCCTGAATGAAGACAGCTTAGGACCCTTAACCCCAGAGCCTTTGTAAAGCAGTATTTCCAGCCAAGTGTCTGAAGCCACCATACTGGGAAGCAACCTCTATAGAGATGCAGCCTGGTAACTTTTCCCACAGATACTATAGCCACATCTATTAAAGACCTAGATAAGAAAATTCTCATCACTGAAGTTCTTGGCATTATCAACTGATTCAACATCTGAATCTGTTAAAATAATTAATTGATCTGATCACAGGAAGGGACATTATAAAAGAAGCTTTTCCATCTATTTTGTCCTTATACCCTAAGGAATACACTTTGTACCTAAGAACCTTTCTTTCTGACTTGCCATTAAAAACTCATATGTGTTATTTCTCCCCTTAAAATGTGAGTTCTGAGAGCCGAGACTGTCTCATTTTTCTATTTGTGTCACCATTGGTTAACAAGGCACTTTGCATATAGTAAATCCTTACTAAATAATTCATTCATTCTCTTCATGTTGAAATCCTTTCTCACATTATTATATTTTGTCTCTCCTGCTCTCTTATCAAATTCTACCTGAAATCAAATGTTTTCTGTATTCATATTCCATTAGACTGCAGCCTCCTTAAACAGAAAGACTGTCATTTTTCTACTCATAGCATCTAAAACAACACCTTGTGCATAGCTGTAGCTTAATTATTTGAATGAAAACATTGATCATTGGAAACTGAGTTTTAGAAAATAAAAGTTAAAATATTCAGATTTTCAAAATTTAGAGATCAGTAATTAATCAAAGTTAATTTATAAGCTGAATTGCTTTTCATTTTGCCTCTTGATTTTGTTTTATTTTCCCCTTTGCATTTCTCTGGGTTATTGCAATAGATTAAATGGACCAATCTGAAGATCAAAGTGAATTTATTTTGCCATGTTTTCAGTAACAATGATGGGAACATTGAAATGGTATCGTTTTTATAGGCTGGAAAAATGAACTGAATCTAATAAGATATCACTAAGAAAGAGAATAGCAATAATATTGTTATGATTATGATAACCAAAATAGACATTTATAAAGTACTTTAAAATTCACGATGTCAAACTTAAGATAAAATCTTTTATTGTGGTTAGGCCATATAAATACATAAAGGCAGAATAAGACGGATGTGAGTAGGCAACAGTCCACATGGAAAACATTTGCAGGTTTTAGAATATTTTTTGAACCTCGGTATGCATCAGGGTTTCGAGAGGACAGGCCAACAAACTAATGATAGTAGTTGATATTTATATGACTCTCCGGTTTGTGAAGCTCTGGGAGATGCTACCTCAACTGAAGTTCCCATGGACCCATGTGAGATCAGTACTGCTGGTATTACTCACATGCCCATTTTATAGATCAATAAAATGAGGTTCATAAGGGATAAGTGTTCACACACCCCACTACTAAAGTTTTGAAGCATGATTTAAATCTTAATGTCTCCAAGTTTCCTACCCAGACTGTTAGGTAACTATGCCTCTCAGAAACATTATCTTAGGCTGCTTAAAAGGAAAGCAGTGTCAGGGAATAGCTTTGTTTTATTTTGCTTTGGTCGATACATGTGTTATGATGTGTTTATTTCTCAGTTTTGTAAAGACTTGATAAACTGAACAGTATCTGGAAGAAAACAGTGGTGGTTAAAAGCCTGGGGACCATGTCATTAGCTGAAGGAAATGGGTATTTTTAGCCTGGAGAAAAGAAGGCTTACGGGCAACATAATCTAAGTTGTGAAGTGTTTAAAAAGCAATGATATGGAACAATTATTGGAATCACTCTGAATGGCCCCAGATAACAGGAATAAGATCAATGAGTATAGACTCAGTTCTTGGTTTTGTTACCTAATACTTATGTCATCTCTTCATCTTTCTAGCTTCAATTTCTTCATTATAAAATGATAGCTAATGTCTGGGGTGATCACTGTTAGGACCTCTTTGGATCTAAATTCTATGATCTCATTTCCAGAGGCAATTTTCTTCTTCACAAAAGGAAAACCTTTTTAACAATTAGAACTGGGAAATAGGCTGCCTGGAGAGGTATTATATTTTCCATTTCTGGAGGTTTTCAGGTCAGAGGTGGAAGAGCACTTGTTAGGACATTGTGCAAAGATGATTCCTCCATAGTTGGGTTCAACTAGTGACCTTTGGTATAACTTCCAAATATGAGATTTTTATGTTTCATTGATTTTATTCCAAGTCATAAGTGAATACCATTTTTGTTTCAAGGAGCCATATTTTAAGTATATATTACTAACAGATGATTAATATCTTAAACATTTCAAAGTTGTCTGTGTAAATCACTAAATTATTTTCAATAAAGTTCTTTTATGTTGTTCAGAAAAACAGGTATTTTTTATCATAGACCCTGAGGGACAAATTCTAAGCAAAAGTACACAGTTCTGAGAGGGCAGAGGACAAAGAGAGAAGAAACTACAAGAGTGACAAGTCTAATTATGGGGAACCTAATTTATTATAGATATAGCCATCCTGTAGGAAAAACCATATGGAGAGAGGCAGAATGGGAGAGTGGAATAAAGAGATGACCTTTCCTCTGCGGTAACTGAGGGGATTAGGACAGTATTTCATTACAATCATACACCACAACTTGTCTGGCCATTCATTCCTCAGCTGATCCCTGCAAAAAAGAAAGCTAACTCTTGGAATGGTGAATGGGATGGGGTGTAGAAGGGGATTGGGAGGAGATAAAGTTACAGGTATTAGGTAAAAAGAGAGACTGAGAATGAAAATGGAGAGTAAAAATAAGATGGAGGGAAATTCAGTAACTATAGCTATGGCAGTCATTTCATTTTTCCATTGTCATTTCAGAGACAAAGAGATCTAGTTTCAAGTCCTGTCTTTGATATATATTGCTTGTGTGGTCCTGGGAAAATCAGAACTTCTCAGTACTCTACGCAACATTCTAATACTGTAAGTAACAAAGAAGTTGTCTATATGAATTAGTTGAGGGAGTTTCCTTTCTAGGGCATTCCCTATGCCATTGAAAATACTGGTCTAATCACAATCCTGTAGGAAAAACTTGTTAATTTGAACTTTAAGATGAATCAGTAGTCATTGGAAAGGGAATATAAATATCTCTTTTCAAAGTCTGTCTTTAGACATTTATATGGAGATTTTCATCCTGATAGTTGTAAAAAAAATATTTATAATAGTATTATAACATCATTTGCATTCATATTAGCCACTTACTAGCCATGTGATTTTAGAAAATAGCTTAAACTCTCAGGGTCAAAGTTTAGCCATCTGTAGAATGGTGGAAGAACTGACCTAGAGGACCTCGAAGGTCCTTTCTAACTCTAAATCTGTGGTCCTATCACCCCATGAAGACTTTCTAGGATTTCCTTCTGCTATGCATAAGATATATATTTCTTCTACACTATCCACATTTTTAAGGTACCAAACAGTCTGAGATGCCTCAGGTGATTCTTTAAATGTAGTAAAATGTCTAATGTCACTCTAATATCAAAATATGAAGTAAACATTTAAAAGACAATCACTTTATTTCATAACAGGTTGTAAAGTTAATCGTGTAAGCACACCTGAGGGCTGCTGCTATGAATAATTTCAAGGGTCTAGTTGCATTATATTATGAACTCTATTCAGAAATAAACATTCTTCAATAAAGTAAAATACAACATTCATAGCAACATCCTTAAAATTTATCATTGAATATATGTATATATACACATATATGTATATATATTATATACATATATGTACATATATATATATACATATATATTAACAATAGCAACATCCTTAATCAATACCAAGTATCCAAGTAAAGTCCTTTTTCAAAATATTATACTATCCACCTCTAGGTCACCGGAATGGCTTCCACTTTGGCTCGGTTCTCTGTTCATTTGTCACCTTATGTTTGGAGTTATTGAGAGAGAGGATGACGAAACTAGGAAGAAATTAGGCATGAGGAAAAGGAGGTAAAAATCCATTTCTTATTTAGTTGTCAGTTTTCCTCTGCTCTGCTTTCTCAGTGGTAACCACAGTAAGAACACAGAGTGGGAGCTTAATAAATAGTTCTTGAATAACCTAAATCAATTTAGAAATTTTATGTATCCCATAGAAATCCAGAGTTTATATATGTCCGTTTTAGTTTTATGAAATCCCTGCAGAGAACAATCTTCTTATTCGATACCAAGTGTCTAAGTAAAGTCCTCTTTCATCTTAACTCGAGGTTGACTTCCAAATCCCATGGCTCTTCCTCTGTGGGCTGACCACTCCTGACTCTTGCCTAGATTCACACATAGGCAACTCTCTGCCGCTGCTCCATATCTCAGGCCATGGGGACTGCTCCACTCTGCAGCTTCTGCCTCTGAGAAAACAAAGTTTAACAGGCCAATAACAATACTAACACACGACTAGCATCATCATCTCGTCACCTCCAAAGTTCAGAGGCTCTGTGCCAACAGCTCAGTTCACTTTGCCAGCTCTCATAAGGGCTTGGCCTCCTTCTTATGGGTGGGTTTCCGCTCTCAGAGTTCTTCCCCCTCAGTTCAGGTCTCCTCCCAGATTTCAGATCTCCTATCACATCTCTTCTCAACACTGGCTTACCCCTTTATTGCAGGCTGTCTTCACAACTGCTTTCTCAACATCAGCTGTCTCTTTATATGCGGTACTACTCAGTATCTGATTGGTTAGAATCCACATTTAAGTATGTGATTGACTACAGCTCACATGAACATATCTCATTGGTTAAAACAATCTAGAAAGACAGGAAAGATCCTACTTTGTTGGCTGTTACAGAGACACATATGAGACATAGGGAGAAACAGACAGTAGATGACTTTATGCCAACTTAGAGAGGATAGGCATGGTAGAAATGGTGAAGTCAAGGACACAGCAATTGAAAAATGACCTAGGAACCACCAGAGATAAGCCAATAAAAGTGTCAAATTATAGGTTTGCCAGACAGTCAGTCAGCAAGGTAATACTCTCCCCACAGGTGCTGGGGAAAAAAATACCACTGGTCATAAAGTGAGGTAGTGTAAACAGGGGAGTAGGGAGCCCATAACCTGTTTTCTCATAATTTTGGATCCATACACCAATTGCTATAAAGGTCTTTGCCATGTATTTATTGTAATGACAATATCTAGAAATAGAAGACATTTTGTGAGTTTTGTCATAATCTGGTTCTCATACTTCAGAAATCAAGATTCCTGAAGCACAATGTTTAAGTTTTGGCAGCTTCTACTTAACAGAAAAAGAGTCAAGTAAGAGGACCAGGCTAGCTAAATTTAGAGAGACTCATCATTAGTATTGTCTAAGGGCAATCATTTTTTAGTAGCATAACAAAAAGAAGAGCTAACAAATTACAGTGGAGTTTCTTTCTCTCTCAGTTGAGGGATTTTGAAGCTATGGTACTTATTCAATAAGTATACATTATTTAAAAGTTCTTATATTCCTACAGCATTTCATGTTTTCAAGATGTTTCCCCACACATCATCTCTTCTTTGTTGCTATTCACAACAATTCAGGGAGGCATTTTCTCCATTTTAGTGATCAAGAAGCTGAAACCCATATGGAAAGATAAGGTGAATTGTATATGGTTGAGGTGACTGAATTGGAACCATTCTGGAACTCATGGTAAGAAAGTGATTAAAACCTTTTGACCCAGAGATTCCGTGGTTGTTGTTTAGTCATTTTTCAATTGTATCCGATTTTACTGATCCTTTTGGGGATTTTCTTGGCAAAGATACTGAAGTGGTTTGCCATTTCCTCCTGCAGTTCATTTTATAGATGAAGAAACTGAACCAAAGAGTTACGTGACTTGCCAAGGGTCACACAGCTAGTAAGTGTCTGAAGCTGGATTTGAACTGAGGAAGGTGAGGTTTCCTGATTCCAGGCCTGGCATTCAATTCACTGTACTATCTAGCTGCTTGATAGTTGAGTATATACCCCAAGGATTTTAATGACAAAGAGAAAGGGTGTGTGTGTGTGTGTGTGTGTGTGTGTGTGTGTATACACATACATATATACACACATATATGTGTGTATATATGTGTATATATGTATGTATATATGTATATATAATATATATGTATATATAAACATATGTATGTATTTATATACATATATATAAAATATTTATAGATAGCAACATTTTTTTTGGAGAATTACTGAAATACCAAAACTGGATGGCCATTTTTTAGGAAATAGCTAAACAAATTATGATATATGAATATAATGAAATATCTCCCATGCTGAAAATAATAATGAATTTCTGAACACAGAGAAACATAGAAAGACATATACACAGATAGAAAGTAAATTAAACAATATACACAATGACTATAATAGCATGAGTTGAAAGAATAAAGCCAAAATAATCAAAACTGTATAATATGAAATTATAATGAACAAGCTTAGCCCGAAAGAAGAGACATGAGGAAGAGTTTGTCTCTACTTCTTCCCAGAGTGTGGAACAAAGTAAATAATTGCAGAATTGTTTTATATTTTAGTTTTGCTGAACTGCTTTGATTTTCTTCTTTTACATCCTTTATTATAAGTGATGACTCTCTGAGAACAGAAGTAAAGTCAGAATCATTGGGAAATGTAATCAATTTTAGAACAAAATGTACAAATCGATATTTTTAAGAATCAGAGACACGGAGAATTTAAACAATTCATTGAAAGAGATATACCCAGTGAAGAACTAACAATGCCTTAATAGTACTAGAACTCAGATCTTGATTTCCAATGCATTGCTGTTGTTTTTTTTCCTAATTTTTCTTTTTCATTTTAAATTAATTTTTATCTTATCTGGTTTTTAATCCTTTAAGCTTGTTTGGAGATCCTAGCAGAATTCAAAATTGAGTTTACTCGATTGGGCTTAGAATTCCATTTTTTTATGACTTTAACATTGTATTACTGTGAGATATATATAACTAGAGTCAAATCTGTGTCCAAATAAGAAATTGTATATGTATGTGCATTTCCATTAATTTTGTTATTTTCATGGCTGTATGAGTTTTAGAAATAGATGATAATGTTTAGATGCAACTCATTAGGCAGAACTAATTGAACTATAGACATTGTAGGTCTATGGAGAATATTTGAATGTTTACTTAGAACTTGTAGGGTAACTGTCGATAAAATAACCACTAGAGGGCAGTGCAGTGTTCCCAGTAGAAAATACACCATAACTGATTATAATAGCCAACTATATCCATTATGAAGTTGACCAGTCTCTGCATATGTCATCTTAAGGCATATCGAGGGGCTGTGTAAAATTGTTTCCTGAATCTGAGATTTTGATAGCAATGACAAACATTAAGTCCCTACCTTGAGTAGGAAATTGTGTTAGACCCTAAGAGAAATGAGTAGAAAAGATTAGGACCCTATTGTCATGGAGTTAATAGTTCAGTTATGAATACATGTATTAGATAGAGCAACAGTGTATATTGAATATTAATATGTTGCTTTCAAATTCAACTGCTGTAACCCATGCCTCAAATCACTAAAGACAACCATCTTCTTCTAGGAGTAACCTTGAATGAATTATTTTGGATGTGTTATACTTACAAGCAATGTTAATACATTTCATAGTGTTGCAAAATTTTATCTACCTCTTTAAAGGCAATATCTTTATGGTGCTTTCCTTTACTGTGGGCTTTCCCCCTTGACTTACTATTTATTCCCAGAAAAAACTGAAATTTTTCTATTAGTTGATACTTTTAACTGTATAAAAAATAGAACTGAGTAAGTAAGCAGAATCAAGAGAAAAATTTGTACAATAATCACAGTAATGAAAGGCAAACAATATTGGAAGCTATTCAGATTGGTCAGTACAATGAAAGATCTTTTCTCCAAAGTATAAGTGGTAACATATTCCTCTGTTTTCTCCAAAGAGAGATAGTGTATTCTAGTAGCAGAATGAGACATATGTTGGAAGGCATGAATATAGTATTGGGTTATCTAGCTTAATTCTACTTTTCTGTTATAAGGAAAACTTATTTGTGGAGGGGAGTATCATGTGAAGTCAGTGTAAAAAGAAAACATTAATAAAATTTATTTTAACTTTATTCTACTCTACTGCTGAAGTCTCAATTTCCTTCATCCAGTTTTACTATCACTTTCTAGTAACAGTCATATGAACTGGGTTCCTATTAATCACCATCAATATGGTCGTAACATATTGTAAGCCTTCAGGTCATTCTCTAAGAGCAGTGATCTTTCTCGGTTTCTGTCTCTGCCTCATTTCACTTGCCACAATTCTGCATTTTCCAGTGTTTCCACTCTCTTGAGGGAAAGGAAAGAACTGGATATGGATATGACCATAAGTTTATTTTCATAAGTTAGGTCAAAATCAAATATAACAACAGTACATAAGAATAAATGATAACAGTACTTAGGAAAAATGACAGAAGGAAATAAATGATAGATGGAAAACGCTGTGGTGCAAACCTACTAGGAGTTTTCTAAGTCCCATGTGACCTTCTTTCTAGATTCCCAGAAGCTAAACCAAATGTGGTTACTGAGACAGAAAATCCATTTCCCCTTGAGGGAGGAAGGAAGCAGACCAGACTAATTTTTTAGAAGGTTAATAATATTAATGAATTATAATAATTGAAACCCAAGATATTAATTTAGTTAAACGTGTTTCTTTATGCCAGTTAGTAATTTAAAAACCATATATAAATACATTTGCCAACACAATTCACCAGTTATCTGCCCTGTTAGCTTATCACAAAATAATAAGAGCTTTCTAGGTACTTCATAGACTATCTCTGATTCTATATATACAGAAAATAAATAGAATAATAACTGCTCCCCATTTCCATGGCTCTTTAAAGTTCAAAATCATTTTCCTCGAAGATGCCTTTAAAATAGATCGTGCAAGTATTATTATTTACATTTGACAGCTCAGACAACTGAAATGCAGAGAATTAAACTTCACTACAATGCCACAGCTAGTAATAGTCAGGGTCAAGGTTTGAAACTCGGTTTACTTTCATCCCAAGTGGCTCTGTTTATCATACTGAATTGACAGTCAAATAATGCTTCAGTTAGAGAATTTTGAATTCCACTAGTGTACATATCTCTACCAAGAGAGAAGAAATGGACTCCCCTACAACCGAATGTGAGTAACCAAATGACAAACTGTTGCAGATCTAGGATTAGAATTCCATTTTTACGAATTTTGCAACTCTGTCCTTTTTTTCATTATAACATGTTCAAGTCTTACTTCAGTCTAGTTATATAGAGATGATACTGGAAGGTGGCAGAATAAAAAATAGAAACTTGTTAGAATCTCACTTACAGAAACAGTATCCATAATCTATGTAGATAGATAAATTGATAAATCATATGAAGTAAATTATGTAAAGTGTTGTGAAGCTTAACATTATTACTATCATCATTAGTGATAATAGTAAGTTCTTAGAACTAAAGATATACTTGATAATATTCCAAAATAGGACAAAGCATTCTAGTAAATCTAAAGACATCTTACCTAGGGGTGAAAGCAACTCCCTCTCAATGCATATTTTCAAGTGCTCTTCCTTCTTAATGACAATTAGACAAGATTTTGCTACAACTGAGTTGCTTTTGCCCACCCACAGCTATCAAGCTTCTCAAAAATGTTTTCTCATGTCCTGTTATTAATTAGAACAGTAATGAAAGTCTCTATTGTGTCCCACCCACTTTGTGCACATTTAATTGGGATAAAGATGAGTGATTTAATGTCAGTGCAAGAAGGTCTTTTTAAAATGCCTTCTTAAACATCCAACGGGATAGAGTTAGTACCTTTCTCCTTCCCTGTTGATTAGGAAATAAAGAACTGTTTTTGGTTTTTTAGGATAGCCAAAATTTGGCAGCTAATCAATTTTTGGTCTTTAAATTTCTACATAGTCATTATTAAATTCAGAAAAAAAATTAATATTGGAAATTCTTGCTTACTCTGTGTGTATATTTCAACTTCCACACTACATTATAAAGAAATTCAGTATCTCAACAAGTAAGATAGTTACCCAGCTTGAAACCAAGATTTTCTTTTCTTCATTTTCACCTTTTGTTCATCAGTCATATACTGAAAACTTTCAAGGGCTTTGTTTGTAGTTGTTCCTTCTTACTTTAGGATATATACTAAAAAAGATCAATCCATAAAGAGTTATTTACAGTTTTTTTTACAGAAACCTAAATGAGGTTAGTCCTTGTTATCAGAGTTTTTATTCTGTTAGGGAAACAAAATGGAGAGAGGGAGGGAGGGAGAGAGAGAGAGAGAGAGAGAGAGAGAGAGAGAGAGAGAGAGAGAGAGAGAGAGAGAGAGGGAATGTGCACATTATTTCCTTGATATAGGGGATTCTCTAGTGAAGAACCTTCCTTGACCAATTCTGGACAGCCCTTTCTCTGCAATTTATGGTCTTAAAGAGGTTTCAGGACACTGAATGGTTAAGTGCCTTGCCCAGGGTCACAGTATATGTCAGAAGAAGGACTTTGGCCCAGTTCTTGGCTTCTGGGCCAGCTTATGATACGCTATGACATTCTGTCTGCCTCTGCAAGTCCCCATAAATTGATAGATAAATAATAGATAGATAGATAGATAGATAGATAGATAGATAGATAGATAGACAGACAAATAGATAGACAGATAGATAGACAGACAAATACATACATACTGCTACTTACTGGCCTTGTGACCTTGGCAAAGTTACTTTACCTCCCCCTCCTTTATTTATAAGAAGAGGATGCCTGAATAGATGATCTCCAAGTACATATTCGATTCTAATGTAAATTCTGTGATTTGTTGACTAAAGTGACACATTTTAGAAAAGGGAATATATTTATAGATACATGATGAAAATATGTTCTAAATTACAAATAATTAAGTTTTTTTTCTAAAACATCCACTTGAAATGGTCAGAAGAAGGAACAACACAACACACATTTATGATATTTCATGAAATGAATACTGTACTGAACTGTGTCTTCAGTTTAAATCTACTTAAACCTCCTATCAAAACTTTCAATTTGGAGGGCGGAGCCAAGATGGCGGAGTAGAAGGACGCACATTTACGAGCTCCGAGCCCACAACCCATGGAATTGAGGTAAAAGGAGATCCCCATAAATTCTGAATCTCTGCAGGGGGTGCATAAACATAGGGGAAGAGATTTCCGTTCCACTGAACCCTGGAGAGCCGTCCCCGGGGTCCTTCGCACTCCGGAAAGCGGACCCCACCCCCACCCCTGGCCGCGACCCAGAGAAGCTGACCCAGCAGACTTCAGAGAGGAAAGCTCCGGGGGAAGCTCCAGCAGCCGGGAAAGTCCCTCCGCCCACAGAAACTACAGGTCAGTAAGAAAGAAGGCTGCGATAGGGGAGGGGAGCAGAGCTTCTCCGTGAATCGGGCCCCCTCGGGAGGAAGCGGCTGCGGCAGAGACGGGGGCAGGAAGCGGCGGAGGCAGAGGCGTGGGCGGGCGGCTGAGGCGGCAACAGCTCGGGACTCAGGAATTCCCCAGCAGCAGGCAGGATCTTCAATACTGAAGGTCTTTCCAACCTGAGGGAGCCGAGCAGGGGAGACGGCCCTGCCCCCACCCTGCTCTACTGCTGAACGCCTCTGAATAAAACCCCCAAGGGAACTGAGCACAGCAGGCGGGGCCCCCCACCCCCACCCGCTCCGTTCCTGAAAGTCTCTGCAGGAAGCCCCTGAGGGCCCAAGATTAGAAGGCGGCCCTGCCCCCACCCTTGCGCCAGAACTAAAGCTTGCCGCGGGAAAGCGCATTTGAATCTCAGAGGCCAAGCACTAGGTGGGCGGATCCAGGTGGAGGTGGAAAGGAATCTCAGAAGTCAAGTAACTGGCTGGGAAAATGCCTAGAAAGGGGAAGAAAAATAAGACTTTAGAGAGTTTTTTTCCAACAAATGCAAATGATCCCGACCTTCGGATCTGATGGGGAGGACGAGAACGTATTTTTCCCATCAGGGAAAGATATGGAGGGCGGGGCCTCAGTACCCCTGACACCCCAGGGGGGTGTTGGGTGGGCTCAGGCCTTGGAAGAGCTTAAAAAGGATTTTGAAAAGCAAGTTAGACAGGTGGAGGAAAGACTGGGAAGAGAAATGACAAAGATGCAAGAAGAGTATGAAAAAAAGGTCAATACCTTGGTAAAGGAGACCCAAAAAAATGCTGAGGAAATTAACACGTTGAAAAATAGGCTCACTCAATTGGCAAAAGAGGTTCAAAAAGCCAATGAGGAGAAGAATGCATTCAAAAGCAGAATGAGCCAAATGGAAAAAGAGGCTCAAAAGCTCACTGAATTTAATAGTTCTCTCAAAATTAGAATGGAACAGATGGAGTCTAATGACTTTATGAGAAACCAAGAAATCACCAAACAAAACCAAAAGAACGATAAAATGGAAGAGAATGTGAAATATCTCATGGGAAAAACAACTGACCTGGAAAATAGATCCAGGAGAGACAACTTAAAAATTATGGGACTACCTGAAAGCCATGATCAAAAAAAGAGCCTAGACATCGTCTTGCATGAAATTATCAAGGAAAACTGCCCTGACATTCTAGGACCAGAGGGCAAAATAAGTATTGAAAGAATCCATCGATCACCACCTGAAAGAGATCCAAAAAGAGAAACTCCTAGGAACATTGTGGCCAAATTCCAGAACTCCCAGCTCAAGGAAAAAATCTTGCAAGCAGCTAGAAAGAAACAATTCCAGTACTGTGGAAATACAATCAGGATAACCCAAGATCTAGCAGCTTCTACATTAAGGGATCGAAGGGTGTGGAATAGGATATTCCAGAAGGCAAAGGAACTAGGACTGAAACCAAGAATCACCTACCCAGCTAAACTGAGTATAATACTTCAAGGGAAAATATGGTCTTTCAATGAAACAGAGGACTTTCAATCATTCTTAATGAAAAGACCAGAGCTGAAAAGAAAATTTGACTTTCAAACACAAGAATGAGAGGAAGCATGCAAAAGTAAACAGCAAGGAGAAGTATTAAGGGACCTACCAGAAATGAACTGTTTGCATTCATACAGGGAAGGACAATATTTCTAACTCTTAAAACTTTTCAGTTTCTGGGTGGTTGGTGGGACCACACATACACATGTACACACATGCACACACATACACACATGCATTCACATGCAGAGACAGAGAGCACAGATTGAACTGAATAGGATGGGACCATACCTCAAAAGAAATTAAGGTAAATGGTGAGAGAGAAATGTAGTGAGAGGAAAGAGGGGGAAATGGAAGGGGGTAACTATATGTCATTTAAGAGGCAAGTAGGAGATGTTTTAGTGGAGGGAAAAAGAGGAGAGCTGAGGAAAAAACAAACAAACAAACAAACAAACAAAAGTTTACCCTCATCACATTTGACTAAACGAAGGAGTGAAATGCACACTCATTTTGGTATGAAAACCTATCTTACAGTATAAGAAAGCGGGGGAGAAGGAGATATTGGGGGGGGGATGATGGAAGGGAGGGCAAAGGGAGGAGGGAGTAATTGAAAGTCAACACTTGGGGAGGGACAGGATCAAAGGACAGAAGAGAAACAATGAGGGGCAGGTTAGGAGGGATGGCAATTCAGTTAGTCTTACACAACACGACTATCAGGAAGGTCATTTGCAAAGCTACACAGATATGGCCT